>CM032232.1:127685000-128885000 GCA_019009955.1 Riptortus pedestris | reverse complement strand
GCAAGGACATTAAATTTCCTATAAGATTGGTTATATACTTTTTTAATCTGACTCATAATAACGAAGATTTTTGGAGTTGTCAAAATTCCACACTAAACCTTTCCTCGCTCTTGTCCAATTCCAGCCATTAATGAAATTGATCCTGATTTTTACATAAAACGTTTAAATATGGGGTTTGGTAACATTCAAATCAGAACTGCTGCCACTAGAGAGTTAACAGAATTTTTTTTGAAAACCGCGTCATGAGTACAACCAGTTGATGATTCATTATGAAATTTATAGTGAATATTGGCCCACTTATGTCATTTCTCTTGTACTTGCCAAGACATTTTGTTCTTTTTCTCAAAAGGTTGACTATTTTAACTGAAATACACTATTCTATGTTCAATTAGGAGAAGGCACTATTATTTTATTCAAATAAATTTTGCCTCAGAAAAAGAATAATGATTTTCGAATGATTAATTATATAGGTTAGGAATGACGAATAAAGAATAATATTGAAATAAACTTCGGTCCTTCAAAGGAAAAGAGGAGTGCAAACACGGTATTTGGAATATCGACCTCGCTTTGTGCGTCATTCTATAATCACCGCTCAACCTTGAACTTGGTCCTCAAAAGCGTGAATATTTGATACATTTTCACGGGATAACAACAGTTAACGGAGTGCATATATAAAACTGGTTTGCATATACATATATATATATATATATATATATATATATATATATATATATATATATATATTTTGGCACTGTAGACTTTTGAGATATTTAGCCACTCTCGGCAAGACTCAAGGGATTCGTGATCAGAGTTTTTACGTAGTGAGTGATCAGCTCGACGTACAACCTCCGTTAACCAAGGAGGACCTGGAATGAGATGTCTCCATCAATGATACCCATTGGCCCCATCGGAGCCAGGGGGCCTGAGGTCAGTTCACCATGTGTCAGCCTCCGTGTGGGCTGGATCAAAGAGGGTCGTAATCGTTAATCATCCCAAGGGGCAGTCAGACGTATATGTTCCTTAAACTCCCACTGATCCATTAGCGCTGCTTACAAGCTGTAGTGGTCAACTCGTGAGGTTATGTTCTCCCTTGGCAGGGACGGAACCTACACCTATTAGCTGATTTCCCTACTGAGGTCATTACGCGATTTTCGAAACATTTCTTCAAATTTCCATCGATTCTACCCAGGAGATGACGAAAATGAGGCCCGTTCTATTTTATATATATATATATATATATATATATATATATATATATATATATATATATATATGTGTGTGTGTGTGTGTGTGTGTGTGTGTGTGTGTGTGTCTATTAACGCTCTAGTGTTCACAATTTTTTTTTCTTATCGTGACGAAACTCGATATTTAATCGTTTTATGTAAATATTTTTAGAGGGGTATTTTCGAAAATTCTAAATATCTCCGGTACTATACGTCGGATTGAAAAATTGTATAGAACCAATCTTATTGAAAATTACATTTACTATTCATATTGTTATATACATTCATTATCTATCTTTAATATTAACCGCGATATTTGCATTTTTCAGTTTTCAGTCTTTAGCCAACCCACAATTCTACTGATGATATATCAACAAAAAGCTGTTATATTATGAAGCATGATTTTATTTGAAGCCTAAACACCAAATATTGTTCTCAGACTTTTTTTACCTTCAGCTTACTGGCATACCCACCTCTTATCCTGTACTGTCTTCGCCCTCCCACACCCAAGATTTGAAAATATTGAATAAGTTTAATTTCCTGAAATACACTTAAATGATTGTAATAAATTATTGATAAGTTTGCAGGTGCACTTATTGTAGAAAAATTCAAATAATTTTATTATTACATTCAAGGTTTTTGGCCGACGACATATTTCCATCTTTTTGATAGGTTTATCTGAGACTGAAGTCTTGTGTTCCTACTCAGGTTTGTATTTTTCTTGTCCAATGGCGTGGGTCGAGCCTTCTTTTACCGGGAATCTTCTAGTACCATTACATGATTTACAAGGAAACGACTCAGAGAAGGAATGGTATGACAAGAGAGTATATTGGTTTCACACTCCATTTTGTATGAGGCTATCCAACATTAAAGGTATCAGGAAGACTAAAGAACAAGGAATTGCATGACGGAGAGCCATCTCTCACTAACCAGTAGCTTATTATACAAGCTGACTTATAATAGGCTTGCGTGAATATGGAGACTACATCTTTAATTGTTTCGCCCGATCACGACGAACTTTTCCCAATTGAGCTAACAATTGGCTGGATTAAGTCGGCATGGTTGTAACCTCCTACAAATACTAATACATACAAATACAAAGACCCTCTGGAGACAATGAGACAAGATTGCTAACTATCTCTGAGAAGGTCTAAATGAGTCACATAATTGTGCTAGTACATTGTGTCCCCCTCGTATTAGGGTCATATCTGTCATCTAACGAACAAGGAGCTGCCGTGCAAATATGAGAGGAATGTCTACAGGATTACGACACAACGGCCAGACAATAAGGCAAACGTTTTCCTCCTTTCGTCCCTTTATTTCCTTCACTGTTTGATTAGCGTGGGCACGATTTGACCACGGAGTATATCAACACAAGAAGTCACTGGCAGCTCAACAAAAAAGTCCACCACGCAGGGGCTGCGTAAACTAAGCAGATTTCCCACGTGCTGGTATAGTACACTAGTTATGTTCTCTAGATGTAGATGTTTTCTATTCCTATGTAAATACTCTACGATTAGAAAAGGTATAATAAAGACAAAGCAAGAAGGTGCAAAAACTCGCTTAATATTTTAGTTTCGATTTAGATTTATTTATTTATGGGCATCAAATTAATGGTGATTTTCCCGTTGAAAAGTCCAAAATTGTACGAAGTGAAATATCGAAAGTAAAATTGGGAAGTCCAGATGTAGTCGTTTTCGGCATTCTGCCAGTATATGTCCTATCGTCAAGTGAATGTTACAAGTTGAGCAAGTGACTGTATGTTAATTTGGTGTGGTCGATTCTATCTCTCGAGAGAACTACTTCTTCTCTCCTACAGTTTCAGAAACGTAATCCAAGCAAATAGTGTTCGAAAGTAAAAGATATTTATCAAGAGATATTTTGTATTTTCGAAATTCCCGAACCTCCACCCGTCAGAGTTAATTTCAGCCGTTTGCGACCTTAACATGCAGTTTTACATAAAGGCTTTACAAAGAGCAAATATATAAAATTTGAATCGACCTCATTTTTGTGATCCTCTATGTCGGATCGATGGACATTTCAGGATTTTTTTTTTCCGAAAATTGCATTATGTTTACAACCTTAATAGCTGTTTCACGTAAGGGAAATCTGCTAAAAGTCAGTAAGAACTAATTAACATGTATGATTAATGGGTTCCAAGCAGCAATGCGCAATTTTCCTGTTTACTAAATTATTGGCAATTTATTCTGACTCAGTATAAACTAGCATTATTTTTTTAGCTCTTTGGGATTATATAATGATTAATCGTGTTAACTCTAGAAAAATTAAATCCAATACAAAAATAGGATTCTGAAGTATTTTCTTAATAAATACCTGATTTTAGTGCTAGTATACGTTCAAAGTAAGACAATTAGTTTAGTTGAACTAAAATTAATCTTTGACTTGTGATTATTATTAGTTCCCAAATTAATTTCATTAAAAATGTATTCTTATAAACTGGAAGTATTCACACCAATTTCTTTATTAGAGCACAAACGAACCATCATCAGGTCCTAAGTTGGAGAATCAATGCTAGCACAACTGCTTTGGAACGAATAAGGAGCACGGAAGGCATACCCAAAACAATTTAAATATTTACAGTAAAAATCGTTAGTTCCACTCTGGCTAGAAAAGAAGGTAACTTGTAGATAAGACATCCCAATGAGTTCATTGTTTAATTAGTTATGCACTACTTAGTTGCATAAAGTGGGACATCAATTAATAAAAAATTAAGGTTTAAACAACATGACTTGCTTGTATGGGTAAATAAAATAACCCTTATAACCGGTTGGAAAAATATTTCCCCAGTAATTTCCAGAAAACTGAGAATAAACCCCCATAATAATAGTTTTGGCAAGTAAAACATAATAGTTATAATCAGTAAAACATGGAGGTCGGGGTCTCATTAATATAAAGCATTTATGCCTTTACCAGGAGATGAATCTCAGCAAATATGTCAAACCAAGGGAGAACCGAATCTTTAAAGAAATTACTAAACTCGATGAAGGATATACAATCTTGAAATTGATAGGCAGTAATGAATCCAACTCAGGATTTGAAGAAGGATGGTCGTTATTATAGTTGGATTACATATTCCAAGATAGATAAAGAAGTGTCTGGGACATGGCTTAAGTCGCGAGAGATATTCTCAGAAACCGAAGGGTTTATAATAGCTATCCGAGACCAAGTTAACTCTATTCGAGCTTATAGACGCCACGTACTGAAAGACAATAATGTTTCCGATATGTGTAAGATGTGTCTAATATGTCGATTGAGCATGTTATTGAAGGTTGGAAAATATTGACAGGGACAGAATAATTTCAGAGCCACATTGATGAGGCAAAATATCTGCTACATACTGCATAGTGATGTCCCTTATAATCGCAAAAGATGAGGTAAAAATGTAAGGGATGAAATGATGAGATGACGGATCATTTTGTTCATCATAACATCCCTGATATTCTTGTCTTTTACAAGGGCAAACAATCAGCTGACATCATTGATATCGCTGTGTCAAATGATGAAAATACCCTTAAGTCTTACGCCGAAAAAATAGGAAAGTACCAGGGTTTAGCTATCGAAATAAAAGCCCTTTACAAGCTAGATTCTGTCACTATTACTGCAGTCATGATATTAACAAATGGGCTAATTCCAAAAAGAAAACACTCATATACAAAATATCTAAATTTGCCTAAGCGCCACAGAAAAATGTTTTGTTAAAAGCTGTAAAAATTGTTGGTAAATTTTTACATTCAAATTAAAATAAATTTAGCGGTTGTTTACGAGATCTCTATTATTAAAACCAGTGCCTGAGAGTTAAAAGATGAGGTTATAATTATTATATTATGTAATATAATAAAAAATATATATAAGGAAGTAATAGTATAAATAGAAATAATAAGAAGACTTGTTTATGAAAGCCGCAAGGCATATTGGCTGACCAAGCAGTCATAAGAACTAATTGATCAAATTATAACAATCGGGCAAGAAACCGCTCTCTAGTGGCGAGTGTGGTCGAGAGGCCATTAAAGGCGGGAGTTGCTGGGAGCTTGACCGCCTTCATAAGTAAACAACAACTCGGAAGGCGCTCTAACGAAAGTGAAAATCACTTTCTATGCCTGCGAGAGAGAGGGAAGGCCGGTGCGAAGGAGAGGGAGCGAGAGGAGAGGCAAGGCCGTCTTACGTCACTGACCTGTCCCACCTGGTCCAGCGGGGCCGAGCTTTCAAATGGGACGCCTGCCGGCCACCTCTTCAGTCATTATGGAACAGCTGGTTGTGGTTTGCATCTCGAGCAGCTCCATCAGCTGATTTACAAGGAAGGAGTAGGGAAATGGACAGGATCGAAAGGGCATGCAGTGGTCTCCCGTTACGTTCTGCATCCGACTATCCAATAATAAAGATGTTAGGGAGTGTAATGAAGGATTGTTGTGTTTATGGCTCTTTGGAATATTTATATCTCTCTTTATAGGTTAGGTGTAAAACATATGTTTTTTATATTTAGAAGACAGGCTTTTGTTCTTGGACAGTCATGAGTTGAATAATAAAGAGATACGTACTGATTAATAAATCTATACCTTTTTTGTGTTTAAGAACAAAAGACATGGTGGGCTGCGTAAATTAAGCAGAATTCCCAGTTGATGACTCACTACTGATCTCATCTCACTATATATTCTCTATCTCTAAATAAAAAACCGATGATGAAAGTGGAAATTGAATGAAGGCTGAAAACAAGAATAAACAGATAACTTGTTTAATATTTGATCTAGGAAAAAATGTATACAACAACACTGGAATAGAATTACTGAATACTGAAAACAAGTAAAATGCAATGATCTTATAATATTCAAAACAGAGAAAAAGAACAACATTTATAAAAAATTAAATTTGCAAATAGATTGAAAATATTGTATATATTTGATTTTAGCAGATTTCCCTTGAGGGAAATCAGCTATTGAGGTAGTACTCATGACGGAATTTTCGAATTTTTTCTTCAAATGTCCATCGATCCTACCTTGTAGATGACGAAAATGAGGTCCATTCAAAACTGTATATATATATATATATATATATATATATATATATATATTTGTCTTTTACCGCTCTAGCGGTCGCAATTTTTGTTTGATCGTTACCAAACTCGATATTTAGTCCTTTTATGTAAATAGAAAGATCAAGTTCGTCAACCGCTGAAATCGGACCAGAGGGAGGGGGGGTTTAGAGGGGAGGATTTTTACAAATTCGAAATATCTCCGTTACTATACGTCGCATCGAAAGATTGTACAGAATCAATCTTATTGCTAATTAAATTTACTATAAATATTGTTCTATACATATATTCCCTATCTTGAATATTAACCGAGATATTTGCATTTTTATTAAATTTGGGCCGATAACGGATTTTTGAATTTCCCGCCAAAAGCTAGTTCGGCCCTTTGCCGTAACTGTTCGGCTCTCGTATGGAGATTTCTCTATTGTATAACTTCACATGGGAAATTTGCTTAGTTTACGCAGCCCCTGCGTGACGGACTTTTTCGATCTGACTCATGGTAACAGAGATATAGAATTTTCCATTTATCCCATCTATACCCCCATTCTCCTCCTCAGCCCAATTTCAGCAGTTGTCTTTACTTTTACATGAGTACTTATATGTCGAGTTAGTAATGATCAAACAAAAAGTTGTGACCGCTAGAGTGGCAACAGACAAATGAGTATTATCCACTATATATATGATTAGATCGTCGTCCCCTAGATAAGACTGATGGACATTTAGGGTAGGTTTTCGAAAATCGTGCCATGAAAACTACCTCAACAGCTGATTTCCCTAAACCTGATACAATATTCAACGTCGAGAATACAGTCCGGAAGTTGTTATTTGTACGACAACACTATTTCACATCATGTATTCCAAATCATTCTTGTCTAAAAAGAAAGGTTTCAACGGTAAACCCGAATCTAGTGGTTTTAACATTAAATTAAACACAGTGTTCTTATTGGATCAAGATGGAGGAAGTGAAAAAGAGGTAGAGCAATACCGAAGGCTAAACGAGTTCTAAATTCGATGTCCCTAATCAAAGAAATTAAGAAATGTCTTCTTCTCAGTATTACAGTTGAAAACATTCCTCCGAAACATGGGTCCTGAACGGAAAACTTAAATACAATGTGGATACGGTAGAAACGAATTATCGGCACCGATGCGAGACGAAAACTAACATGTGCCGAACTCGTAATGAGGCAAAGGTGTCGGTCTTAGGCTCAGTCAAAGGAAATCGACGTGTTACGTCACTTGAGACATACGTAGGAATGCGTGTGGCCAAGTAGAGCGGAAAGATGTAGCTCATAAGGAAGTCTACCGCGAAAGGAGAGGAAGGATGACATCCTGGAGGTGATGGCTAGCAGAAGTCTCCAGGATGTTGATTGGAATAGTAAGGACCAGCAGAGATCTGGAGATTCTCTCATCCTGGCTTAGGTAACTTCGGAGAAGGGATGAAACCTATATGCTCAATGTGAAAAATCCAATGTGGAAATCACACATGTAAACTGTTTGATCTCTTATTACAGCTGACCAGGTACCTTCGACTATACCCTTAGAAAGCCTCCTGCATGTAGAGTTCTAGGGAGGCAAGTGGTGTAGAAAAAAGTCCGTCACGTCGGGCAAGACAATAAAGAAGCATCCATACGCGAGCCGAACAGTTACAGAAACGGCCGAACTAGCTTTTGGCGGGGAAACTCACTCGTCCGTTATCTGCCCACATTTAATAAAAATGCAAATATCTCGGTTAACATTCAAGATAGAGAATAAATGCATAACAACAATATTTATAGTAAATATAATTTGCAATAAGATTGATTCTATTCATCTATTCAATTTTTTATCCGACGTATAGTAACGGAGATATTTCGAATTTTCGAAAATCCTCCCCCTAAACTCCCCCCCCCTCCCACTGGTCCGATTTCAGTCATTAACGAGCTTGATCTGTCTTTTTACATACAACGTTTAAATATCGAGTTTGGTAAGATCAAATAAAAATTACGACCGCTAGAGAGTTAACAGACGTATATATAAATATATATATATATATATATAGTTTTGAAGGAACCTCATTTTCGTCATCTCTATATTTGAAGAATAAAATCGAAAACCACGTCATGAGTATGACCTGAATAGCTGATATCCCTTAAGGGAAATCTGCTAAAACTCTGGCAGTGGTGCGTTGACGCAAACAGGTCTTATGTCGAAGGTATTTCGTTGTCATAAAATGTTTAATTCTTTCTTTATTGTAAGACCGGATCAAACATTTCATAGAACATAATTTATAAGAAAGAACCTCTTAAAGGTCCATTTCTCTATTTTTATATATAATTCTCTGCCATCCCTTTGCCGTTCGCAATTTTATTATCAAACTCAATATATTAGTGTTTCAAGTAAAATGAATCAAGTTCGTTAAGTGCAGAATTTGGACCGAGAAACAGGAGGGGGGTCGAAAATCCAAAATATCTCCTATACTATGATTCAGATAGAAAAATTGTATTCAATAAAATTTTCTATTTATGTTGTTCTATACTTTCGTTATTCATCTTATATATTAACCGTGATATTTGCATTTTTTCAGTTTTCATCCCTCAGAGAACACCTACTAATGCGAGGATCTGAGTCATTAAACATCTGTTTTTTCATTATTAACGTCCAGTCCTGTTTACAGAGGATACTTGTTAGTGCAAAAATCAAGAATAGGTGGCGACAGAGCGGTAGCGTGCCAAGAATTTGGGAAATCTGCTTTGTGTACGCAGCCTAAGCGCGACGGACATCATAGATGCTGTATAGCAACTCGATTCTAGCAGATCTGGGTGTCTACTAACTCCTGCTGTATTTTGGAATGTTAAGTTATCCAGTTTTCGAAATGGCATCCATTGTCACCAATACAGGCTTAGCTTGCGATTTAGTTTATAATATTTTCGCTATTTTATTTCTATTCCTTTGTTGGTAAGTACTATTTTTTTTTTTAAAGGAATCATAATTACATGAAACTAATACAATAAAATAATATACCAAGAACAACTAGAAAATTAAATTTAAATTTAATTCTAGCTACAATTAAATTATATCCCAAGTAAAACTTTCCTCTAACATTAGTACGCAAGTATAGCACAAAGATATTTCGCTAAAAATTTATATAACACGCTAGCATGTCCTTGAATACCCCTCGATATTAACTTTGACATATTTAAAGTGATTCCCATAACTCAGAATGTCTCATCAATTATATATCTTAATATTAGTTAAAATTAAATTAAATTATTTATTAACGTCCACATTTTGCAACTAAGGCTAATTAGGACGGGTTATCTACAGGTTACCACCCTTTTCTAGGCACGGTAGCACTCAGGATTTTATTTTATGAATTCCGTGACTAAATAAATTCCATTGTCCAGGCGGAAATCGAACTCGCCACTCTAGGTTTACCATGTAAGATTAAAGGCATCCCTTGAACTCACATGGCTAACATGAGCCACAATAATTTCCTTTGCCCAGGCGAGAATCGAACTCGCCACTCTAGTTTTACCATGTAAGATAAAAGTCAACGCTTTAACTCACATGGCAAACCTAGAGTGGCGAGTTCGATTCTTGCCTGGGAAAAGGAAATTATTTAGTGACGAAATTCATTAAATAACGTCCTAAAATCCCACCCTGGCTAGAAAAGGGTGGTAACCTGTAGATAACCCGTCCCAATTAGCCTAAGTTGCAAAAAGTGGACGTTAATAAATAATAAATAATAACCTGAGTTAGTAAAATAAAATAGTTAGTAAAGTAAAATATTATTTACAACACCATTTAAATGAGTTCGTAAATTATATTTAAGAGTATTTATATGTTAAACTTTAGTAATTTTATCACTTCCTAGTGAAATGCAGAAAAAAACAAACAATAACTCAGATAATACAAGACAATTTTTTGGCCACTCTTACTAGTGCATCACTAACACGAGGTGACGGATAAATGGAGATGCGATCACTAAACGATTCTGAACGCCACTTAGCTGTGACGGTAGCTCCATTGACGTGTCCACCACTTGACGAAAATGTTAGAAGACACGGCTGGTTTATCTCCTATGTCACGCACTATTAGGGTAACGTCCATTCAAATCTTGTTTGATAACATTTAATTAAATTAGCAAACAGCTTTTTTTAGCAGATTTCCCTTAAGGGAAATCAGCTATTGAGGTTGTACTCATGACGGAATTTTCGACATTTTTCTTCAAATGTCCATCGATCCTACCTAGTAGATGACGAAAATGAGGTCCGTTCAAAACTGTATATATATATTTATATATATATATATATATATATATATATATATATATATATATATATATATATATATATATATATATTTGTCTGTTACCGCTCTAGCGGTCGCAATTTTTGTTTGATCCTTACCAAACTTCATATTTAAGCGTTTTATGTAAAAAGAAAGATCAAGTTCGTTAACGGCTGAAATCGGACCAGTGGGAGGGGGGGTTTAGAGGGGAGGATTTTCGAAAATTCGAAATATCTCCTTTACTATACGTCGGATCAAAAGATTGTATAGAACCAATCTTATTGCAAATTAAATTTACTATAAATAATGTTCTATACATTAATTCTCTATCTTGAATATTAACCGAGATATTTGCATTTGTATTCTGCGTGTGGTCACCAATAGGCTATGTTCGGAGTTTCCGACGAGAGCTCTGGCGGCCGTTTCCATAACTATCGTCCCTCGTGAATAGGTTTAGAGGTTAGGTTAACTGTTTTTTGGGCTAGAAACTACTACAGTTGTTATTAGGCAGATTTCTCTATTGTAAAACTTCACGTGGGAAATCTGCTTAGTTTACGCAGCCCCTGCGTGACGGACTTTTTATTTATTATTCAATAAATGTTCATTCCAATAAGTCATTTGATAATTATCGAACCCCGTGAGACAATGGTTACTGAAAAGAAGTTTTATTTTATAATATAATTATATTTATTTAATAATATTATATATATATATATATATATATATATATATATATATATATATATTGTTTTTATTTACACATTATATCTATATTTAAAAGTAAAATAATATTTCCCTAAAAGTTGGTCGTTTTTATTTCCTTTAATTTTATACTTATGTCCATTGATTATTTAAATTAATACTAAATCTACTTTAATATTTTTTACTGTTTTTTTCTTTCTTCTTCTGAGTTATTGTTATCTTTAAGTTTTTGTTATGTTTATATTTTGGACAATGAAATGACTGCATTGCCTACTTCATTGTAGATAATATTGTTTAGAAATATGCATCCATTGGTCTACTTCAGGGATTTTGTTGCTACTTCAAATGCACACACACTCCTATTTAATCACGTATTTCAGATCTACAAAGGAAATGAGGTCATTCTTCCAAAGATTGGCGTAGATGGAACCAGGGCGTGAATATAATTAGTGGTGAGTTGGGGTCTCCAACTTGCTGGAGCGGACGGCGGGCTAAAATCAACTGGGCCAGACTGGCCACCTGTTAGTTTTTAGTTGGGAATCAGTGATTTTGCCAGTAAAAAAGAGTGATCGATTGACGAGTTACTGCGCCGTTAAATACAACTGCGCTGGGCAATAAGTACGTGAAATTAACAGTGTATGTTGTGTTAGTTGTGGAAACATCGGTTACCAAGTGTGTAAATGGTGATCGTCGAAAAACTAGTGTATTTATAAAATCTTTACATTTTTCTTATTTTAGACCCAATATTTTTATATATTCTTCATATCTTATTGCGAATGTCCTCACGGGAGAGGATCCTAACAGTGAGTACAGTCGCAACGAACGAGAGCCCCCGAAGAGGTGGTAAATAGACCACAAAACATGCAGAGGAGAATCAATAAGGTGGCTCTTGCCAAGAAAATATGAAGAACATATAACAACTTTAAAGTTTGTGAATTTAATTTTGTTGTCAAAAGAACCCAAATAATCAGCATTTATTGTTTTGTAATAAACATAACATTATTTATGGGATACTTTATGGATATAAAATATCCCAAATAATAGTTAGTTCATATAAATATAGTACTGTGTATATGAAGCTTTTAATTGAGAGAATAATTAAACATTTCAAGAATTACAAAATTATTATCTTACCTTAGGCTGAGAACATGAACACTTCGGCGCTTCGGAAGAGTTTTTAACCCTAGAAAGGCAAAGTAAAATGATTAAAAATCTTGAATAGTTAACAAGAAAAATTTAGCTGTACGTGTTAATATATTTTTAAAAGAACGAATAATTCAGATTATCTACATTTGTAACCCTCTTTTTGGGATCATTGATAAATTAAGAATTATACTTGTTTCTTACAATTAGTCATGAGTAAGTGTGATTTTTATATTTTATTATATTAATGAAACTCAAACCTTATCTAATTTGGAAGTAAACAAAAATTATGTAAAAGCTTCTAGTCTTATTGCTCCTACTACCTTATTATTTAGGCCAAAATGTTTTGATAGTTTTCGACCATTTTCTATCTTCAATTTAGGTAGTTAGTCAACTAAAAAGTGTGTTTGACCACTAAAATAATAGCCGGAAAATATTCGATAACGCTCAGAAAATTTGGTTATCAATTCATACACCAGAAATGAAACGCCCCGATTTAAAAATTCATGATCTAAAAAATATTATAATTTAAATGATTAATAATCAATCATGGAGGGATGTGGGTTTCTGAATTGTAAATTTCTCTTCACCCTTCTTAAGATAACGTATGAAATCGCCTTGATTAAAATTTCTTACTGTACATGACATAATTAAGAAAAGAGTTAATTGCATTAGAATGTTAAAAAAAATACTCACATTCCTCCGGACAACTTTATTTGGAAAATCGACTTTCATCTTATTTACTAGACATCTTCATTCCAGAAAAGGAATCTAGTGATTAAGACGAAAGCTGGCTTACCAACTAAAGAAGTCTGGAGTGGATTGAGGACACTTGTTCAACCCTAGATGAAATTAGTTCTACAGCCACAGAATATGCAAAGAATATGTGTTTAAATGTTTTTTCTAATTTCTGTTTCGTGGTCTTTTTTTGACGGTTAGAATTATAGACCTTAGAGATCTTCAGCCACCCCCAATGGAGCATCATGGAATTCGTGATCGGAATTTTAAGTTGAAAGTGATAACCCTGGGGTACATGGAATGAGATGTCTCCAATAGACTGTAGGGAATCATTATGCCCGGGGGGTCAGATCGGTTCACTCAGTGTTAGGTTGCCTGTGTACGGGATCTAACAGAGTCGTAGTCGTTACTCATCCCGAGGAGCAGTGGCTGACAAGACGTAAGACTGGAAAGTACTCACTAGACTTCAGTTAATCAACCACCGCGACTCTAACGCTATATATAAAGGTCGGTTAACGCTCTAGCAATCGCAATTTTTGTTTGATCGTTACGAAACTCGATATTTAACCGTTTTATGTAAAAAGAAAGATTTAGTTCGTTATTGGCTGAAATAGAACCAGAGGGAGGGGGGGGGTTTGGTAGGGGAGCTTTTCGAAAATTCAAAATATCTCCGTTATTATGCACCGGGTCAAAAAATTGTATAGAACCAATCTTATTGCAAATTAAAACTATAAATATTGTTATATACATTTATTCTCTATCTTGAATATTAACCGAGATACTTGCATTTTTATTAAGTGTGTGGGACATGTGATCCCGTATTGTTTGGATTAGTTCGGCCGTCTCATAATTCATTATAAATTGCAGTACTAGATATAGTAAATAGTTTACAATAAAGTTATTGTTTTATATTCGTATGTTTATCAGTAATTGTTTTTCTTTCCAGTGAAGAATATGTCTATCTATCTATTTAGCTCTGAGTGGTTGCCAGACCTATTTGTTTACAATTCAGAAGCCTTTTCCGTTGGGATTTTATTAAAATTAACTGAAAGATTTCTCATTACCGTTTGCATTTACTCATGGTGGTGTTGTGTTACCAGCATGCAGATTTCTCTAATGTAAAACTTCACATGGGAAATCTGCTAAGTTTACGCAGCCCCTAGAGTAGGATACGAGGGGTTCTATCAGAGTTTTACAGGGTCATTCAAAAAGAATGAATTGATTTCAAAGCTTTATGGTGCTTTACACCAGCATTGCAGCAGAACACGTTGCATGCCGATTTTGGAAATGGAACATGATGATGACACCATAAAACTTCAACACCGGTTAAATATATGTGCCGTTATTGCAATCTTGTATTACTGTCTGTTAATAAGATATAGCTTAATGAAATCGTTTCATTCTTTTTGAAAAGTATGTAGCGAGTGATTAACTCTATGTACAATCTCCGTTAACCAAGGAGTACCTGGAATGAGTTGCCTCCAGTGACTGACGGGCCTCCATTTAGGGGGACGGGCAGTGGTCATATCACCAACGGGCAGTTTGCTAGTCAACGGGATCTAGGAGAGTCAATATATTTCATCATGTTGAAGAGCTATCAGATTTACTCGCTAGACTCCCACCGTTCTACTAAGACTGCGGTCACCCAACATTGTACTGACCATCTCAATCAAGGTGTTCTAAAGTTGGTTGATATACCACAACTGATCTATATATATCAGATTATGTTAATAATCAGATTACATAAATTGAAGAAATATGTAAATTCTTTAAGTCTACTGTCACATTATTTGTACCTAAATGCATTTATGGCTTCTTGGTAATCTTCTAGTTTCAATTTTGGTAGTTAGTCGAATAAAAAGTGTATGATTGATTACGGATCACCAAAAAATAAAATTCTTCAAAAGTTTGTCCATCAATTATTAGGCCAATGTTTCAATCATGTGTTCTTATAGCTTAAGATAAAGCAAAATCCCACGAGACTTAGAACTAAGACCATATTCAGTTCCTCCTATTGGTCTATAAATGCGAGACTGGCCACTGATCTGTTTGAAGAAATGGTTGAAATGTTTCTTTTTTTTTCTTTTTTTTTTTCATAGTAACCCTATGAGGAGTTATTTATTTTAATACATGTTCCATTCCCAAATGGCATATTACATGTATGATTATGTTTAAATACATTTTTATTTTACAATATATACACGTTAATCAACCATCTAAGCAAGTATAATATAAAAAAATAATAGTAAAATAAAATATTAAAATAAGTAAAATAATTACAAATAAAATTAATAAATGAAATGAAAAATAAATAAATAAATAAAATAATAAAAAAAAATCAATTAAAGTTAACCTCAACCGAAGTTTAATTTGCGAGTCTATGTAAGGTAAATATATTGAATTATAATTCCTATTCTACATTATAATGTAGTTTTGCTATATCCATATCTATACTTTTGATAAACAAAAAAAAAAAGGTTGATATGTTGAAAGGAAATACTTTCGGAGCCATAATAGACCCAAAATGGAACTAAGGACCCCGATAACGAAGTAGGTATGAAAATATAAATTACCTAAAAAAAGAAAAAAAAAATGAGAACGGTTCATTTTACCGGATAAAAAAAACCCTAAGTTACTAAGGCCGAGACATGTGACAAGAAGAGGAAAACGTGATAGAAACTGATTCGGAGAACGAAATGACATGGGTTGACATTCACGTGACTTCCTTGTCCTCATATTTAATTAATTAAACAAAATTTTTGGTTGCACTTCATTTAAAATGATTTCATTTCAAGTGATATATGTTATTTTCGTTACAACGTATTGGCTCGAAAAAGGTCATAGAACATAAGTTACAGATCATTTCATGATAAACATAAACAAATGATATGAGTAAATAAAAGGAACAAATGAACTTGAAGGTAGGAATGATCTATTTCCTCCCCCTGTAACCACCCCTTAGTCGATTTCGAACGGAAGGGAAGGTGTACAGCTAGAATATAACATCAAACCTAAATACGAAATTTTATTATTCTAAGGCAAGTTGTTTATGGGTTATGCCTAGATACGAACAGACGCCTTTATATAATATGTACAGGTATTACGCCGAAATAAGTCAATTGGGTTCAGGGAAGGTCAAATCGGATAATTCCGTTGAAATATGAAAACCTAAAATTTTCACGAAACTTCCTTTACTTCGTATCAAGAAGCAATATGGTCTTGTTATTTAACTTGATCTCGTTATATAAGTTTCACCAGGTTCCTTGTTAATTTCATGTACTCCCTCTGCTCACTTTTATCAAAAGTATTGCAAACGGTTATTTGAGGATTTTTTTTTTTTAATTAAAGTTACTTTATAACTTCGTAAAATATTCACAATGTGTATTCCACAGAATTTCCACCATATACGTTTTAAAAAAATGTATATCTAAAGTTATATTCTGCGAGTTATTAGTTAGTCGTTGGTTATTTAATGATAATCAAGGGTGGTTTGGTGTCGGCTACAAGAAGTAAATTAGAAACAATAACAATTTCTTAAAAAAAAAAAAATAAATAAAATAAATAAAAAAATCTGTCATTGTTTCACTATGTTTCAGAAAATGCTCTTACACTATGTTGTTTCGATCATAGTAGCACTAAAGAAGTATAACAGCGGTGTTCGAAACAGTTAGCAGTAATATGACAGAATGAGTAATTTTTGTCGAAACATCCTTGATTACTGATTACTTTAAAAAACTTAAAACCTCTTGGTTTAATGTTTTTTAGAGATGATAATACCATTTCATAAAAAACTTTTTTACCAGAAAATACACTGCTGGACCTCACCTGTGTCCCTATTACTATAAACACTTAGAAAAGAGAGCATCACTTGATAGAACGGGAAATGCCAATTCGCAAATTCAAATCATGCAGTAATATCATGCTCTAGTAAATAATGAAGACTTTATCCTGCAAAACTCAATATTTAAGGGCTTTTTACAAATTTTAGATTTGAGCTCGTTAATGCTTGAAATCCTTCAAGGAAAGGTTAGTGACGAGGAAAACCATGAAACGATCAATATCATTGTCATTACGAAACGAATTGAAACAGGCTTTTGACACGTGACTTTTACGATTGTTTTTAGAGGTTTTTCTTTTCAAAAAGTAGCTATTGAATCTGCTCACATAACAAGATAAAAAAAAAACCTTCAAATCTTCGCGAATCATAGTAAATCTATATATATATATATATATATATATATATATATATAGAGAGAGAGAGAGAGAGAGAGAGAGAGAGAGAGAGAGAGAGAGAGAGAGAGAGAGAGAGAGAGAGAGAGATTGTTAACAGTTCGCTGTCTATTGGTCAGAAATTTCGAGAAATAGAAACCATGTTTAATATTTAAACTTCTACACGGAAAAGAAGGATTGAGTTCGTTAACGCCCAGAAACCTCTAACAGGAAGAAGGGGGAATATATATATATATATTATATATATATATATATATATATATATTATATACAATTTTAACGGACCTTATTTTCGTCATCTACAAGGCAGGGTTGATGGACATTTGAAGAAATTTTTCGAAAATCGCGTCATGATTATGACAGCTGATTTGAGCCCTTAAGAGAAATCTGGTAAAAAATTAACTATCACCGTTATTATTAGTCGAATTAATAATTCCATCTCGCTGGTGCTGCGGAAACTAAGTAGATCTTCCACGTGCTTATATAATACACTAGCAATGCTATCTCACCGTACACTCTCTATTTATTAGACAAAACTAACTTGATGGCGGCTTCTTTTAGGTAGAAAACGAGAAAGCATTAATAGCTCGTTTAATATTGAAAACAAGAATATATTAAAATTGTACAGTATGAGTACTTTAACATGATCAGCTCTCTATCATTTTTTCGATCCAACTCATAATTCTCGAGATATTTTTAATTATCGAATCCTCTCTCTCTCTCTCTCTCTCTTTATAGACGACCTCATGAACGGACCTCATTTTCGTCATCACCTGTGTTGGAACGATGGGCATTTGAAGAGGTTTTTCGAAAATCTTGTCGTATGTAATGTAAATCTCCTTAAGCACTGTTGAAGCAACCTTTTTACCACTAAAGAACAAGAGGAGTGTTTATATGTTTTTTATAAAGTAGCTATACAGGTTGGTCACGTGGCAAAATTACACGATTCTGCCGAAGTCTAAGTCCGATGTAAAAGTTAATATAATGTTTTATAATATATCTGCAATCATATTGCTGAAACAAGTCTCACTAAAATGGCTCGGTTGCGTATTTCATTTAATTATATTATTATCATTTTTAATGTCTTTTCTTTTTTAAATAAATCCTATTGTTATTAAGTGATTTGTCGGTGTTATTGGTTCATATATTCGAATTATTTATTATTGCTTTATGTAATTATATCAATTCATAGAGGTCACTAATTTACCTCACTTTATTAGCATTATGTTGATGTTTGTTTCGTAAGGTTTAAAGGCTAAAATAGAACCAGGTTATCATCGCCCAGTAATATCTATAATTCACATTTTGGTATCCTCATATTATGTTCCTCTTAGCTTTATGTTGAACCTATCAATATGAAATTACAGTGTAATCTGTTTTTTATATTTATTTTTTTACAAGTTGTGTTTACCGAGGCCACAATATCATGTTTTATTTGAGCATGATTTGAAGAAGATTTGAAACTAAAATATATTTCCTAAACACCAGATACTTTAAAAGAAAAAAATAGATATTTTTCCCCCCATTCATTTTGAGGAGTTATCTTAATATACGCCTATAAACGTATTCAAACAATTTTTTTACTACCCTCCTTTTCAATGGATATCTTGTTTTTAGATGAAAACCCTTACTATATTTGTTAATATTGGACCCTAACTAAGGGAGAAACGAGTAAATCGAAGGAGAAATAGCTGGCTCATAGACGCTACCTTTGTATCACTTAAATTTTATTTGATATTAACTATTTCTAATAAGTTACATATAAGAACAAAGAATTTGTTTGTAAAATATTCTGGTTTAACCTTTTATCAGCCTTATGCACCTTGGATTGCAACCCCACATTAACTAGTTGAGCTTCCCCTTTCGAACAATCTGTGTTAGTTTTAGTGAAAGGCTCATGCAATTCAAGTAAATAATAATATGACATTACATAATCTTACACAACTCATCTGGAAGCCAACAAGGGAAGAATTGTTTAAGTGCGAGAAAGATTTGCATGCACACAATTTGTTTAAGCTTTTCTCAAGCCGAGTGAAATTAGCCTGTGGTGGAATGCAGGTGGAATATGCAACTTGCAAACAAATGAAAACATAAATATGCAAAAGCCGCTTGCAATAATGCTCCAGTTTCCATTCCGAGAATCAAGTTTCATTATAATTTGCAAATGTAATTTCGCGTACAGAAGGCCCACAAAAACCGAGAAACTAATAATCCTCCTAATTTTGTATTTCGGAACAAGGGCTCATAAAATAGAATTATGGCGTAGACATGTAAGATTCTAAAGAACGCAGCTTTGAAAGAGAATGGTGGAATGTAATTAGTAGGCGGAATGTTAATTAAAAGAAAGCAAACAGGTGTAAATGTTGAAGTTTTAACTTCTATTTTCTTCACCTTTATTTTTACTTCCGCTTTAATTCGCAAAGGCTAATTGGAACAGAATATCACACAGGTGAACGGCCTTGTATTATTTCACGCTTGTAAAAGTCTGTCACATCCAACACCTTTCATTCTGCGAGATAACAAAAGCCCATTTCAAATTTTAAAATTAATTAGGACGTTTTTGGAATCCATTTACTAAGATTCGCAAAGATTTGAAGGGAACTTAATAATTTTGCCTTGTGACCAACCTCAATAGCTCCTTTTTCTAAAGAAAACCAGCTAAAAAATACAATGTCGCTTTCCTTTTTATTTAGGGCTCATATAATATTTTTGGTTTCATAATGACCAAATTTCTGCAACAAAAACATGAAAAGTCACGCAGGAGCTGCGTTAGCTAAGTAGATTTCCCACGTGCATCATATATTTGGATTGATCTCGAAACGTAAAAGTTCAATGAGAACAATATTTTGCTTTTAGGCTTCAAATACAGTGCTTCATAATATAACAGCTTATTTCTAGTATGGCATGAGTAGGAGTGGGGGTTTACCTAAGGCCGAAAACTAAAAACAAATGCAAACATCTAGGCTAATAATCAAGATAACAACATTTATAGAACATTATTACTCTGCAATAAAAATGATTCTATACAAATGTTCAATCCGACGCATAATAAAAGAGATACTTCGAATTTTCTAAATCCCTCTCCCACTGGTTTGGTATCGATCAGACAATAATTGCGATCACTAAAGCGTTAACAGACAAATATATATATATATATATATATATATATATATATATATATATATATATAATTTTCGTTTCAACCTCATTTTCGCCATCTCCTAGGTAGGACCAATGGATATTTGAAGAAATGTTTTGATAATCCCATTATGAGTACAACCTTAATAGCTGATTTCCACAAAGAACAATCTGGGGGAAGATAATATTAATTTTTGGTGTCCCTAGGTGTCATAACCTATTGGTTCGAATTCATAAATGCGTGCGCATATGTATATATGTGCATATATCCTTTTATATAGATATCTATATATATATCTATATATATATATATATATATATATATATATATTAAATGGAATTTACATAGCCATCTTAGTAGGAATACCAACGAGGCTTGTATTAAACAGATCATTAGGTCATGGATATACTCATACGTGTATATAAGCCATAAATGAACATCCCACGGGAATGCAGGACGTGGGCAAATTTAATCTCACATGGCTAACCTGGAGTTGCGAGTTCAATTCCCGCCTAGGCAAGAGGCATTCATTTAGCGAAGAACTCATGAAATAAAATTCTTTGTCCCATTCTGGCTAGAATGGGGTGGTAACCTGTAGATAACAAGTCCAAATTAGCCATAGTAGCCAAAATGGACGCTAACAAATAGTAATAATAACATTTTTAATAAAAATTCAAATATCGACTTTAGTAGTGATCAAACAAAAATTATGAATGCTTAAGCGGAAACAGGGAAACATATTTATATTTTTGCAAATACCCCATCTCGATATTTGAAGAAAATTTTCGAAAATAGCTTTATGATTAGAATATCAGAAACTAATTTCTTCGTTAACTGAGATCTGCCTAAATTTTGAATAACTCCATGAATATAATAATTAAAGGTAATTTTCTATTTTATGCTTTATCCCTTCCATAAATCTTCGTTTCGATTTTATTCGCCTGTAGATCATTTTGTATTTTTTTAGGAAAATCTGGAAAACTCCAGGAATATGGCTGATGAGACTACAAGGGTCCTTGTCAGTGACAACTTATGTTAAAAAAAATCCGTCGCGCAAGAGCTGCGTAAACTAAGCAGATTTCACACACTGGTGATCGCATCTCTATTCTCTGATCCAAGTACTAAAGAGATTGATAGCAATATAGAACGATGAACTCGCTTAATATTTGAGATACGAAAAAATGTATAGAATATCAATTTCTAGACCAGATTGGTTGTATAACGTTTTTCGAAAACCATATAATAACGGAGATATATTGAATTTTTGAAATCATCCCTTCAACCCTGCCCATTCCTTGTCAGATTTCAGTCCATTCACTAACGAATATGATCTTTAGTGTTTGAATTAAACTGTTAAATATCGAATATGGAATACGATTAGATCAAATAAACGTTTTCGAGTTATAAACGTAAAATCTTAATTTATGACGGCATAGGGCAACATATTTACATGCATCTCACGTAATAAAGGTCCATTGAAGGCAATACTATTTAAGCTAGGAATAAGATGTTTAATGAGCTATTAGCTTAATGTGCATATGGTAAACATTTATTTTCCTAATTTTCCGCATCTCCTAGGCAGTTTCCCTCGAGGGAAATCTGCCAAAAATGAGATAATTCGATTACATTATAATGCGTCATCGCAGGATCCTGGAGCTCGAATGTTTTTGATAGGTTATCCGGAAATACAACCCAATTACTGTCAGTCCTGCCAACTTACGTAAGAAGAATCTTGTTGGCATTTGCATATTGGAAAAAAACACCGATTCTTTAAAAGAGTTTAGTTTTATTGGAAGTGTCCTTAATGTACCTCGAACAAGACTGGGTTTACGTTCTAGGATTTATTCTGTATCAGACACACACACACACTCACATATATATAATCAGTAATGAGTAAGCTAGGGTGCCGCGCAGGAGTGGTGGTCTAGCAATCCAACACTCGAGTTTAACTTTTTTCACTTTCTGAGACTTTTATTAAATGACAGCCTAGTGTAGCAGACAACTGGGAACCGCTGCATATCCTAATGCCTCTTGCCATCTGGAAATCATTTCCTGTAGTTGCAACAACAAATCTAACACTACATGTTGCTACTGAAGCTTATTATTACATTGGATTTCAATGATATAGAAGTACAAGAAATCAATATGGAATATTATGTGGGGGGATATAATTGTTTGAATAAATGATTAATGAAGAAACGGAAATCGATAACGAAATATATCTAAGCTAGTCCTGAGGGGAGGAAGGGGCGAAATTGAATTACTAATCAAATTGATTCTGTAAGAACGTGTATAGAATTTATGCATACACGGGTATGCGTAAATTAATTAAGAGTTACATGAAAAGAAATCCCTCGTGAAAATGGATGGAAAAATATGAGAATTAAAATGAATTAAAAAAAAAACGCTTTACTGGGCTCTGGAGAGACAAACTTGACGTCTAATATAAGACGATTTTACTTCGTGATGGACAATATATGTATGATGGCTTCGTATATACGTGTGTGTGAAATCCCAAATATAATTCTTTGCTACATTAACACATTTATTTTATGAATTAATGTGATTATTTTTTGAAAAGTGATGACCCCTGAAGAGGTGGTACGCAAGGCAAGAAATATGTCGGACAATTTTGAGCAAGGTAAAGCGGGGTGGGGGGTTGTTTTTATTGACACCCTTTTCTCTAAGCTATGAAGAACATTTTAGAATAGTTGGTTCAGAATAAGAAATAAATAAATAAATATATATATATATATATATATATATATATATTTATTTATTTTTTATACTATATATATATATATATATATATATATATATATATATATATATATATATATATATACATACCCCTCCCTCACACACACACACACACACACACACACACACTCACACATATAGATAGACAGATGTTGGGTTAATGTAGTGCGGGATAAACTCCCAAGAAAAAAACAAAAAAGTATGGCATCATGAACAATAAATGAGGAGAAATAACAAAATAAAATTGTAAAAAAAATAGGAGATGACGCTTTTAATGTTCAACTATGAAAATTGAAGTACAAAACCGAAGAACTGTCAAAAATATTCTTAAATAATAAGTGTAAAAGCCCCATAAGAGCATGGAGAGAGTTAAAGCCATTATCCAAAAAAGTCCGTCACGCAGGGGCTGCATAAACTAAGCAGATTTCCCAAGTGAACTGTTACAATAGAGAAATTTCACGAGAGTCGAAGAGTTAAGGAAGGAAACGGCCGACCTAGGTTTTGGCGGGAAAGTTACACTCATTCATTATCCGCCCAGATTTAATAAAATGCAAATATCTCGGTTAATATTCAAGATAGAGAATAAATGTATAGAACAATATTTATAGTAAATTCAATTTGAAATAAGATTGATTCTATACAATTTTTCAATCCGACGTATAGTAACGGAAATATTTCGAATTTTCAAAAATCCTCCCCTCTAAACCCCCCCTTCCACTGGTCCGATTTCAGGCGTTAACGAACTTGATATTTCTTTTTACATAAAACGACTACATACCGAGTTTGGTAACGATCAAACAAACATTTCGACCGCTAGAGCGGTAACAGACAAATATATATATATATATATATATATATATATATATATATATATATATATACAGTTTTGAACGGGCCTCATTTTCGTCATCTCCTAGGTAGGATCGATGGACATTTGAAGAAAAACTTCGAAAATTCCGTCATGAGTACAACCTCAATAGCTGACTTCCCTCAAGGGAAATCTGCTAAAAATGAATTCGAATGTCAAAAATAAATAACACTTAACTTCATTCTGCATGGTTTAGAAAACATTATACATTCAAAAACAGCGGACACGTTACTAGGCAAATGCCTGCATTAGGTACATCATTGAAACACCTCCAAGCCATTATCCAAATTGAGTTCAATTCATATATAAATATAAATAAATATATATAAAATAGAAAAAGCATGGTTTGTTTATTTTAATCTCAAAATGACTCTATCCTCTGAATAAAGGGACAGAGTGCCAGAACACACACACACACACACACACACACACACACACACACACACACACAACACACACACACACACACACAAACACAAACACTCGTATATATATATATATATATATATATAGATATATAGATATATATATATATATATATATATATATATAAATCACAACCACACACACAAACACTCATATATATACTTGTAAATCACAAAAAGTATATTCAATATTTTCTTCCACTTCACATCAGCGCAGAGATTAGAACGAAAGCATATTAAGTAAGATGAATGGTTTTCGTCATAAGATTAATAATCTATTGATTGCAGTTGAATTCTGTGATTTAATGATTATAAATAACAGTGTTGAACGAAAAAAAATAAATTATCTGCATACATCCATGATCCTATGTCACAATTCTGCCATTTAAGTGCTGCACTCATTTTTGTAATTGCATATAATTGGGACGATTATCATACGCAATGATTTAAACATCATTAAGATTTGGTAATAAGGGAAAAAAATATATTTAGGCTAACACTGATTGAGCACAGGATAAAAGGGGTATATTTATTATTTAATGATAGTACTGGTAAATAACTTTATCTAGGGAAGCAACTCCTCCATCTTCAAAGATAAATAGGTTTTCTTTAGAGAAAGCCTCACTTTTAGCAGATTTCCCTTAAGGGAAATCAGCTATCGAGGCCGTACTCATGACGGGATTTTCGAACATTTTCTTCAAATGTCCATTGATCCTACCCAGGAGATGACGAAAATGAGGTCCGTTCAAAATTATATATATATATGTCTGTTAACGCTCTAGCGGTCGCAATTTTTGTTTGATCGTTACGAAACTCGATATTTAACCGTTTTATGTAAAATGACAGATCAAGCTCTTTAAGGGCTGAAATCGGACTAGAGAAAGGGTGGGGGTTTAGAGGGGAGGATTTTTGAATATTCAAAATATCTCCGTTAATATGCATCGGATCGAAAAATTGTATAGAATCAATCTTATTGCAAATTAAAGTTATTATAAATATTGTTATATACATTTATTCTCTATCTTGAATATTAACCGAGATATTTGCATTTTTATGAAGTCTGTGGTCGGGTATAGTTCGGATTACGTCGGCCATCTTCTTCATTTCTCGGCTCAGGCGGAAGCTTCTTGGAACCTGTCGTTTTTAACCTTACCTTACCTTCGTTACTTTGTGAGATTTATGCAAATACGTTCTGTTCATCCGCCCCCCCCTTCTTTAGTTCTTGGACTAATAAAATTTGAGTTATTAAAATATAAATTATTCGTTTCAATTGGGAATTTATTTTAAATAACTGAAAGATTTCTCATTATCTAATCACGGTGGTATTGTGTTACCAGTGTACAGATTTCTCTATTGTAAAACTTCACAGGGGAAATCTCCTTAGTTTACGCAGCCCCTGCGTGGCGGAGTTTTATTAAATTCATAAAGATGAATTTAACATATCAGGAATCTTCATAGAAGCCGGCTAGTCAACTTGCGTCAAATAAAATAATGACATATCGATCAAATGAATGGTGCAAAGTAAAAAATCAAATTGGAATTGCAGACCTATATATTAGCAAAGCTATTTTTCATCAAAATGAAAATCTTTAGTTCAAAAGCCCATGGAAGACCGATCCGTGTCTTATGAAAATGGCGGAAGTGTGAAGAGGTCAGATCGCCGCTTGTCTGCTGTATTTTGAGGAACAATATAGACCAATAATGTTAGCATTAGCTAATCCATGGTCTCGCAATGATGAGTGTGCGTTGGCTATTTATGATGCAAAGTCTAATAATTAAAAATGAAATAATATTAGATAACACAAACAAATTGGTACTAATTGGGGGAAAAAAAACCATTATGCGGGGGCTGCAAAAACCTTCAAGATGCTCCTGGTATACAGGTGACATTATCTCACCCCTCTTTACAATTGAAATACGCATTTTTTACTATAAAATATTCTTCTTGCTTTGGTTTATAACTCATATAACTTTACTATTAAACCGATCTAAAACTCGCTTAACTACGCATTTATTTATTACCATTATATATATATATATATATATATAAATATATATATATATATATATATATATATATATATATATATTAGCTCAGATACCCGGCTTCGCCCGGGAATTCATTTGAGGCTGAATGGTGATGTATTTTTTAGCAGGCTTTACATTGCACAATATTTTGACATTTACCCGTCCCAGTGTTTATGATTGATACCCATCTTTGCCATGGATTTGCTAATAATAGAATTATTTGTTCGATAAGGCATCACAGTCTTCGATATTTTTATATTTCCCGTCTCTTATACATGTAAATATGGTGAATTTTTATTTCAGGCCTCCCTTTTAACCCCCATCCCGTTCGAAGCTAAAAATTTTAATATAACTTATAATCATGGAAGAATTAATGCTAATTGACATACCGAGTTTTGTTAACTTCGGTGCAGCCGTTAGTGCCCGCTAAAGTTTTAACGTATAACTCATTTATACTTAGGTATACGACAAAAGTGTATTTAACAAAAGTTACTCCAAATAACAAATACACAACTTTTGTAATGTTTATATTTGCGGAAAAACCAATAGAAATCGAAATAT
The DNA here is from genome assembly GCA_019009955.1 of Riptortus pedestris. Classification (NCBI taxonomy): domain Eukaryota; kingdom Metazoa; phylum Arthropoda; class Insecta; order Hemiptera; family Alydidae; genus Riptortus; species Riptortus pedestris. The sequence continues at coordinate 128,857,867 of CM032232.1, read as the reverse complement.
CGCTATTTTTAATTTCAGGCTTCCCTTATAACCCCCACTCCTGCCCGTCCATAGAAATGTTGGTATAGCTTGTTATAATGAAAGCGTTAGTACTAATACACGTACCGAGTTGTATTTATTTCGGTTGGGTCTTTTGTCCCAAATAAAATTGTTCACTTCTGCTATAGGTTTTAGCGTATATCTCGTTTATAATTCGTTATAAGAAAAACAAATATATAACAAATGTTACTCTAAATTACAAAATAAACAACTTTTGTTCTGTTCATATTTGCCGAAAACCTAATAGGAAACGAAATATCGCTTACACTTTTGTCGTATACCGAAGTTTAAAAGCGTTATACGCTAAAAATTATAGCGGGAATCAACAATATTATTTGCCAAAAACGACTCAACCGAACTAAATAAAACTCGGTATGTGTATTAGCAGTGAGGCCTTCATTATAATAAGCCATACCAACATTTCTATGGACGGGCAGGAGTGGGGGTTATAAGGGAAGCCTGAAATTAAAAATAGCGATATTTCGTTTCCTATTGGTTTTTCCGGAAATATAAACATGACAAAAGTTGTTTATTTTGTTATTTGGAGTAACTTTTGTTATATACACTTTTGTCGTATACCTAAGTATAAATGAGTAATACGTTAAAACTTTAGCGGGAGCCAACAATGTTATTGGGCACTAACGGCTAAACCGAACTTAACAAAGCTCGGTATGTCAATTAGCATTAATTCTTCCATAATTATATGTTATATTAAAATTTTTAGGTTCGAACGGGAGGGGGGTTATAAGGGAGGCCTGAAATAAAAATTCACCATATTTACATGTATAAGAGACGGGAAATATAAAAATATCGAAGACAGTGAAGCCTTATCGAACAAATATTCTATTATTAGCAAATCCACGGCAACGACGGGTATCAATCCTAAACACTGGGACGGGTAAATGTCAAAATATTGTGCAATGTAAAGCCTGCTAAAAAATACTATCACCATTCAGCCTCAAATGAATTCCCGGGCGAAGCCGGGTATCTGAGCTAGTGTATATATATATTGAATACTGTATTAAGAATCTCAGCCACTGATGTAGCCTGTAATTTCATATCTTTTGATGAGTGGTTACAGTAGGTCCCGTTCCATTTGAAAATTTACCCTTGAAAATGAACTAATAGCTCGAAACGCATCAGAGAAGAAATATGTGGTTTATTAATCAGGAGAAGTAAGGGTTGTTTATTTATTTTTTTTGGAATAGAAGGTCATCCAGCAGAACAGAAATACATATTTTAACGAATAAATATAGTGATTATCATTGTTATTATTATTATTTATTATCGTCCTCTTTTGGCTAATTGGGTGGGATTATATACAGTTTACCACTCTTTCCTGGCCAGGGTGGGATTTTATTTAACGAGTTCGTCACTAAATAAATTCATATTGCCTGGCGTGGAAATCGAACTCGCCACGAGGTTTACCACGTGACATTAAGGCCAATGCTTTAACTCACATGGCCAATCTGAGCCCCATATAAAGATTATAATGAACTCACTCTCATGCGAGTCTGAAAAAGATTAAAATTAAGAACAATGCGGCAAAAGAAATGTTTGTATTTTATATAAAAATGCTTATTCTACATTATTAAATTGTTTTCCTGTGTCTAGAGTATTTGAATACAAATAAATAATAAAATCACCTGTAAAATACGTACAACAGAAGTTAAGTATATTCTTTCAGAGGGGGGCTCAGGTTAGCCATGCGAGTTAAAGCGTTGACCTTTATCTCACATGGTAAACCTAGAGTGGCGAGTTCGATTCTTGCCTGGGCAAAGGAAATTATTTAGTGACGAAATTCATTAAATAACGTCCTAAAATCCCACCCTGGCTAGAAAAGGGTGGTAACCTGTAGATAACCCGTCCCGATTAGCCTAAGTTGCAAAAAGTGGACGTTAATAAATAATAATAATAAAAAAAAAAAATATTCTTTCAGGTTAGTATTAATTTAAAGCTTTGGCATTCCTTAATGTTTAAATTGACGTTAGATGAAGTATAATTAGATCTTGTTACGTGTAAGTCGCCAAATTTAACGCTTTAAAAACACGCATTGGTTATTTCCAAACACTAGGAAATGCTGAGAACTACATAAAATCGCTTCTTACCACCGAAGTCCAACCCAAAGAGATATAAAAGACAAAGAGCTGAGCAAAAAGACTGACGTATCTACGGCAAGAGTGACTACTTACCGTTAAGGTATGTCTGGTGGTTTCCTTTGGACTAACACCACGCTGTCTGTTTGCTGCTTTCTCTAGGGCCCCCACCCCAGTGGAGGAAGGTCCCCACCAGGATGGTATCTTACAGTCTGCCGTCGAGAGGTCGTGAGCGGCCGTCATTAAGATGTTCATCCGAAGAAAGTATCTCTTCATTGGTCGTGTCATAGGAGGGCTTCCAACCGGAAGCTGAGTTGGATTTGACTGCGCGCAAATGCAATTCTAGGACACTGGGATCAGGCGTTAGACATAGCTTCTAGCATATTTCCCTTAAGGGTAATCAACTACTGAGGTTGTACTCATGACGCAATTTTTTTCAAATTTTTATTGATACTATCAAGTAAATGACGAAAATAAGGACATATTAGCTTGTTAATACTCTATCGGAAGCAATATTTATTTGATTGCTATGAAACCAGATATCTAAAGTTCTATGTCATATGTGGGCAACAACCGGCTTGCGGTAAGGTTTGATCAGGCCCGGGAGACATTTTGAAAAACCCAATTAAACAAAAATATTACTCCAAATGAGGAAGATGAGAAGAGATTTGTGAGTTTGACAGTACTGATAAATGCGAACAGTTCTTTCCAATGATAATAGTTAATAAATCAAAACATCGGACAAGGCTGACTGACGATAATTTGGAAAATTCTTTTCGTCTTTGTATCAGTGGAATTAATCCAAACAACGATGGATTAGTTTCCCAAGTTGAAGCTCAGGTGTCTCATTTATTTCGGTGTCGCTATTTAACTTTCGTTGTTTGTAATAATTCCAAATTGTACGATTTAATCATAATGTTGTGCCTATTTTTTTCATTTCAATTTGTTATTTTAATAAATTGTAATTACATTGTCGTATAATTTCATGCCTGATATATATCGTTAAAAATTATGAACACTACATTAAAATGCACTACTTTTAAAAGCGGCCCGCGAACGTATTTGCACTCTAAGGTTTGGCCCGCATCATGTAAAAGGTTGCCCACACCTATTCCAAGTAAATCAATTTCGTTAAAAAGTATTTATAGGACCTTGTGGGATGCAGGTTTAGAAGGGGGGGGGGTCGTAAATTCTTAAATATTTCCATTTGAGAGCATCTGATGGAAAATTGTTTTATAACGTCTTGTACATGAAGAAATACTCTAAAATTGTTGATATATATATTTTTCTTTAACTAGAAAATAAACAGCATTACTTGTATTTTTCCTCCCCGCTCTCACCGTAAATTGCTGTTCCATATATTTTTCCAATCTCAAATATTGACCGAGTTAGATTTACTTACTTGTACTAAATAAAAGAAGTATATAATAGAAAACATTTCGATTTTAAGAAATCATTATCCGTTTTGCCCTCTTTAATTTTCTTATTTTCATCACGACGACTGAAGTTTGTACCTTTCTATATAACTCCAAAACGACTAGCCTCGGAATGTTGGAATGTAGTATTTAGATTATTTGTAACCTCTAGCTGTGCACTTCCTCTTTTAATGGAAATTTGCTGAGGGGAAGGGATTGGTTTGAGCAAAGTGAAAATATTAAATTGGAAATTTCTCCGTACCTAAGTATTAACAAATTACAAAAAAACTAAAAGTAACGTTAAACATAGGCAAGATATCCACGTAACAGGCATATGAAAATCGAAGAAATTTTCAAGTGACTTAGGATGGGATGTTAAACTCTTTCACACTTGTATCCAGAAAATAGAAATCCTTGACTTTTCATTGCTGCTATTGTTGATTTTAAATTAACCTTTATGCTATTTGTACAATATCATATTACCGTTTGCAGATTGTAATTTTCTTAATGAATAAATATGATATTACTTATGTTATTAAAAAATAATTTACCCACATTACTTTCCAATGTGGGTTATTAACTTTTACTTGTCAAGAGTGTTCATTGCCGGTTTGTAGGGGGGGGGGGGAGGGGTAACTAAAGTAATTGTTTTAGACACCAATTTTAAAGATTTTGCCATCTCAAGAATTTTCAAAACCGCGAACTGTTGAAAATATTTGAGGTCCTAAAATGACATTTACCGTTTATCTAATGAAACGAATTGAAAATTTTATTGTGACAGAATTTTAAGTATAGAATTCCTCACTCAAGTTAAATGTGGATTTTTAAGACATTATATTTACAAAGTAGCTTTCCTATAACGTTAAGATTTAAAAAAAAGAAGTAGGTATGTACGTGCTCAAATATGAGAATTATATTCATTATTCTATGTTTTTGGGCTTAGGTCTGATATGATGTTGAAACATTTTAAGTCATGGATGAAAATGTACATTTGTGGTGATGTACATTTATTTGATGATAGAATCATCAAATACTTAGTTCCACCCCGGCATGAGTATAAAGGTACCCCGTACATAACCCGACCCGATTAGCCATATCAGATTAGAAAGTGGACTCTATTTTAGTATAAATACGTATATGCAATTCAGGCAATGTTTATATTATTTTATTTCCTCGTACAGAGTAAAGAAAGTATTGTAATCCTGAAAATTTCCGGTTTTCCTATTTCAACGGAATTATCCTCCATTGATATAAAAATATCTATAAATTATGCTCTGAGATATTTTTCTTATGTATACAATTGGAAATCAGACTCATATCTCTTTCAAATGAAAACATGTAAAATAATTGTAACCAAACATTTACTTTATTTTTCTAATAAATGTTTCTGGGTTATTTTAGAATTGAAAATAAATAGTATTCGTTACTTAGCGTTTTTTATTACATTCCATTACCTTAATCACAAGATGAAGTGACCATGGTTCTCCAAGAAAAAAAATTAAGATCTAATAAATTATTTTGAACACCATTATTCTGGACAACGAAATCCACTCTTACTTTTAGCAGATTTCCCTTAAGGGAACTCAGCTATTGAGGTCGTCCTCATGACGCGATTTTCGAGAAATTTCTTCAAATGCCCATCGATCCTACCCAGGACATGACGAAAAAATGAGGTCCGTTCAAAATTATATATATATATATATATATATATATATATATATATATATATATATATTTATATACTAGCGCAGATACCCGGCTTCGCTCGGTAATTCATTTGAGGCTGGATGGTGATGGTATATTTTTGGCAAGGCTTTACTTTGCACAATATTTTGACATTTACCCGTTCCAGTGTTTAGGGTTAATACCCGTTGTTAGCATTTGTTAATAATAAAATTATTTTTTTATGTAAGACTTCACTGTCCTGCATATTGTCATATTTCGCGTCTCCTGTGCATTATGCATAGATTTGAATTATTAAGGAGAAAATATTGACATACATTTGAATTAATTTTTTTAGGTGAGGTACCTGGTAGTTCATATTGAAAAGAAGTGTTGAGCAAATTTCTCTAAATAACAAAATAAACAACTTTTTTTACGTGCATATTTGCCAAAACTCCAATAGGAAATCATTATTATTAATTTCAGACCTCCCTTATAACCCCCACTCCTGCCCGTCCCTAGAAATGTTAGTATGGCTTATTATAATGAAGGCGTTAGTACTAATTCACATACCGAGTTTGGTTTAATTCGGTTGAGTCTTTAGTGCCAAATAAAATTGTGGACTCCCGCTATGGTTTATAGCATATAACTCATTTATACTTCCGTATACGGCAAAAGTGCATATAACAAAAGTTACTTTAAATTACAAAATAAACAACTTTTGTTATGTGCATATTTGCTGATAAAGCAATAGGAAATGAAATATCGCTATTTTTAATTTTTGGCCTCGCTTATAACCCCCACTCCTGTCCGTCTTAGAGAATATTAATATAGCCTAAAGTCTGAATTGGGCTAGTAGTAATGTATATATACCAAGTTTCATAAAATTTGGTTCAGCCGTTTATGCGTGAAAAGGTAACAAACAAATAAACAAACAAACAGACACGTAAGAAACAAAGTGCAGTTATAGTGTCTATGACATGTGAAACGAAAAGTTATCGTGAAATTTCGCGAAAAAAATCAATGTACAGACAGAGGTTACAATTTTATATATATATATATATATATATATATATATATATATATATATATATATATTTGTCTGTTAACGCTCTAGCGGTCGCAATTTTTGTTTGATCATTACCAAACTCAATATTTAGTCGTTTTATGTAAAAAGAAAGATCAATTTCGTTAATGGCTGAATTCGGACCAGAGGGAGGGGGGGGGGTTTAGAGGGGGGATTTTCGAAAATTCGAAATATCTCCATTATTATGCATGGGATCGAAAAATTGTATATAACCAATCTTATTGCAAATTAAAGTTGCTATAATTATTGTTATAAACATTTATTCTCTATCTTGAATATTAACCGAGATATTTGCATTTGTATTGTGTGTAGAGTCGGCTATGTTCGGTCATCATTAAACCACCACTCCTACTCATGCCACATTAACAAAAGTCTGTCACGTAAGGGATGCGTAAACTAAGCAGATTTCCCATGTGAAGTTTTACAATAGAGAAATCTGCATACTGGTAACACAATGCCACCGTGATTAAATACAAACGGTAATGAGAAATCTTTCAGTTAATTAAAATACATTCCCAACTGAAAAGGCTTCTGAGTTGTAAGAATAATTTATATTTTAATAACTCATATTTTAGTAGTCCAAGAACTAAAGAAGGAGCGGATGAACAGAACGTATTTGCATAAATCTCACAAAGTAACGAAGGTTAGGTAAGGTTAGAAACTACAGGTTAGGTTAGAAGCCTCCACCAGAGCCGACTTACGAAAACAGCCGAACTAATCCGAACAACACCCGACCACAGACTTCATAGAAATGCAAATATCTTGGTTAATATTCAAGATAGACAATAGGTGTATAAAACAATATTTATAGTAAATGTAATTTGCAATAAGATTGGTTCTATACAATTTTTCGATCGGATGCATAATAACGGAGATATTGGGAATTTTCAAAAATGCCCGCCTCTAAACCCCCCCCCCCTCCCTCTGGTACGATTTCAGCAATTCACGAACGTGATCTGTCTTTTTACATAAAACGGTTAAATATCGAGTTTCGTAACGATCAAACAAAAATTGCGACCGCTAGAGCCTTAGCAGACAAATATATATATATATATATATATATATATATATATATATATATATATATATATATATATATATAATTTTGAACGGACCTCATTTTCGTCATCTCCTGGGTAGGATCGATGGACATTTGAAGAAATTTTTCGAAAATCGCGTCATGAGTACGACCTCAATAGCTGATTTCCCTTAAGGGAAATCTGCTAATGAAAAAACCAGAGTGCCATCGGGGGTTTACATTATTTTTCCTTCTCCAGTAATCCTGAAAAAAGCAGCTTATTTGCTGCAGTTACTGCACTATAGCATTCCTTACATCTTCGTCATATTGATCCCCTTGCAATTTTTCTATTTCATGATAATTATTATTTATTAACGTCTACTTTTTGCAACTAAGGCTAATTGGGACGGGTTATCTACAGGTCACCACCCTTTTCTAGACAGGGTGGGATTTAGACTGTTATTTAAAGAATTCCGTCACTAAATAATTTCCTTTGCCCAGTCGAGAATCGAACTCGCCACTCTAGGTTTAACATGCGAGATTAAGGTGAACGCTTTAACTCACATGGCTAACCCGAGCCCCAAATACATATAATAATAATTTATCTAGAATTTGAAACAAACAAATTAATTTAAGAGAATTTAAAAATAAATAAATTAAATAATAGGGAAAATAAAATTCCTCCCTCCAAACCACTGGTCGTCTGATTTTAGCCTTCAGTTTTGCATGAAACACCTTTATATAGAGTTAAATAACGATCAAACTAAAAAATCTGCTAATTGTGCTTGCTAGGGAAGTATAAATAGATTTTTGATCTATATTGATATTAGAAAATTCAAAATATCTCTGTTATTATGAGTCGCATTTTATAGAACCAATCTTGTTAAACTATTGATGTTCTACAATTGTTTTACGCATATTTTCGTAGTTCAAGTATTAAGCGAGTTTTTCGTACATTCTTCTTTTCTGCCGTCAGCAATTCCCCCCCTCCCTTTTACTCAGCGGTTTTTAGCAGATTTCCCTTAAGGGAATTCAGCTATTGAGGTCGTACTCATGACGCAATTTTCGAAAAATTTCTTCAAATGTCCATCGATCCTACCCAGAAGACGAAAATGAGGTCCGTTCAAAACTATATATATATATATATATATATATATATATATATATATATATATATATATATATATAGAGAGAGAGAGAGAGAGAGAGAGAGAGAGAGAGAGTGAGAGAGATAGAGACAAATATATATATATTTGTCTTTTAACACTATAGCGGTCGCAATTTTTGTTTGATCGTCACTAAACTCGGTATTTAATCGTTTTATGTAAAAAGGAAGATCAAGTTCGTTAACGGCTGAAATCGGACCAGTAGGAGAGGGGGTTTAGAGGGGGGATTTTCGAAGATTCGAAATATCTCCGTTACTATACGTCGGATCGAAAATTTGTATAGAACCAATCTTATTGCAAATTGAATTTACTCTAAATATTGTTATATATACATTTATTCTCTATCTTGAATATTAACCGAGATATTTGCATTTTTATACGGACGAGTTATGGTTTCAGCCGAAAGCTAGTTTGGCCGTTTCCGTAACTGATCGGCACTCGTATGGAGTTTTCTCTATTGTATAACTTTACGTGGGAAATCTGCTTAGTTTGCGCAGCCCCTGCGTGGCGGACTTTTTTTTTCATATAATATAGAGAATATGTTATTTCCCTTAAGGGGAATCGGCTAACAAGGAAAATATTACTGTATCCAGTAGGATTCACTGGTAATATTATTGAGTCAATAACCATTTATCACATTCACATAAATGGCAGTTGACATGTTGCAATAAAAAATAATAAGTAGATATATAATAAATGAGCCATCTTGTGTAGCCCGAACAGCGCGCTGTATTGTCAGGGTCATATTACAGTTGTTACGGACGTTCGTTCCTTTCTCTCTATTAAGTAATATTGTGTAATAGAGAGAAGTAATTAGTTGAAGAGTTGATTTAGCATACTTTGATGCGCCTACATGTAGTTAATTGTGAGCAGCATGATGAAAAGTTCGTCACGCAGGAGCTGCGAAAAGATAGCAGATTTCCCTCGTGATGTTTAACAATAGATAAATCTACGTATTGGTAACACAATAGCACCGTCGACATCAAGTGCATAAATACAAACGGTAATAAGAAACCTCCAGACGGGAAGCACCTGAAAAGTTCGTTATCTCCTGGCTAGGATCGATGGACATTTGAAGACATTTTTCAAAAATCGCGTCATGAGTACGACCTCAATACCTGATTTCCCTTAAGGGAAATCTGCTAAAAATCCGTCACTCGTTGGCTGCGTAAACTAAGCAGATTTCCCACGTGCTGGTATGACACAACTGATCTCATCTCACCATATACTTTCTAATTCAAATATGTTCGATGAGTAGAAGTGGGGGTGTACTGAAAGGCTAAAAAGAAACATCTCCTGGCTAGGATCGATGGACATTTGAAGACATTTTTTAAAAATAGCATCATGAGTACGACCTCAAAAGCAGATTTCCCTTAAGGGAAATCTGTTAATACGCGTCATGAGTACAACATTAATATTTAACTCCGTCTGCTATAATGTTATTTTTCAACTTTTCTGTTCTCTCTACGTACAACGTTATCAAAATTGAAATTCTTATCTGCCTGTATAACATCCTCTATCTCAATCACTTTTATCCTAGGTACAATATAGAATACATGAGAATTTGATTTTCCTACTGGGGGTAGGAGTTTAGTGAAAAGTCAAACGTCCGTAGAGAAAATCAGAAAAAATAATATTCGTTAATAGTTTAAAATTTATTAATGTAAATTAAATAATTTACCGCCATTAATGATTACACTTCCTCAACGGATCGGGAGGACCATTATTCAAGTTCGAAAACTCACTCTTTTTATGTCCTTAGAATAATGTAAAGTCTCTTTTGATAGCTTTTTAGCAGATTTCCCTTAACGGAAATCAGCTATTGAGTTCGTACACATGGACATATGGATCCTACCCAGGACAAGTCGAAAATGAGGTCCTTTTAGTGGTTATTTTAGGACTCAAACGTGATATTAAAATTGATTAATTCAGACTTCCCGATCACCACATCATACTTCTGGAGTATGATGATGATTATCATATTTTCATCTTATATATAAAAATGAATGTTTGTGTGTATGTCCTTTATAGACTCGTAAACGGCTGAACCGAATTTTATGAAACTTGGTATGTATATTACTACTAAAACAGGTTAGGTTTCTGGCTATATTAATATTCTCTGAGACGAACAGGAGTGGGAGTTATAAGGGAGGCCTGACATTAAAAATAGCGATATTTCGTCTTCTATTGGTTTTTCGGGAAGTATGCAAATAACACTTTTGTTGTATACCAAAGTATAAATGAGTTATACGCTAAAAACAATAGTGGGAGTCAACAATTTTATATGCCACAAAAGACTCAACCGAACGAAAAGAAACTCCGTATGTGATTTGGTATTAACACCTCCCCGATTATAAGCTATAGAGTAAAATTTGATGCTTATACTTTTAGAAATGTAGAGTTTTTCTCAGAAATGAGAATTTTTTTAAGTCTCATAAATATATAATTTTAAAGAATGGTCCCTGGAGAGGTATACCGAGTTATTTCTGGAATTTATTAACTTATATAATACTTTACTGAATATTCTATGTACCGTTAACAATATACAGTTCACTTTCCAAACATACAAAAGAGTATTTTTAATAGTGGCCATTACGTATATAAATAGCTGCCATCCAAGTGGTGCTTTGGACCACTTTTGAGGAAATGAACGTTTATTCATAGATGGTTCGGAATGCAGAATTCTTTCTATGATTATGAATAATATGGTTAATAAGATAATCTATGATTACGTTATATATAAAAAAGTCCGTCACGCAGGCGCTGCGTAAACTTAGCAGATTTCCCACGTGAAGTTTTACAATAGAGAAATCTGCCTAATAACAACTGTAGTAGTAAGAAACCTCTAAACCTAAAAGTCCGTCACGCAGGGGCTGCGTAAACTAAGCAGATTTCCCACGTGATGTTTAGTAATAGATAAATATACATACTGCTAACACAACAACATCGTGAATAAATACATAGGGAAATAAGAAATGTTTCAACCAATTTCAATAACCTGCCGACAGGAAGCGTTAGGTTAGAAATGTAAACAAACGGGTCGGCCCCCGTTTGTTTACATTTCTAACCTAACCTCTGCCTCACACCGGAAAGAAAAATAATTACCGAAATATATCAAAATATAACACATTATTTTATTGAGAACTATTTACTATATCTAGTACTGTAATTAATAATGAGTCTGAATAATTGTTATCTCAATCAATAAAATTTTAGTAGTCCAAAACTTTAAGATGGGGGGGGGTCAGCAGGGCATATTTGCATGTATCTCGTATAATAAAGGTCTCTTGAATACAATTTTTGGTATTTAAACTTCCAATAATGTGATTTATTATGTAGCAGAGTATTGTTTACGTAACATGAATAGAAGTGGCGGTTTGCTGAAAACTGAAAAATGCAAATATCTCGGTTAATATTCAAAATAGAGAATAAAGCTATATAACAATATTTCTAGTAAATTTAATTTCCAATAAGATCGGTTATATACAATTTTTCGATCCGACCTATGGTAACGGAGATATTTTGAAATTTCAAAAATCCTCCCCTCTAAACCCCCCCTCCCCCTTTCCCGATTTCAGCGGTTAACGAACTTGATCTTTCTTTTTACATAAAACGACTAAATATCGAGTTTGGTAACGATTAAACAAAAATTGCGACCGCTAGAGCGGTAACAGACAAATATATAGATAGATAGATAGATATATATATATATATATATATATATATATATATATATATATATATATATATAGATATATATATACAGTTTTGAACGGACCTCATTTTCGTCATCTCCTGGGTAGGATCGATGGACATTTGAAGAAAAATTTCGAAAATCGCATCATGAGTACAACCTCAATAGCTGATTTCCCTTAAGGGAAATCTGCTAAAACATTATTTAGGGCGTAATAAACCAGTAGTTTCTAGCCCCAAAAAACAGTTAACCTAACCTCTAAACCTATTCACGAGGGACGAATAGTTATGGAAACGGCCGCCAGAGCTCTCGGCGGAAAGTCCGAACATAGCCTACTGGTGACCACAGGCAGAATACAAATCCAAATATCTCGGTTAATATTCAAGATAGAGAATAAATGTATATAACAATATTTATAGTAAATTTAATTTGCAATAAGATTGATTCTGTACAATTTTTCGATCCGACGTATAGTAACGGAGATATTTCGAATTTTCGAAAATCCTCCCCTCTAAACCCCCCCCTTCCACTGGTCCTATTTCAGCCGTTAACGAACTTGATCTTTCTTTTTACATAAAACGACTAAATATCGAGTTTGGTAACGATCAAACAAAAATTGCGACCGCTAGAGCGCTAACAGACAAATATATATATATATATATATATATATATATATATATATATATATATATATATATATATACAGTTTTGAACGGACATCATTTTCGTCATCTCCTGGGTAGGATCGATGGACATTTGAAGAAAAATTTCGAAAATTCCGTCATGAGTACAACCTCAATCTGCTAAAAAGGATCAAGCACTGGAAACGGGTAATATAAAAATATTGTGTATTTTAGCAGATTTCCCTTAAGGGAAATCAGCTATTGAGGTTGTACTCATGAAGGAATTTTCGATATTTTTCTTCAAATGTCCATCGATCCTACCTAGTAGATGACGAAAATGAGGTCCGTTCAAAACTGTATATATATATCTATATATATATATATATATCTATATTGTAGAATTAAGTACAAATCAAATACTTTTATTATTAACATATCTCCAGCACGCCGGACTCGAGTGTAAATCCTAAGCATTGAGATGGAAAAATGTAAAAATATTGTACAAAGTAAAGCCCCAAAAAAATACTATCATCATTCAGCCTCAAATGCTTTCCCGGCGAAGCCTGGTACCTAAGCTAGTATAATCATATTTTTCTACTTATAGTGGCTCATTGAAAATAAATGAGGAGAGGAGTTGGAATTTACTTAAGGCTGAAAAATACAAACAATTCAGTTAATATTAGTTAAAGGGGAACAAATGTTTAGAACAAGTCTTCAGAGCACAACTTTCTCAAAAAGATTGGTTCGACATACGAGTATCAACATTGGTTCAGCTTATTTTACATTGACAATAAGTCACACTGACGTATACCGATTACCTTCTAAATTCTACACTACTGAAAGTGACAAATTCTTAAGGAAATTCGCCGAAAGGTTACTATGATCGGCGTTTTTATATTTATTTCACAGTAGCGATGTATGGTATTTTGTTGTGGCAGCCCTGAGCGAAATCTACTTGTTTCCAATGTCAGTAAAAGTGACCTTTTAATGTTACCTCGGAAGTAAAAGTAATGCTCCGAAAGCTGTGAACACGATTTCAATACCACTTTTTTTATATATACTATTTTCTCCTATTGTTTTATTTTGTAGTATCCCTCAAATATGAGAGTATATTCAATGTTACAGCAGAAGATTCATAGTGTAGGTTCTTTAAGCAGTATGCACTAGTGAAGTTGAGTTGGATGTTTACATCATTGTATTTGATGCATGTATTTCAGTTTAGGGGATTAAAATTAGTGGAAACTATAAAATATATTACATAGTGGTAGCACAGCTCAGAAATAGTCAGTCACTCAGTGGTTGCGTTAACTAAGCAGATTTCCCACATGGGTCAAGTATTTGCATTTATCTCAAAACGTAAAAGTTCAATGAGAACAATATTTCGTATTTGGCTTTAAATAAAGTACTTCAAAATATATATAACAGCTTTTTAGCAGATTTCCCTTGAGGGAAATCAGCTATTGAGGTTGTACTCATGACGGAATTTTCGAAATTTTTCTTCAAATGTCCATCGATCCTACCTAGTAGATGACGAAAATGGAGTCTGTTCAAAACTGTATATATATATATATATATATATATATATATATATATATATATATATATATATACGTGTGTGTGTGTGTGTATATAGATCTATCTATCTATCTATATATTTGTCTGTTACCGCTCTAGCGGTCGCAATTTTTGTTTGATCGGTACCAAACTCGATATTTAGTCGTTTTATGTAAAAAGAAAGATCAAGTTCGTTAACGGCTGAAATCGGACCAGTGGGGGGGGGGTTTAGAGGGGAGGATTTTCGAAAATTCGAAATATCTCCGTTACTATACGTCGGATCGAAAAATTGTACAGTAACAGTCTTATTGCAAATTAAATTTACTATAAATATTGTTATATACATTTATTCTCTATCTTGAATATTAACCGAGATATTTGCATTTTTATGAAGTCTGTGGTCGGGTATAGTTCGGATTAGATCGGCCATTTCCGCCAGTACTCGGCTCAGGTGGAAGCTTCTTCTAACCTTACCTGTCGTTTCTAACCTTACCTTACCTTCGTTACTTTGTGAGATTTATGCAAATACGTTTTGCCCCTCTTCTTTAGTTCTTGGACTACTAAAATTTGAGTTATTAAAATATAAATTATTCTTACAATTCAGAAGCCGTTTCAGTTGGGAATTTATTTAAATTAACTGAAAGATTTCTCATTACCGTTTGTATTTAATCACTGTGGTATTGTGTTACCAGTATGCAGATTTCTCTATTGTAAAACTTCACATGGGAAATCTGCTTAGTTTACGCAGCCCCTGCGTGACGGACTGTTGTTAATGTAGCATGAGTAGGAGTGGGGGTTTAATGATGACCGAAAACTAAAATATGGAAATATCTCCGTGAATATTCAATTTAGAGAAAACATGTATATAACAACAATTTTAGAAAATCACATTTGCTATTAGATTGCTTCTGTACGATTTCTCGAACCGACGCATAACAGTGGAGATATTTCGAATTTTCGAAATTCCTTCCTCTAAACCCCACTCTTCCACTGGTCTGATTTTAGCCGTTAACGAACTTGATCTTCATTTTTACATGAAATGTTTAAATGTCGAGTTTGGTATCGATCAGACAGAGAACATTAACAGATATATATATATATATATATATATATATATATATATATATATATATATATATATATATATATATATATATATATACAGGGTGTCCCAAGTTTCCGTGCCCCCCCCCTTATAATCTCCAATTCTTTTAACGATAGTTTTGTTGACTGAAAACTTTTATGTCGCATCATTTTTCAATTCAATGTGTCGTTTCTGAAATAGTGATTTGTGCATTTTACGGCTAAACGATGCTTCAAATCGAAACATTTACCGATCCAAACTCGTTTTAGAATTGGATTTTCTATAAGAATCCGCCAAAAAAGTGGGGCATTCCACTTGAAATTTCAAAGTTATGGTGGCTGGAGAAGTACTGGAGAATGTTTGGAGGTTGAATATGAACTGAAAGGATTTTTCAGGGGTCCCAAATATGGCCCACCATCTCTCAGCCTTGTATTAAAATAATTGGAGATTTTAATCACCCAGGGGAGGCAGGAGAAGTTGGGACACCCTGTGTGTGTGTGTGTGTGTGTGCGCGCGCGCGCGCGTGTGTGTGTGTGTGTGTGCGCGCGTGTGTGTGAGTGTGTATCCATTGAGAGGAGTTCGGCTATCTGCTCCAGCAGTTTGAATTTTTATTGGTTTGAGAATTTTTAATGGAAATGCGCGACGTCGTCTGAAAAAAAGAATAGACACGTAGACGCGCGCACGCACACAGTTTTGAACGGACCTCATTTTCGTCATCTCTTGGGTAGCATCGATGGACATTTGAGGAAATTTTTTGAAAATCGTTTAATGAGTTCGGCCACAATAGCTGATTTCCCTTAGGGGAAGTCTGCTAAAATCAATTTATATTTTTGCACTCTGTGAAGTATTGGCCAAAAATCCCATAGGTCAATTGTGACAGTGAGACTTTAAATCATAAGTGGCAAAAATGCTCAAGGGAGGATTAAACTCAAGAGGATATGAGAAATCTGGAAGGCGGCAAGGTCGAGGAATGTGCTGGCAAACCTTGGGCGACCCTCAGTACCAGGGTAGCAAGTATAGGCAGGAGCCATGGGAATGTGGATCGCTTAGGCGGTATCGATCAGTTAAGAGGACGGGCATTCAACAGGTTGGAGCCGCAAAGGGCTAAAAGTGTGGAGGGTGTGTCCGGGTGGAAGGCCGAAGCACCCTATGAATGGAATGTGCTGGCAAACCTTGGCCGACCCTCGGTCACAGGGAGCCAGGAGAGCGGAGGAGCTCGAGGAGGCGGCACTAGTCGACGCCTCCGAATTATTGACCAGTATGGAAATGGGGGTGAGTCAAACATCGTAGTACGAGGGCCGAGGCACAACCCTAGTGGAAAAGGTAGAGGTGGAGATGGGGAACCCTTGGGGTGCCGGGTTTAGGACGACAGGTCGGGGGCGGCGAGATTGGAGGAATGTGCCGGCAAACCTTGGCCGACCCTTTGTATCAGGATGTCAGGAGATTTGAAGAGCTAGCTCGAGCTAGAGGGGCAACCGCCCCCAGAATATTGATTTGTGTGTGCTGATCAACAGGTTGCTACTACTAGGTCTGGACAGGCTGGGCGAGCACTGATTCAGCTATCTACATTCGGGAGGAATCCACAAGGCACAGCAATAAAAATACGCTAGCTATTAAAAAATATTTTCTGTCCATTTACATATTTGATAGTTATAATTAGGTAGATGATGTGATTAACTTCTTGAAGGTATGTGGTTCCATGACTAACGTAGAAGATGCTCTCAGAACCTTAGCATCGCCCACTCCTGGTTAACCTCTCGATTGGCTACCCTATCATAACCCCTTAACTGTTGTACTTAGTAAAATAAACTACTTCGTTTTTGGTCTTATCCCATCTCATTGTCTTTATTCTCTATTAGCCCTACGCCAGCATCAAATGTTCCAACAGTTATAGTTTTAAGTGTGATACGATCAAAACTTCAAAGGAACTCTTCAGTGTACATGACTCTCTCCCGTATATTAGTTTGCGACTATATATCTCTTAATTCACTTCCCTAGATGAACCTCGTGAGATTTTCTCTCAGCTTTTATCTCGAGATATCAAGAAGAACTCGTGTTGTACATTGGTTATTCACTGATTGATATCAGCGATCTGGTCATTAAAAGATGCCTACTGTAGCATCAAGATATTAAAGCTATATTATGTTGGGAATGCTGATCCCGTACACTCGAGGCGGTTTCCAGTTGTAGGTTACGCCTTGCTACCATGTTTTCTTAGTTTCTTGTTCAGCAAGTGAATCCCATTTCAGCTGAATCAGAGTATGTGAGAGACTTTATTTCTTCTTTCTTGCTTCTGAGAACAGTCATATCGTCTGCAAGTGCAAACAATTTATGTAGCTTCCTTTCATGTACTACCCCTTCAACTTGAATGATATCTTGACTCAATATAGAGGGCCACGCCAACATTCAACAGCGGGAGCAATTGCGCAGTGGCGGCTCGTAGCTAAAATTAGTGGGGGTTGAAGGGTTTGGGAAAATGATTAAGCAGATAACTTTGGATAAAAACTTCTATTTGAAAAGGCAGTTACAATACAAGACAATGTGGCGGTAGACTACAACAATTCCGCCAGAGTGCTCTCTCTGTTCCCAGGACCAATGCCTGCTATATTTGATTGGAAATATTGATCACTAAATAACCAACACTTCCCCTTGAGCGATATTTCCAAAAACAATACAATTTACTTTATAAGTCCAAAACACTTGAAAAAATATTCATGTTTTTCCCTACTTAAAGGTTTCGTCAAAATATCAGAGAGCATTTCTTCAGTGGGCATATGCTCCAGCACAATATTTTTATTGTTGACATGTGTTCTCAAAAAATGATGTCTAACATCTATATGTTTAGACCTTTGACTTGTAACTGAATTTCTTGCTAGATGAATTGCACCCATGTTATCACAAAAAATCTTTGTTGGAAAGTTGTAACAATTTGGCTCAATTTCATTCATTAAAACTTTTCTTCTTTGGAGATTTCTTTTTCTTTTTATCATTTTTCTTCTTTGGAGATTTCTTTTTCTTCTTTGTAGACTTCTTTTTCTTTTTGTCATTTTTCTTCTTGGTTGATTTCCTTTTCTTTTTGTCATTTTTCTTCTTTGTAGGTAACTTTACCCAGTCATATGTCTTGTTTTTCTTAAACGAATTCAGTTCGTCTTCCATCGCCAATCTCCATTGCTTGGAGTACGGACCTTTGAGCGCCTCATCTGCGGTCAATGGTTCTTCAATGGGGTTCAGTGCAGCTAGATATGTAACGAAATCACTCATATCTTTTGGTTTCGGCACACGTCTGGATCGTCGAACCTGAGGTGAGTTCTCCTCCTGGATATCTGGCTCGCTAGAGACAGATCCTGGCACTGAATCATCAGAATCAGTCTGATGGTCGTATCCTGATTCCGTATTCTCATCAGAAACGTCCTCTTGTGAATTGGTTGTATCCTGGAGAGCAGGCGGCTCATCCACATCTAAAAATACTGACGTAGTAGGCAGCTGTCGAGGCTTATGTCTTTCTTGGTTTGAAGTTTCAAGAAAAACAACATCTCGACTCATAGTAACCTTCTTCGTTTCAGGATCAATTAATCGATACCCTTTGATTTCCTCTGAGTATCCGACAAAAATGTATTTTGCCGATTTAGGATCCCATTTTCTTCGGATTTCCTTGGGAACCTGTGCCATAGCCGGACATCCAAAAATCCTCAAGTGAGACATATCAGGCTTCTTACCATACCACGCTTCATATGGAGTCCTCCCGACAACAGCCTTTGTCGGTGCGCGATTGTTGAGGTAAACGGCTGTAGAAACAGCTTCTGCCCAATAGCTTTTGGGCAAACCAGCATCCTGTAACATAGTGCGAGCCTTCTCCACAATGGATCTGTTGGCTCGTTCAGCCACTCCGTTACTCTGTGGCGAGTACCTAACGGTCAGTTGATGCCTGATTCCTGCAGAAATAAGTCCAGCTTTGAACTTTGAGTTGACGAACTCAGTCCCATTGTCAGACCTCACACACTTGATTTTCTTCCCTGTCTGAGTTTCAACCAGAGCCCGAAATTCAGCAAAAATATCACTCACTTTGTTCTTTTCTGAAAGAAAATATACGAATGTGTAACGAGAGAAGTCGTCAATTAAGGTGAAAAAATATTTACTTCCACCTATGGATAAATTTTCCATGGGTCCACATAAATCCATATGTAGAACTTCCAAGATCTCCTTTGCTCGGCTCTTACTGGCTCTGAAGGGTAGTCGAGCATGCTTCCCTAATAAGCAGACTTCACATGGATCATCATTAGGTGTTATTTTATCAATACCTGTACACATGTCTTGAAGTAGGTTCATCCTCTTCCTGGAAAGATGTCCTAAACGTCGATGCATTAGGGAACCTGCATCTTCAGCGAAATAGGTAGGTAATATTCTGTCCTTCATGGTATCAAGCTTGTAGATCCCATTCTTCCTTTTAGCTGTGGCTAATACTTTACCATTAGGGTCAATAACCTTTCCCATTTCTTTGGTGAATATGACCGAATGTCCCTTATCAGTAATTTTGCTGACTGATAATAGGTTAGCACCTATACCTGGCACGTAATGTACATCATGCGCTACAACGCTATCAGCCTGTCCATTAACCTTCAGTGAAATGTTGGTTGTACCAACAGCCTGAGCAGATAAATTTACATTATTTATTGTCGTAATTTTTAAATCTGAATCACCAGATACATTGTCTAGTATATCTATGTCATTGACTAGGTGAGAACTGCAACCCGAGTCAAGAAAAAAATCTACACTGTTGCTAGTGTCATTAGGTCTAGACTTGTAAGCAAAAAGTGCTTTACCTTTGGGTTTTCCTTGATTTGAATTTTCAGCAGAATCCTGCTTCTTACGATCTTGGGTCTCCATCTTCTTGGTACGGCACTGTGAAGCATAATGTCCTCTTTTGTGACATGCATAACACTCAATTTTATATTTTCCTTTGCCTTTGGAACCCTTCCCCTGGGAGAACAATGCTGTCTCACTACTGGGTGTATGTGAATGTGCGGGAGTCTTCACATCCTGGAGAATTTTTACTTTAATCGAGTCTCCTGTGATTTTCAGTCCCGAGCTCTCTAAACCCATGATCATTGGCTTGTATTCATCAGACAAGCCCGCCAATAAAATTGTCCCGAGCCACTCATCATCCACTTTGAAGCCAATATCAGTGAGCCTCTGTGATGTTGACATAATTTTATTGACATATTCTTCAACTGAAGAACAATTTTCTAGTCTGGTCGTTATCAATGATCTCAAAAGACCTACCTTCCTGGTAAGACCATTGTCCTCGAATGCAGTCTTCAAGTTGTCCCAAGCCTCCTTGGCTGTAGATGCACTTTCTATGTGTGGGAACACAATTGGATCGATAATAAGTACTATTTTTGAAAAAGCTTTCCGATCTTTTGCTAAAATGTTCTCTTCTTTCTGCGTCGTAGCAGCGCCTTCTAACTTGGGAACAACGATTGATCCATCGACCACACGCCACAAATCATCAAGATTCAAATATGCCTTAGCTGCAAATTTCCACGAAGCGTAATTTTGTCTGCCGAGAAGTTTCTCAACCGGTGGAGGGTGGTTTGATGCCATGATAAAGGAAATTCAGCGAAAAAATCAACTGTTCACAACCTAACCTCACTGCACGTGGGGACAACACACGAGATTTACACTTTTCATGAAGTTTTTCGATCGAATCTATACTTTGTCTCGATAGAAAACGATTTAAGCAATCACTGGGCCCATAACCTGAAGGGTTTGGGAAAATGATTAAGCAGATAACTTTGGATAAAAACTTCTATTTGAAAAGGCAGTTACAATACAAGACAATGTGGCGGTAGACTACAACAATTCCGCCAGAGTGCTCTCTCTGTTCCCAGGACCAATGCCTGCTATATTTGATTGGAAATATTGATCACTAAATAACCAACAGGGGTGCTGCTCCAGAAAATTGTTAGCCTTTGTTTTAAAATTGTGTAAAAGGAAACAAACATGTATAAAAAGAACATTTATTCAGAAACTTGATAAAATCCTAAAAGAACAAAATCAAACATGTTTTACTTACTTTAACCTAAGTTGTTACAGTTCAAGCTTAATCTATTCGGCCGGCACTGCGGGAACGACAGTGCTCTCTCTCTCTCACCCTTGCAGCCTTCGTAGAGCTTCCTGTGCGCGCATGCGCACAACAGTCAAACACCTCGCCGCTGGAACTGTGAAGCATACCTTTCCATACAAAGATTTTTGTATCTTTTTTCATTAACTGCGGGATGGTTACTGCATTAAGCTTAAGGATTATATATTATACCCGTACAAGTATAAAGAAAAAAAAATATTAAATGTTATGGATAATATCAAGTGGAAATTGGGGGTGCTGCAGTTCCACAGTGCCTATACATGAGCCACTGTTATTGAGGGATTGGCTTTTTAAGATATCAGGATATTATTACTATCATGAGATAGCTAACTAAACTATTAGTTGGGCACTTAGTATAACTACTAGTGACTACAATACTTGTAGGTCCAAGCGTCTACAGCAGTCTGAAATGCATAAAAGATCCTTCTGCAAGTTCTCCTTCTGGCCAATTGACCACCTCTGTCTATTGTACTTGTTCCACCTTGTGTACTGTACATTTTTTACAGTTTTTCTTTGTACAACTGGCTGCCGGGACTGCCACGACCAACCTGCTATATCTACAATAGACTTCGGGGCCAACTCCCCAAATAATACACCCCGGGATGCGAGAGTATCATATCCCCCCCATTAATTTGACATGCATAAACTGTAAACAAAAATGTATAAGATATAATCTATAAGATGAAGTAATACAATTAAACTAAAAGAAATTAGGAAAACGGGGAATAGCTTGCTAGGCTAAGGCCTAGAAGGAATATATAATGTAAGTAGAAACTACTTCTGTAAGATTAAATCATCTTGTCCTTACTAATAAATCTTTGTTTGAAAAGAGACTTTTCGCACTTTTGTGCATAACTTTCACCATTAGCCCGAATCCATTGCTGACCATGATCTTCATGACTGTAAGAAATATGCCACCTTGCAGTTTTCTGTTAGAAATTTAAGAGGAGAGTTTAGAGCAGAATAAAATGTGGTTTATGCCCCAAGTTTGTATATCCAGGATGATCCTAGTGAGAGAACATAGTTGTCACTAAGCATGGATTCCAGTTTGTAAGCCATTTTGTTAGTTGATTAATGTTTGCTATGACTTTGGGTGTTAGTACTTTTCTTGCATATTTGGATATTGGTATTTCCCAATGCCAATTTAAAAAGTCTCGCTAAATATAAAATTCATGGTCTTCCTCCTTTACTCTGATTTCAATTAATTAATCAGCATGATCTAATGGCTAAGCCTTGTAGTTGGAAACCCAGAATGTTCTTTCGGAAGATGCTGTTTTCCATGGTCCTAACAAGGGAATAGAAAATTCGGACAGTAGCTTCTCGTTGCCTTCTGCCCTAGTCAGTGTTGTAAAATTTAACCCTAGTGCCACTACTACAATAGTGCCTGCTCCACTAACTGGTTCCCTGGTCAAAGGACTGCAGTATAGGACAACAATATGTTGCCAGAATCCCCCAATACTAGGAGTTTTTAACCAAACAGGTAGTCAACTCCCTCTTATTGTGTGGGCACTGAATAGAAGATCCTAGTCTTTAACCTAATACCTCTCATGCAGTAACCAAGTTATGTTCATCACTGGAACAATTCCCCCTTCCTCCTAAATATGCAGTAACTCCATTTAAAGGATTCATCATGTTAAATGGAATAAGAAATCATTGCCATTACTCACAGAAAAGGCAATAAATGGATATTCAGAATTCATAGCAGCATTTTGTTTTGTCCTCACAGTCTTTTCAACGGCAAATATCAAAGTTCCCTAAGTAAAAAAAATACTGGGAGAATTGTGACCACCCTGATGGTCTAGCACTAAGACCTGGAAGGAGAAGGAATAAAGCACAATATTCTACATTATCTGTGTATGTGGCTTATGAAAAAATGAAGTTTAAACTTGGAGATGCTGAGGGAGTAAGTTACTCCCTCATGATACTGAGGAGGTAAGTAAAACTAAGTGTTCAATCCTCAATCTCAAACCCAATACCTTTATGTATAGGGGTAGAGCTGTTACCACAGAATTAATAAATACTTTCAAGAAATGAACAAAAATGATTCAATATATCAGGCACTACATGTTTCACTCAAAAAATACAAAAACAGCAGAAAATATAATACTTTTTTTAAATTAATCTGTACTCTTTCAAAGAACATTAACAATTTTGTGCTCAAAATGACCTGTTTAAATCTCAAAAAAAACATAGGATTTAAGATAGATAGATGTGAACACATCAGGTTCTTTGTTAATAATCCACAGTACAGTCCATGGTAGGGTCAAATAAATTTCTTTAATTGAAATATCTTAATATATATCTATTTGGAAATATAACAGCATTTAGAGTGAATCTGTAAATGGCGGAAGAGCTACTGATATTTATTGTAATGACATTACTTTTAACATCTGAGTTAATTTTATAAGAATAGAACATGACTTCTCACAAAGCTCAGAACAGCTCTGTTAATAAAAGAAGAGCCTTAAGATTTTTTTTGGAGGCTCAGGTTTGCCAGAGTTGGTTTTAATGAACATGAAAAACTTTTTAAATCGATTCCCAAATGGGCAAAGGAAATTTTTCCAGTAATATCCACTAAATAAAATTTTCAGTCACACTCTCAATAGATCATTCTGATAAGCCTCAGTTGCATAAAGTAAAGTTATATATTAAAAAAATTGTTACGATCCAGGAGTAGCATAGTAATATAAGAAACAGCAAAAACTCAGTAATTCCTAATACAAGAAAAAAAAAAGAGAACCTAAGTGACATAAAGTCATAGAGATTTTTAAAAATGATTTTTTTCTTTTCTTTTAAGAGGCTTCTATGGATTAGGGCTCGATATATATATATATATATATATATATATATGCACCAAAATACACGATAAACTAATGGGGCATAGATAATTTTAAAACATATTTGAAAGTTAATCATTTCCAAAAATTACCTATGCCTCCCATTTAATTAAGAATTGAACCTGAGTGAGATGTCAATCATGGCACCCCAAAAAATATAAATCCAGGCCTGCCAATGATGAATTACAGAGTGTGTGTCTTTTGGGATGTTTGTACATAAGAATAATCTCACCTCTTGAGGTTTTCCCTTCATTTTAAAATTTAAGATTACTCAGCAGTAAAAGTTAAGTATGTAATGGGGAAGGACTATAGAAACTAAGACAAAAATTGAGGAAATAGGAAAATCAACCTTACAAGGTATTTAGATCCGCAGAAAAACCAGACGAGTTCTGTAAGTTCTTATAACTTCCTTTTTCCAGATAAAACTAGAATAGTGCAGGCAACAAAATAAGCACAGCAACAACTTTTTTTTTTGTTTTATCTAATTTTATGAACATAATAAATAGTACATTTTACAAATTTATAATATTTAAATAATATAATTTAATTTATTGTATAATACTTCATTTATCAAAGTATATAAAAATTATGACAAAATAATTATTTATTGCAATGAAAAGGAACAATATGTCCTTATTTTGATTATAAAGTTTCACATCTGCAAGATGTAAAATAAATATGACAATGATAAGGAATTTCTTCTTTCATTAATTAATAACAGACATATATATGTATATAGTTTACAATATAAGACATTCACAATAAATATGCAATAAATTAAAAATAATAAATGCTCTCATTTCGTTCAATGATGATGATCACATAGTTTCAGGCAAGAATTAGTTGATAAAGTGTTACGAAATGGGCTGGATTGACCATATTTTGGTATTGCAGTCTTGCCCAACTGATACTAGCGTCTCGTCATCCACCCACGCTAGCCTCGTTATTTGACTCTGGGGATGTGCATCTGAAATAATTATAGAACAACTGATAAAAATTCATAAATAAATTAATGACAGTTAAGAAGGTAAAAATTACTTCATTTTTTTTTCCTTCTTAACACGCAGTCAAGAGGAACACTCTAGCATTAAAAAATGATAAAAAAAAGTTCGTCACGCAGGGGCTGCTAAACTAAAATTTCCCACGGGAAGGTTTCCAACAGATAAATCTACGTACCAGTAACACCACCTTGAATGTTAAGGGAATAAATACAAACGGTAATAAGAAATCATTCAGTCAATTTACAAGTTAATAAAATCTACAACGGAAAGCGTTTGAATTGTAAACAAACAAGGCAGCCAACATTGCAGCGCTGGATAGAATTATTCTAGACCGGAAAGACGAAAAATTAGTGAAATATATCTGGATACAACATATTAATTTTATTGAAAACTATTTACTATAGAAACGGGGGGGGGTCAAGGGACGTATATATTTCTATCTCGTATAATAAAGCTTTGTTGAAAACAATAATTGGTATTTAATCTTGTAATAAGGTGGTTCATGATATAACAGTTTATTATTAATATGACACTAGTAGGAATGGGGGTTTACTGAAAGCGTAAAACTATAAAATCCAAATATCTCGGTTAATACTCATTATACGGAAAATATGTATAGAACAATATTTATAGTAAATTTAATTTACAATAAGATTGTTGCTATACAATTTTTCAATCGACTATAGTAACAGATATTTTGAATTTTGGAAATTCCTCTAAACCCCCCCTCCCCCTAGTCTGATTTCAGCCTTTAACGAACTTGATCTTTCTTTCTACATAAAACAACTAAATTTCGAGTTTGGTATATATATATATATATATATATATATATATATATATATATATATATATATATATATATATATATATATATATATATATATATATCGTTTTGAATGGACCTCAGGAACGATGGACATTTGAAGAAAAATCCCGAAAATCGCATCATGAGTACAACCTCAATAGCTGATTTTCCCTAAGGGAAATCTGCTATAAGAACCATTAAAAATTGCAGATAAATAAATATTTTGAGAAAAGTGTATTTTTCAGGAGTAAAGCCCCTTAATGCATTGACAATGTTTTAAAATTATTATATTCTTTGTTTAAAAATAAATTTAAAAAATTTCATTTCCGAAGGATGTTTGTGAGCACAAAGATGAAAACAATAAAAAATGTTTAAGTATTAAATAAAACTAAAATATATTTGCCATAAAAATTGGTCAAAAAATAATTTATGAACAAGTTCAATCTCTCTTAAAGTGGAGACAAGATTCACAGCATTTTTACAGCACATTATCTTTAATAAATCTAATATAAACAATAAATAAAGATATATGTTATATATCAAAAGTAT
Source organism: Riptortus pedestris (assembly GCA_019009955.1). Taxonomy (NCBI): domain Eukaryota; kingdom Metazoa; phylum Arthropoda; class Insecta; order Hemiptera; family Alydidae; genus Riptortus; species Riptortus pedestris. Next base: position 128,831,095 of record CM032232.1, on the reverse strand, counting down.
GATTAAGATTCTGATCAAAATTAATTTATTATGTAAAATTTTTAAATTAATGGATTATATCAAATGTATTGCATGGTTGAGACAATTTTAAATGATTACAAATTAAATGACATAATATTAGTAACTTTATTATAGAACAACACAAAATATTTTATATATCCTATTATGCTTTTTAATATTTAATGGTAATAAATGTGTTTATTACTTATTTATGTAATTTTGAGTTTTACTCCTGCGAAAAACAAGGACCAACACACCTGTCAGATTTCATGTTTTCTGAAGCTTGGATATTTTACTGAAGTTATTTTTCAATCATTTAATTATTTTGATATTTACTAATAATGAACCCAAATGATCATAAGAAATAACAGGTAACAAATTCAGAAGTTATAATGATACAGGATAATAAATCATTAACTATTGCCGGCTCAATTACGGAGTCTAAATTAGAAAAGGAATACTTACTTTTTATAATGGTGTGTTTTGCAGGATGAAGTACACTCCAAATGATGATGGTAGTGTCTAGAGAGCCACTAGCAACCTGCTTCGAATTAGGAGACCAAGCAACACAATTCACCCTAGCGTTGTGGAATCCCCATTCTTTGTTGTGAGCTAACTGTAATATGAAAATAAGTACTTTTAGTTAAACTGAATAAAATACCAACAAGCATATGTTTTAGGTTTTTAACAAAAATATGAAAATAAACAAATTGAACTTCATAAAATGGAAACAATTATGTAGCAAACAGGAAAATGTTCATTTACCCGCAGAAAAGAATATATTCTTGCAAAAGCTAAGTATATTAAAAAAGCTGACCGATGGTCTAGCCCGTTCTTGGCAATACCCGTCCGAGATCTAGACAATTCCCTTTGAAGTTAGCCGCTCGACTACAAAAGCATCCCAGCTCATCCTGAGTTTTGTTCTCAGCTTTTTTCAAGTGAATAACAGTGTGTTCAGTGCAGCTTTAGTGAACAGTGCGTTTTAGTTGCAGTGTGGTAAAGTGTTTTATGTGAAGAACAGTATAGTATCGTGTTTAATTAAAGGACAGTGGAGTGCCGTGTTCTTGAGAACTTCAGTGATCGTGAGTTATCAGTGCATACTGTGAGTAATAGTTAAGAATTATTTACTGAGTGTGTTGTGCATTGTGAAAAAAAACTCTGAACCTTGTGTGTGTTTAATTTTGCAATCCAAAAGAACTCTAATAAACAATGTTTTTTATTCTTGTAATAAATGTAACAATATATATGGTTGGCTTTGCTGACCTTATAGATCATTAACTACCCCTCGAGGGAATTCAAAATCAGAATATTTATATATTGAGTTATACTCAAAATACTACCATTATTAAATAAGGAGGCCAGGAATGAGTGATCTGCCAGACCTCATTATTTCCTATGTATGTTAGTTGAAGCAAAATTAATTCTTTATAGTTGTTCTACCTACAATTTTTAATTGTACACATGACTAGAAGGCCATGATTTCTGCAGAAATATACAAGGCAGTTACTTTCTACAGAAAAGTATTTAATAACACATTGAAAGAACCTAGGAAATAACGACAGGGCAATGTTAATGGAAAACATGTGTATAGCTGTGAAGACATAATACACATCTGTTAGCAAACTCGGAAGACAAATTTGCAAGAATAATTATAAATTACAATTAGGAAAGCATACTTCAACAAAATTGCTCATTTCTAATCAACAACACAATACAGCTTAATAGGAGAATTATTGAAAAGCTGTTAACTGCACTGTGCAGTGCCAAACATAAGTTGCTGCCGAAGTTAATGTGCTAGTAAGAAAATAAATAATACTATTAAGATTTATATATATTAAAAAAAAAAATTATCAATTGAAGGCCTCTTCTGAAAAGGTAGAATGACTATTTTTTCTTATTCTTGAAAATATGGCAAAATGTCAGATAGAACCTTTTTTGAGGGAGGCCTTCAATTACAGATAAAAGAAAATAAAGGCTTACTTTCTGTGGTCACAAAAGCAGCATGAAAAAGCAAAACAAAGCATTAAAGAAATATTAGTTAACTTCTAAGTTTAAAGGTAATTTTGTAAGGGGAAGGATCAAAGAGCAAGGGAGTATAAAAAAAAAATTTGTGTCATTAGGTCTAAGAGATGAAATACATATTTCTTCAACACATTTAAAAAAAAGGAGAATCAATGGTGAGCCACAAGTACCAATATATAAACTACAGGGAAATCATTTCATCTATCATACATATTTAACAATGGGACACTAAACTATTACAAGCAAATAAATAATATAAATGGTTTCAGAGGAATAAAATGTAAATGTTACTAGACCTATTTAGCATTGGAAGATATTTTTTTTTTACTTGTTATTTTTTATAAAGTAATATGTATGTATGACATTGAAGAACGCTCACAAGTATGCTTGGATAAATCAATATTGCATTGCTAAAGCATCAAATATTCACAGGTAAATAAAGTATTTAGAAGGTAAACAAAATTTAAACAAAACATTTATGTCTTCAACGTCTACGAAGGATTCAATATAGTTCACTATTCTTAAGAAACGATAATATACAGTTTAAGAAATGGGAAAAATGAGTATTTGTCATCAAGTGAGGAGTGATAATCATTTTGAAGAAAGGCAGAGGATAGTTTACTGTTTCATTAACATTCTGGTTGAGATAACAGGATAGAGAGGTTTTAGAAGCTTAACACATTGACTGCGACAGTACATTTCGGATTCAGGTCCAAGAAGACAAAACAATTTAATCATATAATATTATTAAAAATACTAATTATGATTTGTAGCAATCATTAAAAAGTTTACAGGATTTTTTTTTTATGAATGAATTAATGTATGAATAAACATTGATGTATATTTTTGGTTTATTTTCAATAAAACTTCTATTCGTATAAGCCAAACTTGATCATTTTCTCCAAGGAGACCATCCGTTCATATGTACACATATAAACTAAGAGCTCATAACAGTGCAAAAGAGGCAAGCCAATAAACTCTTATCATCCTGAGGAAGAGTGTAAATATGAGTTATCTTGTGTTGGGCAGTCAATGTATTAATTATTTATCAATAGCTAGTGCAATTAAAATAATAATTATATTATTTATCTATAACTAGTACAATTAGTATAATGATTATTATATTGTTTATCTATAACTAGTGCAATTATCTATAAATACTGATTTTTTTTTTTTTTTAAAACCAATAAGACTTTCTTGGGGGTAAATATGACTATTCCAGAAGATTTTAGTTTTATGAATAGGAAAACAAAAGTCAGCATTTGCATCTAAAGTATGGTCAAATAAACAAAATGTGTTAAATGTGACCAACATATTTGTTGAAAACCACCAACATTTATAGGTGTTACAAAACAGAGTTTGAAAATTGCACCTCATACTACTGCTTATGTGAAATAGGTATAAACTTTAATTTCATGAGCGGTTTCTAGGAAATACATAAAAACATGACAAATAAGTACTGATTACAGTGGTGGATTTAAAAAATAAAATGAGTTATTTAAGCAACTGAAATTTATATAAAAGAAAAAAAAAAGGGAGGGGGGGTTTACCTGAAACTCAGGAACGGTATACAAGATAACCTTTCTATTAGCATCACATGCAACAAGGTAGGCCCCATCAGGTGAGAAGGAACAATCCGTAACAGCACCCAAATGATCACAGGTACACTTTTCGCTTAAGTTAGTGCCAACTATTGAATAAACGTGTACCTTTAAAATAAGAAAATTAATAAATTAATTAATAAATTCTCTAAAAGAAAAAAAATCTGTAAAAGTAGTGCAATTTAATAAAAACTTACTTTATTGTCAGTAGTTCCCCCGACAGCAACATAAGCTTCTGTGGGGCAGAAGGCTACACAAGAGGGCTCATAACTGATAGGGAAACTTGAAGCCTTTCGGTTCTGTTCTATCACAATAACCTGTAAAAAAAATCAAAACAAGATGTTATTAATTGCTGTGAAAAAGAAAGCAGATTTTCCACATGTTGGAATGACACGTTGGTTATTTCATCTTACAATAAATTATCTATTTTAATAAGAAGCCTATGGAAAATGGATCTAAAATGTAAGCTGGACACGAGATGTTCAGTGACTCAGCTAGCCAAAGTAAAATTCAGTGAGAAGAAGTGGGGGTTTAGTAAAGGCTGAAAACAAGAAAATACAAGTAACTCAATTAATATTCGAAGAACAAAATGTGTATGAAAAATGTAATTGGAGAACATTAAATGCTAACAAGATACATTCAAGAACACTTTTTTAATCCAACTCACAATAACTGAGATATATCAAATTTTGTAACCCCCCCCCCTCTACCTGATTCGATTTCACCCACTAACGATTATAAACTTTAAAGCTCCCTGAAATGGTTAAATATTGAGTATGGTATTTATAAAAAGAAAAACATTTTCAAGTATAGAACATAAAATTTAATTTATGATGTCTAACAAAACATATATACATTTATTTTATTTAGAAAAGAACTACTTAAAACAATATTTGGTATTTAAATTTAGAATAAGATGTGATACAATGTATTAGCTTATTGTTAATGTGTTTACTGAAAATAAAAATAAAAAATACAAATAACTTGCTCAATATTGCATATACAAAAAAAAAATATAGAACAAAAATATAGAAAATTAAATTTACAACTAGATTGATTCTATAATATTTTTTTATCTGAATCCCCTCCCCTACTCCTGGTTCGATTTTAGTCACTAACTTGATCTTTATTTTTACATGAAATGATTAAATATTGAGTTTTGTAATAAGCAAGCAAAAATTGCAACCATTATAGTGGTAACAGACAAGTATATATGTATATAATTTTGAGCTACATCTCCTAGGTAGGATCGATTGACATTTATAGAAAGTTTTTGAAAATCGCATCATGATTACAACTTCAATAGCTGATTTCAATTAAGGAAATCTACTAAAATATTTATTATAAATATAAATAAGTATATGCTCTATGAGAGTAAAACAAATTGATTAACCCTTTAAATGTCATGAATATGTGTAATCGTTTGGGCAGTAATTGCACTACAGACTAAGGATGTGTTCTCTCTCTTTGCCATTTCATTTCCCAGTAATGTTTAGCCCTATGACCTTCACACTCATCTGGTGGTTATGACTATACGCTCTAGTTACTTTTCTATCCTGCAAAAGTAACACCACCATGTTGTTTTTTAACTTTAACCTTTAGATCCGGCTATTAATTTCCAATACTATAGGTTCATAGGTAACCATGGGTTACAGTTCTATATAAGGATGGGAAAAGCACTCTTTATTCGCCAAGTAAAATCCCTAGTCCCAATCCGACAATTACTACGGGTAGAACTTATCTGTCCAGAATCTGTTAAAAATAATAATCCAAAATGGATATTAATATTAAGGTAAATTTTAAACAAAATAATTTATCATAATAAATTTCAGTGCAACATACTTCTTTAACGCTTGCAGCTACTACAATGCCATCTTTGACATCCATTCCTTTCGGCTGAGCCCCTAGACGTACATCAACTCCTGTATACTTGTTAGCAACAAGATCAATTTCTTTTACAGAATCATCAATACCACAAGTATACATGTGGTCTCCTTCTGCTTTCATACCATTAATTTGGTTCCCGTGGCCAACACCTTCAATTCTATCATTTTCACCTGAAAAAATAAAATAATATGAAAATTTAAAACAAATAGAAAAATTATAAAGCATAGTATTTGTATTTAAAGGCCATCAAAAACACTTCATTTTATTTGCTCTTCGCAATTTATTTTACACCTCTTTAGGCCTAATTGTTAAACTTAAAAAGTAGTGCATAACATGAAGAGACTGTTCCAGCGGTAACTTGATGGAACAATATTAGATTAGTTAACAACTGACAGAATTGATTTCAACTGATAAACTAAAAACCCTTTAGTTTGGGGCCAAACAAATACTAGAATGAAATATAGTATAGTAATAAGGAAACATTTTGGAGTCAGATTTCAACAGAACTCTCCATTTTGACTAGTCTCAGCATAATGTCCATATAAATATATCACAAAACTTAAAAACAGCTTGTCTTAGAATATTAAAATTTATTATCAAGAACTGCAACATCTAGCTGTGCCATCCTCTCCCCCTTTGGAAATCAGCTAAGAGGTGTTTGAAGGTGGGTGAAAATAATTTAAATCCTCATGATCTATGACTTTTTTGATACAGTGGACCTAAGATATTGTATATCACTTTCAATATTCAACATTATCAAAAACAGTAAAAATCCTCCCTGTAATTCTGCAAACCCCCAGTTTTAAGCTAAGAAGTGTGCATTAATAACAAACCTCACCAGATTTTGCATTCCACGATGTAATAAATCCGTCATGTGAGCCAGTAAATATCCTCTCTCGATCTGGGCTCAGAGCAAGAACAGTGATGGGCTTATTGTGACCCTGAGAGCAAAGAAGTACAGAATTTAAATTTAAAGGTTTTTTAACAATGATAAGAACACAACAAAAATTAAGGAATAGCATAACCAATATACTTAAGAATTATATATCTTAAATCACAGATCTGTGAACACAGTGAGAGAGAAAAAAAAAACACTTATACTTGATATAAATAGGGAAAAATCTTTTAGCTCCACAGCCTGTGAAAGCTGACACACGGCTCTGGAGATAGGTGTCAAATGGACAGCTTGAAACATTCCATGGCTTATTGTGGTGGCATTATAAACCAAAGATTACATTTCTTTGCTTTTTGTACAAGTAGCTTTTCAATTGGCTCAAGATGCCAAGTGGAGTAGCAGGATAATGTAAGTCCAACGTCAAAGCTTGATGACCAGAGAGCTAAATAATTTAGTGTTTGATCCTGATATTTTAACTCTAGCACAAATCTACAGTGCTTCACCACTAAGCATTACTTTGTCAATATCTAGGGTATTATTAGTTTCATGAAAAAAGTGCAACTTGTGCTTAGAACTTTTTGAGTATAGCAAGTAGAAGAAAATATACTTTTCTTCATTAACTAGAGGAAGAAGAAACCTTTGGAAATAATAAAAATGAAATGTTTTTAAAAACATAATTGAAGCAGAGTGCTTTTCAAGATATTAATAATTAAGATGACGATTAGATTAAAACTAATTAGTTAGGTGTTCTTTCAAGCTTGAGTGTTTTTTTTTGGAGGGGGGGGGTTACTTCTCATCAAACACCTTTGATAAGTGATTTATTTAAATACATGTTCCATTGTCACATGGTATATTACACGTATGATTAGATTTATATAAATTGAGTTTTACTATACTAGCAAATATAATTATAATTAACAGCATAAAATACAATAGAAAGAAAAACAATAATGAAATAAAATAAATAAATTAGGAAGATTTAAAAATAAACTATAAGGTTAAACTCAACCGATGTTATGGTTTTACTCTTCCATAATTTGAGAGTAACTATGACAAAATATAATTCCGCTGACGTAAGCTAGACCGCTTATAGAACTGATATCTCACAAAGAGACTAACATATTCACTTAATTTGGTTTGGAATATTATTGTGGTAAAATAAAAATGGAGTAAAAGAAAGGCTAGAGTCACCTGTCAAAGTTGTATCAAGAAAACAATTCAATGAGTTCCAGTGTATTGAAAGAATTACAATTATTTCAAAGAACAAGCATAACAGCAAACTATTATTTTTATTTTAGACTGTAAAAAACTTAGCTATTCATAAGGTTTGAGAATCTTATGAATCCATGAAAGTATTCACACGTCATCTTCGTACGGTTAAAAAAAAGGAAAAACAAAATACTTTAACCTTAGAATTATTAGATAAGAATAGGTACCTTAACTATCCTAATTGGTTTGTCCGGGTTGTTGACGTCGAGGTAGGTGATGAAGCCAGAGAGCGATACGGTGAGTAGGTGAGGACCTTGCCAGAGGCAAGAGACTTGCTGGTCTTCCACCTGTGTACCCATTACAAACTCGCTCACAACACTCCTTGTTTCTACGTCCCACAATCGGCAAGTCTTATCACCAGATGCTGTCAGCAACTGGGTTCCATCTCCTTTCCAAGCAACCTGAACAGCAAAAAATAAGAAATAGAGAATTTAGGATCATGAAATAAGCTATGAACAAGTCTTGTCTGTAGCTAGGCTATGGGTGGCTATTCCCTTGTGGGGAAAGACTCATTATATTAGCCTAAAGATGCTGACAATTTGAATTACCAAATCCAACAGCATTTTTATTCTCTTCCTTATGATTTGAGCCGATACTCCAATACAAAAGTCTGTCACACAGAGGCTGGTGCATTAACTCAGATTTCTCACGTGCACCACGCATTTTCATTTATCTCAAAGCGTAATCTTCAATGAGAATTTGGAAAAAATACATTTTGAGTTAAAAAGGAAAGCTTATTGCCAAAAACAGTTCGATTATTTTCATTGCAAATGCAGAACACTTACGAGAATTCTTGAATAGCTCATAATTTTATATAACCTTTATAAAATCCAAAGGAGTGAGAGTAAACAATCAAATAAAATTGAAATACTAAATGTAACTTTGGATTAGTTATTAATCCTTTAATTACAATTGGCATGTATGCTCATCATGGCTATTTAGAAAGAGAAAAAAAACTAAGTGGTCTTTGAAAGATAATACAAAATTCCTGTAAGTACTTACCGCATAAACTCCACCTTTGTGAGCAGGACTTCCAAATTCTCCTACAAGATCAGCTGTTGCACCGTCATAGAGAAAGACTTTCCCATCAAAACCAGCAGAAGCAAACAGATTTCCTGAAGGTGAGTAACGGACTGCTTGAACAAATCTACTGTGCTCCTGCAAGAATATTTTTATAAAAATTAGTACTTATGATCAGCAAAGCCTATTGTCCTCAAGAAAAAGTAAAATTTCATTTGCAGATAAGGTTCTAGATTATTTAGCGATGGTCACACAAATTAGGGCTGTCATTTTCAACCAGGGAAAGAATTGATGTACCTGTAAACCAGAAGTTAACTAGCCTTGATTATATATAATACAAATTACAAAAAAAAAAAAAAATCAAATATTAATCAATAAATCTTTCATCAAAGCAAAAATTAAACTACAGGTATACACTCTATTGTACGAGGTTGAACAAATCCATTAAACAAATACTTCAAAAGCTAAAACATTTTTACTTATTCACTTAAAAATTTGGCAACTACATGCTATTGAACATATTTGTTATTAACAAAATACTTGTACAATTTCAAATTTTTGAAATAATTAATAACAGTAGGAAATATAGAGGTAGATATAATAAAATATTACTATAGATGTAATAAAACATTATTAGAATGTTTTTAACAGTCCAAAAAAATTAAATCATTATTCTAATATAAAACACTCCACAGATTTCCATCGGACTGGCTGGATTTTATGTCTTCTACTATCAATTAATTTAAAAATCAAAATATCAGTATGTTAATTCATAATTTTCTACAAAGAAAATTTGTTTTCAGAAATGAACAAATGATTAAAAGAAAGAAGGTTATTTTAAGCTTTGAAATAATTATGTGACATTTCAGAAGGATCTATTTTTAATCTCTTAGAATCTATCTTTTTATTATTAGATGAAAACACAAAATAGGAATTCCATAAAATAAAAATAGTGTGACAAATGTATATAGAAATGCATACTTTTTAAAACAAAAACTCAATAACAATGGTACTGAAATTATTCATTTTTTTTTTAGTATATTTATTTTTAAAGAAATAAAAGTATTTATTTGACTAAAGAATTAGTTAAATATTATTAATACTGAGAAATTACGTTGATGAGTATTTTCAAACTGGCTTTAACTAATAAAGATTTATTCTTAGAATGAAAATAATTTAAATCAAGTGAATTTTGTTTTTAAATATTTTATTACGAGTTTATGAACCACGGATACAGAACATACTTTTATTAAGATATTCGTACAAATATTATTGGGAATTAATTTTTGAAATATTAGTATCTAGTTTATCTTTCAAGAGATCAATGTAAATAAAAACTGAATTGCAAATCAGTAGCTACCTATTCAACTGGAATATAAACAGTGGCATTTATAATTCAGAAAAGCTGTTGGCACAGATGTAACACAGCCTTATATAACTACAGAGGAAGTTCTTTATAAGGGCAATGAGTGTGAATATAAAAATAATTCACTGCCACTCTATATTTTATATTTCAACCATTATGATACTCATATGCAGCATAATAAAGTATCATAAATCTGAACGCAATTTACAGCCCATCAGTTTTTACACTTATATTTTAATTTCATCCTGAGTGTTGGACAACATCAAACATTCATCCATACATGTCTATGTGAAATTCTTTACAGATTCAACAATCATTTCTATTAAAAAAATAACAAGCTTTTCCATTTAGGGGGTAACTCTGAAGGAGAGCTCCTTGCATAGGGTAATATTATATTTCCCTAGCTGCAAATCTATTATTTATATTGCAAATGTGAAACATGAGCCTCTTAAATACATTTACGTATTCTTATTTATTTACATCCACTTGGTGCAACTACGGTTAATTGGAGTGGGGCTATCTACAGGCCACCACACTTTTCTAGCTAGGGAGGGACAAAAGATTTAATTTAGTGAGTTCATCATTAAATAAATTCCTATTGCACAAGTTGAAATTGAATCCATGACTCTAGGTTTACCAAGTTCATTAAGACCAACACCTTAACTGCCATGGCTAACCTGAGCCTCCCATTTACATATTATTTCCATAACCTATGGCTTGATTTAGTTAATACTTAAATTACTAATCCAAAAGAATTAGGATCGCCACCATAACTCATGGGTAACTTCAGGCCCACAAATATAATAGTAGTTAGTAGTTTCTGTAGAACTAATTAAATGTTTCACTGTAATAACTGTTCCAGTTCTCAGATTTTTTAGAAATTGACGCGATATAAGTAATAATTTCTGATAAAATAAGCCTGTAATATAAAAGGCCTAATGAGTGACAATGGATTCGAAAAAGTATTGTTATCCTTATTGCCTCAAAATATGGAACAAAACTAGATGAGAGGATTTTATAGGTATTTCAATTAAAAACCGGTCTTCTTTCTTTACTTCATATAAAGCCTTTACCACTCCTCATTACTCTTAAAAACCAATGTGCGAAAGCTATATACCTTCATGAATTTAAAAATTAAATGTACCTGCTTAGTCATTTTGAACTTGAAGGGAGGGCCTTCAAACACTCCGATTGTGTTGTCCTCTGAGCCAGTTATGATGCGGAAAGGCCTTGATGGACGGAAATCACATGAGTTAATGGGTTTTGACTGTCCTGCAATTTCACCGACGGATGTTCCTGTTTCTGCCATGAACACATGGCCAAACCTGTTAACAAAAAGAGTGCATTATGTATACATGATTGTGAAAACTTTAGCTTATCCAGTTTTGATTTATTAAGTTGCCGACTAACATGCATCTCCTCCTCATAATTCACTGGAATTATAAGGGAATGACTAAATGGACAAATACAAACATTATGATTCTGAATTAACCGGATATAACAATATGAGAGTCAAGAAGTGGTTATGTGTTAAAAATATTCCACAACAAGAAACAGCAAATATTAATGGCATGTACCTTTCTCGCCCTTCCCCAACAGCAACCATTCTCTGATTGTCAGGAGACCAGGAAATGTCTTTAATGGGTCCACCAATTGGTTGAAATTCATTTTTTAAGAGGTGCTCTTTGTTTACAGTATCCCAAATCCTGATTTTTCCAGACTGATCTGGGAAAAAAAAAACACTGAATAGTAGTAAATAAAGGCATTTTTTTAATAAAACATAGTGATCGGATCACAGTACATGTAATAACTAAAATAATGAATATAATAAATTAGCTGTTGAGGTTGACCTCATGACAGATTTTCAAAAAAAGAAAAATCTCTTCAAACATCTGTCCATTAATACTACCTATGAAATGACAGAAATCTGTAGTGGGTCCATTACTTTCTTGTACTATTAAATTAAGTAACAAAATATTTGGTGATATACGAAATCTTTGGGCCAATACTTAGGTTCAAAAAATATCATAGAGCATAAGTTATAGATCATTAGACGATTAACAAAAATCGTTCTATAAACAAGTTTTTATCTCCAAAAGGTACGGAGTACTTTGAATTTTTTTATTTATGCCCACTCTTTGCCCCCCCCCCTTCCACCTAAATATATGATGCTCAAAAGAGGAGGTTGTGGTGAAGATTCTGTTGTAAATGTTTGATTATCATTTAATAATTCACTTAATAAAGGTTATTTGTAGAGATAGCACTTCTAATTTTTTATTTTACAGAGGTCCACAACTAGACGATACAGTAATCCTATGTATGAAAATTTGACATTTTAAGGCTAGTCATTTTCGAGTTATGCCGAGATTTGTATCAAAACTGCCAAAAGTTTCCCGTTTACAATAAATCCTTTATTTCGAATAAGAAAGTAAAAATGAGGTCCGATCGAAATGGGGTATACATATATGTAATTATCTCTATTGACTGCAATTTTTTTTTCATTGTTACCAACTTAATATTTAATGTAAACTACAGATTAAGATCATTACAGGTTGGTTTAGGAAACAGGTAAAATAAAAAATTCAAAATACCTCTTATTTTGTGTCTGATCAAAAAATGTCATTTAGGTAATTATACTACAAATGCAATGTTCCACAATTGCCATTCAACACATTATTCTCCTTTTCAAATACTAACAGATTTATTTATATTTTTCTGTTTCCAGTCTTACATTAACTCCCATTTCTTCTCATTTCACATTAACAAATCATTACAAAGAGCCTTATACCAAGCCTAAATTCCACATATTATTATTGGACCTTTGCCATATGATATACAAGGGTAAAAGTGCAATGAGATATCATAAATGGACACACTAATCTCCCAGATAAAGTTTGTAAGTCGAAATCGGACTAGGAAGAGTAGAGATTCATGGGAGTGAAATATAAAATCAGCTTATATCATTGTAATTAAATTAATTATTAAAAAAAATGGTATATAACCCAAGCTATTAACAAAGTAATAGGCTTCAATTGGTGTTCTACACTGAATTCTTTTAACTCCAATATCAAGCAAGTAATTTATATCTTTTCACATATATTATTTTCAATTCCTGCTTGGGCAATAGAAATGTATTTAGAGACAAGCTCATTAAATAGAATCCTTAGTCCCACACTGGCTAGAAAATAGCAGTAACCTGTAGATAGCTCGTCCAAATTAGCCATAGTAGCAAGACATGGACGCAAATAAAACATAATAAAAGTATATCATAAAACCACTCATGGCCAGCCTAAATTTCAAATACTCTTTACACAAGTTTCATATATTATATAATATGAGATGACACAGAAAATCTGATTAATTTAAGAAATATATACTTTACTACTTCTTTTTAGGGCTAAGACAAATCAATGAACCATAGCCATAAATAAATGAAAAGAACTTCTTTTAAAAATATTGTTTAGTCTGTTTACCTCCAGAAGCGATGTAAAAGCCACTTGGTGAGTATTTTGCTACATTTACTGCACAAGAATGCTCTGTGTAGATATCTGAGATGGCCGGGTTCTGTGTAAAACAAGTATTTTAAAAAAGAGCCAGAAGAGAATTTATTTAGTTATAAGCATACACGAGCACATATAATTGAGATATATAAAAATTGCTATATAAAAACAATGAATGATAAAATACATTAAATTAAAACTAATATAGGAATAACAGCTGTTCTGCAGCTGCCACTAGGCTTCAGTCAATACTCAGTGACTATTTGCATATACTGTAGTCATTCAAGCTGCCAAGATCTTTAAAACTAGTTTCTATTAAGACCCTTAACATATGTTAGAAACCTGGATCTCGTATTATTTTTGCCAAGAAAATTTCAGCATATTACGAAACCCCGCCAAATGAAAGCTCTATAAATGGCAGCCTTTAGAATGAGTGGGAAAGAGAGTGAAAACTAGAATATCTAAAATCTACAGCATGAATATGTGATAAGTGACATATATACCAACTAGCCGTAAAAAGAAAATGGCCTTAGAGCTTTATTCCTCCCAAGGAAAGTTTACCGCTCTCAATCATTTTTTTTTTTGTTTCTCCTTATAGGAAAACAATCATGTACTACATTTAGTCTTATCTATTCAAAATAACATTATTTTAATCACATGGAGGAAGAATAAATAAATCAAGAAATACAGATATAAGTATAAACACTTGAATTTCAATGATCATATTAACAAATACCATTGTAATACAAAAACTGCATTACTTCCTAGTACTATTAAATTAAATTAACAAAATGTTTGGTGATATACGACATCTTTGTACCAATGCTTAAGATCAAAAAATATCATAGAACATAATTTATAGATCTTTATATGACTAACAAAACTGGTTCTTGAATATAAGAACATAAGAAAATATTTTGATTTTTAACTTTCGGCTGATCACTGTAACTATTATTTGCTACAAGAAATTAAAAATGGGCATGCAGGGATCCCTTCTTACATAAGATTACTAATTACATAAAGTAAGCAATGCATAAAATGACAATCTCTCAATAACAAAAGAAATAAAACAAGTTGCAATGTAAACTAATGCTAATAAACTGGAATTTGAATTAACAAGTACAAATTTATTTTACAGCAAAATTTTTTCTTTTCTAAAATTCTCAAGGAAAGCCAAAGGAAGAATAGAAAAAGACTATTTTGTAGGCTATTTTTTAACTTTTATTATAGAAAATAAGTCTTTATCTATATGCGATTTATTAAAGCCTAGTCGATAGAATTTTTTGAACATAATATAGGATAAGTTGAGTATTATAGTTTTCATACCAATTAAAACACAAGTGGATGAGTAGTAAACAATGATTTGGAATTATGATAAGAAAAAAAATGTCATTTGAGTACTTACATCAATGTTCCTTATTATAACACTGTTTCCATTTGTGTAGAGAAAATTTTTCCCTTTTGGATCTCCACCCAGCACAATAGGAGCACCTCTCTGAGTTCGAGGAAGAGTAGCATAGATATATTCTTCATGTAAAAAATGAAAAAGCAACAAGATTTTAACAAAGGGCAAGAAAGGAAATTTTGAAAGGAAAGTAGAAATGAAAGAGTGAACTGCTATAGGTTAATAGCCTACTTGACAATCAATCATAATATCATCGAAGTAAAAATATTGATAACGTATAAATTGAAAATCGAGTAATAATACCCAATACCGTACCGGCTCATGACAGAGGTTATAAACAAACAATCTGTTTGGTTGTAAACTTACTTGTAGAGTATGACATCCTCTAGGAGAATAGCTGAGTTCTATAAGAGCACGTTAACAAGGGGAGTATTTACAAAAAATAATGTCTAAGAGTTTTAATCAGCGGGGAGAAGGCAGATAACTCTTACTGTCCCCTTCTTCCCTTATTTGGCTAGGAGTAGAGTTTCTCTGCCGAGTGGTGGCAGCACTCAACACCTATGACTCATATTTTATCATAAGATTACTGTTATAAATCGCCTTATCAAAACAAATTTGTCTCAATGATTAAGGCTTTTACTTATTTATTGCCGGTAGGAAAAACTAAAACTTATTTCGATAAAAATGCCAAAAATATTATGAGTCAATGACCTATTGCATTAACGAGGTATTTAAACTGATACGAAAACTCGGGGTAATTAATTAGAATCAATCGTGACTTTTATATAATATGACAGAAAGAAACCAATTTCATAGAGTCAGATTGTGATAAAGAAAGATTAACAAAGAAGTACGCATATTGTTAATGTGGTGTCATTGGGTAACTTATATTCTTTTGCATGTAAATGCTAAATGCTTCCAAAGCCAAACGACCACACAGGAAGTAAACCTCCTTGAGTGTCTAACGTCATTTTATACTAGGTATATAAAATTAGCCGTACATACCAAGGATCTCTCCCTGATGTACTCCCTTCCCTCAATAAGTAGTGAGTCTACTGCAGAACTTACCGCAATAAAAGAAGCTCTTCATTTGTTATTAAATGAACAAAAGAATGTTTTAATATTGTTACACTTATTACGAAAATAATAAACGTTGTTTGTTTGAGTTCTTTTGGATTGGAAAATTAAACACACAAGCTATATCACTGTACAATTTATTTGACAATGCACAACACACTTGGCAAATAATTCTTAACTATTATTCACAGTATACACTGTCCTTATTTACTCAGTACTAATAACTCAGGATCACTGAATTTCACAAAAACACTCACTGCACGGATCTTCACAAAGAACACGGCTCTGCACGGTTCTTTACATAATCACTGTACCGAAACCTAAAGCACTGTTCACCGAACGCACTGCTATTCACTTGAACAGAACTGAGAACAAACTAACTCTTCTATCTAAAGCCCTAGTGTTACTTATACATTGGTCGGTCTCCTAGGCCCGTCAGACCTATAGGGGTAATGAGAGTTTCCCTTTTCTAAACGTGTCTCTCTATTAGGTGTAGGGTGGATTATTATTGGTTGTGAAATAGAGCGATTGTAAAGGTTTACCCGGAAACGGGAAGTACCGGGAGGGTTATGGGGAACTGACTGTCTGGCAAGCTGTACCCCTTTTGTAGCTCGGCGGCTAACAACAAAAGGAAGGCCGAGAATGGGCTAGACGGCATACTTGAGACACTACCGGCGGCAATGGTCCTTACATCTAATTCGTACTTCTTAACTCTCCGTCGGGCGCAGCTGGCCTTAAAAGGCCAGCAAAACACACCTCTAGATATGCCTCCTCTTCCTGTCTCCCCCATGAGGCGCCAATTCCAATAGCTTCCTGATTCGTGTTCATGCTTAGAACCCACTACTTGCCATCCTTCATCCGGTCTGGACCCTAGATGGCTTGTGAGACCGACTGCGCCCAATTGCATCTTAATTTCGAAGGTGAGTTTTTTTTGTTTTTTTTTTTAATAAATGTCTATTGCAATCGTTCATTTTACTAAAAATAATCCTATTCAGTTCGTAAGTTCGTCGATATCTTGAGAAATAAGTGATATTCTAACTTTGGCAGTTCAGGCCGAGTGCGCCTAATCAATTTTACTGGCTTTAGTTTAAGCTTCATCCTATTTAATGAAGTCATTATTTTAGGTTCTAAATGGTGTATTTGCTTTTCTTAGATCTCAGCAAAGGCTTTCCTACCAGCGTTTTAAATTAAAATTGATTAGGAGGGGAATGGGGGTTTGAAATATGTGGGTGGCCTGTCAGGCCGGGTGCGCCTGGTTTTGTTTCGTTCAGAGGTGCGCTCGACGGAGGGTTTTAAATATGTGATTAACTTTGTTTAATTATTCAATTACGTAGTTTTCGTAACACTATGTACTGACTCTTCCAGCAGTCTAAAGCCAATTGAAAAGATGTACAACAAGAATACCATCGGTTAAGAAATTAAACAGATTTTACAAGAACTACACAGGAAAAATGTACATTTCATGGATTCCAGAAAATTGTGTTATATATGGAAATATAAAAGCTTACGCCTTGGCCGCAAAAGCTATCACAGAGCACACACTAATGCCAGAAGTTCCGATCGCTGACGCTATCAATCATGCAAAAAAACTGACTATTGAGCAATGGCACGAGTGACGCGACAATAAGCTCCGCAATGTAAAAAGTAGTGTTAAACCCTGGATTACTTCAAGAAGCACAAAAAGGAGGGAGGATGTAATGATATACGGTCTTAGAAATGGCCACCTGATGTAAAAGAAAGAACCTCCAACATGTATTGCTTGTGGAATATAGTTGACAGTT
Source organism: Riptortus pedestris (assembly GCA_019009955.1). Lineage (NCBI taxonomy): Eukaryota > Metazoa > Arthropoda > Insecta > Hemiptera > Alydidae > Riptortus > Riptortus pedestris. The sequence goes on along the minus strand of CM032232.1, from coordinate 128,813,272 downwards.
ACACACATACTTACTGAGATTGGAAGGTATGAGGACATAAGAAAGTCCATTGGTATATCACTACTTGGTACTGTCTGAAATACTAGGGGATGATAGCCACTCTATAAAAAAACTATGCGAGTTCTTATTAACCCTTAGTCCACAAGGTGAACTCAGTTACAATAACCACAAGGTAGGGTGGGATTCCACCCGTCTAGTTTGTTTAATTGGTGGAGGGTGTGAATATACTAGAAATTATATGGATTTAGATATTTTATTTTATTTTGATGTCTAAAAGAAATAAGAAAATATTTATTTTTTTTGTTTTTTTTTTTTTTTAGGGACTTACAAAACATTCATAGGAAAATTATTTTCAGCCTATATTTATCAGGTTTGCTGGGAAAAAACATTTTAAAGGGACATCTACCCCTAAAACTCAGAAGAGTTTCGTCTACAGTCAACCATTCTGATGGCGTGTAGTATATCTTGCAATTTGCCGTGAATAAATTCCAAATTTCCTTAAATGCTGTAAATTTGTCGTTGGCTTTTCTTTCCGAGTGCCTGTTTTTATCATCAAATCTTAAAGCAGTTGTTAAAAATTCAAATCTGTTTTTCGACATGATACATCTAAAAATAGGTGAACCGTCGATTGAGGAAAACATGTCTTCAGTATTTGTGTCTGATTGGTTTGTAAGTCCAGCCCGAATGTAAAGGCCGAACAGGGCGTTTATCTCACATTTATCAGTAGGAAATATGTACCACTGGGTTGATTGATATTTCTTTGATTTTCGTTCAATCTCAGCATTCGTAAATTTTACAATCATTTCCGTGATTTCATCTGTAATAAACAATGAGAATAATTGATATTCATTACACATATTTTTGGCATTGTTCTTTGGTCCTGGTAAATGGATTACTAGATTCCTCGCTGGAGTTCTGGAGAACTTTGATTGTAGAGGTTTGTCAGTCCAGATAGTTTCTATATCTTTGCCCAAAAAGAAACGCCTCTCATCAGAATCTGAATCAAATTCAATGTCATCATCTCCCTCATCAGCCGAAAAGACATCCTCCTGATCGTCGTCATTTATTAGACTGTCGTCTTCATCTTCAGAGCAAGATTCGTCAATTTCTTCATCAGACTTATGTCTTTGCCTCTCAAGCTCCTTCAACATCTCCTCTGGAGTGGTGAAAAAATGTTTCTTCTCCATATTTATCGAATTAATCTCAAAAACATACGAAAAAAAAACAATCCGTGCTGTTGAAATGTAAAGGAAATAATAAAACACTAGAAATAAATAGTTACACTAAACACCAAAGTGGGGTGGGATCCCACCCGTAAGTTAATACTGTAAACAACAAGGTGGGGTGATATACCACCCAAAAATGAAAATCGGTTCTACTACTACGTTTTGAGACAGTGTTCACTCACCTTACTCCTCTGACCTCTAGTAGGTGACTGGGTAGGAGGGTACCTAGAACACCCACCCCCTATGCCACATCGTTCTCCCACCATGGAAGGTCAATTGTGCTCTGGGTGAGATTCCACCTCACCGTGTGGACTAAGGGTTAATTACGGGACTAAATAAAATAATAATACTTAGGACTCCAACATATGGGCACACAAGTCACTGAGCAAAAGTATAGAATCGTGTGTTGGTGTTAAAAATGTAAAAAAAATATTAATACCCAAAAAGGAACTGTAATAACGAAACACTGCAGCAGGGAGGGACTGGGAACCCTGAAAGGGCCTCGGGTTTAGAAGATTATAATCAGTAAAGAAATATTTGTAAAGAAAGTATTACGTTATATTATTTGAGAAATTTGTTTTTTGACTCATGAAAGTTGTTATTATAACCGATGGGTTTGATGTGTATTTCGAATTAAATGAAGGGGCCTTTATAAAAACCGAACCTACGCCCTGCCCTACAATTGTACCTCGAGCGAGTCCGGGCCTGCACTGCAATAAAGAATAAAGTATTTTTTATAAGACAATATTCCATTGAACACATCACTTTCTGATGGCCTCTGCTTTCTTCCTTCCAAGGATCTGGAGGACACTGGTAGTAGTAGGCTTTCAATAGACAAGAGACAAGGGTTAGAACAAAAGGACAGAAAAATGTCAAAAAGTCTGACACGCAGCGACTGCCTAAAATAAGCAGATTTCCCACGCACTAGACGACACACTGAATTATAATGATTGAACTAATTCTTTACTTGACAGGAGTTTTAATAATTTTCTTAAAGCTTCTGTCATGTTTTGCAACTGAGCGATCTCGAACAATGTATAATTTATTTATTTAATCTCGAATAATTAAATTCGTATTAATAAAAAAAAATCATTAAGGCATATCACTTAAATTAAACAATGTGCAGTATTAATTTAATATAAAAGATCAAACAGTGTAGAATAACAAATCCGTTAAGTTTACCCATAACAGGAATATCAGTCAATTTCCAGTCTCTCTGTCATTGTTCAAAAGAAAATTCTTCACAATTTAACACTTAAGAAGGGCGAAACTAGTAAAACAAATATTTTAAAATGAATATTGCATTTTCCCAGACTTATATAATTGAACTAATTGTAAATAGCACCAGTTAAAAAAAAGAAAGAAAAGACATATTAGTGTAAGTTAGATATTTTATTTAATTATTTGTGACTATCTTGCACATTCATATTAAGTGACGTACCTGTTGATCTGCGTGTTAGTTTATATCACATCAGCACAAGTTCCTCTATGTTTCATATTTAAGAAAAAACATGGTCTACTAGTTTGACAATAATTATCTCACGAAATATACAATATTTCTTTGTTTGAACATCTAACTGCATGTATTTACGTAAAAGTTATTTGGATATTTATTATCGATTTACTCTGCACAATAAAATAGACGGTTTACTATAATTTGAGCTGATTTATTCTTCGGTTGACCGATGAAATGGTTTTTCAGTGGAAAAGTGTGGAATAAAAGAAGGAGGTAATAACATTGTTATAGTTGTTTGTGTTTTTTGCCGACTGAAATATTAGTTAGTTTATTGTTGTAAAAATAGTATCATTCGCGTTGTTATTAAGTTTATGATATTTCTACATTTTGGAGTAATTCATCATTGTTTGTGAGCTATTGCCAGGAGACAAAATAATGAATATGTTTAGTGAAATTTAGCCTGCAATTTCTGCCCCTCTAGGAATTTATAATGAGGCAGCATGTGAGTTATGGTTTATTTTCCTGGTGCCTGTCTCCTTACGTTTCCGATATACATGGATATTTGAAAAGAAAAGAACTGAAATCGAAGGTGTTATATTTACGTTCACCTCAGGTAAATGAAACTTAGAATTGATATATTTCTGCCTTAAACTCGTTAATTTATTTAAATTACTTTTTATTAAATTATTCATAATTTTTTTTTTAGTTGAAATTCAGACCGCAGTTAATTGATTGGATTAGAAAAATGGCTGTGAGAATGAAACTTTCTAACACAACTGTACACTTAGGTGTTCGCTTAATTGATTTGTTTATGGATTCCCACAATGTGGTTGAAAACCGGCTGGCAGCATTTTGTCTCACGTGCCTTTGGATTGCTGGTAAGTGGTTTTAATAATTTAGAATATATATTAATGAAAAGTAATTATCATATATCATGAATGATTTTAAACTTTATTTAGTTGATCGGCCATCCAGTATTTTCCTTAAGCCTATTGGATAGATTGGTGTGATTTACTTTAAACGAATTATTCCCGTTTTAATTCCATATCTTTTTTACCCTCAGAGCTTTATAATTAATTGAGATTGCCAATAAGTGTGTCTGGTGCATTGAAATTTTTGGTTAGTAATTTGCCTATATCGCCTGTATATTTTCAGATTTCAAAATTTTGAAAAGATTATTAAGATTTGTACTGCGACCAATGAATATGTCATTATTTACGAAGTAAATATTTTAATTGACTTTAATAGTTCCCTCATTTAAAAAAAAAACCTTGTTCCTTAAAACGTACACTCATTACTTTTTCATTTCACATAATTTACCTGAAATACGTTAATTCTAATAAGTAGTATTTATTGTGATAAAGTTTTACTGTACCATTGCTAGTTTTCAGATTGTGAAGCTCTTTCATTTTTATATTAATGATTAGTTGAGTCAATTTGTCTGTTATTTTCCAAATTTATATTCCTATCTCTTAAAACTTTCTATTTTTAATAGAATTTATTTTAAGCCCAGTATGGGCTTTGATTTGATGTATTTTTCAATTAATTGTATCTTAGAAAAGAATTTTTCTTATTAGTTCATTTCCTTGATTATGCCTTTTAGATTTTCTTATATTTTTTTCTTTTCCTTTTTAGCGAAATTTGAGGAAGAAGATTCAAGAATACCATCATTAAGAAGTCTGCCACTATATTTTAACAACGAGTTACCTAAATCCGAATTCAGATATTTAGAGATAGTTTTAATGGATTCATTTGATTGGTGTGTGGCTCAAGTAACAGCAGCCCATTTTGCCGAGTATTATATTTTATTCGCTGTCGTCCAAGGTGATTCGGACCACTTTGACACGCCTCACAAACATTTACAAGATCTCGTGCAATCCAGCATGCGGGACTTCCTTGATATTTCACTCACAGGTACATTCAGTTATTCTCATGAGGCTCATGTTAGCCATGTGAGTTAAAGCGTTGAGCTTAATTTCACATGGTTTATCTAGAGTGGCGAGTTCGATTCCCACGTGGGCAAGGAATTTATTTAGTGACCGAATTCATTAAATAAAATCCTTAGTCCCACCCTGGCTAGAAAAGGGTGGTAACCTGTAGATAACCCGTCCCAATTAGCCTTAGTTGCAAAAAGTGGACTTTAATAAATAATTTTTTTTAATTATGCTCACCCCCCTTATTTATCTTTTGGTTTATGCATGCTTTGAGTGGATTTCCCCCAAGGGAAATTAGCTATTGAGGTCATACTCATAATGCGATTATTGAAAATTGTCCTCAAATGCCCATCGATCCAACCAAGGAGATGATGAAAATGAGGTTCATTCAAAACTGTATTTACATATATGTATATGTATATATATATATATATATATATATATATATATATATATATATATATATATAATATTTGTCTGCTAACATTCTAGTGGTCAAAACTTTTTTTATTTGGTCGTTACCAAACTCGATATTAAACATTTTATGTAAAAGTAAAGATCAAGTTCGTTATCACCAGTGAGAGGGGGAGGTTTCCAGGGCAGGAATTTTGAACATTCAAAATATTTCTGTTATTATACGTTGGATCAAAATATGTATAGAACCAATCTATTGCAAATATCGTGTTCTATAAATGTTGTTATTTGCGTTTTTTTCATTTTGTTGATTACTAACGGAGATATTAGTTTTTTTTAACGATTACAAATACTTTTAGCAGATTTCCCTTATGACTGAAATTGGACCAGTGGGAGGGAAGGTTTAGAGGGGAAATTTCAAAAGTTCGAAATATCTCTGTTACTATATGCCGGATCGAAAACTTGTATAGAACCAATCTTATTGATAATTGAATTAACTATAAATATTGTTATGTACATTTATTCTCCATCTTGAATATTAACCGAGATATTTGCATTTTTATTAAATGTGTGCGGATAACAGATGAGATGAAATCGGTTGATGTCAGTTGTATTTGTGACTCCTCTCAAAGTTAGTTTGGCTGTTTCCATAACTGTTAAGCTCTCGTAAAATTAGTTTAGAGACTTGTTACTACTACTGTTACTAGTATGTAGATTTCTCCATTGTGAAACTTCACGTGGGAAATCTGCTTAGTTTACGCAGCTCCTGTGTGCCTGCCTAGTTTACACAGCCCCTGCATGATGGGCTTTTTAATGTTTGGAGTGTATGCATAAAATTCTTGCACTTTAATACAGGGAGGATTTGAAGTGAGGAGAAATTATTTTATTGTAACAGATGAAATTGTATTTATATCACTCCCAGGTTATACACAAGTTTGTGTCTGCCGTATTATGGTGGGAATGTACAGATGGAGTTGTTATCACTTGTGCTTACATGACAATTAATACTTATACTTTTAGTAAAGAAGGGTTATTCTCAAAAATGTGAATTTGTTTAATTCTCATAAATGAATGATTTAAAAGGACGACCATTGCTGGAAGAGTGAGTGATGTATATCACAGGAATGTTAATGTTTGAGAATTGATTTGTTATGTTTAACATTGTATTTTTATAATTTAATTTATTATAGTTTTTTAATAATTTATTTTTATTATTTTATTAGTTAGTAAGTTTTAAATTATATTTTAGATGTTTATATGAATGAGTTCATGAGTTCAAAAGTCGCTGCTTCCTGCTTGTTAGCTGCAAGGCTGGAGCATGGTGTCATTCCTGTCTGGCCTAAAGCCCTGTCTTCTATCACCGGCTACTCATTGACCAGTCTCCAACAGTGCCTTGATCTCCTCATGGACGACAACAAAACTGAACTAAGGTATCATAAACCTCCGATGATTCATATATTGAGAATTGTATTCCCTTCGTAACATATGTATATATAAAAGACAAAGGAAAATCATGCTATAGAAAAGGACATTGAAAGCTGAGGAATTTCATCAAATGATTCATTTAGCAGTATAACTCTTTGTATTTGTATAGCCGTTTGAGATTATGGATGCATGTACATGTATGAGCTTGTTAGTGCCTCCTTAATATTTTCTAAAAAAAAATGTTATAAATAATGTAGGATTTATGATGATTATCAAGATGATGAGTATGCCTCATCATTAATTTTTCTAACAATGGTTTTCACATAATGATGTAAAGGTCCTAATTACGGATTTAAAGAATTATTTTGGGGGTGGCTGTGATCCAGTGGTAAAGCATTGGATTACTTTGTTAGAAGTTCCTAGATCAAACCCTGGGATCACTATATAATTTTATATGGCTGTGTACTGACTGGGCTTTGAGGGTATATACTTGTACCCATTCAGCACATTGAGGAAATTGAGATGCTAGTTGAATTAAGAAATAGTGATCTTTGGTCTGTAATTCCACCACAAAACTGTAGAGAATGCGTCAAGCTGACTACTTAGCCTCTCACCAAAACTTTGTGCTAGACTTAGGTGCTTCTTACTATTGAGCTAATTATATATTTTTTCTTCAATTATTTCCTATATTCTTTTTATTACCTTCTAGAAAACAAAAAAATGTCTTTACTTTTGATACCATTCTAAGAACAATGGCATTGAAATTGAAAGTCTTGTTTGTCTGTCCACCCGTTTGTTGTTACTCAATCACACAAAAATGACTAGGAATATTACTATGAATTTTTGTAATTGTGAGTCAATTATCCCAAGGTACAAGACTATATGAGAATTCCAATTTCCTGCCAGGAGGGTGGGTTTATTTTGAAGTGAAAATACATCTCTTTCAATATTTATTAGCATTCGTTTTATAGAAAAAATGTAAAGAATGAATTGTGTTTAGAATAACAATTTTCGTCCTAATTCATAATTTACATTTATGAATTTACAAATTTTGACTTCCACCTTCTGGACACTGCAAACTTTATTTGTGTTCCATAAAATTCCTGTAAAGAAATCCGAAATTGTAAAGGTGTTAAGGGAATGAATATTTTTGATAAGCACTATGATATTTTATACATCCATACATTCTCCTAACGTATTACATCAAAATGCCTGAACAAACTTTTTTGATGGTATGATGATAAAATCATTTTATTTTGTCAGGAAACTAGATTTATTTGATCCCAAGAACGATAATAAGTCGTCAGTATTAGTCCAATAGACAGTCCATTCTTCTTGCTCAAAACTATAAATATGACTAATTTGAAGGCAATACGGGGTGTACAGAAAGTTCTAAGCCTGGTGTACTTATGATACCTCAGCTGTCAAGGTTGTTTTGGAAGGTTTTGACAACAATTTTTTTTTTTGACCGGGTTACAGATGTTGGAAAAAGCGGTGGAATAAGTGCGTTGCTGTTGAGGGGGACTATATTGAAAAATAAAAATATGTAAGTTGAAATCAGGCTTAGAACTTTCTGTACACCCGGTAAAGTGCTTCTGATTATCCAATATTTATATTTTGATGGGGGACCGTTATTATAACAATTAATTTCCACATAACTGCAATTCTAATCATAAATTTGTCCTACTCCTTATATCTCCGGTAAAACAAATGAATGACAGCCCTTTTATTGTTCATGTTTTGGGACATTTTTTATTTATGAATATATCGGGATGTTTTGTTGTATCTAATCTTCATATTTCCGTGGGAAACCATTTCTATTTCAACCCATCAAAGGCGTGGGGCAATGTTAGTCTACAATATCTTAACACGAACTTTTATCTTAATTTATCTATTAAATTTCAGTATCACCAGCATCTAAAAAAAGTAGTGGTTAATTGGTTTAAATCACTTACTGCTTTTTGTTGATATTTTCTCTCTGGTTTTACATTTCTTTTCCAATGTATATGAGCTTGATGTGTTTATTTTTGTTGTTCCAATTCCCATTCTATTCTGGCCACTCAGTGATGGATGTATTTTTGAACTTGTATCCCTCTGAATTTAATGATGAATAACGATAATTAATAAGCTTCTAAATCTTAGATTTATAACTAAATTATCTATAAGATCACTGATCAAACTTACTAAATGAAAATGTCTGGATATGTTTACTCAATTTTATATATATATATAATTCCACTGCTCCAGTATCGGGAATTTTTACTTGATCAGTACCAAACTTAAACTGGATCTTTAAATATTTTATGTAAAACTGCAGATCAAGTTTTAGACAAAGGGTGGAATATAAGTTTGTAAATGCTAACTTATAAGTGTTATTATTTCTCGGATTGAGAGTTTTGTGTCAATGGTTATTGTAGTTGAATGTTACCGAGTTATTTGTATTTTTCTTCAGTAAACCCCCACTCCAACTTATTATATTATCGATTAAAACCAAATGTCTAATGTCTAACTTATAATTTCAAGCCACTTAATTAAGGACACATAGGGAATAGAATGTGGGACATTCTTTATCTGTGACATTCCTGCTCATGGGGGATCTCACTTAGCACAAAAAAAAAATTTAACAGTTTGCAAATCCATTTATCAATATAAACTTTAAATTGATCTTTAATTTTTATAAATTAATAGAGGAACAGCTTTATTTACTTGGTGTTTCTATTTTTTAGGCTTGAGCAAGAGAGTGAGACAAAGAGCAATGAAGATCCAAGATTTGATTCTGGCTATGAATCCTGCAGTCCTGATAATGCTAGAAAAAAAAGGATAATGTCAAAAAGAGTACCGTGTAAATATCTTTTTTAAAAATACTCTTGAAAATATTGGGGAAATAATATATAACTTATTATAAATATGTTATAATATTTCCCTTATGGTGTCTAACAATTAAGGGTACAGTGAACTTTTACTCAGTATTTATTTAATTTGAATTAACATAATCGTTTCTATTGAATTGGAATTTAAGATTCCCATTAGTGGATATTGAATTCAATATCATCAATAGATCTATGTAGGAAACTTAGTCATTGGCTTTAAACAATGAACAAAAAAATTAAGGTATGTTAATTTTAAGGTATGTTTTATTTTCTAAAAAAAGAAGAAGACAAAATATGCATTATTTTTCTAAACTAGTTATGTCTATGCTGTCACTAGTATTTTTAAAAAAGTATACTTAGTGACAACAAATTATTTATAATATAAATAAATAAGTAACGTATTATGTTACTTCATATGAAAGACGTTAAGATATAAAAATGACAGTTCATGTATTATACTAATTTTTGGAGCATTTAATAATTTAAATTTATAGAAGATAAATGAATTTGAGTCACTCAGTGTGGTAAGTGATCTTGATTTAAAAATTTCAGTTAGTGACAAAGTTTTGCAGAGATATGAAAAAATAAAATAAAATAATTATGTTTTTAGATCCTTTTACTGACACAGTTAAATATTCTACATTTTGTAATTGCGTTGAGTTATTCTTAATTTTCACTTTCCATTTCCACTGGTTGTGAGAATGTGAAATTATAGCCCGGTTATATTGATGATGTTAAAATTATGATAAGATTAAAAGTACTACTTGATTCTCAACCTTTATTACTTTTGAGAAAATGTCCCTAGTATTTTTTATTTTATCACCAAATCTTGAGCCTAATTCTTGATATTTTTTTTGATTTTGTAAAAGGAAGAGATATTATAAAAATATATATGGCAGAATTGTATAATTAAAATTCATTTCTAAAATATATTGCAGTAGAAAGTTTGAACTTGCGGCTGAAACTCAATTTTTTTTTAAATTCCAAAAAAATTAGGAACTGTTCAATATTAAACTAACACTATAAAATATTTGTTTAAAATTGTTTTGCAGTTCAATTGTATGCACGAGTAAAATATGTGTTAAATGCTCAAAGGAAGACCAAAAATTTTAAATTTTTGGCAGAAAATTTAAATATTGTTTAAGTCATTAAAACAACTTAAATTCCAATTGGTTAAGGTCTCGCTAAAACCATGGTCCGGGCGAATAAAAGTATGTACAGCTTTTATCAGATGCCTGTCATTGAATGTGTAGGATTTTCAAATTAGCCGTGTATAAAAGTGATCCTTATCTTTCTTTTTTATTCTTCAAGTTTAATAGTAGTTTTGGTGATCAAATCACTATTTTCAGACCCAAGCTCTGTTTCACTAAAGCTTATCTTGCAAGCAGAGTGGTTATGCTCAGTCATCTTTTTAAATCTTGTTTGCTCTAAAAATTGCTAAAAGCTTCCTAAATTACAGAATAAATGAGAAGGATTTAACATTTTTCTGTTATATCTAAAAGACCTGTTGTTCGTGTCACCTAGGGATGAAAGTAAAAATTTGATCAGAGTAATAAATTAAATTTTAAAATACAGTTCTTTCAATGCATTTTTTTTTTCTTATTATCAATGAACACTATTAAATTAATTTGTATGTTATTCATGCATATTTAATCCTTAAAAAAATTTCTTTTACAGGAAATTTGCGTAAAAGAATTCCCCTTTACATTAATAGGCTTTAATTCACTTTTTTATTTATATCATTTATTGGTTTATTCGAAATTTTAAAAAATCTATATAGTTAAACCTTTCAAATTAATAAAACTTTATAATATAAATATAAAACTTTATAAAGATTAAGGTTTCAATTTACCAAACTACAGTTGAATTTTTTTTTAGTTTGTTTTGCTTAGGCATTTTTTTTTTGTAGTTAGCTTTATTTTTCAGAATTTAGATCCAAAGTATAATATGACGATCCTTCTTTATTGCAGAGTTGACGGAAATAAGTACTCTCTTCTTCAATTACATAATTTTTCATAATACTGAAAATGGTTAGTATTTAAGAATACAAATATTATTGGTGCTAACAATTGAATTAATACACTCTAAAATTCAACCAGAAAATTATTAAGGAAAAAAATACCTAAAATGAATTAATCATTAGTGCTTAAAAGCTGTTATGTTATTGTCTGAATGATGCTATTTAATATTGATTGAGTTTTCTCTTCCCCTTGTTTTTTTATTTCGTTATAGTAACTGCAAAGAGTGTATGCATTTAAAATCCTTTTTCCATTGCTCTATTATATTAATATATATATATATCATACATACTATGTACGATTATAAACATTAAATTATATGAAAAGATAATACATTTTTGAAATAATAGTTTTAATTATTATTTATTATAGGTATAAAGTTATTTTTTTTTATAAAAAAAAAAAGAAATATATGCTCCTTAATTTATTTTTAGTATTAGTGCTCAGGAATTTTTCTACTATTAGTTTTTTAAATGTTAACCATTTCCTAATACTCTTTTTTTCAAGTTGTTCACGATAGGAATTCATTCAGAATTCAGAATGTAAGAGCTGCAATAAAGAATTACTTTTGAGTTTAGACGTTTCATTAAGTCTTAAGACTTTACAGTCGCGATGTAAAAAGTCAATATAAAAAAAAAAAAAAATACTAAGCAGTTAGGTAAATTGAATTGATCTAGAGTTATGTACTTTCTCCAATCCAAAGCAGTTATAGTGTGTTACAGCCTAATTAATGTCATAGTTTATGGAGCTTGTTTTACCTTCAAGTTGTGGTGCTAACATAAATTTTCGGAAAACATTATATGGTTATTAACACTCAAGTTCTTGGTCCTCAATACGTCTGCCAGAGTGCATTATTTTTTTTCAGGGAACATTGTATTTCTGGAACTACTCATTTGTTTTCCACTTGATCTTGGATTACATTCTATTTTTCATACCTAATTTATCTTAGTTTTCAATTAATACTGAGTACTGGTTCACACAATTATTATACTCACATGTATACACAAAAAGTTTCTGTAAGTGTAAGATAAACATGTGATATAAAAATATAGTCTGAAGATGGAAAAAGACTGTGATATGATTTTTTGTTTTGTAAAAAAATAAATAAAGGTAATGCTTTTTTTTTTATTGTAACTCTGAAGGTAGTTTTTCTTTTGTATTATTTTTCTGAGAATGTGATATTTTCTTTAGTTTATCTTTTATATTTCATTTTAGTCCTTTGTGTTCTTTTCTGTCAATTTCTAGAGTTAATTTTAGGTTATATTGGACTTTGAGCCATATTGTGCTTTTTTTTTCTGCTCAAACCAATCATGTATTTATGTGTCAATATAAGTCATTCATTTAGAAGACTGTGAATAACATAATTGGCAATACAATGCTCAATTTCAGTTCATGTTTTACTTAAATCAAAGCTTTACTAAAAGAATTTCTTGTTGGCATTTCGTACAATTAGTCTAATGATAATATGTAATTAATTTAAGCTCAAGAAATACATTCCTACATGAATTATGTTTATTGGGAACGAAAATTGACTTGGTAAAGATATAGTACAAATATTTATATAAGACTGATGTTTTTTGTTCATATTAAAATTTAGTTTCTTTGTAACAAAAAATATATTTCTTTATAAGTAATTTTTATTTGTTTCCTTATTCTCATTTCATTTATAAAACCAATTTGACTATCTTATTACCTTAGTATACCATAGTCAAATACCTACAAACTATTTTTTTTCCCTATCACCACTGCATTATTTTGACAGATTTTCTCAAATGAAATTTGCAATTGAGGTTTTACTCTTGATGACATTTTTCATAACTTTTTTCTTATCCTATCTTGTGGAGGACAAAGTGAAGTCCATTCACTTATATGAAAATCTCAAGAATCTGCAATTTTTATTTAATAACTAGATAAAGTACCAGGCGGATGCCGGCAAATCATTGCTGACTAAATAATGATGTTATTTTTATAGCAAAGCTTTCTGAATAACACTAAACAATCATGTTGAGTTTAAACACATATTGTATTTTGTCAAAAAGGCATTACCAAGTGACATTTAATAGTTATGGATAGTACATATTTCAACAATATCAACATATCAGAGGAAATAAGGTAATATATACCAGAATTAAAGAGTTTTATTCCCCACAACTTACGCTGACACATGTTATGCATATTCAGGACGGCATTGTTTAAATAAACATTATAAAAGTAAAATAATTTAAATCCTGGTTATTTTCTAGTTATTTAAAGTTATTTTCTAGTGAAAACAAATAACAAATGTGGGGGGGGGGGCAGAAACCTCGCTTATCTGAATCATACTTAAAACTAACAAAAGTTTAAAAACACAACATCATTTATCATAACACGCCTATATCTAATAAACTTTACTGTAATAAAATTCGACTTTACTATAATAAACTTGGTCTCCTGCAACACTATTTAGTGTACATCATGTTTATACCACATTATAATACAAATTGCATATACTTTACTTAGTTTAAATGTCAAAATAAACAACTTTTGTCATGTGCACTTTTGACGAAAACAAATACTGAATTAATTATGGTGATTTTTCATTTCATGCCTTAGAATCCCCACACCTGCTCGCCTCTTGGAATGTTGACATATCTTATTTCCATGGAGGAATTAATGCTAATTCATATAACGAATTCTGTTTGGTTCTGTTCAGTCTTTTGTGCCCACTAAAATTATTGACTCCTGCAATAGTTTTTAGCGTATATACCGTTTATACTTTGTCATATGATGAATACTTATCAATACGAAATGTGTATATAACAAAAGTTACTCTTAATAATAAAATGAACATTTTATGTTATGCGCATGTTTACCGACAAACCAATACAAAACGAAATATCGCAATTTTATTTCAGGAATGAGAAAAGTTAATATGTTGATTTCTTAAATTTTTTAACGTTCCGCGCAATTTGACGGCCTGACATGTAAGTGAGATTTTAGACAGGGAGGGATATTTGTCTTTTACCGCTCTAAAAGAAGAAAAAGAAAGATGAAGTTCGTTAACTGCTGAAATATGACCAGTGAGAGGGGGGGGGGGTCGAATTTTGAAAATTCGAAATTTCTCCGTTATTATGAGTCGGATCGAATAATTGTTACCTAGTTGTAATATACATATTTTCTCTATGATGAATACTAACCGAGGTAATTGGATGTTTCATTTTTCACCCTTCAGTAAACTCCTACTCCTAATTATCTCATATTAACAATAAGCTGTTACATAATGAACCACATTATTCTGACCTCAAATACCAAATATTGTTTCACAAAATTACCATACTCGATATTCAACTATTTCAGTCAACTATGAATCCTCGACAAGCAACGACGCCATCCTAGAGAAGTTGAAGTAGCACCGGGCAGAGATAAGCTGAGCCTCATGATCAGCGGGATTTTTAATGGGACCGAGTGACAAATCGGATATCGTCGAAGTCCGTCCACAACGCCACCTGCTTATTATGGACAAGAAGTTCGGACTCTTATTAATGGTGGACAGCCACTGTCTCCATCGTTCACGTAGCCCTAGCACCTTCACTGACTACAAACTCGTCACTCCCAACAACTATGCCATCCCTACCTACGGCGAGAAGGCGCTCTTTCTCGATATTGGTCTCCGGGGCATATCCCTAGACCTTCGTGGTAGCTGATGTTGGTCGTCCTATACTCGGTACAGGCTTCCTGATCTACCATAAGCTCTCCGTGGACGTCGGGAGCAAAAGTATCACCGACCAGCACACCGGTCTCAAGACGATCGGGAAAGTATCCACTGTCTCCGCATCCTCGATCTCCTCCACCCCGATCGTTTTCCTTTCGCCCACAACATCCGTCCCGCACATCACCCGTCCCTCACCTCTCCGAGGCATGTCGTCGAGCACCGTATAGAGATGAAGGGACACTGAACTGTAAGGCCAAACGACTACCACCGAAGAAGTACACGGCTGTTAAGAAAGAGTTTCAGCGTATGATAGATGAAGATGTCTGTCGACCTTCGAAGACAAGCTGGTCTAGCCCTCTTCATCTAGTCACGACGTAGGACGGCAGTCTTCTTGAGTATACTGCACATACATTCCAGGAATTTGTTGACAGCATGCTGTGGGACCTTCTATTCGTATTCTCCTTCTTGAATGACTTCCTCGTCGCATCGAAGACACCGGAAGAACACGAGCAGCATCTTCAAGCAAAGTATTCAAGCGTCTCAACGACTGCAGCTTGTCCCTTAACGTCTAGTCTTTGAAGCTGGAAGTGAAATCCTTGGATTCAAGGTCGACGCAAATGAAATCAAACCGCTGCGTTCTTATGACAGGAAGGTACTCGCGATTTATGAGGCAGTGAAACACTTCCGTCCACTCGTCTAAGGCCTTAGGTTTTTCATAATTACTCACCACAACCCGCTCACACATGTCTTTATCCAGTCAGCCTTTCCTTGTTGAATTAGGCACCTTGGCTTCATCGGGCAGTTCACGAAGGACATAAGATACCGGCCAAGTGGCGACAATGTCGACGCAGATGCTCTCTCGCGCATTGAAGAGGACCTGGCGAACGATCTGGAAGCTCTGGCAGAGGCGCAGCGGAAAGACCCAGGAGCTGAACAAGAACCCTTCGCTGCAGCTCAAGCTGATGACAATGCCCGGAACATAGTCCAAGCTACTCTGTGACACCACGATGGCCACTGCAAAACACTACGTCCCTCCAGAATTCTGGCGCTCCACTTTCGAACGTTTGCATGGCTTGAGTCATCCAGGTTCGAGGCAAAGAGGAAACTCATCGCCCAACGCTAGGCCCGAGATGTTCTCCGACGTAGGTAGTTTAGCGAAGTCCTGTTTACCTTGCCAGAGGGCCAACGTTCATCGCTATACTACGACACCCTTTGGTACCTTCAAATCAGAGGACAGAATTAAACACGTCCACTTGGACATCGTTGGGCAATTGTTGTCATCGGAGGAAATGCAATATCTTCTCATCAAAGTTGACCGCACGATTCGCTGGCCTGAAGCCGTACCTACATCTCAGCCTCAACCATCACACAGCAGTACTACGGAACGTGGATTTCACGGTCTGGAGCACCTCAACTAACCACGAAACCGGTTTAGGCAGAGCTGTTCTTACGGTTGTGCACTTTTGGGAATCAGTGAGCAGAGGACTATGTCTATAACCCCCAGAGCAAAAGGTGCATCGAGAGGTGTCACCCACGGCTCATCTCTTGTCGACGAGATGGACTCAGGTTTTTTCCCCACCGTCCCTCCTAGATCTGTAATCGATGTTCCGAGAGGACATAGTTGCTAGCGTTGCTGAAGTTTTCTGCGGCTAGCCACTTCAACTTCGTGTCACTTCAGGCTCTGAAGGACGATTTGGTACGACTCAAACCACAACCACCCACTAGTAAGGCATTCCGGGACAAGGACTTGACCACCAGTTCACACAGCTTCCTCTGCGAGGATGCGGTTCGGAAACTCCTCGTGCAACCTTATTCTGGGCCTCACAGGGTTATTTTTTCACAGTACTCGTCGTGGACAAGGAGGTAAATGTCTCCGTTAACCGAGTCAAGATAACCTACCTCCTGGAAGAACACAGCTGGGACACCATAGTGGCGCACCAACGTCCCCTACCACAGACATGCAAGCAGCCTCCACGGAATCCTAGCACTGACCTACAGCCAGCAGAAGTAGAGAGACACCCCCAGTGACACCTTATGAATACAGAACCAGGTCCGGCTGCCCGGTGAAGAAAGTGTCATTCTTCCATCAGTGACTCCGTCACTAGGGGGGTGGGGGAGTGCTTTAGCACCAGCATTCGTTTTCGTGGCAACATATCAAACCAGCTGTAATGATCAGAAAGTTGTGAATGCTAATGTTTTTGCAATCTTTTTTTGGTTAGGTAGCACTAAGAACAAAATGCCGAACATATGTATAAACCATATATATATATATATATATATATATATATATATATATATATATATATATATATATTGTTGCGAAAATTGAAAGGCTCTACTATTCAAGGCGTGATTGGGGAGTGCGGAGGGGTTCAAAGAAGTGCCGCTAATTTGTCGCTAATTGGTGGAAGGCACTAGTCCCGTCAAGACCTTCTTGGAAGAGCCTCGGTCTCATCCTGCTTCTCTATTTAAGCCTGTACAGCTCTACCTAGTAGAGCCGGCAGAATCTAATTAGGGCCTGCCGTGCCTATGTTCCTGGAATTTCTGGACCTTTCCTTGGCTAGCCCCTTCTACAGGCATTTATAAGAGACCCTGCCAGTACCTCAGCTCTCAGTTTATGATCAGATGTCTTGATTTTCACACCAGTGCTCCAGTGCGACTTAGTGCAGTGCGGTAAAGTGTTTTTATAAGAAGAACAGTGTTGTGCCGTGACTGTAAGTAACAGTTTAGTGCCGTGTTTAAGACAGTGCAGTGCCGCGAAGTAAAGGACAGTGCAGTGCCGTCTTTTTGTGAATTTCAGTGACCGTGAGTGAATTATTGGACTGTGTAAGCTGAAGAACATTGACACTATCAGTGTAATACTGTGAGTAGCCTAGAGTATTGTGCATTGTGAAATAAATCGTGCCGTGAAAAACTGTGAAACTTGTGTGTGTTTAATTTTGTAATCCAGAAGAACTCTTATTAACAACGTTTATTACTGGTTTTGTAATAAAAACGTAGCAACTGGTGTCAGAAGTGGGATTGCAAAATTCAAATCAACAAAAATGAAGTTTGAAGAACTTAAAGTGGAACATCTGAAGAAGGAGCTGGCTAAATAGGACCTGCCAACAACAGGAACAAGGCTGAACTACAAAGGCGGTTGATTGATGAATTCCAAAGACGAGGAATCGATGTAAGTACACTCGAGTTGTACGATAAAGAAGACATTGCTGTAAGTACTCCTATGCCAAGCAGCAATTTAGATTTAAATTCAATTTTGGCCGCCATGATGGAAAAAAAAAGACCGCCACGCAGTGGCTGCGTAAACTAAGCAGATTTCCCACGTGAAGTTTTACAATAGAGAAATCTGCCTAATAACAACTGTAGTAGTAAGTAACCTCTAAACCTATTCACGAGGGACTAATAGTTACAGAAACGGCTACCAGAGCTCTCGGCGGAAAGGCCGAACATACATAGCCGACCACACGCAAAATACAAATGCAAATATCTCGGTTAATATTCAAGATACAGAATAAATGTATATGTGTATGTGAACAACATTTATAGTAAATTGAATTTGCAATAAGATTCATTCTATACAATTTTTCGATCCGACGTATAATTACGGAGATATTTTGACTTTTTGAAAATCCTCCCCTCTAAACCCCCCTCCCACTAGTCTGATTTCAGCCATTAACGAACTTAATCTACCTTTTTACATAAAACGTATAATACGTCGAATTTGGTAACAATCAAACAAAAATTGCGACCGCTAGAGCGTTAACAGACAAATATATATATATATATATATATATATATATATATATATATATACAGTTTTGAACGGATCTCATTTTCGTCATCTACTAGGTAGGGATCGATGGACATTTGAAGAAAAATGTAGAAAATTCCGTCATGAGTACAACCTCAATAGCTGATTTCCCTTAAGGGAAATCTGCTAATAACAGATAATAACCAGAAACTCTTAGAAGCTTCTAGAACGAATTGTGAGAGGTTAGAAGAAAAAGTTCAAGAAGCTTCTAGAACTAATTATGAAAGACTAGAAGAAGCTTCCAGAACTAATTATGAAAGACTAGAAGAAGCTTCCAGAACTAATTACGAGAGATTAGAAGAAGCTTCTAGAAGCAACAGTGAGAAAATCCTTACGGAAGTCAGACAGGAACTTCAGGAAGCTTCTAGATCAACTAACCAAAAACTCCATGAAATTTCAGAGGTATTGGGAAAACGGGTGGAAGCTATAGAGCAGAGAGTCAGCGAGTTTGATGAGAAACTCTGCGGCATTTCTGGGGCACAGAAGGAGGTTGAAGATAACGTGTCCAACCTAGGAAGAAAGATGGATGATGAAATACGTGAGCTACAATTTCAAATGGACAATCTACAAGTTCGAGAAGGTCTGGTGAGAGTTATTTCAGAACAGTTCAGCAGGATAAAGGCCCCTACGTTTGATGGGAGCGTACCATTCAATGTTTTTAAGTTCCAATTTGAGACAGTGGCCGGTAAAAACGGATGGTATGATGAAGAAAAGGCCAAGAACTGATTTTGGCACTGAACGGTGCTGCTTCAGAAATCCTGGAGAGTTTGCCATCAGCTTGCAGGAATAATTATGAGGACATTATGGTGGCATTACAGCGCAAGTTCGGTGGTGAACATAAGCGAGAACTTTACAGGATGGAATTAAATTCAATTTTGGCCGCCATGGCAAGTTCTAGAGCGAAGGCCGCCATGGTGAGAGTTATTTCAGAACAGTTCAATCCATTTCAGTAATTTTGCAATCCAGAAGAACTCTTATTAACAACGTTTATTACTGGTTTTGTAATAAAAACGTAACAATATATATATATATATATATATATATATATATATATATATATGTGTGTGTGTGTGGCTTATACGTCGAGATTTATATATTTGCCTGTTAGCGCTCTAGCGGTCGCAATTGTTTTCTCTATAGTTATCACACTCGTTATTTAAACGTTTTATGTAAAACTAAAGAATACGGACGGCTGAATTCTGACCAATGGTAACAGAGGTATAGAAGAAGGGAATTTTGAAAATTCAATATTCCCCTTTTATTATGAGTCAGATGGAGAAATTGGATGAACCAATCTTGTTAGCCATTGATGTTCTACAATTGTTGCTCTATTCGTAACTCATGTAATAATTCGTATTCCCTTTGTTTTGGCCTTCAATAAAGCCCCCTCTTCTGCACATCTGAGTTCTACTTAGAAATAGAAAATACATAATATATAAAATCCGCACTTCCTGCGTAAACTAAGCAAATTTCCTAGGGGAAGCTCTACAACTGATAAATCTACATACTGGTAACACCACCGTGAATGTAAAGTGAATAAATACAAACGGTAAGAAGAAATCTATTAGTCAATTCCCAAGTTACTAATATCTACAACGAAAAGCGTGGGAATTGTAAACAAACAGAGTAGCCAACATCAAAAGCAATTACTGAAATATATCTGAATATAACAAATTAATTTTATTGAAAACTATGTACTATATCTAGCACTTTAAATTATAATGAATCAGAATAATCTTATCTCAATCCATCAAATTTAAGTAATCCAATAACTTAAGATGGGGTCGGGGATCACCTGAACATATTTGCATGTATCTCGTATAATAAATGTCTCTTGGAAACAATATTTGGTATTTAAGCTTCAAAAAATGTGGTCTATTATAAAACAGAATACTTTTTATGTAATATGAGTAGAAGTGGGGGTTTGCTGAGGGCTGAAAACTGAAAATTACAAATATCTCGGTTAATATTCAAGATAGAGAATAAATGTATATAACAGTATTTATAGACCATTACATTTTCAATAATATTGTTTGTATACAATTTAGTAACAGAGAATTTCGAATTTTCGAAACCCCACCCCCTCCCACTGGTCCGATTTCAGCCATTAACGAACTTGATCTTTCATTTTGTATAAAATGATTAAATATCGAGTTTCGCAACGATAAAGCAATAATTGCGACCGCTAGAGTGGTAGTATAAATGTATATGTATATATATACTATTTTGAACGGACCTCATTTTCGTCATCTCCTAGGTAGGGTCGATGCATATTTGAAGAAAAATGTCGACAATCGCGTCATGAGTACGACCTCAATAACTGATTTTCCTTAAGAGAAATCTGCTAAAATGAAATAATATTAATTAACAAAACAAATTGGATCTAATTTAAAAAAAAATCCAATACCCTGTCGACAACTTCTGAACTAGAGTGGTAACAGACACACACACAAATATATATAAATATTTAATTGTAGCACTATAAGATGAGGTCTAACAACGGTTAATTTTCTAATTCAGTTATAAACGATCTTATAAAAATAAGCTATTAATAAACTTAAAAAAAACATTTATTTACTTGCCTCAAGTTCAATCGTTTTATAACATAAGACAGCTCAATAAAAGAAATACACGAAAATAAAGACAAGGTTCAAGTTTACAATTATGTGCAACTGTTGCACTGCAACAACTTGCATTGTATAAATGATGTACTCATTTAAGATCTGCAAACCCAGAACTCAAAACCGAATTAAATAACGCAAAACCCAATTCGGTCTCAGAACCAATTCCCTTTCCATCCAAAAGGAAGTTTTTTCTTTTGGTTTGCAAGGTACTTTCCAGAGGTCTGGAAAATTTCACAGGCTTTTCCAGTTCCCTTCAGGGAAATCAGCTATTGAGGTGAGTGTATGTCAACGCTCTAGCTGCCTCCATTTTTGTTGTATCGTAGCCAACCTCGATATTTAATGGTTTTACCTAAAAAGAAAGATCAAGTTCGTTAATGGCAGAAATTGGACCTGTGAGGGAGGGGGATTTCGAAAATTCTAAATCTCTCCGTAATTATAAGTCGGATCGAAATAGTGTATAGGGCCAATCATATTGCAAATTTAATGTTCTATGAGTGTTGTTATATATGTTTTTTCAGTATCTTGATTCTTAACCGAGATATTTGTATTTTTTAGTCTGCCTTCAATAAGCCCCCTATCCTACTCTTGTAATATTAAAAATAAGCTTTTGTAACTTGAGCCTTGTTAAATCCAAATATGCCTTTCATTTCAACATGTACTTTATGAGGTACCTGGATGTTATGTGTTGATAACGTCAATTAAGATATTTTGTACTTTTATAGAAAATGCTTATTTGATCAATACCAAACTCAATATTTAACCGTTTCAGTCAACACTGAAGATCTTATTTGCTATTGGCTGAAATCCGACCTTGAGTAGGGGGGGATTCGAAAGTTGAAAATATCTTCGTTATTATGTGTCGGATCGTAAAATGTTATAGAACCAATCTTGTTAAACTGTTGATACTCTGCAATTGTTGTTCTGTGCATTTTTTCGTAAAACAAATATTAAGCGAGTTATTCATGCGTTGTTTCCCAGTGTGTCATACACGAACGTGGGAAATTTGCTAAGTTTACGCAGCCTTTGCGTGGCGGACTTTTTGAGTTCTTATGAGTGGGCATCCATTCAATGTAATCTGGTTTTGTTTCATTCAGAATAATCCTAAATAAAGAAGGAAATTAGTAGTATTACTCTTATTGTTAATAAGGATGGTAGTTACGAACCTGTGATTAATATGAAATATGACAGCCTTGTGAAGTGAAGGCTTTGGCCGGAAGCCAAGAGGTATGATTGACTAGACGGACTGTCCTACCTCTATGGCAGCGAGGTATTTTGCCCCCCCCCCCCATAGGGGTTATCCCCACCATAGAGGTTCTTACTGCTCTAGTCCAGGGTGCTCCAGGTGAGCCGCTCAACAGCTATAGTGGCTCTACTGCCCATTTCGGCCCCGCCCCCACTCACTAAAATTACCTGAACGAAGAGGGGGCCTAAACTCGTCCAGTCCACACAAACCAGCAGCCATGGTAAGTAGCTAAGTGAAAGGCGAGTGTGAAATATATGTGCGCGTATATAACACTTAGGAAGAGTTTTAACCTGTCGCAAACTTTTGGATAAAGGAAATAAGGTTACTTATCAGGAGTTATAGTGATGTGAAGTGAATAAATTAGAAAAAAAAGTGTGTTTTTCTACGACCCATAAATTATTTTAAGAAGTCAAGCAAACTTGGTTTCACTTTATTCTATAAGTGACTAAGAGCCATGCAAGTAAGAAACTACATGAAATATTGTTCAATAAAAATTTGAACTGACGTCAATGGAGGAACTTAAAACGGCAGAATTTAAAATTTTTAACGAGTGACTATATTTGATTTGGGATATTAATAATTACGAGAAATTTTCTAAAATATGTAAAACCATTTATAGAGATTATAGAATGGCTGAATACAAACGAATGATATGCACTATTCATTCTTCAGCTAACAGAGAATAACACAATCACGAATGATTAATTAAATTGGAATTTTGGGGGTTCTGAAGACAACATTTTTTAATCAGCACATATTTTTAATGTATCACTTGACAGACGTAGTAAATGTAGCACAAAAACTAACTCGCTCTCTCCCCTTCTCTCACTCTCTTTCTCTTAGAGACATTTACATAAAAATTCTTTTTCTGTTCTTAATATCCTACTTTTAATCATTTGTTTTTTCTAAGTGAAAATAAATAGTATACCAATAGGAACGAAATATCATTTCCCATGACCAGCTTATCATAGAAAATTGGATGTATCTCAAGACTTAAAACTTTTAATAGTATTAATCAACTAAGTATTTCGACTTTCCAGTTTAAATATTGCTTTATCCATTTACTGGACTTTTATCAATCGGCAAAAAAATTATGTTTAATCATGCTTATATATATTCTTTATTTACTCTTTGAATTTTATCAATGATGTAGAAATTTCGTAAAAATAGTTTGGGGGGGGCTCTCTACGTTGATCTGCTTAAAAAAGAAGAGGCTATTTCCTTTTGCAATTTAATATAGGTAGTCTGATGGTCATTTTGTAGTTTTTTAATGACAGGTATATTTACGTGTATAATATAGGCGGTTTTAAAAATATTACTATACCCACTGAAATCCATTAGAGGTTTGATTTATTCAAAATTGAATTTTCTAGGTCCCTTTTTTCTCTATACTCAAGAAACTTACCTTTCAATAAATTTGGGGTGAAATCGTTGTTCCTTATGATGTGTACGAGAAGTTCCACCCTCCTTTTTTCGATGTTAAGACATTTCCTTTCACTTATCTAATTTAGAAATTTAACTTTAGACTTTTTTTTGATACCAACTTGTTATGGTTGGACAAGTATTTTGTAAGTGAGTTCGTTAAATTCACTTTACTGACTCGGTGGAACAATAAAACAACGATTTCCAAGTACGTATATAAGAACAATGTATATGATGATCAGCGAAGAAATAATCTAAGTTTCATAGTTTTCGATTTTATTACAAAACTTATACAGGAAATGCTCCTGGAGACTTCCATTAATTATTGATACAGATATAACAACCGATTCAGTTTAAACTACATATTTCAAACACTATCTTCTGACTAAATTAGCCAGCATAAGATGCTCTAGAAACATAACTAGTGGCAATAATCAAATGAATCCATTTTTAGAAAAATGTATTTTTCTAAATTAAAGTTTTCCTGAATAATGAAAAATTGTTGACCTCCACATTCATCAGTAATATTCGCAATAATCAGTTTTTGTTGAAAAACGCTTTAATAAAGAATTATTATTATTATTTATTAACGTCCACTTTTTGCCACTTAGGCTAATCGGGACGGGTTATCTACAGGTTACCACCCTTTTCGTGGGATTAGGATATTATTTAATGAATTTATAAAAGAATTAAGTATGGCTGCTCACCAACAATAAAAAAATAAATAATAAAAGTAAACGTTAATTGGGAAATTCATAACTCAATAAACACTATGCTTAATGAAAATAGAATCTAGACCACCTAGGCACAAATAACTCTCCGGAGTTCGGTGCCTATGTACTATATAATAAATAAATAAATAAACACTATGCTTATGATGTGTTTTAGTATAACAATTATTTTTTACTAATTACTCCTATTATTACCGATTTAGTATTATGTTAAATGTTATTAATTGTAGCATTACGTCTGTTTCTGTTGTGTCTCAGGATGACTTTTTTAGCCGAAAGTCATAAAATAATGCTGGAAATATATAATTTTTGGACCAAATAGGTCGCTTTCTCTGTGTCCTTACTTAAACGCCGGATATTATATTAGTGTATTATTATAGCAATTACCTCAACAGACGTTTAATTACAATATATAATTTATTACGTTCAATAACTGTAAAAATATTACTGTTGGATGTTTTATCATTTAATAATTTATATAATCTTTTAATTTATTTATCTCCTTTCAACCCTACACGGGTTGAGAAGAAGGTGGCCGGAAGTAAAAATATCGAATCCATATCTACTTTTTAATGTTACTAACTTCATTCTAAACAGAATTATTCTTTCATAGTTTTCGAAAACGCTAATACATATTGAGATAATAATATTAAAAATATTGACATAATAATTAAAATGATTAAGTAAATTTTTTTTTTTAATTCAAGGTAAACTAACACTGCACAATAGCAACATTGGCTAAATACCATCTTCTCAATTGAAGTACTATACCAATATAAGTTGATGCTAGTGTCCAATTCGAAACACAGTACTTACATTAAGGTATGAAGCCATCCAAATCTTTGCACTATACCAATATTAGGTAGTGCCACTATCCAAAAGCAATACCAACGTCCAAATTGATGGACAATACATTATATTAGGGAAATGATACCATCCAAATTTTAGCACTTTACCAGTATTAGGCAATAGTACCATCCAAATCCAAGAACTATATCTATAGTAGGTCATGACACTATCCAAATTGAGAAGTGGCATCATGCAAATCTTAGCACTACAGTAATAAAAGGCAATGATAAGATCGAAATCCAATTACTATACCAATAATAAGCAGCGCCACTACCCAAAGTAAAATTGTATACCTACAACATGCAATACCAACATCCAAATTGATATTGACAATACATATATTAAAATTAATGATAGTATACAGGAGTACTTTTATTTTAATTTTTTTTATGTTTTTAATAAATCCATTTTAATTTTTTGCCTTTAATACTAGTCTAATGTTTATTTGTTGTTTTTATTACTTTATTTATCTTGTTTTAATTTTTTTTGGTACAGTTTTTATTTGCTATTTTTTTGTAATTTTGTTTTTATTTTACTTTTTTTAAATTTTGAGCCAAATCCCCTAGTTGCGGGTGCTCCTGTATAAATAATTTAAAAAAAAACATATTATGAAATGTTACCATCCAAATGTAACTTCAATTCTAATATTAGGCAATGCTACCATCCAAATCAAAAGCACTATACTAATAGCGGTCACTATGTGACACTATCCAAATTGATGATCAATGTATATATTATAGACTGACACCGTTCAAATCTCAGCACTGTACCAATATTAGGAACTAACACCAACCAAATCCAAGCAAGCACTTACCAGTATTATGTAGTGCCTCAATCCAAATTGAAGTGCTATTCGTGTAATAGGCAATACCACAACCCAATCAGATGGACTTTTTCATAAATTAATGAATGAAACCATCCAAACATTAGCACTGTAATAATATTAGGAAGTCCTAGCATCCAAATCCAACTAATATTCCAGTAGTACATTTGGCAATGGTGACATCCAAACCCAAACTCTATTCTAATAGAAGGCAGTGCCAATATCCAAATTAATGTGCTGAATTTACACTAGGCAATACCACCATCCAAATAGATGGACTTTTACGGTATACATTAATGAATGAAACCATCCAAATATTAGCACTGTACTAATATTAGGAAATCCTACCATCCAACTACTATACCTATTAGCTAATGCCATTGTCCAAATCCAAGCAGCATACCAATATTAGGTAGTGCCTCTTTCCAAATTCATGTGCTATTCTTACAGTAGGGAATGCCAACATCCAAAGTGACGAATAATAGATATACTAAGGAACTAAACCATCAAAACCTTAGCCCTACTTGAGTATTAGACAAATGTTACCATCCTAATCATAGCACGATGTCAATACTAGGCAATGATACCATCCAAATCCAAACAAGCTCTAAACCAATATTAGGAAGTGCCACTATACAAATTAAAATGCTATACCTTCAATAGGCAGTACCAACATCCGCAATGTTAATACTTTACCATGGTTTGGTCGTTTCCGATCTACTCAATGTAATCTGGCAGGTCAAAGCATTTAATATTCAAGGGAATTCATTATACAGGTCCTTCTATAGTTCAAAGGAGAGTGGATAGGCTAATAGTGAAACCATTGAATTTGTAAAGCGAGATCGTTCCTATCAATTATTTATCAATTTCGGGTTCATTTATTTGTTTGTTTGGTGAAACTTAACATTTATAGTCAATAACTGAATGTATATAAAAAAAATATATAACTTTCGGGTTCAAGCAATATCAATAATTTAAATGCCTTATAACTATAATTTGCTAACATAAGTTTATATTTTTAGGCTCACATTTTTCTAAAAAAATAAAATAATTCAAGTTGTTTCCAAGCAGCATATAACAATTTCATTTTATTTGATTTCAGTGTATTAAAATTATAAATATTAGGAATTTTTTTATACTTTTCCTAATCAAAACTGACTAAGAAGTTAAAACGTGAAGTTTCTGGAAAATTTCAAATATATCCTTGTCTTTAAGACTTGGAATTGCCTTAAAGTTTATGAATAATACAGTACTAAGGAAGGAGGTCATTATGTTATTTCAAGATTTTTGCTAATATATTTTAAAAAAAAATAGAAATACCTATTACTATTTGAAGTTAAACATTCCGTTCTAAAACCAAGTGCTTTCATTTATAACCTATTAAAAATGAAATATGTTCTTGAAACAGTTTTAAACAGTCCTTGAACGCAAATAAATACATTAATAGCCTTCTGAATAGTAAAGCTCTTTAAATGAGTTTGAAAATTAGAAATAGAAGCTGAAATATTATGCGTGTGTGCATGATTTATTTATGAAGTTTATAGATAGAAATAATAGTAATAGGTGAGGAAGGTAGAAACAAATACAAAAATACCAGCTGGAAGGTGGGCTGCTGACCTCGGCGGTGGCTCTCATTAGCCCACTTGGCACAGCGAGGTAGGAACGCCTGTAACTCAAGACCTGCCGTTCCGACCTCTGTGGCATCCCAGCCTATTTACAACAAAATGAAGGGGCTAAATATTTCTAGAGCTACTCAAATATATATATATTTTTTTACTATTTTAGAATGGAAAGGAAAATACCCTATCCGCAGTAATGGTCTCATTTTGTCTATTTTCTAAAAATAAATAAATTCATTTATTCTCGAGACCATCTGCTGTAGGATAGGTAGTTAGTTTTGTATTCGTCCTGCGTCGGAAATTATTTTTTTCAAATGGAATTTTTGACTAAACAACTTAAAAAACACATTTACATTTAAAATACCATAATTTTTTTTTACTCTATCTCAAACAGTTGTAAATAGATCGGTAGTTCATTGCAAATAAGAACTAATTTTCTTCTTTAACACCTTTATTAATAAAGTTTATTTATTTGTGATATCAAGAAGATTTTTCAGGAGTTCAATACCATTAAACCTAATTCCCAAGTAGATACACTACATTCCACTCAGAAAACACATCGAATGAACTTAGCCCTTACTTGTTCTCCTGGGCTTCTTTTCTGGGAAAAATGTATAGAAACTATTTCGTATCCTATAAATATTTACAAAATTTGTATTTCAAATTATATTCTGTAACACTTGTTGATCCCGTGCAAAAAGAGCATATATTCACGATTTTGTTTTTTGATCTTCCTTACAACAACCACTAGATAGCTATTTTGGTCAGCACACTCAAGCAATGTTCTAATCTAATGAAATTTCCTGTCGAATATTGTTTGTACAAAATAACTCCTTAAATTTGTGTTAAACATAATTTAAGATATATTATTGATTGATTTTTGTTTAGGTATGTTGGAATATGGGGGAGTTATAACTGAATTGCTTTACTCTTTATTTTTTACAAGAAACAAGGATACGAATAATAATGTGTTATTTTTTTTGTCTCACTTTATGGTATTCAGGCTGATCGAGATGGGCCTACCACAGGTTACGTTTCCATGCCAGGGGGAAGTTAAGGATTTCATTTTGTGAGATCGTTACTAAATAAGTGTCTATTCCCCACATGGGAATCGAACCCATAACTCTAGGTTCTTCCTGTATAGCTCACCCCTAACCTGAGTTAAACATGAAATAAAAATTCATAAATCAGGACCAATAAAAAGACCTTGTCCTCTATGCTAAATATTTACTATGCAAAGCAAAAGCAAGCATCATCAGTGCCTGTTGGCAAAACAATAACCAGCAAGAATAACATTCATAGGATGCACTAACAGGGTAGAAAACAGCCACTTAGTAATAAAAATTACATATATATATCTAACATGGATGAAAACAATAATTAATTAAAAGTAATAGGAAATAAAAAAATAAAAAAGGCGTATCAGGAAGAAATTGTTAAAAACACTATAACATTAAACTATCTGAATGGAAAATAAAAAACATATTCACTAGACGAAAAAACGTATTCTATATTACAAAATGGTTATTTTGAAGCCCTAAAAAGTCAGGGTTAAAACCTCCTGAATTGAACGCTGGAGGAACAGGGGTGAATATACACAGATGAGAAAAGAAAAAATATCGAGAGAAAAATTCATTCTTCACAATACATATATTTTAATTGTATATCTTATATTAATTTCAAAATGTAGGTGAATTTTATTATATTTATTTTTTATTCTGTTTAAATATTATAAGTCCGCAGGCTGCTAAAACTAAGCCCATATCCTACATTCTAGAATGTAATTTGGATGACATCATATCATATTCTATTCTCCCATAGTTAGGAGAACAACTTGTAAAAGAGACTTCAATTGCTGGAAATAGGATGTTTTAAATGAAAGAAAAATTAACAGAAGTAGTAGTAGCAGTGTACTGAAGGCTGAAAACAGAAAAATACAAATAATTCTGTTAATATTCGATGTAGGGGGACATGAATAATAAGTAAACAATTGTAGCAAATTTTGTAGTGAACGGAACTATATAATATTTTCCCATATGGCCAACAATAATGAAGATAATACGATTGATACATAATATAGTAGAGAAAGTAGAATAATATATAGAGTAGAATAATATATAGTAGAGTAAACTCTTACTCTTCTTGGTCAATTTTTTTTTTTTTTTTTTTTTTTTTTTTTTTTACATAAACTCCTTTGACATTTTTATTCACATGAAACGTTTTGAAGTCCAGATTGTTTATAATCAATAATTAGGGATACTGAAGCTTCAGCATGCAAATTTGAAGGGGCCACATTTGTCTTCATCTACTCGGTATTATTGAAATAAATGTTTTCAAAACCAAATCATGAGTACAGCCATAACAATAACAGATTTCTCTAAAGTAAAGCTGATTCGGTGAATTTTAAGTTAAAATGTAATCAGATATTTCTTTATTTGCCCTTCACATTTGGCTATATTTTGAAATGTTCTTTGTGTGTCAGATTTAGTGATGTCGTGTCGTTTGCTTTTCTTTTCTTGAGATACTAAATGGCTAATTTTTCTTCCACACCAGCCGTTGAAGTCATTCCAAAGGTCTCCTGGCAGCCGATGTTCAGTTATGTGATTATCAGAAATATGTATGTTGTTAATGCGTTCGTTTGTTCCCTTGGCCAAGAGTCGAGTTTAAACATGTCTCCAAGAAACCATAAATATCCTAGTGAATCACTTTATATTGTAATTCATGCCCCGCGTTACTCTTCCATTATTCTCGACTCTAGCCGTATTTCAAATAGCTGACTAAAAAATTTAACAAGATGGCTACTTGTTTCATCTGAATTTTATGGCAGTTGCTATGCCAACTCTTGATATAATCTTAGTCACGATGGTGTACAATACTACTGTTGTCATTCGTTCTGATTAAATAATACGGACAAATGGTCTTTATAATAAATCTCAACTCAATATTTTTACGAATAATAGCATTTGGTCATTTTTTCGGATGTATACCATGCTGAGATATGATTAGGTGTTGAGATATGATCTTAGGGTAGATAAAAATAAATTGATTAGTCCTGGTTTCTGCTGTATCCTTCTTCATATCAGTACGTACCTTCATATGCAGTCATCAGGAAGGAAAGGACGGCTTATATAGTTGTTGATACGTACAAAAGTGGAGTGAATAATATATAAATACATTCCCAGATCACATCATAATAGACTTCTTAGTTGAATACAGATCTATGAGAAAATATTTGGAACGTTTGGAATATGAATGAGCCCATTCGTAAATAATTGTTGTTCAATAAGTTGAAATCTGTGAGTTTTGGTATTAGAAATGAAAAAAGTCCGCCACGCAGGGGCTGCGTAAACTAAGCATATTTGCCACGTTAAGTTTTACAATAGAGAAATTTCACGAGAGCCGAGGAGTTACGGCAAAGGGCCGAACTAGCTTTTGGCGGGAAAGTCACTTCGTCCGTTAGCCGCTCAGATTTAATAAAAATTCAAATATCTCGGTTAATATTCAAGATAGAGAATAAATGTATATAACAATATTTATAGTAAATTAATTTTGCAATAAGATTGATTCTATACAATGTTTCGATCCGACGTATAGTAACGGAAATATTTCAAATTTTAGAAAATCCTCCCCTCTAAACCCCCCCCCCCTCCCACGTCCGATTTCAGCCGTTAACGAACTTGATCTTTCTTTTTACATAAAACGACTAAATATCGAGTATAGAAACGATAAAAAAAATTTTGCGACCGCTAGAGCGGTAACAGACAAACATATATATATATATATATATATATATATATATATATATATATATATATATACATTTTTGAACGGACCTCATTTTCGTCATCTACTAGGTAGGATCGATGGACATTTGAAGAAAAATTCCGTCATGAGTACAACCTCAATAGCTGATTTCCCTTAAGGGAAATCTGCTAAAATGACAAATCCTTCGTCAGGGACCTGGAGGGCACGCAGATCAAAGCCTACCGAATGTAAGAATTCCTTAAATTTATTCATGTGAGCAGAGTTCCTCCTGGTAATTTTAATTATAATACCAAGGATCGTAGGAGTTGTAAATTATTCAAATAAAATTCTTAAGTCTGATTCGTTTAAAGGAGACAAATTTAATCCAACGAAATGAATTTATACTGAATACTTTAAACTTTGTGTCATGTACATGTATTGCTTTAATAAAGCAAAAAAAAATCACAAATAACCGTTAAACTAGCAAATTTTATCACCACTTTAATAATTTTTGTTATTGAATACGCTACATGTGTGGTAATAGGGAAAGACATCTTTTTTTTATTTATTTATTAACGTCCACTTTTTGCAACTTAGGCTAATCGGGACGGGTTATATACAGGTTACCACCATTTTCTAGCCAGGGTGGGATTTTAGGACGTTATTTAATGAATTTCGTCACTAAATAATTTCCTTTGCCCAGGCGAGAATCGAACTCGCCAGGAAAGACATCTATGATATAAGTTAAAAACATCCGATGTGCGCTCATTGTGCTCACATTAAATTGTTGGTATTGTAAATTATTTACGTCCACTTTTTGCGGCTCATTGGGATGGGTTATCTACATGTTACCCCTCTTCTTTGGGACTAAGAATTTTATTTAATGAGTTCGTCACTGAGTAAATTCCTATACCCAGGCGGGAATCAAACTCGCCACTCTAGGTTTACTACGTGAGGTTAAGGCAGAAGCTTTAAATCACATGGCTATCCTGAGCCCCATGTAAATTAAGTTAAATATACAGAATGTTTTGTACTTCATTTAAAATTATATGTGTTGATAGTTCTATACGATATCTCCTTTCCAATGCACAGCATCAAAAAGTGTTATAGAATATAGTTCTTAGATGTTTTGATAATCAAAAAAGTCCGTCACGCAGGGGCTGCGTAAACTAAGCAGATTTCCCTCATGAAGTTTAGTAATAAATAGATGGATAGATAAATATGCATACTGCTAACACACCACCGTGAATAAATACAAACGGAAATAAATGTTTCATCCAATTTCAATAACCTGCTGACAGGAAGCGTTAGGTTAGAAATGTAAACAAACGGGTCGGCCTGCCTCAGACCGGAAAGAAAAAACAATTACTGAAATATATCTGAATATAACACATTCATTTAATTGAGAACTATTTACTATATCTACTAGTGTAATTTATAATGAGTCAGAATAATTGTTATCTCAATCAATAAAATTTTAGTAGTCCAAAACTTTAAGATGAGGGGGGGTCATTAGGGCTTATATGCATGTATCTCGTATAATAAAGGTCTCTTGAATACAATTTTTGGTATTTAAACTTCCAATAGTGTGATTTATTATGTAGCAGAGTATTGTTTACCTAACATGGCGGGGGTTTGCTCGACACACTAAACAAATGCAAATATCTCGGTTAATATTCAAGATACAGAATAAATGTATATAAGAATATTTATAGTAAATTTAATTTACAATATGATTGATTCTATAAAATTTTTCGATCCTACGCATAATAACGGAGATATTTTGAATTTTCAAAAATCCCCGCCTCTAAATCCCCCCTCCCACTGGTCCGATTTCAGCCATTAACGAACTTGATCTCTCTTTTTACGTAAAACGCTTAAATATGAAGTTTGGTAACGATCAAACAAAAATTGCGACCGCTAGAGCGTTAACAGACAAATATATATATATATATATATATATATATATATATATATATATATATATAGATATATATATATAATTTTGAACGGACCTCATTTTCGTCATCTCCTGGGTAGGATCGATGGACATTTGAGGAAATTTTTCAAAACTCGCGTCATGAGTACGACCTCAATAGCTGATTTCCCTTAAGGGATTTTTTTACCTTATAATAAATTGATACAAAATGATGGCTGTGCAGGATTTAATGTGGTCAGAAATTCAATTATAAACATTTCTTGAATTAATGACTAAGAAATTAAAACTGTCTAGGCTTTGTTATAAGCGTCTCCTTGTAAATGAGTTTTTCTCTTAAGAATCTTCAAAGATGTAATCTTCAGTATTATAATTTTTCATCTTTCTTGATGAACTTCAAAGCTTTTGCGAATAATTTTGTTTTATCACTGATCATTTTGCGTATATATGTGACTGTGTGTGTGTGTGTGTGTGTGTATATATATATATGAAAAAAACCAATGGTTTTGACAAATGAAATTACATAATGAAGTCTAAACTTAAATTCATCAAGGTCGTACTCATGACGCGAGTTTTGAATAATTTCCTCAAATGTCCATCGATCCTACCCAGGAGATGACGGAAATGAGGTCCGTTCAAAATTATATACATATATATATATATATATATATATATATATATATATATATGTCTGTTAACGCTCTAACGGTCGCAATTTTTTTTTTAGGTACCAAAGTTCATATTTCATCGTTTTATGTGAAAAGAAAGACCAAGTTCGTTAATGGCTGAACACGGACCAGTAGGAAGGGGGGGGGGTTTACTGGGGGATTTTGGTAAAATTCAAAATCTCTCCGTTATTATGCGTCGTATCGAAAAATAGTATAAAACCATTTTATTGCAAATTAAATTTACTATAAATATTGTTCTATACATTTTTTCTGTATCTTGAATATTAACCGAGATATTTGCATTTGTATTGTGTGTGTGGTCGGCAGGAAGCGGCTATGTTCGGGACTTTCCGCCGAGAGCTAGTGCGGCCGTTTTCATAACTATTCGTCCCTCGTGAATAGGTTTAGAGAGCCCTTACTACTACTGTTATTATTAGGCAGATTTCTCTATTGTAAAACTTCACGTGGGAAATCTGCTTAGTTTACGCAGCCCCTGCGTGACGGACGTTTTTGTTCAGCGTTCTATCTTTTTGCAAATTTTGAATTTTCTATAAATGTTGGCCTTCACAGTTTTTCTCTACCTTCGAACAAAGGTGTTAGTTTTAAAAGAAACTCAACAAGTCGAGAAGCGTGCATGAGTTCGTAAAAATGAAAAGCTCGGTAATTTAATAAGCGTGGGTATCTCAACTTGCCCGCGCTTAATGAATTACCGAGTTTTTATTTTTTATGCACGCTTTTCGACTTGTTGAGTTTTTATAAAACTGACACCGTTGTTATCCTTAACAACAATCCTCTTCTCGTTTTGAAGTCTCACTGTACATCCTACTGAAATATTAGTTTTTCTTATTAGAATTTGCTACACATAACACTACTTGTACAGACTCTTGGAAGTTTCAAATAGGAACTTGTGTTAATTAGCCTCGTCGGCCCCCAAAATCAATTTTCGTTTATGCCGACCCCTGGGAAACCTATTTCGACCAAAAGGGGTCGTTATCGACACCTTCGGGAATCACGGGCCCAGACTTTTGGATACCAAGAGTATAATTATAAGAAGTCTATCATCAATAACTTCTTTGCTTCATGAAAATGCGCTACGTCCTTCGATCCACTTGTGAATGAATATAGTTGCTTCAGAGGGATTGACACGGTTTTCAAATATTAAAAAAATTGATAAAAGTTCTTTGAAGCCATTAAGCTGTCTGATAATTAAGCCGTGGATTGGGGTAAGATGGCCCTTTCAAACTTTCTCTCCCTTTCAAAAGGAAATTCAAAATTCTCTAGAGGCCCTCATTTCATCTTCACCAATATTTAATTAATTGACGTTAGAGAGGTTAATTAGGAAACTTTAACAAATATTTACTTAGTTTAACCTAATACAGATGGTTATAAATAGGATATTAAATTTTATGCTATTCGAGAAACTCACAGGTTATATTTTAAAAGCTAAAAACATATTAGAGGTTCGTCAAAACAAGTTGTGAGTAATTTAAATATAGAAATCTGTATAAATAAATAGCTGATTTCCCTCAAGGGAAATCTGCTAAAACGTCCCAAAGAACACATATCTTACTTTATCAAATAACGACTTTATTTTTTTATATATATCTACTACTAACTTTCGTTGAACTTAATTCAACTTTTTTTTTGTATATGAAGTGGAAGAGATAAAAATGAAATTTAAGGAGAAGAAAAAGAGCCTTCAAGTGCCTATACAAACAATATGTTCTTTTTACACAAAGTCTTTTACTAATGTTTTCGTAATTCATTACTTAATTGTTGTCAGGAAACCTATGAACCCAACTGACACTCTGAGAAACTTATTTTGGTCTGGTCATTAAGATATAGCATTTGCAGTAGTTCTGAAATGTCTATGTGTTTTAAGTCTTTTCTTAATTAGTTTAATGAAATTACAATGATCAAATCTTTACCAAAAACTATACAATAAAGTCTTAGTATCCACAGAAACTGCCTCAATCCTCCATCCGATCATTACGGAGACCGCTTTCGAACTATTATGCGATTTTTGAAAAATTCCCTCAAATGCATAGGCAGTTAGACAAACTTCTTTGATCCTCAACAGTAGGACTTGCTTGTGCTCAAGAAGAAACCTTTTATAAAAAAGGAATAATGATGAATGAAGGTTATAATTTCTTCGAAATATCGGGTCTAACTTCACCAATCAATCTTGAAGATTATATCTGTGTCTGATAGAGCTAGGAGAACAGTTGGACAGAAATAATTGAGACATCTGTTCCAACTTCAGCCTATATTGTACGTACTAATCCATTCCAATATCACAAGTATGCGCTGTTAAAACTCTTCCTACAAAATAACGAGTAATTCTTTGCTATAATTTTTTGTAAAACCAGCAAAGGAAAATGTAAATAAACTATAACAGCAACATTATAAGGAAAACTAGAAGAAAGTGTATGATTAATCATAAGTTTTCTCCTGATGTTTCTGATATACTGCCCCTACCATCCAGCACCTACACATAATAAGCAATATTATTGTTTACATAATTTTTGTTGTCAAGTACCTAAAGCAACAAAAGAAAATACTCTTCCAGAAAATATAAAAACATCCTAAAAAGAGTTTGATGCGATATGGAAGTAACGCTATTTCAAATTTAGAGTAACTATTCTGTAACATCTAATTATTTACATTTTTCATCGGTATCTAAAATAAGAATAAATGTATTGATATCCCATATATGTAAATACTTGTCTGTTTATTATTAATATAAACTGTTGTGCCTTTTCTAAAATCTACTTTTTTTTCCAGGATGAGGACGAGCAGAAAATGGCCAGTGAGTATAAGCACATTCATTCTAAGCTATCTGAAAAGTTTGTTATGTTTTTGCGATGAAAAACAGTCTGATATTATATTTATAATAACAAATACAGCACAAAAATTAATAAGAGCACTGCAAAATTTCGAAATTGACATACATAATTGATCACAATAATACATTTAGT
This sequence comes from Riptortus pedestris, assembly GCA_019009955.1. Taxonomy (NCBI): domain Eukaryota; kingdom Metazoa; phylum Arthropoda; class Insecta; order Hemiptera; family Alydidae; genus Riptortus; species Riptortus pedestris. The sequence continues at coordinate 128,775,790 of CM032232.1, read as the reverse complement.
TAATGTGATGCGGTAGTCAATGAAGAAGGGGCAGTGAAAATTCAAGAATTGAGTTTTTAAGAATTTTTGGGATTTGTTTAATTCATTTATCGTATCAAACTTCTACTTGAAAAAGTTTTAAATCATATAAGGGTTGAAAATCTAAATCATATTGGGGTTAAAAATAAACTCATATGGGAGATGGAGGGGGTGAAAATAAACCTATAGCTTTCATACTGATTTTATGACTGTTCACTCATTAAGCACGCGTTAAAAATTTAGGAGGGGAAGCGGATTAAAAGGTGAAACGAACTTTTTGGGATTTTAAACAATTTAAATAGCAACCTAATTACTATCGAAGATACAGAGAGAACATTTAGATTCAGAAACATGTAATGCACCTCGTACGGACAATGTACCTCATTTGAAACATATGCTTACTAAACAGAGTACCTTCCAACAATAGATCATTCCTGCTTACATGAGCTATGCTCTCATTGGAGTTTTAGATCAGTCCATACCAGTAAAGCACTCTATTGAAAAAAATATATATAAATACCTCCTTTAGTAATTTTTGTTAAAGATAAATATATAGATTAACAATTTTTCGAAATAACTAAAGATGATTTTTTACCCAATTCAAGCTGACCCGACATACGTTGTCCTGTATTGACTATGAACATGGCATTGATATTGGTATATTTAATAAAAAAAAATAATTTTTCAAAAAAACATAGTGTTTTCATTCTAATTATTATACACAATGCTCTTCGGTTTATTTTCTGGTGCGAACACGAATGATGCTTAAAACTGCCTCCCCATTAAGGCGAGAATAGTTTGGAACTTAATATATATAAGGCAATGGACAGCGTAGAAAATGAATTTAAGGAGTTATCACTAGATGGTGCTAACACATACCGTGTAATAAGTTCAAAACAGTTCAAATGAAAGCGATAAACGAGTTCACCAACAAGTATAAGTTGTGATCACAAGGACTTAACGAGCAAATAAATATAAATTTCATTTTTATCGTATCCTTAAACGCATAGAATCCTATATGTCAGGAGTGTTATGTGCCTCTGACTGTTAAACATTTACTGACTGACTGCAAGACACTTGCAGTCTTACAAATAACACAGGGCTTGCATAACTTAATTTCTTACAGTAGTAGAAATCTGGTCAACATCTTCCAACACCTTAAAAACAACACTTTTTTCCTTACTTTAATTCTTCTAACTATATTCAAACATGAAATTTTAACTAGAACTACTTAAATTACTAATGTATTATTAATTTATTTGTTGTTATTTATTAAAGTAGAGTTCGTCTATAAAGAAATCCCTATTGCCTAGGCGAAAACAGAACTCATGACTCTTGGTTTACCATGGGAGATTAAGACCAATGCCTCAACTCACATGGCTGACCCATTTAATCTATTTATTACATTTTAAATTATTAAATCTAATATTATTATATGTTTAATTCTCTTGCTTTAATCAAATTAATTAATGTCGATTTTAATATTATAATTACACAGCAGTAAATTCAGGCTACCATTGTCTTAGTTTTCATAGCTTGCTGTAGTTTTTATTTTCTTGTGTTTATACATACTTCTGCTTAATGTTTATTACTCGTGTTTCATGTTTCATTGTGGCGTTTATTTAGTTGTTCATTTTCCATATAGAAATTTATTTAGTGACGATCCCATTAAACAAAATCCTTCGTCTCACCCAGTCTAGAAAAGGATACTAACCTGTAGATAACCTCTCCGAATTAAATAAAATTCAACATTTTCCACATATATTTGTTTTATTTAGTTGAAGGTTGAGCAAAATCGCCTTGTCGTAAGGCACTCCTATTTAAAATGAATAAATAAATAGCATTCTATATTTGCTCTAGTTCCTTCAAGAAAATCTTGTGAAAAGGTTGGGATTTAGTTTTATCTTTGTTCTCTCTGTCCAAAATGAATAATTTTAGAAAGATAACCATTGATTTTTTTTTTTAGACGAGTGAATTAATCCTTGTAATAACATATATTCATGTGATAAAAAGAATGAACAAGGCATTTACTATGAAATTATCCCAGGCTCTTAATAAATAGTAATATGTGTCGGCTAGGACATCTAATAAACTCTCCGAACACAACTTGTATGGTTCAAATTTAATTAATGCTTTCACGGATGGCTCAGTGCCAGACTCTGCAACAAATCAACTCTAAATTATAATGCAAGCTTATTATTAGTTGACCTTAGTGTCACCAGCGACAAAGCTTTGTTCAACACGTGTATTATCTCCTGGCTAGCTCTGACGTTAGAAAGAGAAAATAAATAGTCTAATTCAAAGCTTTTTTTATTGATGAATAAATCCTTTAAATAAAGGCTACTAATCAGCCGAGATGTATCAGATGAATAAACTTCATCTTGCATGACTGATTTCGCTCTTTAATTTAAACAACCTTTGTGTTATGCAATAGTCTAATTATTCTTTATGTCTCACACAGAATTACATTCTGTGATAATATCTCTAATTAAAATAAAATGAGGTACTTAACTACTAGCATTCCTGACATCAAATAAGGGACAACTATATTTGTCTTTGTCCGAAATCTATTTCAAAATACAAGTTATTTTGATACTCCATATTCCCTTGACATCCAAAATTAATTCTAGGTCACAGAAATATTTATTAACTTTATACTTTTTCGCTTCTCTCGAGGTGTATTTTAGCGGATTTCTTTAAAGGGAAATCAACTATTGAGATTGTTTTCATCACATGATTACATGTAGATGATGAAATCGAGGTCCGTTCAAATTTGTAAATTCTATGAATATATATATATATATATATATATATATATATATATATATATATATATATATATAGCTCTTTATTGAATGGAAAGTTAATTTGATTGATAATAAATTCAATATTTAAACTTTTCATACAATCTTCAGCAGCCAAAGTGGAACTATGTTAAGAGCAAGGGTAAAATATAAAATCGTAAAAATGGCCGTTGTTGTGTGTTGATTCGCAAAGTGCTAAATAAAAATCTTATTTATAAAGTAGTGTCATAGAATTTGAGTTCTCTAACTCGAATATAAAAAGAATTAATTCATACTACCTCGTTTTTAGTCTTCAGTAAAGCCTACATGTACTCATGGGATTTAAACTACCATATAACTAGTCAGTTGTTATTTATTGACGTCCACTTTGTGTTGCTGGGTTTAATCAATGGGGGTTATCTACAGGTTGCTATCCTTTTCTAGCTAGTATGCGACTCAAGATTTTATTTAATGATTCTAATAAAATCCATAGTATCATCCTGACTAGAAATGGCCGGTAACCCGTCGTAAGTGGCCTTAGTATGAAAACGTTGAGTCCACAAATAAAACTTTTCTGTATGTCTGTGCTTTCCACCCACTTTGCTTGCAGTTTGAAATTTACTCGTCAGGGAAATTGATATAATTTCGTTCAATTTTGGTTTTTGTTCCTGAGCAATTTTAGTGATACACTTAATTTTGTATTGTTCTCTCACCGTGAAGAGAAAGAAATTTACGATGCATTCCTAATATCCCTCCTGTCAGTACTTTGTTTGTGGGTTTTTAAACATTAGGCAATGGTCTATGAAAATTTATTAGATTTTCGGAGCTTTGTCCAGAATCTCCAGGTATAGACACTCTTCAGAAGTCCTCCAAAATGTTTGGTATCTAGTGACTTCTGAAGTATTTAAGTCGACACTTCTTTTTTTGGATGTGTCTAACCGATCCCTGCTTCATATGTGGTTTCTCTTCATATTCAACTATTCGACATATTTCATTTTTTTTTAAAATTATCAATTATTTATTTAATTTCGAGGTGATTCTCGAATTAGAAAAGTCAGAGATTGTTAATCACTTATTTGTTAAAACATTCTAAATAAAATTTTATATTGAAAATCTCTAGCGGACTGTATTTAGACTGAATTATAATTCAAAAATATATTATCTTTAATCAAGTAATAATAATAATATTAAATAAAAACTTCGACCACTGGATCCATCGTGGGGGCTAACAGAAGCAATAAATACTCTAGAACAGTAAACCGTGGTAAGCTCAGCGTAAATTTAACTATTTTTTGATGTAGCTATTAATATGATAAAAATACTTGAAATAAAATTCAATAAAAATTGTTCATTCAGACAAAATTTAATTATTTATTCATATTCTATTTCTAATTGGCATATACGTTTTTATCTCAACGTCAGAAATTCTTTTATTACCATATCACATTGTGATATAACATCATACGGCCGATATTACCTCAAGCAATTAGCAATTTGTGCAAATTTAATAAATTAACACCTTCCGCAAATATTATTGTGGACCTAAGTAATTCAAGAGTTTATTTAATGTTCTATATATTGCATCTGTTTCTTTTAAGGTCACTTACCAGTTTAGAAGAATGTAAACAGATTAATTAAAGAGGTGGTCTTTTCTTAGTTTACACATTGATTTCTCCAACTATAAATAAACTGTCCTCCTAAAGATAGGACAGAGTCATCTCAATAATTTATAGAAACAGAATTTATTCAGCTGAATGTATTTACTTATATAGCCATTGAATAAGGGAGAAGTAGATGGAAGAAAAAAAAATAAAGGAAATACAAAATTATATCCTGTAACAAAGTTTTGTCTTCATCTTCTTTAGGGGGAGGATTTTTTTTTCCATTATCCTCCTTTGGGATACTGAACATCTGGCGAAGTTTTGAACTTTGTCGTTCTTATTTTCTCGAGAAAAGGATAATCTTGGTCATATTGAGTTCTCTGTGTTATTGATATTTACTCCGATGTATTGTATTGTGGAGCCATTGTAGATAACCTTCCTCGAATCTGACAACGTTTCTTTCTAAAGAAAATTCTATTGGAATCTGTGTCACAGCTGGGGCAGATATTACACAGATAATTTCTACCCTCCTATCTCTTTCAATGGTTCAGATCACACTTAATAGTTTTTTTTATTTACTCCTGAGCAAGTATTTATTAAAGTCATTGACTAATTTTTAAATTGCATCACACTAGTTTTGAGTGGCCAACAGTAACCATTTAAAAGAAATTGAAGTGAGTGGTGTAGTTGTATATTTGGATGGCTTATTTGAATATTATCCGCTATAATATCATATGCATATCGTCAGTCAATCTATACATTCCGTCAAGGGGATTCTTATCAATTTTATATTTTCATCGACATAGGATAGTTCTTTCTGTTTCCATTGTCATTATTTTGCCTCACGCTGAAAGAGTGTGGATGTGAACTCTCTTCTGTGAATGCTATAGAAAAGTCTGCCATGAAGGCTGCGACAAAGCTTAGTCTTTCATAGGTAAAATAGTATTTGTGTTGAAGAGATAAGCCAATAGTTAAACCACGATCGTAATTTAAGAAAAATTATGTTAATCCTTGGAGAGCTTTGGAGTCCAGTAAATTAATAGGGCTTATCTTAATTGTTCCGCTTACTTTACTTATATTGTTTGTTGTAACTTTCTCTGTGCAATTTACTTTGAAATTAAAATAAAGGATAACGTTGGCAAAAATAACATTATACAGAGTTAATTTTACTTTGTCTTACATGAGGACATTTTAGCTAAATAATTATCTTCTAAGATGGAGACTGGCGGATTCTGTAATTTGCCTGTTCAATGGTTCATTCGACTAGACTTATTTTTGTAGAAGAATCTCAAGTTACCTATGACGTGACTTGAAATGTTCTTCAAATGACTGCCAATAATGCCCAGTGGATGACAAAAATAAAAGTCCTTCAAAATTTATCTATCTTACCTAGAAGCAATGTTTATTTGATCTTTACAAAACATTTTGATGTGAAGGTAATGATGAAGTTTGCAATTGCCTAAAATCTGACGAAGTAGTGGGGAATAATCCAAAAACACACTTCGGATAGAAAAATGTTATATAATCAAACCACATAATTTTTTTTTAAAAAAAAATATTTGTTTTTAATTCAAATGTAAGCCGAGTTATTTGTATTTCAGTAAAATATCATTAAGGACTCATGCGATTTTTATTTTAATCTTTTATATCACAAAGCAATTCGTACCCGGATTATGTCTATATGAAAATATATAAACTCACTTCTTTTTTTATTGTATTTTAATAGATGGGATATATGAATATTCGCAGAAAGTTTTCAAAAACCATGCCATGATCAAAATCTCAATAATTGATTCCATTTAACGGAAGTTTATTAAAAAGCGAAATTTTCAAGATATATATATATATATATATATATATACATACATACATACATTATTTCTAGTGTTCAAAGTGGTGGGTTTGATTCTCCCTAGACAATAGGTATTTATTTAGGGACGAACTCATTAAATAAAATCATTAGTCCGATCCTGAATAGAAAAGGTGATTAACCTGTAGATAACCCGTCTCAATTAGTCATAGTGTCGTAAAGTAGACGTTAACAAATCACAAACATTCTAGTGTTTAATGGCCCTGATGATTTATACTTATAGAACAAATTGTTGCATGGCATGGGTCCATTAAGATGAACTAAACACAATTTTGTCACTAAACGCAACACTAAATTTGTTAATAAATACAAATATTTTCTCTTGAGCTTCGTTATTATTCAATAATTGTTTGTTGCCCTTCCTGCCACTTCTTCAGGTGCTGAACTGAATGTTTTGGGTGGAACTGAAATTTTGACGTATTAGTCACTTTCTCAGTATGCTTAAGTAACTAGAATATAGGTCACACTAAAGAAGTCCAAGAGAAACTATTTGTGTTTATTTTAATAGCCCCTTCACTGAGTATATTTATTATTATTTTTTCTAGAATTTATATCCATCATTTTCTTTTCAGTGCTCCGGAAAGCATTCCAAATGTTTGACACGACAAAATGTGGCTTCATCGACACGGTGAAAATATCCACAATACTCAACACGATGGGGCAACTTTTTGACGATGGCGAGCTTAATGCACTCATCGAAGAAGTTGACAGTGAATGTAAGTAGGAAATTATATTATTTTATAAATGCTAAATGTTGTTTTTTTGTTTTACTTATATATACTGAGAAAACATTTTTGTTAGCACTTATTATTTTATGTGAAATGCCAGACTAATAAAAAAGGATCTTAAGGTCTCAGATCAGATGACTTTATTACCTTTTTTCGCCCTCCTGGTTAATAAAAATGCTTTAAAATTATTCCTCTAAGTCAGTACAACTATAATTCTCCATTTGAGAATAAAAAACTTAAACCCAATGGTAGTTTGTCCATATCTAATCTTTAACAAGGTAGCTTCTATGATTTAGTTGGCCTGAAATACTTTAATTGGCCTATGTAAGGATTTGATTTGATGGTAAATAATTTTTCAGTCATTTGATAAATATGATGTCCATGGTTGAATGTGTAACTAGATTTGTGCGATTGCTTGTTCAAAAATTAAAAGCAAGTTTTCTACTTAGCACCAGAAGCTATAACTCGCAGGAAAATAAACTAACTTGCGATTCTTGTCAACCTGAAGAATTTATCTTATGTAAATGATATCAATTTTATCCATGATTACGGACACACGCGAGAGTGAAATTGTATTTATATGAAGAGGTAAAGTTATATTTCATCCTGTACTTAAATTCGCAAATTATGCGTTTGCAGTTATTGTAGAGTATTCTCCTAATTCTTGATGAGGTTAATTTTTTTTTTATCACCCTCTTCTAATTTTTTTAATTCAGTCTAAAAAATAATCAATGTACTTATGATAAACACAGTATTTAATGTGAGATATAACTATTCTTTTAAACGTATTATACTATTCTTGAATTTATTACATTTATATTAATATCCGGGCTTTCTACTTGGTTACTAGAGTCTTAAGATCAAGGAAAACCTCATTTAAATCGAGGAAAATATCTCGAAACTAAGGATCTACACCATTATCAAACCTGTACTAATGTGTGGGTGTGAGATATGGGTGTTGACGTGTACTACGGAAACAAAGGATGATAGGTATGAGCGTATAGGGATTGTTATTTTAATGTTCCGAAGGTATTCCCTATAAATAAATGAAATCTTGACTCCAAATAATAGATTATTGTATTTTCATAAATGTCACAAAAATAATAATAATACTACTTTAGAATAATACAAACAGCTTTCTTTACTGGTGGTACACAAGCAACTGACAGTCTAAATTTTTGTTATCAGTGTTAGGTTAAGAGGTAACCAGGGGCAACACGGCCCAGCTGCTACAAGCGTAAGGTTCTTTGATGCATAATCGACTCAAAGTGGGTAATTTAGCACTAAGGAGAAGATTATATCTGAAACGAGACAGTCGATTTCTCATGATATGAAAGCTGAGAGGTTGCAATGGACGGAACAAGTGGCAAAAAGCAACCCAACGTTCGCCCTAAACAAGACAATGAATGAGACATGGTGAGTACCCGGCCAGGAAGGAGACCGAAGATGAGATTGGTTGACAGAATGAAGATTATACTTTATAGACTAGATTTTGATTTTTACGTGTGATTTGATATAATATTGGTAAAGCAGGTTTTGGAATAGGCCCTACGCTTTTCATGATGTTTGGTGTAAGTTCAAAATTTTAATTAATGAAGAAATTTGAAGCACTTCCGAAACATTCAGAAATGATATATTAAATACTGAAGGAAACAATAAGCAAACCTTCAGAGAAAGTGTATCAATAATAAAACAAGGAGACTTTGTAACCACTCTGGATACACATTTTGAATTTATAAATACGCCAGATGCAATGATGACAGACTATTTTCATGAATAATGTAATTAAAGATAGTGTTACTGCAACTGTAGTTAGTTGTTATCTAAACAAGGAGTTAATGATGAGTTTTTGGTTTCCAGTTAGTAAAATGATGGTCAGCATATGAACAAACATTAGATACACTTACAGAAATATACTAGATTTTTATGAGCAGAAAAGAGAAGTTAAATTAAAAGAAAACGTGAAACGTGCAGAGCAAATGACTTGTTAATTTTATTCAACTTTTCTATTGAAAACATAGGTACTGGATTTAAGTCGCAAATATTTCATGCTAAGAAAATATAAAAATTGTATAGTTACCGATTTGGAATTTAATTATATTTACCATTAAATTTAATTTACTCCTTTTTAATTGTTTCCTTAATTTTGAGATTGGAAACCCCCGTTCGTTGTTAAATATTGTATAAAAAAATATTTCTTTAAAAAAAAACTGACGTTTTATGTAAAAGAAAAAATTATTGCCGCTTCCAAAATAAACTTATTTATCAAGAAGGGATCAAGCAATTTTAACTGTGTAAGGGACATTCATTTGTTGAAAATAGATGTCAGATATACTGAACTCTTTCTTGCAAGAGTAATGTAGCACTATTCTTCGCGAAAAATGCTGAAAAAATACCCTAACTCTTAGATTTTCTTTTTAAATTATGTAATAAATGCTACTTTGCAATTATTAATGATTTTTATAATTAATATTATACTGTGACCGATTTAGTTAGTGAAATCACAATGTACGGAACATATGCGTTTGGCTCAGTTTTCATTAAGATTTGCCCACTGCGAGAAGTTGAGCCAAGAAGTTACAGATGTAATAAATCTAATCGTGTTCCAAGCTCTTTGGGGGAAAAAAGAGGCGGGAAAGTGCTGAAAAGAACTAAAAAAGTCAATCTGATTCTCAACTCAAATATAAGTTAGGGCAACCTTTTTGAATGATTGATCCGGCTCCAGAGACCCCTGAAAACTTCTTCTTTACCTAATCTTCTTTCAAGATCCTCCGGGAATTTCCGTATTTAATTAAATTTCCCTGGAAAAGCGTCGTTTTTAGTAACCGATGATGAGGGTGGAGGGTCGTTATGGAAGATGATTAATTATCAACAACCTCTGTACAAATTGTTTTAATGAGGTTTAAATTGTGTAGGAGGGGTTTACATATCATCACTTGTAACATAGTTCATGTTTCTACTTCCCTTTGCTGCAATTCCTTGGTCCTCTCTGGCTATTTTCACGATACTCTACCCGTTTTTAGCTCCTCCCCCCTTCTCACAAGTTCCCTCACTAGTTCTTATTTTCTCTCTCTCCCTCTATTTTTCTTTTAAAATATCTGCATTTCTCTCCCTCTCTATCTCAGGCCAACTTTCATTAAAGATGTTTTCTTTTTTTCATTTTTTTTTATTTCTCTTGTGCACTTGCAAAATCCTCTTATTATATTCCAGTCTTTTCCTTTCCCTCAGTAGCCAAGTCACTCTCTTTCTCATAACTTTTTTATAAGACGTATTTCCTCATTCTCCTATGACGTAGTGTTTTTCTTATTCTACTCTCCCTCCCCACTATGAGTATGAGAGATCTTACTCTAAAATTCCTATAAGCTGTACACATCCGAGTCCACTCGTATCATGTAGCGTAAAACTTGTCATCTCTCTCTCTCTCTCTCTCTCTCTCTCTCCTCTCTCTCTCTCTCCCCTCTCTCCTCTCTCTCTCTCTCTCTCTCTCTCCCCTCTCCTCTCTCTCTCTCTCTCTCTCTCTCTCTCCCCTCTCTCCTCTCTCTCTCTCTCTCCTCTCTCTCCTCTCTCTCTCTCTCCTCTCTCCTCTCTCTCTCTCTCCTCTCTCTCTCTCTCTCTCTCCTCTCTCCACTCTCTCTCTCTCACTCTCTCTCTCTCTCTCTCTCTCTCTCTCTCTCTCTCTCTCTCTCTCTCTCTCTCTCTCTCTCTCTCTCTCTCTCTCTCTCTCTCTCTCTCTCTCTCTCTCTCTCTCTCTCTCTCTCTCCCTCCCCCCCTCCCTCCCCCCTCCCTCTCTCTCTCTCTCTCTCTCTCTCTCTCTCTCTCTCTCTCTCTCTCTCTCTCTCCCTCTCTCTCACTCACTCTTTATCTGACTATCTCTCTTTCTCTCACTCACTCCCTGTCCAATTTTTTAAAATGCATTCTTCAATGCCTCTTCCTGTACCGCAGTTCTTTTTTAATTCTCTCTCTCTCTCTCTCTCTCTCTCTCTCTCTCTCTCTCTGCCAACTCCACTACTCTCTCTCTGACTTTCTTGTAAGATACAACTTTCATTACTCCCTTACTCTTGACCCGGAAGAGTTCTATTTTTTCAACCCCCCCCCCCCCCAGCTCTCTCTATTTCATTCCAACTTCTGTTTAAGATGTCTTCCCTCAACTAGTTCTTTCTCTTTAACCATCTTTCTTTTACGATAATTCCTTCATTGGTGCCTTCCCTCCTGTTTCGTAATACTTGTCTTTTTCCATGCGTCCCCCTCCCTTTTTTCCGCTCTCGCACACAAATGTGAACAGTGAAGCTTATTCAATGTTACAAATTTCACATGTGAAGTACTTTGACTATAGTTCGCAATGATCCAAGTATTCCTAATGCGCTTAAAGTATTTATTCCTAGTGATTATAATTCCTCTTTTTGAGGACAATTTAAACTTTTATTTAATCATAATTTAAAAATCAATTTGATCGTCCATTTTGCAGGTACTGGCAAGGTGAACTTCGATGGTTTCTGCCAGATAGCAGCACACTTCCTCGAGGAGGAGGATGCCGAAGCTATGCAAGAAGAACTCAAAGAAGCTTTCCGGTTATACGACAGGGAAGGTGAGAATATGTCAAATTATGTCACATACACGTAGATGTAGCCACCATATTGGAATTACCAGTACAAAACAGAGTAAATCCAGTAGTTCGGTACAAGTATAGCCATTAAATCAATATAATTGCTATGAAAGTACTTAAAGTAATGAAGAAAATCTTCTAATTTTATAGTTACACGTTGTACTATTATTTGAGGATGCCAATATTATATGGACTTATTGAGGCTAACGTTAGCCATGTGAGTTAAAGCGTTGGCCTTGATCTCACATAGTAAACATAGAATGGCGAGTTCTATTTCTCTGGGCAACAAGACTTTATTTTGTGACGGAATACATTAAATAAAGTCCTTAGTCCCACCTTGGCTAGAAAAGGGTGGTGCCTTGAAGATAACCCGACCCAATTAGCCACAACAGCAAAATAAATAATAATATAAACTTGAAATGTTCAAATTCTTGTTCATATGACAGGTGTAAACCAGATAAAAATAAATAGAGAAATGTTATGGCAAATTGAATTATTAAAGGCATTCTTTTCAAAAAGTGTTTATTAGAGCACAGTGCATCAGTGCCATAACGCAAATTTTCAGTTCTCTAAAAAACAAAACCGACAAACGCCATTAACATACGCCCCGAAACTTTACTAAATTTTAATATTCAAAGGAAATGTTTACCAAAGTTTCGCTATGAGTAGAACGCGTTTTATGTTCTAAGATCAAGTAAACAGCCCCAGATAAAAAATGTTTTAAATTATTACTTACTGAGGCTAAGGGGTGAGAGGGGGTTAATACTGTCCACAATAAATAAACAAAGATACAACAAAGGCCATAGTCTATCAGAGCTTCTAGTGGAGCCTATAAAGGCTAAGTTCAGAAAAGGTACCTAAGTGGTTAAGTTATTATTTTATTATTATTTATTAACGTCCACATTTTGCTACTGTGGCTAATTGGGGCGTGTTGTCTACAGATTACCACCCTTTTCTAGCCAGGGTGGGACTAAGTGTTTTATTTAATGAGTCCGTCACTAAATAAAGCCCTTCTATTGCCCAGGCGGGAATAGAACACGTTATTTATTAACGTCCACATTTTGCTACTGTGGCTAATTGGAACGGGCTATCTACAGGTTCCCTATCATATGAACAAGTATTTAAACATTTCAAGTTTTTATTATTATTATTACCCTTTTCTAGCCATGATGGACCTAAGGATTTTATTTAATGAGTTTATCACTAAATTTATTCGTATTGCCCAGGCGGAAAGTTTCAAGTTAAAAGTTAAGTTATCCAAGCGTTTAGACTTAGAAAACAGTAATGTGAAAATTCTATTCTAATTGCTATTAGTAAACAGTAAATAGAAATCAATCTATTCAACTAATTACTAAACAGTAAAATAGAAATAATTCTATTCTTCATGCTACTAAAAGGTAAAGAAGGAATTATTCTATTCTATTTCCTAGTAAACAGTGAAATGAATATTATTCTACTATATTAAAACCCATTCTACCCATTCATTCATAAAACTCATTCTATTCTACTCAACACCAAACAATAAAATAGCAATCATTCTATTCTACTTGCTACTAAAAGGTAAACTAGGAATCATTCTATTCTATTACCTAGTAAACAGTGAAATTAGTATCATTCTATCCTACTAAAACTCATTCTTTCATTCTATTCTACTTGCTACTAAAAGGTAAACTAGGAATCATTCTATTCTATTACCTAGTAAACAGTGAAATTAGTATCATTCTATCCTCCTAAAACTCATTCTTTCATTCTATTCTACTTGCTACTAAAAGGTAAACTAGGAATCATTCTATTCTATTACCTAGTAAACAGTGAAATTAGTATCATTCTATCCTACTAAAACTCATTCTTTCATTCTATTCTACTTGCTACTAAAAGGTAAACTAGGAATCATTCTATTCTATTACCTAGTAAACAGTGAAATTAGTATCATTCTATCCTACTAAAACTCATTCTTTCATTCTATTCTACTTGCTACTAAAAGGTAAACTAGGAATCATTCTATTCTATTACCTAGTAAACAGTGAAATTAGTATCATTCTATCCTACTAAAACTCATTCTTTCATTCTATTCTACTTGCTACTAAAAGGTAATCTAGGAATCATTCTATTCTATTTCCTAGTAAACAGTGGAATTAGTATCTTTCTATCCTATTAAAACTCATTCTTTCATTCTATTCTACTTGATACTAAAAGGTAAACTAGGAATCATTCTATTCTATTACCTAGTAAACAGTGAAATAAGTATCATTCTATCCTACTAAAACTTATTCTTTCATTCTGTTCTACTTGCTACCAAACACTAAAATATGAATCATTCTATTCGACATGTTGCCAAAGACTAAAATAGGAATCACTCAATTATAATTATTACTAAATAGTAAAGTAAGAATTTTTCTATTGTACTTGCTACAAAAGGGTACAATAGGAATCATTCTATTATTCTTGCTACTGTTCAGTAAAATACAAAATGTTCTGCTCGATATAAAATTAAATAGTAAAGTAAGAATTTTTGTATTCTGAGTGCTACCGAAGTGTAAAATAGAAATCTACTTGCTATTCTACGCTGAACCGTCAAATTAATACTTAACTCCAGACAACTCGGCTTGTGTGATGACAAGATTTGAATCGATATAAAAGGAACTCAAATCTTCATGTAATAATGTTCACTTCAGACACATATACCGTCTATATATCTGATGCGATACTTATTTCCATGGAGATAAATCGTTTACATGTCTTCATTCCTTGTCCTGAACGAATGCTGTAATTGCAGTCAGAGTTCCTTGAAGTCTTTTAATAAGATTTCCATTTCATTTGGCAGGCAATGGTTACATAACGACGGCAACCCTCCGGGAAATCCTGGCTGCTCTCGATGACAAGTTGACGTCAGACGATCTAGATGGCATCATCGCAGAAATCGATACTGACGGCTCAGGAACAGTCGATTTTGATGGTAAGCCTAATTCATAATTTTCCTTCCTATTTTATTTTTGTGTACTTACGTAATCGTCGAAATTCTTAATGCATTCACAATTATTCAGACTTAAACTTTTAATAGGGAATCTATTTCTAGATAAATGTGAACGAAACTTGAAATTTAATTTCTTTATTTAGTTGATATGTGAAGTTTGTATAGTAAAAGATGACCCAAGTTGGGAGACCAAAAAATAAACTGGCCGTAACATTTTAAAGAATGACAAATTTGATAGAGTTTTATGTATTTATACGATTTTGACCTTTTCATTCCTATATTACCATTTACGCCATATATTTCCAAAGGGTTTACTTTGTCCTTGAAACTAAGTATATAAGCCATCTATAATATTTTTTGATATAAATTCGTTAACTAGACAAACTAGAAAGGGAATAATATGCAAATTATTAATGTTTTCCGTTAAAAAAATTAAATGTGGCCAGTTTTTCCGATAAAGCAAACTAACAAATTATGTCTACAATATCCCATGTATAGGACAGGTTATTTAAGATTTTATTATTTCATCTTCTTAATTCCCCCGTTTTGGACAATATGTTATGGTCATAAAACTTTATATGTTATAATATTACTTTAAAAACTTAAAACATTTTGTATTATCCTCACATATTTTAAAGTTACATTTAATGAAATGTTATTATAAAATTTCTTTCAAAATATTACGATATTTAAAACGAGAAATATTTAACGATAAGTTGCGTGGATTATTGGACTATTAACTATTAAAAACCATTACGGGCTGGTTTGATCAAGAATCTGAATATACAAAATTGATAGATTGTTCGTATGTAATAGGATATTTGAGTTTTGTGAAAAAATTTGATCGTGAATTGTGGGCCGTTCTTTCCTCCATTAAAAATGTTGAGACTTTTGTGTCAAAACCTCGTTTTCGGCGAGACAATGAATTATAATTGAGTTTAGAGGGACTTTTGTCTATCTATAGTTGTCTCCAGTAGACTAGGGGACGTCATTGTTCCCGGAGAATCTGTGGCCAGTTCACGCTGTCAGGCTGCCTGTGGACGGGATCTTTGATAGTCATAATCGTTAGTCATCCAGAGGGGCTGTCAGACGTATATACTCGTTAGACTCCTGCCGACCCATAAGAACTGCGACACTAGCCCGCTCTGTTAGCGAACTCGTGAACTAATGTTCTCCCTTTGGCGGGATCGAACCTGCCTTATATAAATATATATATATATATATATACATAAGAGGTGGGTGAAGAACCTCAATGGTTAACTTGTTTGACTTCTTTTTCTTGCAATAACGCAAAAATCGTCATATACCTTTAGAATATATTGAAGTATAGAATGTGATAAAGACAGGCAAAAATTTCAGAAGTGGTGATTCAATATACAAGCAGAAAAGTTGTTATAATTCTGTCAGTTATAGTGTGAGATGACGGAACAAATCGGAATTAATTATTCCCTTCGGAGGGATAAACGTTACTATTTTTGAGCCAATGGACGCTCAGATAATAAGATGTTGCCCCAATGAGATTGCTGATAAATAAACAAGAGATCCTGCTGAATATTCATGGAGATAGCAATCTTAAAGAGGATGGACACTTTGATATTCAAAATCAATGGAGTCTGTTAGAGTCACCCACCCTCCGGGGAGCCATATTGCATCACACAACTGCGCACATTACAATTATGGCAAAGCTCAAAACAAGTATTAAAAGTACTATTGTGGACGCCACATGATTTCCTTGTACTCGTATTTTGAACTAAATAAACAAAATGTTTTCCTGTACTTCATTTAATATTGCTTCATTTGAAAGTAACTCTTTGTCGTATCAAAATATGTTATAAAAGAAAAGGAATAGATCTTTTAATGATAACCAAATAATTCCTGTATTAATTTACTTTATCTGTAATAGTTCGAGATATTTTTTATTTTAGCCCACCACCAAACCCCTTAGTCTATTTTGATTGTAAGAGATTGTAAATCAATAAATGAAATGAAATTGTAAATCAAAAACAGTAACCAGTCATAAATATGAAATTTCGTCTTTGAGTTTTGCAATATACGTACATACAGAGGTCAACCCGAAACTAGTCAAAATGGGTTCAGGAGACGTCAAAACTGATAATTTCCCTGAAATGTGTACACCGTAAATTTTCGCGATTTCAATACTTCGTTAACTTCACGCGAGGAAGTAAACATTTCTTTTATATATTTTTAAATTAATGTAATTAAAGATAGTATATTAATTCAATACATTTTTTATTACAATGAATCAATAAAGTGAATGTTAATTAACATTATATTAATACGTTTAAAGTGTAAAAGGAACTTGTATCCTCAATGCTAAAATTTAAACCATAGAATACTTGTAAAAAAAATCTCTCAAGAAAGTAGTTTTTGTATTAAAATTACAAAATAAATCTAAAGAAAGGAAAACTTTAAAGCATTTACTCAGCATTCATTAACTAAAATGAATTGTTCATTTTTAATTATTTTGCACATAATTTTAATTTGACATCACTGCTACAGCTATTCATGTTATTATTACATATACGAGTATAAATGTTAGTATTTATTACATATCTACCCTAATCCCCTCCCCCGATCTTTCCTAATCCGTTAAATAGATTTAGATGAAAATTGCATTTTTCAAGATAGAGAATACATGTATATAACAATATTTATAGTAAATAGTTTATAGTAATTTGCAACAAGATTGATTCTGTATAATTTTTTGATCAGACGTATAATAACGGAGAAATTTCGAATTTTCAGATTATATATATATTATATATATATATATATATATATATATATACCGTCATGAGTACAACCTCAATAACTGATTTTCCTAAAGGGAAATCTGCTAATAAGCGAGTATATCCTGAAACGCCTTATTCCAAGGTTAAATACCAAATATTGTTTTCAACTGATCTTTACTAGATGAGATTCATGGAAATACGTTTTACCCTGATGCCACAAATTAAGATTTTATTTCTTGACTCGAAAATATTTTATTTTATTACCATACTCGAAGTTTAACTGTTTCGTCCAAGACTAAAGATCATATTCGTCATGTCTGAAATAGGGGGTTGTTTTAAAAAATTTTAAAAAAAGGTATAGATTTACTCAAATATTAAGCGAGTTATTAATATTTTTTGTTTTCTGCCTTTTGAAACCTCCTCTTCTGCTCATAATATTTTTATTTAGATTGATTTATTTATTTATGGACATCACATCAAAGGTGATTTGCCCTTTCAAAAATTGTAACAAGTTAAATAACAAAAGTAAAATAGATAACAAGTAACAATAACAAATACCAGAAAAAAACAATGACTAACAACAACAGTGAAATAGATTTTATAAGTAAACACAAAAAAAACAAAAAAAAACAAATTGGTTATGAGTATATTTGGTGGATGATGAATGGCTGAAAATGGTGCTTTTTGCTAATAATTGTCGTAATTTCCTCCTTCAGGGTATACATGTGTACAAACGCATCTTATTACAATTAATGCATGTAATTTGAGATCCCGTTTCTCACCACAGACTTAAATTATATGTTAAATTTTGTCGTATATTTGAATTTTGTGTAGGTATGAGAATATTTTGTTAATGTCTGCCTTCTGTCAAAAGTTCTTGTATGTCTTAGGGGAAGTCCTGGTGTTGTCGTTTTCGTCATTCTGTCAGTATATTTCTTATCGTCAAGGAAGTGTTACAAGTTGTGGTGAATCTGCTTAGTTTGCAGAGGTTCTACGTGATGGACGTTTTAGTTTTAACGTTACCGAGCCATGTTTTCGGACTTATTTATAATTAATTTGGGTTGTATGGTCAGTTCTGCTGCCACATCGTGGAGGGGAGTGGTTCATCTGAACACAAAATCATGAGCTCCTCAATCAACGATTTTCATTTCCAGCTGAAATAACACGAGTAGCGTGGGCGACTTATGACAGGTGGTCTTCCATTCATTACAGTCTGTGCCAATGATAGCACTATCAGTGAAAGAACATGTGTAAGCAGAAGAAAGAGATTGAGGGAAGAAAATGGTGCGAAAAGAGAAAAAAAAAATGAGACGAGGCGAATAAGAAAGCGTGTAATATGTCTCCCTTCTGACAGTAATGTTCCCTAGCGCCATTTGTAGTGGACAGCGCCCCCACGCGGAGCGGGTAGCGAACCAACCCTCGTCCAGTGCCCTCCTAATCTACAGGCCCTCGGGGCATACTCCTCTTTATCGGCGACTCGTTATTCTCTCTCTGCGAAATATCTCTCCCGCAGTCCTTAATGTGTTGTGTGTCTCCAATACGAGCTTTATTGCTACAACAATAAGTCGGTCAGCAGAAACCTAACCATAGAGTTCCGCTGCTCACCTGATGTACGATATACGTATTTTATCGAGCTTTAATAATTCGCTGTGAATTTCACATAGATAACCTCAATGACGCTAACCAGAAACAAGTACGTGACGCACTGAAACGCTGCACTAACGCGATAAGTAACCAACACTACAAGTACTTGTAGTTGGGACCACCCATGCTGAGAGCACAGCCCAAGATATACAAAACTAACATACCCATGAGACCAGTAGTCAACTACAAACCTGAACCCGCATATAGACTAGCAAAACATATTACATCTATACTAAGATAAAAGGCAGTGTTAGAGCAGAATTATTTTCTACCGACAGACGGACTTGGAATGGGAAATCGAACTTCTTCTCTAAAGCCAAGTCTAATTCATACCACGGATAATATCTATATTTTTCTAACTAACACCACTAATATCTATACTCATCTATATACCTCAAATAATATCTGTACTCATTCTTTACCACAGATAATATCTATTCTCGTCTACCTAACACCAAAAACATCTACAATAATCAATCTACCACAAATAATATCTGTACTCATCTATCTACCTCAAATAATATCTATACTCATCTATATACCACGAATAATATCTTTACTCAACTATCTACCTCAAATAATATCTGTACTCATCTATCTACCTCAAATAATATCTATACTCATCTATATACCACGAATAATATCTTTACTCAACTATCTACCTCAAATAATATCTATACTCGTCTAATATCCACAAATCATATCTACCCTCATCTATATAACACCAATATCTATACTCATCTATATACCACGAATAATATCTTTACTCAACTATCTACCTCAAATAATATCTGTACTCATCTATCTACCTCAAATAATATCTATACTCATCTATATACCACGAATAATATCTTTACTCAACTATCTACCTCAAATAATATCTGTACTCATCTATCTACCTCAAATAATATCTATACTCATCTATATAACACCAATATCTATACTCATCTATCTACCACGAATAATATCTTTACTCAACTATCTACCTCAAATAATATCTATACTCAACTATCTACCTCAAATAATATCTGTACTCATCTATCTACCTCTAATAATATCTAGACTTATCTATAAAACATTAATATAATCTATACTCGTCTATCTAATACATATTTTCAACTATTACTCCATCATTTCTTTCCTTTTTTGACATCTGGTGTTCGAAAATATTTATTATAAAACTCAATACCTTTCTCTATAATACTAATGAATAATATTAAAAGTTATTTTTATTTCTCCCAAAATGCTGATGAGTTATTTCTATGTTTCAGAATTCATGGAGATGATGACTGGGGAATAAAGTGTTCTGCCAAACATTCTTCAATTTTATAACAAGACTCTTTGTGTTCAACTGTGTTCGTCTCATGTATGAGTGTTGGGTTGGTGTATAAAGTGTCTGTATCTGTCCGTTCAGTTATTTTGTCATAAATAAATTATTTATTATATATTGGTGTTAATTGTCCTTCAATGGCCTCCTAATTAAGTAATTTCAAGATAATTCTATAGTCATAAAGTTATTTTTAATAAGTTCTCATTAGAGGATGAAAATTGTTAGCTCAGCAGTGAGAATGGTGTAGTGAAAATTAGTTCCACAAGTACACAACAGTAGCGGACATGTTTAAAGATGTAGCAGCCACATAATCAATTTATTTTGCCGTTGAAACTGTTTGGTATTCTATTAGACATATTCTTAGGCATAACTAAAACTAGTAATAATTGTGCATCGGGAACGTTGGAACTCACACTTTTAGCAGATTTCCCTTAAGGGAAATCAGCTATTGAGGTTGTACTCATGACGGAATTTTCGAAATTTTTCTTCAAATGTCCATCGATCCTACCTAGGAGATGAAGAAAATGAGGTCCGTTCAAAACTATATATATATATATATATATATATATATATATATATATATATATATCAATCTATCTATGTAGCTATCTATTTGTCTGTTAGCGTGCTCGCGGTCGCAATTTTGTTTAATCGTTACCAAACTCGATATTTAGTCGTTTTATCTAAAAAGAAAGATCAAGTTCGTTAACGGCTGAAATCGGACCAGGGGGAGGGGGGGGGTTTAAAGGGGGAGAATTTTGAAAAATCGAAATATCTCCGTTACTATCCGTCGGATCGATAACTTGTACAGAGTCAATCTTATTGCAAATTAAATTTACTATAAATATTGTTATATACATTTATTCTCTATCGTGAATATTAACCGAGATATTTGCATTTTTATTAAATCTAGGCGGCTAACGGACGAGTGACTTTCCCGCCAAAAGCTAGTTCGGCCGTTTCCTTAACTACTCGGTTCTCGTGAAATTTCTCTATTGTAAAACATCACGAGGGAAATCTGCTTAGCTTACGCAGCCCCTGTGTGACGCACTTTTTATTTTTACCATATGTTGATAAATTAATAATTTAATAATAGGAATCGATAATTCAATTCTTTGAAACATACAGAACTCAACAAAAAAACTCATATGTAAATTACTTCAATTAATTAATCAGAAGTTAGCACGTTCGAATCACGTCGGGGTCACCACTTTACTGTTCTTCGTTAAATAGGTACATAAACGTTTAAGCATAACACATTTTATTCAAGAAATTATTAATGAAACCATAGTATAACTAGAACACAAAGTTTTTTGTTAGTACAATATTACCAATTAATTTACGTATGGGATTTTTATTGATTATGTTATGTTGCCAAGGAAACATAAATTGGCCCTAACCAGGATTGGACTAAGGATTTTATTTAATGAGTTCGTCACTAAATAAGTTCATATTGTCCAGGCGGGAATCGATCTCGCAACTCCAGTATTACCATGTGAGATTAAGACCAACGCCTTAACTCACATGGCTAACCTGAGACCCTCGACACAGTTACTCAAAGTAAAAATCCGATGAAAGTGTGGGCTTACTGAAGACTAAAATATTCAAATATCTCTTGTAATATTTGAGATACATAAAAAATGAACAGGGCGATATGTATAGAAAAATGATTTTTTTTGTTAGGTTTCAAGCAATTGGAACGATTTACACCCTCCATCAAGGAACCAAATGGTAAAAATAATCCAAATTGATAAATGTAATTATTTTATATATTTACGTTTACTGCTGGGAGATAATTCTTGTGGAAAATAAAATATAAATAATAATAAGAATTAATTAAATACAGACTATTAAAAAAAAACTATGGACAAAATAACAGAATACAAATAATCAACAAAAGAGAAAAACAAAAATCAAATCAGAAGCGTAATATTAAATTCAAAAACAAAAATATTTTAGAAAATTACCAGATAGTTAAAAAATCTAAGAGCAATAATTTAAAAGGAATATATTGGAATTTATTTAAAATTGTCTAAAATCTTACAAATGCATTCAGAATCAGACCCAAACGTCCGCACAAGCACAGCCACATATCCGGATGCACACACAGGGAAAAACCAAATGTAATTTTACATTACGTTTGGTATTACATTGAGTTAGAATTAAGTGTAAATTTTCAACAAGTCATTTATAATTTGTTTGATCGGGTTTATAATAACTGAGATATTTTGAATTTAAAATTCTCTCTCTCTAAACCCCCCCGCCTTCCTCTTGATTATTGAAAACGTTAAAAGGTCGAGAATAGTAACGATCAATGAAAAATTGCGAACGCTAGAACGTTAAATACACACGAACATATGTATACTATTGAAAGACCTCATTTTAGACATCAGCTGGTACTATCGAAAGACGTCTGAAGAAATTTCAGACCAAGCCATAAATACAACCTCAATAACTTTAAGGGAAATCAGCTAAAACAATGTAGCCATATTTGTTGGCAACTGTCGTTACTTAAGTAAAACTCGACGCTGCAAAAGATTTTTTATTTATTATTATTATTTATTAACGTCCACTTTTTGCAACTCAGGCTAATTGGGACGTGTTATCTACAGGTTACCACCCTTTTCTATCCAGGGTGGGACTTAGGATGTTACTTAGTGAATTTCGTCACTAAATAATTTCCTTTGCCCTGGCGAGAATCGAACTCGCCACTCTAGGTTTGCCATGTAAGATAAAGGTCAACGCTTTAACTCGCATAGCTAACCTGAGCCCCTGCAAAAGATTTAACAACAGTTGTAATTACTAATTAATTCGATTAAAGCACAGTTAGCTATGAAAACTGATATATCTCTGTCGTACAGTAATCTAGTAAAAATCCACCTGGTGATCTGTATTCACCGATATTTGAAACACTAGAGTGCATGTTGGGACATTTGGAAAAGAGAAAGAATGTCTGGAATGGTGTTAATTGCTCAGGAAAAAATGCGTTTGGATAGACGTATATAAACTCCGTCACCCAAGGGCTGTGTTATCTACGTAAATTTCCCAAATATTTGAATGACAGATAGATTCCATCATATCATATAATATTTCCTATTTCTCCCTTTTTGTAACACCTATTCAACGACAAGCTTAAAATTTACTGAAGGACTACAGATGTTCGGCGACAATGACTTCATGAGAAAATTCCATGAATAGAAGCGGTTTTTTAATTGGGGTGGAAATCGCAAAATAAATATAACCCTGTTCAAGAGTATAGAAACACCAATCGAAGGACATAACATTCAAATTTTAGCAGATTTCGCTTAAGGGAAATCAGCTATTGAGGTTGCACTCATGACGGAATTTTCGAATTTTTTCTTCAAATGTCCATCCTACCTAGGAGATGACGAAAATGAGGTCCGTTCAAAACTGTATATATATATGTGTGTGTGTGTGTGTCTATTACCACTCTAGCGGTCGCAATTTTTGTTTAATCGTTAACACACTCGAGATTTAGTCGTTTTATGTAAAAAGGAAGATCAAGTTCGTTAACGGCTGAAATCGGACCAGGGGGAGGGTTTAGAGGGGGAGAATTTTGAAAATTAAAAATATCTACGTTAATATGCGTCGGATCGAAAAATTATAATGAATCAATCTTATTGCAAATTAAATTTACTATAAATATTGTTCTATACATTTATTCTGTATCTTGAATATTAACCGAGATTTTGCATTTGTATTCTGTGTGTGGTCGGCAGGAGTAGGCTATGTTCCGAACATTCCGCCGAGAGCTCTGGCAGCCGTTTCCGTTACTATTCGTCCCTCGTGAATAGGTTACGAGATCCTTTTCTACTACAGTTGTTGTTGGGCAGATTTCTCCACTGTAAAACTTCACGTGGGAAATCTGCTTAGTTTACGCAGCCCCTGGGTGACGGACTTTTTTCATTTCACAATAATGGGGGTATTTACGATATTATGTTTTATTCTATCTATAAAGGCCACCTTCTACCTGGGCCAACTTTGGCCACTAGAAAACATGATTTTAAATTTTGGATAAAAAGTTTAAATATCGAGATCCGTAACGCAAATAAAATGAGTGGCTATATAACTGAGTGTTAATATAAATACATCATACTCTAGCAGGCCTCTCTTTCGTCATATTCTAGGTAGGATGGACATTTGAAAAACATTTGCGACACTCGCATGTAGGACAGAAAAAAGCGTGAGTGTGAAAATTTAAGTGGTTCTCTATCCACTGGAGAAAACGCATGCGCGCTTTCCTTTTACTACGACTAATTTATAAGTACGCTGGGGCAATAGGAATTTATTTAGTGACAATCTTATTAAATAAAATCTTTGGTCCCATCTTGGCTAGAATTGGGTGGTAACCTACAGATAACCCGTCCCAATTAGCCATAGTAGTAAAAAAATGGGTGTTAATAACTAATTAGATAATAAATATTTTTATAACAACAAGAAACACTGTGAGTCGGTCAAATTGCGACACAACTAACAAAATAAATAAAATTGATTAGGAAGTTTCTCTCCCGAAAACTCATCCCGAAAATACATAAATGTTTTGAGAAGCTGGGGGAGGACGATTTCTCTATCGCACGAAAAACACGATTGTGCTTTGGATCGAAAAATCCTGTATAACCAATCTTGTTGATATAATGACGTCCATCAATCCCACTAAAATGCCTGATACTTTTTCTCTAACCGATAGATTTTTCATATAATTTGCATAGATAATTTCTTCTGTTTCATAAAGGATTGAGCAGCCTACAGTTTCATAGAGTTGTGTGTTTTTTTTTGTTCTTTTCTATAAACTATCCCGCTATTGAAAATAGATAATCTTGAGGTAAATTGATGTCTATAGAAAGTCTACACAAAGTCTCAATACATTGGTTTCTGTTTCGTGCACGTAATGTTTTGTTGTTGTTATTTATATCACACACGTTACAGATAATAGAGAGGGGTTATTTTCAGGTAATCGCCTCTTTTCTTAGATAGTACGATACTAAGGATTTTATTTAGTGAATTCATTATTCTACTTATTACTATTGTACTAAATCGAACAAAGTCTGTAAGTGCATTAAGCAGGGGCTGCGTAAACTAAGCAGAGTCTATAGACAGATTCTGTACACGTCTATAACAGGCCCTATACATGTCTATAGACAGATCGTATACATGTTTATAGACAAATATACATGTCTATAGACAACTCCTATACATGTATATAGACAGATACTATACATGTATATAGACAAAGCCTGTATATGTCCTTTACACGACTATAGACTTACCCTATATGTACAGGTCTATAGACTAATCCAATATATGTCAATAGGCACAACGTATACATGTCTAAAGACAAATACATGTCTATAAACACACCGTATACATGACTAAAGACAAACTCTCTATATGTCTCCAGACATGGCCTATACATGGCTATAGACAGACCTTATCATGTCGAAAGACAAACACTATTCATGTCTATAGGCAGCTCCTATACATGTATATAGACAAAGCCTGTATATCGCCATAGACAGTCCCTTTACACGACTATAGACTTACCCTATATGTACATGTCTATAGACTAATCCAATACATGCCAATAGACACAACGTACCTATACATGTCTAAAGACAAATACATGTCTATAAAGAGACCGTATACATGACTAAAGACAAACCCTCTATATGTCTTCAGACATGGGCTATACATGGCTATAGACAGACTCTATCATGTCGAAAGACAAATACTATTCATGTCTATAGAAAGATCCTATACATGTATATAGACAAAGCCTGTATATGTCCATAGACTTCCCTTTACACGACTGTAGACTTACCCTATATGTACATGTCTATAGACTAATCCAATTCATGCCAATAGACACAACGTACCTATACGTGACTAAATACCAACCCTCTATATGTCTTCAGACATGGGCTATACATGGCTATAACCAGACCCTAACATGTCGAAAGACAAACACTATTCATGTCTATAGACAGATCCTTTACATGTCAATAGACAGACCTTATTCATGTATATAGATACAGCTATATACGCCAATAGACAATCCTTATACATGTATATAGACAGACCCTATCATGTCGAAAGACAAATCTAAATACGCCAACAGACAATCCTTATACATGTATATAGACAGACCTTATACACGTCTATAGACGAATCCTATATATGTCAAATATTATACATGTTTCTAGACAATTGTCAATAGTAATGGAGTTGTTCAATTTCATATACAAGTGTACATTTAGATTAATCAGGAATAAGATGCTTCATTTACTTAGAGTACATATGCATGCCCATGGAATTTATTTTCTCCACCATCAGAATTTTAATATGTTTATCAAAGATATAAACCCTAAAATAAACAACATCCCTTAATGTTTCTGAATTCTACTTAAGACCGCAGCTGGGATTAATATAGCAGAGACAGGATATAACACGAGTGAGAGGAAATGAAAGGGCGGCGGAAGGAAGCTGTAATGAAGAGAGGTTGGATACCCGCCAAAATTTTGGCGGGTAACCTACTAAAAGCCTCATTAATACTTAATATCCCCCAAGGCCTTTATCAGGTATCTTAGCTACCTTGATAGCAATCCCAGTGACCTCTAGGGCCCTTATTTCAATTATGCAAGAGGTTGTCCAAAGTGGCTAAACTTATTTTGATTTAAAATTCCACATTGAAATAAAGAGAAACCACCTTGTATATTTTTTTACATTTTAAATATATGTGGCAAAAGAATAAGAACAATGCATAGAAAAAACAAAACAACTGTCACACTTGGAAATAAAGTAATTTATAAGTAAAACAAACTATTGGTTCCTTTCTGAACTGGGAACACTTCGTATAAAATGATACCATTTTGTGTCGCTGGATAGCAAAGGAACACATAACGATAAACAAAGATTTGATTAAATCAACATTACTACCTTCTTACTCCTATTAAATTAAATATAGAAAATATTTGTATTTATTAATATATATGTGAAACTTTGCAATAACGGAGATATTGGTCGAAAAAAAAAATCAAAATAACACAAACCAAAAGAAATTGTAAAACCTCAAATTAGAAAAAAAAGAGCGCAATGAAAATAATATTAAAGAATAATACATAAATTACAAATATCTACAGTTATTTTAAAACAACGACAAAATGTTTTGTCCTACTTCATTTACAATTATTTCATTATGGAATACACTTACCCACTGCAGAACACGACGTAACCAGACAAACCTTACAATCTGGACGAATTACTGATAAAAGTACACATCTGGGTGCTTTTTTAGGATATTTAAACCAGATTGTCTATAACTACTCATGTAATTCTCAGTCTTCGTCTATTCCAGAGAAGTCGTAAAGGTTTATTTGCAATATTATTTTTATAAACTTAATTGCAACACTGAGAAATGCCATTTAATTATTTAGCAATTTTACCATTTGGTTGATTACACTAGGTTAAACGAGATTTATTTACCATTTTTTTAAATTTAGCGAGAAACATGAATTCCTGCTGTCCGTGCATTACTGGCGTAGGTAACTAGTAAAAATGAATTCAGGAAGAAACGAATACGATTCTGATAATATATGAAAACCAAAATTTCCGAATGATTGCTGAGAGAGGATGTTTCTAAGCACAGCTTTAAGAGCCAGATCTTAAGATATATTTTTATTCTCTTAAATTCTTTAATGATTTTCAATTTATGTTATTTTAAACATAAATTTAAATTTTCTACTTAAGAAAGCTGTTATTATCGGCGGTGGCTTCCTAATCATATTTAACGGTTATTTATTTAACCTTTGTACTACAATGCCTAATAAGTAGATAAAAATTCATTAAATAACGTCCAAAAATCCCACCCTGGCTAGAAATGGGTGGTAACCTGTAGATAACCCGTCCCAATTAGCCTAAGTTGCAAAAAGTGGACGTTAGTAAATAATAATAATAATAATAAGTACAGGTTATTTTCAAGTTTCTGCACTTTTACTTCAACTAGTAAATTCACTTATTTTTTATTGCCTTAAACAATTTTATTGATCTCAGTAAGAATAAAGTAGAATTATTATTAAAGAATTTATTATTCCTATTATATATTAGCGTCTAGTTTTTGCTACTATGGCTAATTGGGACGGGTTATCTACAGTTTACCACCATTTTCTAGCCAGGATGGACTAAGCATTTTATTTAATGAGTTCGTCACTAAATAAATTCATATTGCCCAGGCGGAAATCGAACTCGCCTCTCTAGCTTTATCGTGTGAGGTTAAGACCGACCCGACCCTTAACTAACATGCCAAACCTCCTGTCCCCAAAGAATTTATTATATTTTAATTGTTTATAATATTTCAGAACTAAAAATAATGTAAAGAAGAGAACATAAAAAGTTGTTCGGAAACTTTAAAACAAGACTTCTTTTAGCTTATAAAGAGCTTTTTTAATGTTTATGGCTGCCACACAACAAATTGCCTTGTTAACGGTGTCTTATTATACTGGCTTAGGAGACACTTCGGTTGAGAACAATTTTTATTCTTGAGTATTTTTCAAGCATAAAGCTCTATGGCATTTTTCTGGATCCTCTCATTTAATAAATCGATTTACCCTATAATGTTGGTTATAGATCCAAGCATCTCTGATTGCAAATTATCATGAAACATAAGTATTCATGTCCTGGAAAGAATTTAGTGAATGGTCAGCTTAGCCTCTCTTGCAGAAGAGTTAATTAAAAAAAGAATTGGGTTTTTTAAATAATTAGAAGTTTGAGATTGAGTAACATTGTAAAGTTCAAGGTTATATGACTTACCTTTTATTGTTCTTTTGACAGCTTATTTGACATGCTAATGTACTTTTTATGTATATATTTTAATTATTCATCTTAGTTTAGAGTCCAGGTTCACTAATAAAAACATCACTCTTTCACCACAGATATTATTCATAATCGCCCTGTAAGTTTCGTGGCTTACATACTCCCTCTTCAGGGGCCATTCAGTTACGATGAGCTCGTTCCGTCTAACATTCGTTGAAACGATCCTTCCGCACTATGGAGGTCGTTGAGTTTCATATGTACATGTAATGGTTCACCTACATATTTACCACCTACATAAAATGATCTATTTACAACTAATGATACATGTCAAGTATTACATGTACTGCTGCATTTATGTATACATCATGTAACTCACATACCCGGCTAAATAATTTTGATGCGCTGTTTGATAAATAATAGACATGAATGCTTTTCATTCTAATTTTTATTTCAATTACAACATGTTTGTTAGTCAGGTGATATTAACTATAACATAACATTTAACACAGCTAAACTACATACTTCATTTTTGTACAAAGAAATTATTAATATAAAACTGCAAATACACACTACTATTTTATATGAATCACATATATTATATTTTTTGTTTAAATACATCAATTAAGTATTTTCAATACTACAGGCTACAGAAAATCGGATACTAGGCTCACTTGGTGCTTCAATATCTAAAATAGGCATCTAGTTCCGATAGATAAGTCTTAGTTATATTGTTCAATATTATATTTATTCCAATAAATAAAAACATATTATCTATTCACATTAAAATTTCTACTTTTAGTTTTCCTAAATGTAATCAATACTAGGCAATATTGTAATGTTTGAATACTTAAAATAGATATTATTTCATTATTTAAATATATATATTTGCTTCAATATATTATTATTTCATTTTTAATGGAAGATATATCTTGTATTCTACAGTTCATCATGTATGTTAATATTTATTCTCGTCATAGCATTGCTTACAATTAGGCTTAATTCATAACAATATATGTATACTTCTGGTTATAAAATATTTTTAACACAAATCACTCATCAGACCCGAGGACTTGCCCTGAATTGGATTTATCTTTAAAATTACTAGAAGAATAAAATGTCTTTGTTTATAAGTGAAAAATAAATAAAAAATATCTTCTGTTTTTGAACAATAGTATAAGAATATTTTAAGCAGACTGTTGTAATTATATTCTATTGAATATCACTTACAGGATGTGTAAATGAAAATCCCCTACACTTTTTGAAACTTTTTTATTAATATTTTTACTAAAAATGAAACGAGGAAAATTTATTTTTATCATGAAGTGATTTTTAGGAATTGCAAAGTCAATAAATACGGTAAAATATACGTACTATAATTCTGAAATCAATGAAAATTTAAAATAGCACAAAAATTAGATTCGCATAATTTGATGTTATCTTTGTCTGGAATTTAGACAAATATATTTGTATTTTTAGGCTTCTTCTTAAAAAAATAAAACTGTGTGAAATGTCTTTAAAATTGTAGGTGAAGAAGCTAATTTCGTAGTGCACAGTATGAATTATGTAATTATCAGTTAAATGCAGAAAATAATTAATTAATTATTAATTGATTATTCTAAATTAATTTCTCGATATTTGGTCTTCATTGAAACATAGCTTACTAATTTAAATATTTTTACTCTTTGATGAAATCATTACGAATATGAACTCCTGCTTTCATTTATAGCATTATTTTACGTTCTTTTTTAAATGTGTATATTGAATCATGTATGTGGTCAAGTTGTTCAAAACATTTTAATTCCAATTTCAACCTCATAGAAGAGGTCCTTTTTTTTTTACTCATTTGTACTTCTCAGATATAGGTTTCGTCAAATAGTTTATTTAAATAACAGTATTTCGTATCTTTTTCAAAAGCCCTATTTTTAATTGTAAATATATAGATTTTATTTTAATGTACTCCCGGCTATATAATCTACATATATTATAACCGTGGAAATGCAAATGCAATAATGGTCATGAATTTGATGTAAGGCTGAATTTTTTACACTAGTCCTCGGGTTCTCCATTTGGACGGCAACCCAAAAATGGTCGACCAGCGCTGGACACATCTGAACTGAATTAGAAAGGTCTCATCTTTAGCTTAGGTTTTTCTATACAATATTTGAGAATATATCATGCTAAATATGGATTATTGGTGAAATATTGTATTATTGTATTCTGGGAATATATATGGAGGACGTATTAATAACTGTGAAGGTTGTTGGAAATCGGCTGATGAAGCCGCACAATCAATAATCAGAAGTTTATCTAATGTTAGTAGCTTTGGATACATTCATATTCATCATCAGACCAACATGACTTCAGTGGAAGAACAGTGAGATGCAAACTCACGGAACGCACATTGAAATTGAGTTTGGTCGATTTGCAACATTTGTTCCATCTTACTCAAACGATGGACACCAAAGGTGTTTGATCATGATGAACAACAAAATAAACCGTTTCAGTTCGATTTAAATATCTCATCAGTGAATATCCAACATACTTCACAATCATTAAAGGTCCAGTGGCTACCAAATATCCTTTCGATTAAGAACGAAACACAATTCATTTGGTTTCACTTCAATTCATCTCTGTGCCATTTCCTTCCCGATGTAAACGCACTGCTCGACGCCCGCTACTGTGATCCTCTACTCGGAAAGTGCATGCCAGTTCTGAATCTGTTCCATAGGATTCGCAAATGCCGAGTTCCAGTGTGTCAGTGCCTTACCTCTGGCGAACATGTATGATCCTAGGACACACTTCCCAAGCGACTTATCTGAAAAAAATTAATAATTGTTAGAACATTCAAAAGACTCATATCTCATAAATTTTTATACATTACATTGTACTATTTGTTTTCCCCCTCATATCAACCCTATGAGAAGTAATTTCTTTGAATCAATTTTTTTGTCCATTGTCCTCGAGGTATATAAGCCAAAGGAGGTATATAAATTTAATAGTTTTGGATTAAAATTAGTGGTCACAGAGAAACGTTTTGAGTTACCTATGTGACAAGTACATTTATATTTGTCTTGATTGTTAAAATACAGTACATGGTCCGTAAAACATTTCTGAACACTTAATCCATTCTCTCTCCCATTTATATACGGAGTCCGTATGTAAGTATTTTTTATGTAAGAAGAATGGTAAAAGTGTGAATTCTGGGATTAGTGTTATATCTTGAGCTCTTTGCTAGTGTTTGTTTCCAATGTTTCCTGGATGGACTTTGTTCCAGTCTATGTGGATGTGTAGATTTAAATGTATAATTCCCAAAATATTTTGTCAATCGTTCTCTGTAACATATTAGTGTATGACCGTATTTTTGTATTGGTTTTATTGGCTAAATTCTCACTTAAATTAAAGCTGTTGTCTGGATACTAATACTGGCTAATAGCCTATCATTAGTCAGCTTATGCAGGCTACAGTCAACAAAGGAATGGCTACCTAACAACTATGGTCTTGAATGGAATTCAACAGTAACCTGTAAATTTTATATATATATTATATATAAATCGTAAATATTACGCAGTACTTTTTTACAAACATTTGGAGTTATCTTGCTATTTATTTTTACCACTCTTTGAAACCTGTAATATAGACAACCTAATAAGTCAAGTCGCCAATTGTTATGAACCATATTCTATCTGTGTTTTATAATATGACTTATATTAATGATATATTTGTTCAATATTTAAGCCAACGCTGGGTGTTGACTCTATGTTTATAAGTTCATCATCGTCAGGGCGTGTTCTCACGTTCCGACACTGCTGGAGCCAACCCAACATGGCATCCAGATATTAAGCCCGGTTTAAACCATTCTTCATCTGACCATTATTCCAATTTATAAATAGTCCTACATTAATGCATTTCGTTCTGTGAAATATCTCGATGTAATTACCTTGTCCTATTGTGTTTAGGATTTCAAACAACTTGGCAAGCCATTGAAAGGAGGCAGCCAAGAATATTTGGTATAACTTGTCTAAACACTAATTGTTCAAAGCAGGGATTAATTACATATAACATTAAATGGTGCATTGAGAAATGCATTTGTCTGAGATTTGTCATCAGAAAAGATAGGAGCTAATTTATTATGAATGTAGATAATGCAGAAAGAAAACAATATATCTTTACAAGAAACTAAAGTACGGACAACGTAATCCAAGAATTCCAACAAACAAATATGACATATGGAAGACACCATTTTACATTCTATTTATTAATTTTTGCATTGTAGAGACCAAATGTAAACTGGACTTGCAATGCCCATGGAATTGAGATAATAGTCGATATAAAATCTTTAAACAAAAATGAAATGAATAGAGGCGTATTATTATTTGTTAATTATTGACATCCCCCACCATAAAAAAAGGTTGTGTTTGGAGAACAACATGGGAAATGAACTAATGAGGTCGTACTGTAGATGCGATTTATGAAAAAAGAAAGAAAAACAAAATGTCCATCTATCCTACCAAGGAGATAAAGAAAATAAGTTCAATATTATCTATCTATATATATATATATATATATATATATATATATATATATATATATTTAAAATTTTTTCTTCTTTTCTAAATTCTCCATTACATTATGTCAAAGTGGCAAGACTAGAGGGTAGATTAAAGTTGTAGTCTGCATATTCATGCTGGCTAATCTATCCTTAGTAAGCTTATGCAGGCTACAGGCTACCGAGGGATGGCTATCTAACAACTCTGACCTTGAATCGAATTTGCCCCACCAATGCCTTTACTGGTGCTAATGGAATTTCCCTCATGATGCCTTCATTGCTGGATGGTCTGATGAAAAAGGCAATGGGAAACCACTGCACGTCCTTGTGACCCCCTCATTCCCTTGTTCGGTACCGTGAGAATCAGGATTACCCGATTACGAGATCAATTTCCAGGTGTAGACTGTATACTAACATACTTCATATCATGTAAAACCGAAAATCCAGTTCGTTAATTTCTGAAATCAGACCAGGGGGATTTAAAGGGGGGGGGGGGTTGAAAATTCAAAATATCCTTTGTTATTATAAGATTGATTAAAGCCTTTTATAGAAACTTTTTTTTTAACACTTAGTGTTCTACAATTGTTGTTTTGTAAATTTTTTCGTAACATAATATTAGGCGAGTTATTTGTATTTTCTAATTTTTAGTCTTCAGTGCACTCCCACTTCTAATAATAGAATTTTACTTTGAGTAACATCTCATGTCCAGATTAAATTTTAATTCCCGTTTAAGGTCAGAAATATACTTCAGGAGTAATAGATTGTGAGATGAAACATCACCAGCGCATGTTATTTTGGGTTTGACTCATATTATCGCAAACAATCTCGTTATAAAAAACGTTAATTTCGAAATATTGTATGGAAAAGTGTATTTCTCATTAGTTAACACTCAACGTCAGTAGATTAATAGGGATTCACATTTGTTGGCTGAATATGTGTTAGAGGAATTAAAAAAATATATGTTTGTGAAGATACGCATCAGCAAACAAGTTTATAACCTGCCAGAACCTAATTAGTTTGATTAAATATGAAGAACTCACTAAAATTGTAGAGAGATCTTCAGTCTAGTTAGTCCGAGGAGTTTTCTAGTTTCTGAAAACCTGCCAGAATATTATTATCACTAACCTAACATTATCTTTATTCCACTAAGGATATCTTTTAAAAGATTTGTTTTAAGTGAAATCAGCTGTTCTGGTTCTATACCAGACTGGATACGTACCTTCAAGTACCCAACCATCCTATTTACATGTTACAAAAATAAAGTGTCAGTTATCTCTCCGGCATCCTTCATTTTCGTTCGACCGTTGCTAAACTCGTTATTTAAACGTTTCAAGGTATCATTAAACCAAAAATTCATTATTGATTTAAATCGGGCCCTAAAGAATGGAGGTTTAGAGAAAAGGATTTAAACGCAAAATCCTAAATACTTCTATTATCGTTAGTCCTATCGAAAAATGTTATATATCTTATCTTGTTGATTGTAAGAAAACATGGTTTTATAACAAAAAATTGTAGAAATCATCTGTCATCGAGTGTCAATCCCCGACAAGGTGGTAGTATATCATGCTTAGTCTCATCGATCAAATAATTAAATATTTATGTCGTATTTAAATAAATGAAGTTAGGTGATTTATCATAAGGGAAATCCGCTATAGAGGTTATTAGCCAAGACACAATTCTTGAAAACTATCTTCAAATGAGCTCCTATCCTACCTAGAAAATGAGAGAAAAACAAGGTCGATTCAAATAATATATTTAATATATGGCTGACATATGGTATGGCAAAATTGTGACCCTTGTAGATTCATTTCAGCCCATATTTAGCATCGTAACCTTCTCCAGTACTTCTCCATGCCATTCAATGGCAGACTGTCAACAAAAAAAATGTGTTCAATTTCTAAAATCGAATTTGATAGTTAATCCATTCCTTTTAGCAGATTTCCCTTATAGGAAATCAGCTATTGAGGTCGTACTTATGACGGAATATTCTCTCTCTCTCTCTCTCTCTCTCTCTCTCTCTCTCTATATATATATATATATATATATATATATATATATCTATATATTTGTCTGTTACCGACATAGCGGTCGCTCTTTTTTTTTGATCTTTACCAAACTCGATATTTAGTCGTTTTATATAAAAATAAAGATCATGTTCGATAACGCCTGAAATCGGACCAGGGGGAGGGGGGGTTTAGAGGGGAGGATTTGCAAATTCGAAATATCTCTGTTACTATACGTTGGATCGAAAAATTGTACAGAATAAATCTTATTGCAAATTAAATTAAATATTAATAAATATTGTTATATACATTTATTCTCTATCTTGAATATTAACCGAGATATTTGCATTTTTATTAAATCTGGACAGCTAACGGATGAGAGTGACTTTCCCACCAAAAGCTAGTTCGGCCGTTTCCTTGACTGCTCGGCTCTCGTGAAATTTCTCTATTGTAAAACTTCACTTGGGAAATCTGCTTAGTTTACGCAGCCCCTGCGTGACGGACTTTTATTGGCATTGAAACACTCATTTACATACTTTTAATTATAACATAATTATACAAGCATATTTACACATAGATGTGTCTGTGTGAGTGTGTTTATGTGAATGTCTATGTATATATGTTCCAGAGAGGGTGTATATAAGGGAGAGGGTAGGTCTGTGTATATATGTTGACATCGAGCATGGTCAGAACTTGAAAGGCTGACCACGGAGTTGTTACACCTGCTCGCTACCAGAGCGCGCTGGTGTCGCAGCGGTAGTGGAGCGAAAGTCTAGTGAGTAACTCAGTCCAACAGCCCGTTGATATGACGAAGTATATTAGATCCCGTCTAATAGCAAACTGGCTGTCGGTGATATGAACACTGTCCATCCCAGGTATATGTCGAGGACGGTCAGTCAGAAAGAAAACGAGATCTAGGAGAACCAATGTCATTCGTTATCACGACGGGGTTTAACTGATTTACTCACTAGACTCCCACCATTCCGATACCGTTTGACACCAGCGCGATCTGGTAGCTAATCGGAGCGAGGGCTCCGTGTTCACCCACTAAAGAACTGACCATGCTCGAGATTGATGGGCTTAGGATCTAAAGTTGGAGGCTCTTCCCCAGATCTATAGGCGCCAAGGGCAACAGTGTGTATATATATATTCCAAGCCTCCCTTGGCTAACTGGGATAATACCAGGAGTTGACACACACACACACACACACACACACACACACACACACACACTCAAACATACCTCTTCCCATGGGCTTTTAGGGTTTTAATGTAACTTAACATTTCATATCCGTTTTAATTTTTCTTTTTACATAAGGATCTTATAATGGGGAAAATAAGTAATAGAATATACAGTAGACGTCATCTCGTGTTATCACATCTCGGAAATATCAGGTTAGTTCAGACAGTCCCTGCCTATGCCTGCAGCCCCCTTTTTATTCTCAGAGATGATTTTGAGCAGAAGATTGGAGGAGACATGATGAAAAAAAGGTGGGAAAAATTGTTGGACAGGTGCTCTCTCCTTCAGTCCAATTCCACATTTGATATGTTTGGTCTTCGAAATGAAACAGGTGTTTGAGGATTTGGCACATGAAAATATTTTAGTATCCACCTAGAAGTGCTCTGGATTAAACGAAAAAAAAAACCATTAAAAGCCAAGAAAAGGCCTTCTTTTCAAAACTAATAATTAAATTTAATGTCAGAATCGTAGAAAATATTAAAGACCTTAGTAAGTAACTTTAAAGTATAATGAGAAATTTAATTAGGTCACGAATGGAAACTAAATGCGGTTTTACGTTTATTTGTTTGCTCATTAAGTGACGGGTTTTCATCCACATGAAAATATAAAACATCCTCCAGTAAATACAACCGTTTAAGGATCTTTAAATCTTTACAGAACATAAGAATCTTTTGTAACAAAAAAATAAAATACTTATATTAATAAAAATGTGAAAAGCTCCGGATTTGTGTTTATGTATATAGATTCCCCAAAAGGGAAATCAGTTATTGAGGAAGTTCTCATTGCGCGATTTTCGAAAAACATTTCTTGTCCATCGATCCTAACCAAACGATAACGAAAAGAGGTCCATTCAAAATTAATTATATATATATATATATTACCTCGTAACTATCGCAGTTTTTGTTTGATCATTACCAAACTTGGTAATTCAAAATATTACCGTTATTACGAGGAGGATCGAAAATTGTTATAGAACCAACCTGTATAAACTATTGATGCTCTACAATTGTTGTTTTATATTTTTTCTCGTAACTCAAATAATAAGTGAGTTATTCGTAATATCTTGGTTTCAGATTTCAGTAAGTTACCATTATTACTGATCGGAATTTGTTTTAGATATAGGGAAAATACGGCGAGATGACATTATTAATGTGTCATACCAGCACATGACAAATCTGCTTGGTTTAGGTACAGTCCCTGCGTGACGGACATATTATGCAGCCTCATTGGATGATAGACCCAGAAAGAAGTGGTTTAATAGGCTTAGATCTTAAAGAGTTATACGTTTATAGAACTGAAATTTCTAAGAAGAGGCCCAAGCTATACTAAGACTGTAGAGTATCAGCAAGATTGCTAATATGAGATTTTTGGAAGTTATACACAACAGTAGATATATACAACTTCATGTATTTTACAATGATTCGAAATACATATCAGAAGAGTGCAGCTTACCAGATCTGTTTTAATCCTTGTAAAGCAGATAAACAGAATGTTCTGCTGTACATAATTTATAATTAGTGGCATACGATATTTTTGTTCCAATCGCTAAAAGCGGTGTGGGATGGAACTACATTTATAGATCTTATAAAAATACAGAAGGAAGTCCCTAAACAAATTTTCTGAATCTCTAAAAGCCACTAAGATTTACAATTTTTTTTAATTTTCGCTCTCCTCTAAAATCCTCTATTCAATTTCTATTGAAAGGTTAAGTACATAACTAGTTGTTATTACTTTTATTATTATTGTCTATTAACGTCCACTTATTGATACTATGTCTAATTGGGACGGGGTTTATACAGGTTAGCACCGTTTTATAGCCAGGGAGCGACTAAGGGTTTCAATTCGTCACTAAATAAATTCCTAATGCCCAGGTGGGGATCGAACTTATATATATATATATATATATATATATATATATATATATAAAGTTCGATCTCCACCTATTATTATTATTAGATTATTTGATATAGAAATATAGAATGACTGAGGTGACACTACTAATGTATCATTCTACTATTTGGAAAATCTCCTTAGTTTATGCAGCCACTGCGAAACGAATGTTTTTGGCTAGCAAATGTATGTTTAAAGTCATTTTCGGTAAAACGCGAGCTCATTCTCAGTAGCTTCAAATTTGTTTAATTAAGACATTCCCGCAAGAATGTAATGGGATTGGAAGACGTCGTAACCTTAAGTGTAAACAGGATTCCGACTGTTTGTGCCATTTATTCGCGAGATGCGGCATAAAAAAGAATCGGGCGATTAGGTTCTGAATTAAAACAGCTGGCAATAGTCCACAGGTTCGCGCCAAAATAGCATTCATGTGATGCGAGAGAGCGGGAGACCTCCATACTGCCTACCTCTTTGGCTCGGCCGTCCACTTACTATTCCACACACTATGGGACTAAAAATATATATTTCATAAATATGACAGTTAGACATTTTCAAAGCTGATATAGGTAGTTGTTAACAGCTAAATTTTATTATTAGTTCAACTGTCTGCTTCAGTATCTC
The DNA here is from genome assembly GCA_019009955.1 of Riptortus pedestris. Lineage (NCBI taxonomy): Eukaryota > Metazoa > Arthropoda > Insecta > Hemiptera > Alydidae > Riptortus > Riptortus pedestris. The sequence goes on along the minus strand of CM032232.1, from coordinate 128,736,360 downwards.
TAAACAATATCAGATCATATTCTATTCTTTGTTCATGGCTTAATAAAGAAGACATGTTAAAAATTCGTAAAATATAACCGTGGAGTGGGGGTTGAACTGAAGGCTGTGAGGAAACAGAATACCTCGAATAACGTCTACGATTTCCGAGTAAGAGAGCAGTCTACTTTACGTCAACTATTAAAGAATACATTTTTGACAAGGTTTCATTTATAACATATCACTCATAATAACATAATATTTAAAAATTTTTATTTTACCTTGACTCCAAACTCAAACTCTTACTGGTTCTATTTCAGCCAGTAAAGAACTTGATATGTTAAATCAAATGAGATTGGTTATCAAACGCTAATTATGAACACTAGACCATTAACAAACAAATAGTCATATATACACACACACACACACACACACACACACACACACACACATATATATATTAGTTCCATTAACCATGGAGGACCTGGAATATGTTGACTCGTGGTCATATCACCGACAGGCAGTTTGCTAATCGACGGTATCTAGGAGAGTCAAATGTACTTCGTGAAATCAACGGGCTGACAGACTGATTTAATCACTAGACTTCCACCATTCCACTAGCACCGTGACACCAGTGCTCTCTAGTAGCGAACTGGTGTTACGACTCTGTGGTCACCCATTCAAGTACTGGTCATGGTCGATTTTGCTAGGCTCAGCTTATGTAAAACTGATGTATACATAAGCATACACAAATGTAGGATCTATGGACACAAGAAGATGTTAATCGTAAATCGCCTTCTTAAGAGAGTACTCTGCTTACCCTATAATGGCACAATATAAAGGGGTGTGCTTCAAAAATTCAACCATTATTTCCATGTTTCCTCCTAAGTAAAGACACGATATTTGAGAAGCAAGGTTTGAAATTTAAATTGGACCCAAGATATATTCAGACGGGGAATCAGCAAGGAAGCTCGTTAAATTAAGTATCACTAACGGGCTGAATATTGTAAGGTCCCAAAAGGAGGTTTTTGTCTAAGGTTCCAAAAACAAATCCCAATATTAGCTGACATTTTCTTCTTGCTTGGAGTTATGACTGTTTATTTGATGGGGAAAATGTCCGTTTGATCTAGTGGTCGAAAATGATTAATGAGATTGTAACTATTCGATATTTTTTCGGCCACTGTCATAGCAAAAGGCTCTCCCACGCTCGACTTCAAGTAATAATAAACTTGATCTGAAATATTACTTGGAACGTTTAAACAAGTTTGAAATTGTGGTTATAAGGTCGTTAACAGAATGTTTTACCAGATTTCCCTTAAGGGAAATCAGCTATTGAGGTTGTACTCATGACGGAATTTTCGAAATTTTTCTTCAAATGTCCATCGATCCTACCTAGTAGATGACGAAAATGAGGTCCGTTCAAAACTGTATATATATATCTGTTACCGCTGTAACACTTGCGGAGCTTTGAAAGGTCTGTTTGTTTACAATTCAGATGCTTTCCGTTGGGAGATTATTAAAAGTGACTAAAAAATGTCTAATTACGGTTGTATTTATTCACGGTGGTGTTAAGTGTTACCAGTGTGTAGATTTATCTATTGTAAAATTCAAGTGGGGAATCTGCTTAGTTTACGCAGCCCCTTCCGGGCGGACCTTTATTTAAATATATTCGTCCTTTCTGGAAGTACTTTGACGGTCCTTATCATTATTACAGTTAAGGCCTTCGGGTATTGATTATGACATCATATTTTTGGCGCATGGTTAGTTAGACATACCCCAGAGCCTCTCAAAAAATATATTTCTATTTATTGTCCATATTATCGTCATATTCGACTTTGGGGGTTTTCTGTAAACTGATTATTGTGGTACATCTTATAATATATTAGATCATTTTTAAAGGACAATTAGACCTGCTGAAACATTAGGTGAACAGATTAGCTCTTTGGAATCCAATGTCTTCATTGTATAAATAAATCTGGCCCGCGTTGTAGAAGATGTGATAGACAACATAAACACAAGGCGACGCATTGTTGTGTTTGGCGCTGATAACACGTTATTCACTGATAGTGAATTCAGGCTTTCTACATTCCATTAACTCCCTGTCCTCTTTCTACAACCCTCCTCCCTCTCAGACATTCCTTATCTCATTCGGTCTCTCACCTATTCCTTTTTTTATTTTACATTTTCTCTTAAAATTCTGTTCCTCTATTTCCTTTACATCTGTCCTTATGGGAGTTCTTTATAACATTCAGTGATGGAGGTCAATTAAAATGGTTGGTTTTCTCCCCCCCCCCCACCTGTCTCCATAAACTCTCTCTCTCTCTCTCTCTCCCTCTCTCTCTCTCTCTCTCTCTCTCTCTCTCTCTCTCTCATAATACCTTTTTTGTACTAGTGGATTGTCCGTAAATATACCTGTATACTCAATAGGACACTCAACGAGTCGATGCATATCAGGATTTTTTCTTGTGTCGAGTGTTTACAAATGCAGTGATATTGTGCGAACTAAATTGCGAATAGTATTATGGTTGGACCACTCATGTACGTACTTCATTTATACAAATGTATGTATATTGTTGGGAGGGAGTGTCTATGCATCAGTAGCAGAGCCTCGGACTTCATATCGCCTAAGTCAAGCAACATCGAGCTTGCTCACCTCTTGAATGGGTGACCGCGGAGTTAATACACTGATTCGCTTTCAGAATGTGTTGGTGTCATGGTGGAAGTGGAATAGAATAGTGAGAGAATATGTCAGACAGGTATGGTGAAGTATATTGACTCTCCTAGGTCACTTCTATTAACAAATTGGTGATATGACCATTGCTCGTCTCTCGGATTAATGAGGCACGTTAATGAACTGGAGACGACTCATTCCAGGTCCCCCTTGGTTAATTGGTTGGGGAGATGTACAAGTTCGTCATTCTCTACGTAAACGTCTGATCGCTCGTGCCCCACTCATTGGCGGATAATGTTCTCTAAAATCGTCAATGCCAACCGGAATAAAAGAAAAGTCCGTCACGCAGGGGCTGCGTAAACTAAGCAGATTTCCCACGTGAAGTTTTACAATAGAGAAATTTCACGAGAGCCGAGCCAGTCAAGGAAACGACCGAACTAGCTTTTGGCGGGAAAATGCAAAGCTTTAATAAAAATGCAAATATCTCGGTTAATATTCAAGATAGAGAAAAAATGTATATAACAATATTTATAGTAAATTTAATTTGCAATAAGATTAATTCGGTAAAAGTTTTCGATCCGAAGTATAGTAACGGAGATATTTCGAATTTTCGAAAATCCTCCCCTCTAAGCCCCCCCCCCTCCCACTGGTCCGATTTCAGCCGTTAACGAACTTGATCTTTCTTTTTAAACAAAACTACTAAATATCGAGTTTGGTAACGATTAAACAAAAATTGCGACAGCTACAGCGGTAACGGACAAATATATATATATATTCTCTCATTAATCCGAGAGACGAGCAATGGTCATGTCACCAATTTGTTAATCGAAGTGACCTAGGAGAGTCAATATACTTCACCATACCTGTCTGACATATTCTCTCACTATTCTATTCCACTTCCACCATGACACCAACACGTTCTGAAAGCGAATCAGTGTATTAACTCCGCGGTCACCCATTCAAGAGGTGAGCAAGCTCGATGTTGCTTGACTTAGGCGATATGAAGTCCGAGGCTCTGCTACTGATGCATAGACACTCCCTCCCAACAATATACATACATTTGTATAAATGAAGTACGTACATGAGTTGTCCAACCATAATACTATTCGCAATTTAGTTCGCACAATATCACTGCATTTGTAAACACTCGACACAAGAAAAAATCCTGATATGCATCGACTCGTTGAGTGTCCTATTGAGTATACAGGTATATTTACGGACAATCCACTAGTACAAAAAAGGTATTATGGCAGAGAGAGAGAGAGAGAGAGAGAGAGAGAGAGAGAGAGAGAGAGAGAGAGAGAGAGTTTATGGAGACAGGTGGGGGGGGGGGGAGAAAACCAACCATTTTAATTGACCTCCACCACAGAATGTTACAAAGAACTCCCATAAGGACAGATGTAAAGGAAATAGAGGAACAGAATTTTAAGAGAAAATGTAAAATAAAAAAAGGAAGAGGTGAGAGACCGAAAGAGATAAGGAATGTCTGAGGGGGAGGAGGGTTGTAGAAAGAGGACAGGGAGTTAATGGAATGTAGAAAGCCTGAATTCACTATCAGTGAATAACGTGTTATCAGCGCCAAACACAACAATGCGTCGCCTTGTGTTTATGTTGTCTATCACATATTCTACAACGCGGGCCAGATTTATTTATACAATGAAGACATTGGATTCCAAAAAGCTAATCTGATCACCTAACGCTTTTGAAATCTATTTTTTGAGAGGCTCGGGTATGTCTAACGAACCATGGGCCAAAAATATGATGTCATAGTCAATACCCGAAGGGCTTAATTGTAACAATGATAAGGACTGTGAAAGTCCTTCCTGGAAGGACGAATATATTTAAATAAAAGTCCGCCCGGCAGGGGAATTATTCTTCACCGGAAAGAAAAAAATTACTAAAATATATCTGCATAAAACATACTAATTTTATTGAAAACTATTTACTATATCTAAGGCTGTAATTTACAATGAATCAGAATAAGTTTTATTTCAATCACGCAAATTTTTGTTTTATATATATAAATTTGAACGGACATCATTTTCGTCACTTCCTAAGTAGGGTTGAAGGAATTTGAGGATTCTTTTTTTTTTTTTTTTTTTAAAATCGTATCGCGAGTTCAACCTTAATAGCTGTTAAGGGAAATCTGCTAAAAGGACAATGACATAAAAGAAAAAAAAATCCCCATTGCTTGCAATTTACCATCCAAGACTTCTGAGCATCAAAAGAAAAGTAAAAAATGCATTGCCCTCCCAAGTGCTATTTATCAACCCCCAACCCCCGACTCAGCAACGACGTCAGCATCCTTCAGCCGGATTACCTCACTTAATCAAACTCCGCCAGTTTTTGTGCCACAATTTTCCTCACAAAGCTGCTTATTTACGCATAAGAGGCTTATTTTTGGAAAAGGTTAATATATCTATGCCGCTTCAGGGCAAGTATATTCATACGTCACGCTAGAATTTTGATGACTCCACGATTATAAGTAGTAGTACTACAGTTATGGATGAATCCGGCAAGATATATTAAAAAATGTCCTTAAATGTTTAAGGAGCATGTCATATTTTTCAATCGTAGAAATAATTGGAAATTATATTGGTTGTGGTACATTACCTAGTACGAATAAGGGCTGCGTAAAGTCATTTGAAATGAAATTCTAAATTTCTAAATAAAATTCCCATGCGCCGAAGTGGGGTTTTACTGAAGTCTGAAAACAAGAAATTACCAATAACTCGCTTAATATTTGAGTTTGTACTGTTTCCGCTGAATGCGGGTGTTTACCGAATGCAAAAAATTAAAAAAAAAATAAGTCCATCACGCAGGGGCTGCGTAAACTATGCATATTTCCCACCTGCTGGTATAACACACCTGTGATCTCATCTCAACACGCTTCTCTATTTATATGTAAAAAACCAATGAGTAGAAGGGAGGGGGGGTTATAGAAGGCTGAAAACAAGAAAGTATGAATAACTCGCTTAATACTTGAGTTACGAAAAAATGCATGAAACAACAATTGCAGGAAACCAAAAGTTTAACAGGATTGGTTCTATAACATTTTATGATTTGACTCATAATAACGGAGATATTTTGAAATGTGTAATTCCTCCTCTCTAAACCACCACTATGACAGGTCCGATTTCAGGCAATAAAAATTATAATCTTTAGTGGTGACGGAAACTACTAAATATCGTGTATAGTGTGGCTCAAATAAACATTTTGGAGTAAACAACGAAAACTCATAATTGCGTACTTGCATGTGTCTCATAAAGCAATTGTTCAATGAAAACCCTATATGATATTTAAGCTTGAAATGAAATGGTCCAAGATGCGTCAACGCTTAGTTGTTAATATGACATGAGTAGGAGTTGAGGTTTACTGATGGCCGACATCTAAAATATGGAAATAACTCGGTTAGTATTCAATATAGAGAAAATATGTATATAACAACACTTATAGAACATTAAATTTTCAGTAAGAATGATTCTATACAACTTTTCGATCTGACTCATAATAACGGAAATATTTTGAATTTTCATAATTCTACCCCTCCCCTCCCACTGGACCGATTTTAGCCGTTAACGAACTTGATCTTCATTTTTACATAAAACGTTTAAATATCGAGTATGGGACCGATTAGACAAAAAATTTCGACCACTAGAGCGTTAACAGACACACACACACACACACACATATATATATATATATATATATATATATATATATATATATATATAATTTTGAACAGACCTCATTTTATATAAAATTCATTTTCGATATCTCCTGGGTAGAATTGATGTGCATTTCCCCTAAGGTAAATCTGCTAAAATGCAAAGGCCTCGAGTAATTCTCAAGATAGAGGAAAGTGTATAGAACAGCATAAATAGAAATTTACACTTGTAACACGATTGGTTATATAACATTTTGCAATCCAACTTAAAAGTAACGGAAATATTTTTAATTTGTTATTTTAAGAGAATCGATGAAATAAAAGCAAATTATTCAAGAAAATATTATAGCATGATTTACTCTACTTAATTATAGTTCCTTCCTCTGGAGAATTAAAAATGCCCAAAATCTACTTTTACTAAACATAATTCCGTGTCAAATAGGCTTACATAATATATTTTTACTAGTAATATTATTTTTTGTAATAGTCATTAATAGAAGTGGAGTTTCAAGCCAAATATTACAGCGTAAAATGCCTGTAGACAGTGTCAGGGAAACCTCTTTTTAAAATTTTATTTTTATAAAGAATCCGAGTTCAGATATAAGTTGATTTATGAATAAAAAACCTAAAGGAGACTAGAATTTTCAGTTCTAAACATAGAGGAACAAATCTACTAGAAAACAACTATTCTTGGATTTAGTTTCCTTCTCTCAACGTGATCAATTAGTTACAAAACACTACTATAAAAATGAAATAAACTTGACAAATATCAAATATACTTCCAAGGCCATTAAAAACTCTCCTCTGTAAACATATGCTCATTCTTAAATCTTTAATATTTATGGGGTTTTCGTTGTTTTTTTTGGTCTGTAAATCTCAAATTCAAAAGACTAAATAAATCAAAGGTATTTTATTTTTGTTTAATTTCGAACCATCTTCTAAAATGGAGTCTTGATGCTGTGCTTGGAGGTGTTTCCAAGCGAAGCACACCCCAGACCTATTAATTATGCATTACTGCGAAAACACATATCCCATCTCAGCTACATTTACCATACAAATTTTCCATGTAATAAACATTGAACAATTTCAACTCCATATAAATAACTTTAACCAATAGTATTAGACTATTAAGTTTTACAATTATTCATTTATTAAATGATCGCTCAAGTTCTGAATTAATTATACATTAGGAAGCTAAACGAAAATCAATGTATGCAATGAACAGATTATGTGCAAAATCTCGCACTAATTTTGAAGGAAGCATGAAAAATCAAGAATATAAGGTAATTTCTACACTTAATATTACGTTTTAGGGAATTTTCTGACCAAGATAACTCTTCATTTCACGTTTCGGAGGCTTTATCAAGAATCTTGGAACTATTCCAAAGGCGTCCGTTTATGGTATATCATTTTTTGGAATCAATTATCCAATAACTTTTGATTAAAAATTATTTTAGCATCGAACTGTGTTTTCTAACTAGAAAAATTAGTTAGAAGGGGGGTGTGTGTTCATGAGGAAGTATAGCAAATAAATTTATATTTTGGATACATAACATGTTTACACTTTTTGCTTATCCTAGAAAGAACTACAAATAAGTCGCATAACACATTTTGATCCGATTCATAAAAACTAATATTTACATTTTGAGTTTTTCTCCTTCTCTCTCCATGTTCTCAATTAGGATAGCTCCGTATAGCAAACTGTATTTTTCGGAATATTACTTACCAATATTTTAAATATCGATCTTTATTCACATATGTCTAACATTATAGACGTTGGAAAATTCCCCCCCTGGCTAGAAAAGAGTGGTAACCTGTAGATAACCTGTCCCCATTAGCCTTTGTTACAAAAAGCGGATGTTAATAAATAATAATAGTAAATAAAGGAATTATTGAAAATATAGAATGAGCAACGAAATTTGTTGAGTATACAGATTTTCTGCTGTGTGAGTATTAGGTTTTTTTGCGCCATAATGGGAACACCTATGGTAGTATTTTGAATATAATATAATAAATTTCGAGAGGAAAGGTCGTGATAAAATGAGAAGTCTATTAATGTTTTGATATTCCTTGTTCTATTCCCAGAGCAATAATAGAATAGGGAGTTTTCATGATCAAAGGTCCTTGTCTGATACACTCCCATTCAGAGCAGTCCACTCATTGACCTTCGCTTAATGAATGAATATTGTTTTACCACGTTGGGGGTGAATTTCGGTGTCACTCGTTTCAGATTCTTTTGAATACTATTTTTCCTGGAAAGAATTTAATGTTTTTTTCTGGGAACAAATTGTATTCAAAACCTTTCATTATAGCTTACTTTCATCAAATTAAAGTTTTATGGAACTCACTGGCCCAAACACTCCGTAATGGAAAGTAGTTGTTCAAAATGGAGTAATGATAATTATGTTGTCATTTATCTCCCTTATATGATCATATTTTTGGGAAACAGGTCTTAATGACAGAAGGTCTTCCCCCAATTTCTTTATTAAAGCACAAGGCCTTTCGGCACTAACGTGCCAGCATCAGGTGCTTGGCTGTGTAATAGATGCTAACGCTACGGTTTTGGGGCCAACAGTCCGTGATTTCCCAAGAGGGAATTTTTGCTAAAATGCTTTAATGTATATGTGTATTTACTAGGTTGCCGAAAGGAAAGATGATTGGATGATTTGTTGCAGTACTTGCGGAGGCTGTGGGTTGGCATCAGATCGGCCTAGATACAGATCACTCAAAATGGTTTAATATAGATTTTTGAATCCTTCGGTCTTGAAGAAAAATCTCTTATTTATATTCAACCTGCAATTAAATTGATTCATTATAGCAATTTGATTTTACCATACAGGAGATGGTAAGACTTATTGGACTATAAACATTGCTTATTGAACACGCGTAAAATTTAATTCTTGTTAGTTGGCAAGAACGTATTATACAACCCAGTATATTCAGAGCAAGAGAGGGAGAGAGAGAAAAAGAGCTGTTTTTGTATCCCGAGATGAAGATAAATGGTGTTCGGTTGGGGGCACTTTAGTTAGCTATCTAAGAAATATTGAATGCATTTACACAAAAATCAATAATATTGATAAAACCCATAATTTCAAGGATATTGATAAGTCGGATATATTCAAGAATATTATATTTCCGTTCCTGTGGTTACCAAGTATTGTATATTATTACTCAATATTAATAAGAGATAATAGCTTAAAATTAGTCAATGTAACTAATAGAAAGGACCGCCACGCCAAAGTTGGGTAAACTATGCAGATTTGTTTTGTGTTGGTATGATGCATGAGATCCCTGTTCACAACATATTCTCTCTCTCTCTCTATATATATATATATATATATATATATATATGGTGAGTAGAAGAGGGGGGGGGGTTACTGAAGGCAGAAACAAGAACGGACTAATAACTTGCTTAATGCTAGAGCCACGGACAAAATGCATAGAGCGACAATTGTAGAACTTCGTCAGTTGTAAGAGATTGGTTCTATAACATACTCGTATTACGATCCGATTCATAATATCGGAGATATTTTGAATTTTCGAATCTCCCCCTCCCTCTCTAAACCTCGGAATCTGTTTTTCCAGGTCCGATTTCCGTAAATAACAAATATGACCTTTAGTCAAGACTGAAACGGTCAAATATCGAGTATCCCATAGATCGAATAAACAGTTTCACGTAAAGAACGAAAAATCACAAGTTACGACGTCATCTCACAATGTATTCGCTGTTATGTCGCAAAGTAAAAGCTGAATGAAAACCGTATTCGGTATTTAACCTTGGAATGCATATAACAGCTGATTGGTAATATGACAGGATGAGAAGTGGAAGTTTACTGAAGATTGAAAATTGAAGAATTTTAATATCTTGGCAAATAATTTGATCGAATAATCAAAATAATTTAAAATCATATATAACAGCATCTATAGAACTTACAATTTGCAATAAGATTAGTTCTATACAATGTTTCGATCCAACGCTTATTAACGGATACATTTTTAAATTTCGAAATTCACCCTCTCTAAACTCCCCCGTATTTGGTTATATATATATAGTTTTGAACGGACCTCATATTCGTCATCTCCTGGGTATGATCGATGGACATTTGAAGAAATGTTTAGAAAATCGTGTTATGTGTAAAATCTCAATAGATTATTCCCCTTAATGGAAATCTGCTAAACCATTCACAGCAGTGACCGTGGTAAGTTGTATTAGACTTTTCTTGTGGGAAACTACATACTTTCTGAAGCCATACAGGATCAGGTTTTGAAGTGAGCTGAATCAGAACTGCTGAGCACGTGTGCCGAAGTAATTACTAGTGAGTTAGTGTTAGAAACTTTGTCATGGTTTCTAGTAGCTTTCAGATTTTCAGTCTGCTGACCGTCACATTCTCACTTCTTAAACTTTCCCAAACGACCAGTATGCACTGTTAATTGAAATTCTACGATTTCATTAGTAACTTGACACTAGTTGGTTCTGTTTATTGGGCCTTAAAATAAATGGGTTTGTGAAGTATAGATTATTTTAATGCAGAATTATCCCATAAATTCATTTATTTATATTTTAATATTTATGAGTAGACTTGTGTAAATGCTTTAGCAAATTAAAAATCTGTTACCCAGTGGATCACATTTTAACATTTCTTTAAATCCTCACTTCTCCTCCCGCTATATCAATCATTATTAAACTTTAAGTGTAGTTTCACTCACATCTTTTAAATATAGATTTTGGAACCGATCAAATGAAAAATAAAAAAAAGTCTGTCACGCAGGGGCTGGGTAAACTAAGCAGATTTCCCACGTGAAGTTTTACAATAGAGAAATCTGCCTAATTACAACAGTAGTAGTAAGAAACCTCTAAACGTATTCACGAGGGACGAATTGTTACGGAAACGGCCGCCAGAGCTCTCGGCGGAAAGTCCGAACATTGCCGACTCCTGCCGACTACACGCAGAATACAAATGCTAATATCTCGGTTAATGTTCAAGATACAGAATAAATGTATAAAACAATATTTATAGTAAATTTAATTTGCAATAAGATTCATTCTATACAAGTTTTCGATCCGACGCATAATAACGGAGATATTTTGAATTTTCAAAAATCCCCCTCTAAACCCCCTCCTCCCACTGGTCCGGATTCAGCCATTAACGAACTTGATCTTTCTTTTTACATAAAACGATCAAATTTTAAGTTTGGTAACGATCTAACAAAAATTGCGACCGCTAGAGCGTTAACAGACAAATATATATATATATATATATATAATTTTGAACGGACCTCATTTTCGTCATCTCCTGGGTAGGATCGATGGACATTTGAAGAAATTTTTCGAAACTCGCATCATGAGTACGACCTCAATAGCTGATTTCCCTTAAGGGAAATCTGCTAAAAGGTGAATAGTGTTGGGCATTAACTTGTCTTCGTTAACTTATTCAATAACTTCATTTTCCAAGTCTATAAAATACCTAGGTGGTTACATCACCACTTAACAAACATTAGTCAATATTACCTTTCACTAAGAGAGACACATCAAGACTATCTAAATAAAAGTCCTTCACGCAGGGGCTGCGTAAACTAAGCAGATTTCCCACGTCACGTTATACAATAAAGAAATCTCCATAGGAGAGCCGAACGGTTACGGCAAAGGGCCGAACTAGCTTTTCGCGGGAAATTCAAAAATCCGGTATCGGCCCAAATTTCATAAAAATGCAAATATCTCGGTTAATATTCAAGATAGGGAATAAATGTATATTACAATATTTATAGTAAATTTGCAATAAGATTGATTCTGTACAATGTTTTGATCCGTCGTATAGTAACGGAGATATTTCGATTTTTCGAAAATCCGCCTCTCTAAACCCCCCCCCCCTCCCACTGTTCCGATTTCAGCCGTTAACGAACTTGATCTTTGTTTTTACATAAAACGAGTAAATATCGATTTTGCCAAAGATCACACAAAAATAACCACCGCTAGAGCGGTAACACACATATATATATATATATATATATATATATATATATATATATATATATATATATACAGTTTTGAACGGACATCATTTTCGTCATCTCCTGGGTAGGATCGATGGACATTTGAAGAAAAATTTCGAAAATCGCATCATGTGTACAACCTCAATAGCTGATTTCCCTTAAGGGAAATCTGCTAAAAGGTTGAACTGTATTGAATACAGCTGATTGGAGAAGTATGGTGATTACACAGATGTCAGCTGATATAATAACGATTATTCATAATTCAATTGATTTCCACTCTAAGTATAGTCAATCTTAAAAAAAATAAAATTAGTTACCTACATCCTCTTTTAAACTTCCTTAGTTTTATAATTATTTATTTACATTAGAAAACAAAAAAAAAGTTAAAAATATTTTCTTTTTTTAATTGTAACACTGATGAATATTCGTGAACAAAAAATTGCGTCTTATTCGTTGTCTATGTCATTTTAAAAAGCACCTTATCTAAATTCTGTCTTGTGTCTTCTTATTAACAACGTGTTTTCTATTTTTTGGGGGGGATTATCTTCAATTTTCAGCTTAACTATATTCCGTTCGTCAAATAAAATTGTACTAAAAATTGAAACTATGTATACTATAATATCCTAATCAGCGTATGATGTTCTATGTTCATTATTGGCAATATTTGTAACTTTTTGTTTTAAATGTTTTGCCAGAAGGTAACTCGGTATAACATTTTTTACTATCAGAACAGATTATTTTATTTTTATTTGGTCTTTAATATAACTAAATACATATTCAGGGTGGTTCTAATAAGATGACCACAAGCCGGATTTACTGATAACGGCAGGAGATATCATCCTATTGTATTTTGATGTCAAAAGAAGAGCTTAAACGGTCAACAAAAACCCACCCCTAACTTGAATATTCAGATTCATGTACTGAGTGACCGTTTGACACAATGTTTTTGATGTAATCACTCTTTATGAGAATGTTCAAGAAGTTTAATTCCATTTGTCAATATCTGTAACAGAACTGAAGTTATTCGAGGGTAGCTTTCACACAGTAATTAATATCTGAATGAGTTCCGTTTTCGCCATTTACCCGAGAGGACATTTATATATCTGTGAAAGTATTCGATATTCGCGAAATGAGAATAACCTCAAAAGCTGATTTACCTGAAGAGAAACGTGACGAAAAAAAAATCCTTTAATCCAATCTATTTGTAGCATAACTCTTTAACTCCTAAATTAACTCTGATTCTCAAAGATGACTAGTCCAAGGTTTAACTCAATAAGAAAAGGATATTTCATAAGACTTCTGACGAGAGGAAATATCCTAAGGAATATAATTTTTCTTTTGATCACTTTTTTTATAAATATCTTGATGATCAAAGTAGTTATCAATATGAAATTAAAGATGACAGCTCATGATAAACAGAACTATGACAAGTGGCATGTTCAACCTCGACACCCGACTTTGACAATTCTTACAAATCTGGTTCCGGTCTACCGATAGTTATCAATCATAAATTTATTTTTACTGCTCTGTAAGTTTAACATTTAATTCCGACGTATTTCAAGTAAAAACTGAGTTAAAATATTAACACACATATAAGAATAAATTAACCAATGTAAAAATAATAATAAGAAAAGATTTTCTAAAGAACGCGGTCGAGAAATAAAGTAAATGACAAGTCGCATAGAAGGCAGTGAAAACATTTCGTTATTTGGAAAATAAAATATGGAGCAGAGGATATAAAATCTGGGTCAGCCCTGACAGCGAAACATTTTATAAGAAAAGTAATTTGTAGAGGTAAAATATATTACAAGATACTACTAAATTCTTTCAGAAACAGTTCTCATAATAAAATCTTTATTGATGAGATCTAAACCACAATATCACTATATTATATTTAGTTAATTACGTAATCCGTATCCGAAACATGTCATTAATTATCTACAATGTAAATAAATTCTGATCTTATGAATATTCTAATTGATTTTCAACTGAATTCGGGATTAGATAATTTGTATTAGTAGCAGATTTAATGTACAAGTTAAAAGAAAAAAAATAGTTTAAAGCTACAGGGTAAAATTGAAAACTTTTACAAACAGCATAAGAAGGAGATGTTTTAAGGGGTTTACTTATGAACAGAATTTGCAGATTTATTTTTCAGTGGAAGAAAGGTCCTTCCTCAAGTATGCCTATATTTTTTTCTGGACGGTTTTTAAATTCTTCATGGTCTATTCAAATGAAAAGAGTTAACGAAGGTCACATTTGCTTACAATACGGCTGTGTTTTTCTTAAGTTCGTGCCAAAATTCGATGACTCTTATCATGAATATGCTTTAGTTGGATGGAGCTCTTCGTAAATGGAGGAAAGCTGTTACAAAAGTGCTGTGTGTGAAATGAGCTGGTTTGCCTAATGTATTAACGAAATAGCCCACACATACACATAATTATTTATTTATTATTATTTAAAAAACACAAAACATACACAATAATTTAGCTCCAATTTGCTATAAATTTGAAGTTGTATTTTTACCAAAATTGATTAATTTTACATGTCCATATATATGGGCGTTTGTATGAGCCTGTGCGTTTGTCTGTGCGTGCGCGTGCGCGCGCGCATGTGTGAGAAGGGGCGGAGTGTGCTACTTTTAAAACATTTTTTTTTTTTTTATCAATTAGGTATTATAGAAACGTGTTTTTATTTATATATTAATTTAATTTATTAAACTTCGAAAACTATTATACATTTTTTAATGTAGTCTAATATTTTTTAATTCTCTTGCATCGTCTACTTATTACTTTTAATTGTATTTTTATTTATATATTAATTTAATTTATTAAACGTCGAAAACTATTATACATTTTTTAATGTAGTCAAATATTTTTAATTCTCTTGTATCGTCTACTTATTACTTTTAATTGTATTTTGTATGGCTGTTTTTTCGTTGAGTTCTGAGTTTTGTTAAATATTGTTTTCTTTGCGAATTTTTATTTAATATTTTGTTGCGTTTTTGTTCTATATGTTTAGTTTTTGTGTTCTCCTTTATGTAGTTACATTTTCTTCTTCTTCTTCATTTTTTTTTCTTTTTTAAACCTAAATGAGCAAAATCGCCTAAGTTGCGAATTTCCTAAAACAGATAAATAAATAATAACGAAATAGACGTGATTCATAAGATGAAATGCATTTCTGTGACTGTAACTCAAGAAGATGTCAGTTGGCTAAAACCTACTCCTCGCGATTTTCCATTTCTTCCTCGGTGAGGGCCGATGCAAATGAAACTGGAAATTCTGATTGGTTATCATATAACTAATGATAGGATAAGTAGAGTGGGAATTTTTTTCCACTAATTTACGTTTTTTTCTATATTCTCTCTTGAATTTCTAATTACTGGAAGGATGAGTAGCCTTACTTTATACTTTATTTTTTTCTATGGAAATAGAATTAATTTTTTATTATTTTTTTTTACTACGTATTTCTGTCTTGAAGATGATATTTGAAAATTGCTCTACTTCAGTAATTGTTAATGCGTATTCTCCCACTATTGTTTTTAGCGTATAACTCATCTATACTTCGGTATACGACAAAAGGGTACATTACAAAAGTTACTCTAAGTAACAAAATAAACAACTTTTATAAAGTGCATATTTGCCGGAAAAACAATTGGAGATGAAATATAGCTATTTTTCATTTCATGCCTCCCCAACGACCCCCCCTCCTGTTTGTTCCTAAAAATGTTAATATAGATTATTGTCAAAAATACGGAGTTTCGTTGATTTCGATTTAGTTTTTCGTGTAATATAACATTGTTGACCCCTTCTATAGCTTTTCGTGTATACCTCATTTATACTTCGTTATATGGAAAAAGTGCATATATCAAAAGTTACTTTAAATAACAAAATAAACAACTTTTGTTATGTGCATAATTGCCGAAAAACCAATAGGAAACGAAATGTGGCTATTTGTAATCAGACCTCCCTTAAACCACCACTCCTGTTCATAACTCGAAATTTTAAAATAGCTTTTAATCAGTAAGGTGTTAATACCAAATCACATACGGAGTTTCGTTTAGTTCGGTTGAGTCTTTTGTGCCATATAACATTGTTGACTCCCACTATTGTTTTTAGCGTATAACTCATCTATACATCGGTATACGACAAAAGGGTACATTACAAAAGTTACTCTAAGCAACAAAATAAACAACTTTTGTTAAGTGCATATTTGCCGGAAAAACAATAGGAGATGAAATATAGCTATTTTTAATTTCAGGCCTCCCTTATAACCCCCACTCCTGTTCGTCTCAGAGAATACTAATATAGCCAGACATTTAGCCTGAGTTAGTAGTAATATACATACTAAGTTTCATAAAATTCGGTGCAGCCATTTACGAGTCTATAAAGGACATACACACAAACATTTATTTTTATATATAAGATAAAATTAAAATTGTAGCATCTCTAAATAAAAAATTCCTAATACAAAAAATTTTATTGAGTATTTTTTTCTCATCAAGAAGACTAGGTCTTTCGACGTCCCTAACGGCACTAACTCACATCATGAATTGAAAATTTGCTAATTAAAAAGAATATCTTTCTTTTACTAATCTTACTTACTTAACCTTTCACTCCAACTTGAATATTTTTTTAGAATGGAAAGAGTTTACTAGTGCTCAGTTCAAAAAAAGGGAATGCTCTCTTCCAACTCACAAAAGCTCTTCTCTTTATGAACTCTGATGAAGCAATTTTTTCTTTCGGAGTGTTCGTTCTGAAGGGTATTTATCAAGGCTTTTTGTGACGACTAACCCTTTAAATTACTCTCATTTTTATAATCAGTCCTATCAAAGAATGCCTATAAATTATTCCATTCTATTTTTTCCACTGAAATAAACCTTTTAATTATTCTAAATGAATGAAGTCATTAAGGGCTGACTTTTGTCTTTTGAGCTTATTATATTTTTTTGACAGAGCTTAATCCCTGTCTTGGGGTTGAGACAAAGATTTAATTTTTTTTCTTTTGTTGAAACCATAAGATTAGTGAAAATACAATGCTTTTCTCTACTGGGAAATAGGGCTATTATAATTTCATTAAGAAAAAAAAAAAGTTACAACTAAGAAACATTATTTTCAGAAGTACTAAATAAATCTTCGTGTAGGTATTAAAAAAATAACACATAAATAGCATTTATGTTATCCAATTAATTTTAATGATTAATAATATGATAATAAATCCCAACCAAGTATCTGGTGAGAGCCGGATTAGTATTTCTCAGAAAAATATTTTAAGTGCAGTTTATGAAATAATATTTTTAGTAATAATTTAAATTGAAATATTAAAAAACAAAGGGTTTCATAGGTATTTACCTTATACAAAATTCGTATACATCAACATTTATAGGCAATTAAATGTACAATAAGATTGGTTCTATAAAATTTTTCGATCCGACGTATAATAACGGAGATGTTTCGAATTTTCAAAATTTTCCCTCTCTAATCCCACTGGTCCAATTTCAGCCGTTAAAGAACTTGAGTTTTCTTTTTACATATCAATAGCTGATTTCCCTTTTGGGAAATATGCTAAAATGTCAACATTCTAAGGCTTGCAGTTTTTGAGTTATGCTAGATACTTGCTTTAGTTTTAGATGAAACAGATCATCTGACTTATATCTAATATCAATTGTGCTAACTATTAAAGGAAAATATTTGTTTTGGGCCTCACTTTATTTTTATCTAACAGATAAGGTATCGATGAACATTTGAAGAGTTTTTTTTTTAAAAAAAAGGCACTGTTGTAGGCTGCCTTATCTTAAGGGAAATGTGCTAATAAAGAATGGACTAATTGCATAACAAGACTTCTCCATAATAAACTAGCTAATTTCTAAATTAAGTTTAGTGTCTCACCCCATCTTCAGTGCCTGTTAAAATATTTGCACTTTAGTTCTAGATAGATTGATTAATCTAGGCTCTTTAGGCTAATGAACAGTGTGATAAATGCCCTAGTGTGACAATGGCAGCTAAAGCCCATACTCAGAAATAAAGGGACGATTAATGAATCTAAATATAGTTCGTCACACAGGTGGTGTGCAATTAGCGAGTTTTCTAATTCTTATAGACTTTTATTATTTTTACATTGTTTTTAAAGTTACGTTCTATATATAATAGTTGTTTTTAGGAATGTCTTACATCTTATCCGTTTAGATTCTGAAATTTACATATTAAGATTCAACATTGGTTTTTAGCAGATTTCCCTTAAGGGAAATCA
The DNA here is from genome assembly GCA_019009955.1 of Riptortus pedestris. Lineage (NCBI taxonomy): Eukaryota > Metazoa > Arthropoda > Insecta > Hemiptera > Alydidae > Riptortus > Riptortus pedestris. The sequence goes on along the minus strand of CM032232.1, from coordinate 128,717,806 downwards.
GCAATTGAGGTCGTACTCATGATGCGAGTTTCGAAAAATTTCTTCAAATGTCCATCGATCCTACCCAGGAGATGACGAAAATGAGGTCCGTTCAAAATTATATATATATATATATATATATATATATATATATTTGTCTGTTAACGCTCTAGCGGTCGCAATTCTTGTTTGATCTTTACCAAACTCGGAATTTAATCGTTTTATGTAAAAAGGAAGATCAAGTTCGTTAATGGCTGAAATCGGATCAGTGGGAGGGGGGGGGTTTAAAGGGGGGATTTTTGAAAATTCAAAATATCTCCGTTATTATGCGTCGGATCGAACAATTGTATAGAATAAATCTTATTGCAAATTAAATTTACTATAAATATTGTTCTATACATTTATTCTGTATCTTGAATATTAACCGAGATATTTGCATTTGTATTCTGCGTGTGGTCACCAGTAGGCTATGTTCGCCTAGCCTAGGAATGTCTTACATCTTATCCGTTTAGATTCTGAAATATACATATTAAGATTCAACATTGGTTTTTTTATAGTTATATTTAGTAATTTAATGTTACATAGTTCTTTGGGAAACAGGTCTTAATATTTGGAATTCTTCCCACAAATTCCATTAATAAAGCTCAAGGCCTATCCACACGAACGTACCTTCGTCAGGTGCTAAAAGACGAAAGAAAAAAAAAGTTTAAGGCCATGCGAAGTATCCAGTACTTACTTCTGAAATGGTTTAACCTAAATTCATTTTCAACTATCATCAGTCTCACAAATCTTACTAGAGAGAATCACTTTATTGTACAAAGTTATATACAGCTTGTAGGGCCGCTTAATTACATTGAGATACAGTTGCACACAGCAACTGAAATCAATCCCTAGGAAAATACCAATACAAAGTAAAACGATACATATTAACTTATTCGATTTTAATGTTCTTAAGCTAGGGCAGTTAGTAATACAGATTTTAGCCTGCAATTGAATTTAGCTTAAAACTCTTCAAATGTAATTATTGGATACATTGCATGGGCTTAAACATGTTTCTTTTTCGTTTTGTTTGTTAGCTCCTGATGATGGGAAGTTATTGACGAAAGGCGTGGTGCTTTAATAAAGAAATAAGAGGGGAAGACTTCCTGTTATTAAGGCCTGTTTCCCAGATCTGCACTTCCACATCCGGCAACATACTGTTACGAAAACTACGTACATAAAATTATTTTTTTTTTATTTATTTATTGAAATGAGTTCCGCAACACCGGCGATTTACTCATAATTACAGACTTCCAAATGTAGAGAGTCCTGGTCATGATTTTCGGCCATTAGGTGTTTTTTCATTTCACTTGTTTTTGTGGTGAAATGTTCTTTCAATCGTTGCAGGAAGATTGTCCTTGAAATCGTTCCAGGAAGATAAAAACAAGAGTTAAAGAACATTTCACCACAAAAACAAGTGAAATGAAAAAACACCTAATGGCCGAAAATCATGACCAGGACTCTCTACATTTGGAAGTTTTGCACCACCTACCTAAGGGAAGGAAAATGGACAGGGTTGAGGGACTGGAGATTAGATTGGACCTTCTAACGGCAAAGAATAACATTAATATTAAAGAAGATGTCTGCCCTCTAAAATTTGTTCCAACAGCCTCTTTACCTCAACTAGCTGGAATGAAAAGCCAGTCTAGCTCCAAGAGCCGACAGGTCAACATCGAAAACCTTCGGTAAGTCCCCTTTGTCTCCCTTTCTCTTCTTTGTCTTGTAAAACGTCTTTGTTCATATAGGGCTTCTTTCAGTTAGCTTTAACTGTCTATTTGTACCAACCTAATTTAAAAATAACTGTTAATTATTGAAATGTTTTATATTTTATTTGGTCCCACGTTAAATTTTATATGTTTTTAGCCCAAAGAAAAATAAGCTTTTTTGTTATATGTACCTAAAATATTTTATAGAAAATTGTAACTATTATTGTTGATTGAAATGTTTTATATTTTATTTAGTTTCACGTTAAATTTTATATGTTTTTAGCCCAAAGAAAAATAAGTTTTTTGTTATATGTACCTAAAATATTTTATAGTAAATTGTAACTATTATTGTGTGTGTCAACAGGGCACTGACGATGATGCACAGCATCGAAAGCGCTTTGCCGTGTTATTAAATTATTATAGTGGAAGCGTAGCCTACATTTTTTCATCCTACCTACATTTGATAGGTTCATTGGAATTCCATTTTTATAAGAAACAGATAGTATTGTATGGAAACATCAGGATGGTGAAAATAATATAAATGAAAATATAAGATCGACTGGGGGGGGGAGAAATAAATAAAAATAATAATAATAAAATAAGAAAAAGAGAAAAGCAAAGAAATGAATAAATTAAAAAAAAAAAGAACTAAAAAAAATGAATAAATAAAAAAAAGGGGAAGGGAAAGGAAAACTAAAAAATAAAATAATATATTAAAATAATAATAAATAAAATTAATGTTTATACACCCTGCTAAAGTAAGAAAGAAGTAAGGAGTAGTGTGTGTGTGGAAATTGTAGATTATAGTGTGTTGTATATATTAATGTCTTTTAGGTGTGTAATGATTGAGTCTAGGTAATTACTGTTATCGGTCAAAAGTTCCTGTAAGTCATGTGGAATATCTAAATTGTCTCTTAGTCGACAGTTAGTCAATATGTGATGTACAGTAATGTTTCGTTGCAATATCTACAATTCGGTGTGTCCTTGTTTGTCATTAAGTGTCCGTGGGTCAGCAAGGAATGGCCAATGCGTAGTCTGGTCAGCACAACTTCCTCTCTTCGTGTGCTCCTGTTACTTGATGGCCATTCCTTAACTGTTTGTTTTATTTGTCTTAGTTTATTGTCGTTTGTGTTATCCCAAGATTGCTGCCACTGCTGTTGTAGTGCCTTAATGCATTCGGCTAGTACGTCTTGGTGGTCTGTACACTTTATGTCTATATCCGGTTTGTTTACAGTACACTTCGCTAATCTGTCGATGTCTGTACTTTCCTTAATGTCTGTATGTCCAGGTAACCATAAAAGACTAATGTGTGTGTTGCTAGAGTTTAGTCGGTGAAATTGTTCAAAAATTTTGATAGCCAAAGGATTTGTCGAGTAAATGTTGTTGAGAGTATGTAGTAAGCTTAATGAATCTGTGCACAGTACTATTTCATTTTGGCAGCATTGGACTCTTGACAAGGCTAATAGGACGGCCTGAAGCTCAGCTGTATAAGAGCTAGATACTGGCGTCAATTTTAGCTGGTAATTATTGGGACCAACTATCGCAGCAGAACCTGTACCACTTGCTGTCTTGGAGCCATCAGTATAAGCAAAGACACTATTAGCCTTGTCCCCCAATTTTGACCTAAAACCTAACATCACAAGACATAAAATTAAAAAGTACACAGAGTTAATCACGTATTTAAGAAGTACGAAGTAGATCAACGGATCCGGTCGAAGGTAAGAACTTGGGCACCAAAGAATTTTCTTGGGGATACCCGTCTGGGACCAAGACTTGTCTGGGTAGTTTTCTTTTGATAGACCGTCCGTCCATAAAAGCGCTCCAGCTCGCTCGAGAGTTAGTTTGCTCTCTTTAAGTGAATAACAGTGCGTTCAGTGCAGCTCTAGTGAACAGTGCATTTTAGTTGCAGGCGGTAAAGTGTTTTATGTCAAGAACAGTGTAGTGCCGTGTTTATGTATTAGAACAGTGCAGTGCTGTGTTCTCTGTGAAGATCAGTGCAGTGCCGTGTTTTTGTGAACTTCAGTGATCGTGAGTTATTGTACTCTGCCAAAAGAACTGAAGCTATCAGTGAATACTGTGAGTAATAGTTAAGAATAATTTACCAATTGTGTTATAAAAACTCTAAAGCTTGTGTGTTTAATTTTGCAATCCAAAAGAACTCTGATAAACAATGCTTATTATTTTTGTAATAAACCTAACAGTACATATTAACTATTAGTCTATAGTCTGTTGGCTAGAGTGCCCGTGTGTGTTTTAAGCAATGCCGCATTTTCACCTTTTTATCTGTACATGCATGTATACATTTTTTAAGTTTTAATATGAATTTTACATTGTATTTTGATTTCGATTTTATAGTATATTCTGTCTATGTCCGTCCGTCCTGCCTGTATATATATATATATATATATATATATATATATATATATATATATAAATCCAAGATGTGGCATGTTGAAAAACAAGTGGAGTACCTACAGAGAGCGATACTATCTATACGAAATCGACTGCTGTAATCAGCATTTGCAATTATGCATTCCCGAGTTATAATTAATTGTTTTTTAATATAAACTATTACACAATTTTAAAGTGTAGTGGGATTAACTAACGGGAAAAAATGTTTTTATGTGCTTAGCATTAACAATTGCAATATAGCCTTGGCTATTTTCCTATCAGGATAATCACAGCACACCAGCTCGCGTGATACGGAAGTTCGCCTTATTTTAAATGTGCAATTGAATTAATTATTGAGATCTAGAAATAATACTTCACACGAACATTCAACTAGGATTACTTTTATTCGTTTACAATCGACTGGGGATTAAAGAAAGAAAACTCGAAACTGTTCCTGAGAAAGGCTATTATGCGAGACTTAGTTAAACATTTCACCTCGAGCTAGCAGTAAGAAATTTTGGTAAAGAACACACTGTGCTTTAAACGAAGTGTGTGAGAGACATTTTCCTAATAATGATGGTTTGAAATTCCCTAATTAATTGTTTTTGTTTATTGGAGAATTTTTCTTTTAAAAATTGGTTTTTAACTTAGGTAGCAAGGTTGGATTTGGGAATAAGGCCAAGATAACCACAAAAACAAAGGAAATATTCACGGAGTAATTCATGTTTCCATTTCGAGGGTAGTTAGTTGTTGCAGCTTCATTACATTATAAATATATACAGACAGCTGGTAGTTGCATTCGACGTCCAGAGGGCTGCACTCATTGCATTAATCTATGTTAGATTCTTTTTTGTGGTGCTCTGTCTTGTGGAATGTTAAAAATCAAAAACACTCATATGACAACTTGTCAGTACTTTTTATTACCTTTTTCTTGGCCTAAAATACAAATATATAATCATTTAACAGGAGTTAGCAATTATCTTGACAAGTTCAACTTAAAAAACTGTAAGTAATCAGTTTAGTATTGTGGAGAAAATGAAAGTCCTATAACCTTTAGCACTATAATGTGAAAATCCTGTAATTTCATTTTGAAAGTGTTAGACCATAATTTCAAATTGTAATCGCTATATGTCTACATGGATTTGGAAACAAAAGGCTAAAAATTAGAAAAATGATTAGTTAAGGAGACGAGTTATATTGAGTCGGACTTTGTACGGGCGGGGAGAGAAGGGTAATTAAGTTTAAGGGATTAAAAATAATAATAAATAGCTTTTCACTCTACGTTCACACTCACGTCTCAGTTTAAGGCAGAACCCAACCCCATCCCATTAATAACAATAAAAATCATGCCTCTGAATAAATAAATAAATGGATTCAAGTAATCTATTCATAATCCACAGCAAATAAACACACACATACATGAAACTATGCGTCACTTTTGCGTTCTAAAAGGTAGTGCTGGTATAGACTTGTCTATGAGTACCATAATCATTTACCCAAAAACAGTACTTGCATTTGATTTTAGTGGGGCTCAGGGTAGCCATGTGTGTTAAACCGTATTTCTTAATGGTGAGCTATAGCGGCGAGTTGGTTTCCCGCCTGGGCAATAGGTATTTATTCAGCGAAGAACTAATTAAATAAAATCCTTAGTTACACCCGGCCTAGAAAAGGGTGGAGACCTGTAGATAACCCTTCCCAATTAGTCTTAGTAGAACAAGTGTACATTAAAAAATAACATTTATTATTTTTGTAAACCAAACCTGGCTCATAGGACATTCCGTATTGGAGTGTGGAGGTGCTAGTGAGTTCCCTATTTTGTATCGTATTACAGTGTCTGGAATTCTTAGACGCAATGCTTTACAAATACTAGGTGCTAATATTTTAATGTAAAGAAGAGAACTGGAAAGGTTTACAATCTGAGATAATTCTTCAAGTAAATTTGACTTAAAAATCCTTATTGAGCTTCCTAGTATCATCTCCTCATGTATTATTCTGTTTATATACTGGAAGGCCCTTGGATTGGATTAATATATTGACAACTAAGTCATGCATTAGTTTCAGTAAATACAGTATAATTAAATTTATCCGTTTGTCGACGGGACAATGATATGAGAAAATATTATCACAGAACGTTGTTTGCAGAAGTAATAAAGAAGGGAGCGCCCTCTGCTCCAGTGTTAGTGACAGGCTGTCCATAACATAGCCGATGTCAGGTCTGCCAACCGTGAAGGCCATTCGGATATCTAATTAATTCTTCACTTATTTCATTAATGTAATTTAATTAAAGTCAACCAAGCCGGAATATTCACTAGTTTATACATATTTGTGTCACTCTAACAGCATGACAAATATGTGTCTGGATAAAAGTAACTGAACCGTGTATCACACCCTCACAATATATCGTGCATTCTGTACACGTTCCTGTAAATATTGTGTTTGTGTTCAGTATCGATGGACACAAACACACTCACACACAGATATTCACAAGTAAATATGTAATAAAATTGAGTTTAATTATTGACCTATGCTAATCAAACTTGGCATTTATTTATACGTAATTCAATTTTAGCTAAAATATGCTTTCTCACAAGTGTGGTACTTTTTCCCAAATTTTTCATGACTTTTTTAGCTGATTTCCCTCAGGGGTAAAACCACTCAAAAACTTTCTTGCCTTGAAAAACTTTCTTTGAGTGCCCAGCCTCAAGCCTGCCTACGTAGTACTGTCGAAAATGAGGCCTATTAAATTATATATATATATATATATATATATATATATATATATATATATATATATATAAACACACACACACACAATTATACGAGCACAAAACACTTAAACAGGGCGTCTATGTATAGTCATTTAAGCTGAATAGCTAATTCATTTATTCTCCTAAGTTCTAAGCTTAAGAGTTTCGATTATTTTCATCATTAGGACTTTTTTAACTCTACTAATTTCGATACTTAAACATTTCGTATATAACGTAAAATATATCTTTAATCGCCTTTTCCTTCTATAACTTTTTCCATCCAGTATGGATACATGAGTAAGCAGTAAACGTTAATAAATATCTCCATATTATTCTTCATATCGAAAAATGTTACATTAGTAATTATTTTTTTCTGTAACCGTTGAATAATGGTAACATTACTAAACTGAAATGAGTGACGAAAGTGAAACATTTTGCAATAGAGTGAAGAAAGTAATCACTTTCTTCACAAGTGAAGAAAGTGAATTGCCTTCTTAATTAGTAATAAGTATAAATTAAAAAATAATTTGAAGTTGGAAATTAAATGCTTCTAAATGTTTCTTAACATTGTAAGAATTTATTTTAACAAAATAAATTGAAATATGAATGAATTATTGGTGGAAATAATCAATATATTTTAAAATTTAAATATAATAATAATTACCTTCCTTGTTTATAACCTGCACTTGTTTATAACTGCACTACTTCACAATCGTCACTAGTTGTTTCACAACCATGCTTATAACCTACCAACAACATACCATAATCTTCACAACATCCTAATTTTGTTCATATTCTGGTTAGATGTATTACACGATTACAGAAAAAATTTAATATTACACTCGTGAAATTACCACACTCGCTTCGCTCGTGTGGGTAAACGTTTCACTCGAGTTGTAAAATGATCTACTTTCGTCACTTGTATAATAAATAACTACATATTTTTCTTCCTGCATTGCACTGTGATGTGATAAGATTTCAACGAAAAACAAGGGTTAACTTTCAAAAACTTTCTTTTTAATAGCTCCATTCTATAACACAACTCTGAACACACTTTCTTGTTTTTAAACAATTGAACTAAGTACTAACAAACAGCTGGTAATAAAACAAACAGCTGTTTATAATTCATTCATTAAAATTATGCTATATCTTCAACATGGTGGTATGACGGGGACTTTAATTTAAATTATGACCGTGAAATTATTTCTCAAAGGCAACTGTACTAAACTATTTTATTTACCCCCTTCGCCCATTACCCTCATAATGCATTTTATATTTACCTTCAGTTTATTTTTTAGTTCCTTGAAATAAAAAATAAATAAATGAGGCATGTGTTAAAAAATAAACGCTAAATATATATAGCAATAGAGATAATGTCAATAACGTTTAAGCATGGCCATGGGAGTATATTTTTATCTGTATAATAGATTGGTATGACTGACAGTGACAGATGATGCCTTCCAGGCTGTCATCTACCTCTGTGTCCTGTTTTTATATTCGCTGATCGCATCTCTGCCGGATATTGAAATCCATTTGCTCCATCGACATAATTCCTTCGGGTATAGTATGTATATAAAACACACACACACACACGTCTTGTCGTATATTGTAATATTATTACATACTAGCTCAGATACCCGGCTTCGCCCGGGAATTCATTTGAGGCAGAATGGTGATAGTATTTTTTAGCAGGCTTTACATTGCACAATATTTTGACATTTACCCGTCCCAGTGTTTAGGATTGATACCCGTCGTTGCCGTGGATTTGCTTATAATAGAATATTTGTTCGATAAGGCTTCACTGTCTTCGATATTTTTATATTTCCCGTCTCTTATACATGTAAATATAGTGAATTTTTATTTCAGGCCTCCCTTATAACGCCCCTCCCGTTCGAACCTAAAAATTTTAATATAACTTATAATTATGGAAGAATTAATGCTAATTGACATACCGAGCTTTGTTAAGTTCGGTTCAGCCGTTAGTGCCCAATAACATTGTTGGCTCCCGCTAAAGTTTTAACGTATAACTCATTTATACTTAGGTATACGACAAAAGTGTATATAACAAAAGTTACTCCAAATAACAAAATAAACAACTTTTGTTATGTTTATATTTCCGGAAAAACCAATAGGAAACGAAATATCGCTATTTTTAATTTCAGGCTTCCCTTATAACCCCCACTCCTGCCCGTCCATAGAAATGTTGGTATGGCTTATTATAATGAAGGCCTCACTGCTAATACACATACCGAGTTTTATTTAGTTCGGTTGAGTCTTTTTTGGCAAATAATATTGTTGACTCCCGCTATAATTTTTAGCGTATAACGCTTTTAAACTTCGGTATACGACAAAAGTGTATATAACAAAAGTTACTCTAAATAACAAAATAAACCACTTTTGTTATTTGCATATTTGCCGAAAAACCAATAGAAAACGAAATATCGCTATTTTTAATTTCAGGCTCCCCTTATAACCCCCACTCCTGTTCGCCTCAGAGAAAATTAATATAGCCTAAAGTCTAAGTTGGGTTAGTAGTAATATACATACTAAGTTTCATAAAATTCGGTTCAGCCGTTTATGCGTGAAAAGGTAACAAACAAACAAACAAACAAACATACACGAAAGAAACAAAATGCAGATATGGTGTCTATGACATGTGAAACGAAAAGTTATCATGAAATTTCGCGAAAAAAATCAATGTACAGACAGAGGTTACAATTTTATATATATACTAGCTCAGATACCCGGCTTCGCTCGGGAATTCACTTGAGGCTGAATGGTGATGGTATTTTTGGCAAGGCTTTACTTTGCACGACATTTAGCCGTCCCAGTGTTTAGGGTTAACACCCGTCGTTTCTGTGGATTTGTTAATAATGAAATTAATTTTTTTGTAAGACTTCACTGTCCTGCATATTGTCATATTTCCCGTTTCCTGTGTATTATGCATAGATTTGAATTATTAAGGAGAAAATATTGACATACATTTGAATTAATTTTTTAAGGTGAGGTACCTGGTAGTTCATATTGAAATGAAGTGTTGAGGAAATTTCTCTAAATAACAAAATAAACAATTTTTTTTATGTGCATATTTGGTGAAACCCCAATAGGAAATCACTATTATTAATTTCAGGCCTCCTTTATAACCCCCATTCCTGCCCGTCCCTAGGAATGTTAGTATGACTTATTATAAGGAAGGCGTTAGTACTAATTCATATACCGAGTTTGGTTTAGTTCGGTTGAGTCTTTTGTGCCAAATAAAATTGTTGACTCCCGCTATAATTTTTAGCGTATAACACCTTTATACTTGGGTATACGACGATAGTGTATATAACAAAAGTTACTCTAAATTAAAAAATAAACAGCTTTTGTTATGTTCATATTTGCCGAAAACCCAATAGGAAACGAAATATCACAATTTTTAATTTCTGGCTTCCCTCATAACCCCCACTCCTGCCCGTCCCTAGAAATGTTGGTATGACTTGTTATAATAAAAGCGTTAGTGTAATACATATACCGAGTTTTATTTATTTCGGTTTGGTCTTTTGTCCCAGATAAAATTATTCACTTCCGCTATAGGTTTCAGCGTATATCTCGTTTATAATTCGGTATACGAAAAAAGTGTATATAACAAAAGTTACTCTAAACAACAAAATAAACAACTTTTGTTATGAACACATTTGCCGAAAAACCAATAGGAAACGAAATATAGCTATTTTTAATTTCTGGCTTCCCTTATAACCCCCACTCCTATTCGTCCCAGAGTATATTTATATAGCCTAAAGTCTAAGTTGGGTTAGTAGTAATACACATACCAAGTTTCATAAAATTTGGTTCAGCCGTTTATGCGTGAAAAGGTAACAAACAAACAAACAAACAAACAAATAAACAAACAAACAGACACCAAAGAAACAAAATGCAGTTATGGTGTCTATGACATGTGAAACGAAAAGTTATCGTGAAATTTCGCGAAAAAAATCAATGTACAGACAGAGGTTACAATTTTATATATATATAGATAGATTACTTTTAGCAGATACGTGAAAATTTCGAAAATTTCTTCTAACGTCCATTGATCCAACCCAGCAGATGACGAAAAAGTCCGTCACGCAGGGGCTGCGTAAACTAAGCAGATTTCCCATGTGAAGTTTTACGGTAATGAGAAATCTTTCAGTTAATTAAAATAAATTCCCGACTGAAACGGCTTCTGAATTGTAAGAATAATTTATATTTTAATAACTCAAATTTTAGTAGTCCAAGAACTAAAGAAGGGGGGGGGGCGGATGAACAGAACGTATTTGCATAAATCTCACAAAGTAACGAAGGTAAGGCAAGGTTAGAAGAAGCTTCCACCTAAGCCAAGTGGTTACGAAAATGGCCGACCTAATCCGAACTATACCCGAACACATGTCTCACAGACTTCATAAAACTGCAAATATCTCAGTTATTATTCAAGATAGAGAATAAATGTATATAACAATATTTATAGTAAATTTAATTTGCAATAAGATTGGTTCTATAAAAGTTTTTGATCCGACGTATAGTAACGGAGATATTTAGAATTTTCAGAAATCCTCCCCTCTAAACCCCCCCCCTCCCACTGGTCCGATTTCAGCCGTTAACGAACTTGATCTTCTCTGGAAATATGCTGGATGGTAGAGGAACCAATTGATCAGGATCAATAAGAAGGCCAAGTCCTCTACTGTTTTTTAATATAATGCAGAGTGCACTTTCGGAGTCAACGCTCCATCCTCAGTGCCTGATTAAAGCTGCGTTGCCTGGACCACGACCGCCGGGCGACTCCCGGCGGTCGTGGTCCAGGCAACGCAGCTTTAATCAGGCACTGAGGATGGAGCGTTGACTCCGAATGTACACTCTGCATTATATTAAAAAACAGTAGAGGACTTGGCCTTCTTATTGATCCTGATCAACTTGATCTTCCTTTTTACATCAAACGATTAAATACCAAGTTTGGTGACGATCAAACAAAAATGGCGACCGGTAGAGCGGTAACAGACAAATATATATATACACAGTTTTGAACGGACCTCATTTTCGTCATCTACTAGGTAGGATCGATGGACATTTGAAGAAAAATTTCGAAAATTCCGTCATGAGTACAACCTCAATAGCTGATTTCCCTTCCGGGAAATCTGCTAGAAATGAAGACCGAAATTCGAAATATCTCCATTACAAAACGTTGGATCGAAACCTTGTATAGAACTAATCTTATTGTAAATTAAATTTACTATAAATATTGTACACATGTATTCTATATCTTGAATATTACCTGAGATATTTGAATTTTTATTAAGTGTGTGGGATAACGGACGAGATGATCGGCTCTTGTCGTTTGTGTTCGTGACATTCCGCCGAAAATTGGTTCGGCCGTTTCCGTAACTGCTCGGCTCTCGTGAAATTGGTTCAGAGACTCGTGCTTTTACTTTGTGAGATATAAGAAATACGTTCTGTTGACTCCCCCCCTTCTTTAGATCTTGGAGTACTAAAATTTGAGTTATTGAAATATAAATTATTCTGATTCATTATAAATTGCAGTAATAGATATAGTAAATAGTTTGCAATAAATTGAATATGTTACATTCAGACATACATCAGTAATTGTTTTTCTTTCCAGTGAAGAATATGTCTATCTATCTGTTCAGTTCTGAGGGGTTGGCAGACCTATTTGTTTATAATTCGGAAGTCGTTTCCTTTGGGAGCTTATTAAAATTAACTGAAAGATTTCTCGTTACGGTTTGTATTTAGTCAGGGCGGTGTTAAGTGTTACCAGTATGCTGATATCTCTATTGTAAAACTTCAAATGGGAAATCTGATTAGTTTACACAGTTCCTGCGTGACGGACTTTATTGTACTAGATTTAGTAGTTTAAGGTTATTTTCTAATTCAGGAGTAGGTATAATAGTATCAAAATCTATTTGCACCTCATATATATATATATATATATATATATATATATATATATATATATATATATATATATATTCCGGATCTCTCCAAAGTCATCTGTTATGTTTGGCACTTCATGAACTGTTCGGCAATGATATAATTTTTAATGATCCATTAATGTTTTTTTATGAGAATTTTAATCGTTCTAATACTCGATTTATTTCATTTTTATTTTTTAATTTGCGTTTTCCGTGTATATATGAGGAAGATATTCTCCAAGAAGTATAACAATGTAGATTATGCACAAAAATGCTATTGAGAAAGTTATTGAATGACACATTAGGATTTAAAAGAAAAACAGATATAATAACACTGCTAACCATGGCTGGAGAAATTTAAAGAAGAAATTCAATCTTGGAAACTTTGGTTGCAACAGGAATGAAATACTTAGTTTCCTAGGAGAGGTCCAGGTACTTCAAGAACTATAGACCATAGCTCGTATATGGTCTATTATGAAAATTGATGTTAGAGTAGTTTTCGTGATAAAGTACGACTCTGTATGTTCCTTATACTTTGTACTGACTCTGATTTTAATATAATTTGAATATATCATGATCTGGCTTTTTTTAAATTCCGTTTGGGAGAGTTTTTACTAATGTTCAAATACAGACAGAGCGTGGGATGATGTCCACCTGTGTAAAATTCAAGACGAAGAAAGTCTTTTAAAGCAGCCAACACACATTTGATTTTGTCTTATTCTTCTTAATTCTCTGAAGTCCTCCCCTAAATTCTCAGACCTTACTATCTTGAGATAATAAAATCATTAAAACACAGACTAAAACTGCTATTATACTTTTATGTAACCATTTTTGGCAATGGATACCCTTTTGCTGCCAGTTTTCTTCTCCAAATATTGTGTAATATTGGGCCTAGACCTTATTATTTACCACTAATTCTACTGCAACAAACCAGTTTGTGATCTTTATCAGCAATAAACGAATGTGCTCATTAGTTTTCGATGGAACAGTTAAATATTCAGTATGCTATACTCAAATAAATATTTTTGAGTTAAGACCGAAAAAGTTACATGATGATGTCATCACACTTACAGGTATTACATAGTAAAAGTTCAAATGAAAGCAATATTTACTATTTAACCATGAAATAAAGTGGTTTGTAATATATCAGCTTATTGTTAATAGGGGATGATTGGGGGTTTACTGAAGCTGGAAATTAAAAAATGCATATATCTCTGCACGATTTCACGATATTAAATTTGCAATAAGATTTGCTATATACAATTTTTCGATCACAACAGACGTAAAATATCGGAGATAATTAGAATTTACGTAATTCCCCATCCAACCCCTTCCCCCCCCCCCCTTAATCCTTCTCACTCTCCCGATTCTAGCCATTAACGAACATGATCAATATTTTTACATAAAAGTTTAAATATCGAGTTTGGTCAGGATCACACAGTATAGACAACTGCTAGTGAATTAATAGTATATATAATTTTTGAATGGACCTCATTTTCGTATTTTCTGGTTAGGATCGATGGAAATTTGAAAAAATGTTACAAATTCGTGCCGTGAGTACAACCTCAATTGCTGATACCTCTTGAGGGATATCTGCTAAATACAATACACACATATTTTTATTTTATTGGATCGTGAATTTTAAACCTGCATTACTGTAAAATGCATATTGTAATCTAATGTTGCTTTGGATAACATTTCATTCAGAAACCACCGGGCCTAATATGGCGACCTCACTTTGAACCGTTCACAAAAATATACTTGTCTTTATGCCAAGAGTATTCGTTTCGGTAGCTGTCAATCAAACATCCTGGAAACTAGGGCAATATAGAGAGGGTTACTCCCAGCTGTTTAATGGCATAAATATATATGTATGCAGCTATGGTGAAGCCGGAGAATGCATAAATATATAATAAAAAGAAATAGTTCCAGAAAATAGAGAAACCCTCCACTACTGTCGAGGTCTGTCCGATACTAAGAAACTCATGTAGAACACACGATAAATTTTCCTAAGATTAGATTCCATAAAACTTCAAAGAATAGATTTGTAATCATTATGAATTCTATGCTTTCGGACATTTATAAGAATTTCATTTGGCCCAAGCGCAGTTTTAAAACATATATTTAATAATAATATAACTACCAGTCTAAATCCTTCAAATACTGACCCTACTTCAGAAAAGCCGGATGAGTTTAAAATTAACTAAGTAAGTCACGCAGGGGCTGCGTAAACTAAGCAGACTTCCAATTTGCTGGTATAACACTCTTGTGATCTCATCAGAGCACATATTCTCTACTTATATGTAAGAAAGTATCCGATGAATAGAAGAGGGGGAGGGGGTTAGTGAAGGCCGAATACAAGAAATTATAAATAACTCGCATTATACTCAAGTTACGAAATAATACATAACATCTTATTGTTGAAATGACACGAGTAGGAGTGGGATTTAATGAAGAATGAAAACTAAAAAATGCAAATCTCTTGGTTTATATTCGAGATAGTGCATAAATGCATATAACAAGATTATTAGAACATTTGATTTGCATTAAGATTCGTTCTATATAATTTTTACATACAATTGGCCCCTGAAATAGAATCAGAGGTCTCAAGAGCTTAGTTCCGATGTTATTGGGGTTCACACAAAAAGAATGTCCACAGTATCTTCTCGAAAATAAACTCCATATTTTTAAGATTTAAGAAGTGCTGTTAAGATTGCGATTTAAAGTGAACGTTTGCATTAATAATATTGTTCTTATGCACTAGTAAAAATATTTAATAAGATAGTTAGATTTTTCTTTTTTAATAGCCATCATCAATCATATATCTGTGGACTTGTAGAAAGGCTTTCTTCGAGGTTTTTAAAGGTTTCTAGGAATTTAGTAGTTTTAGTATTTAGTTTTATATGAATACATTTATTATTATACAGATTAATATTTAGGACATGGCAAGAGGTTTCGTGTAGAAATAGCATTAATGACAAGGGGGAACAAGGTTCCAGCAATAAGAATTTATTGGGATTCCGACGAATAGTAGTCAAGGCATTTCAATTGCTGGAGTCCACCTCTCATTCAATAGAGCACCAAGCATGGCCTCTTCCCGAACACCAAAGCATAAGCAACATCAGCAATATAAAAAATTCCGCCACGCAGGAGATGCGTAAGTTAAGCAGATTTCCTACATTTTGGAATGACACACTACTGATCCTTTCTCAGCAAATTTTCTCTATTTTCTTAAAAAAAAGAAAGAAAAATAAACCTCAAGAGTAGGTGAGAAGATGGTGGTCAATAAAATCTTAACTGATGACGTCATCACTCCTATCTATTTGAATGTATCTCATAAAATAAAGGTCCGTTGAAAACAATACTTGGTAATTTTGCTTAGAAGACGTTTTATGATATATTCTTTTATTTTTAAAGTGCGATCACTGAAAGTGGGGGTTTAATGAAGGCTGAAATCTAAAAAATGCCAATATCTCGGTTAATATTGACAATAGAGTAAAAATGCATAACAAATTTATAGAACATTACATTTAAAATAATTTTGGTTCTATACACGTTTTCGATATGACTTATAATAATGGAGGTATTTTAAATTTCCGAAATTTCCATCTCTAATCTCCACTAGTTCGATTTTAGCCGTAGAGTGTTAACAAATAACTATACCTTATTATCTATATCTTCAGTCCCATCTAAAGTTGTTCAACTTTTTGACGGGCTTGAAGATGGTGCCATTGCATCTATAGCACAATGCCAGCTGTACTCGACCATCAGCCAGTGTCGACGGTCTTCACCAACAGGTATGACAACAGTATATATATATATATATATATATATATATATACAGTTTTGAACGGACCTCATATTCCGCATCTCCTGGGTAGGATCGATGGACATTTGGAGGACATTTTTGGAAAATCGCGACCGACCTCAATAGCTGGAAAAATCTGCTATTAATGCTAAGAGAGAGAATCGACTGCTCATATACACAAAAATAAAGAGGGACTCAGGTTGGCCGTGCAAGTTAAGGCGTTGGTCTTAGTATTGCGTGGTAGACCTAGAGTGGAGGGTTCGATTCCCGCCCTGGGCAGTAGAAATTTATTTAGTGACGGACTCATTAAATAAACTCCTTAGGCCCACCATAGCTAGAAAAGGGTGGTAACCTGTAGATAACCCGTCCCGATTAGCCATAGTAGCATAAAGTGTACATAATTACTAATAAACAAACAAACAAAAATAAATAATGGAAAAAAAGGGTGAACACTAATCACTTTTAATATTTACTCCAGATTGACAAATAAAGAATTATTCTCAATGACAACATTCGGACAATGTTCATAAGGTAGAAATGAATAGCATTATTTGTAAAAATGAACAATGTCATGAGTTCTCACCTTTTCCTCCGTAGCCCAGAGGTGGCTGGAACACCTGAAGCGAAAGGCTGGTCACGTCGACGTTGGCAGAAGGTACCCTGAAGTTGAAGCCCTGCGAATACTTGGGGTCGTTGGTACCCCGTACCACGCTCGTCCTCTTCACCTTTATCGTGTTCCAGTGCTGGTTCAGGGTAAGCTTAACGTACGTCTCTTCCTTGCATCCTTCCTGCATCTGAAATAAAAGAAAAGGTTACGATAATTATTACGCTGAACCATAAAAGTTTTTTTATCGCAGAGGAATATCTTCTAGAATCATCCTTTAAAATTGTTCAAGCCTACGATTGGAATAACCAACATAAGAAGATCTATGGCCACATTTAAAAGCCAATCGTTTGTGCTTTCTCAATCGCAAGTTTTATTTTTTGTTTCGAATCTATTGGATTCTATTCTATCAACATTGGATTCTAGCTGGAATATCTCTTCTCTTATGGGAAGTCTTTGCTCTACTAGTTGCCTTTGTGTCCTAGCCCTTTAGGAATGTTGGAAGGACACGTTTTAATTAATAATTTACAAATATTTTTTATTTAAGAGAATAAAATAAGAGAGAACATGCCCGTTGTCCAATTTAAAAATTGAAGCGGTAATGAAACTACACCAGCCCCATCTGTTAGTCCAACCAGGGATGACCCCTGACGTGTGCTGAGCTCTATAGCCTACTTGTGTAAACACTACCTGAGAGGGGTCTTTTGCACTTTAGGGGAGCGAGTGATTGCATTAAGACCAACTGTTCCTAGAAGAAGTGATAAACACGTGATGTGGTGGTAACCTCAACACTGCTCTTGGTTATCAAGATAAAGCTGCCATATTATAAAATAAACATTCTAAATTACTAAAGTAGAACATTTATTTTAGGATGAATAATAGAAGCTAAGTAAACAATTTTTCTTTAAATAAGAACAAATTCTGCCATATCCTTCAATATTTGTTCGAAAAAATCTTTGTCCTTATTCCTCTGTCTCCATAGAAATTCACATAGATATGAGTCTATTAGTGTCCGTCTTGTGCCGCATTCCTTCCTGTTTCTGCTTTTTGCCCTTGCCCACAGAGATTCTATCGTCTGGGTATATGCGCCCGTATTTGGGTCAACAAAATTCTTCGAATGATTTACCGTCAAATGGCGGTATCTCAACTCGGGCAACTTTTCTTCTAACCCCTGGTAAGATGCCCAGCAATCTGAGATTATTGTTGTACCTGGTCTAATACAACACCTGATGCACTCCAGGAGCGTGGCTGAAGTACGGTCAGGGACAAAATATATAAAACACTCTCTTGTCTCCCTACAAATTCCCCCGAATACCCACTGCTTGGGGTAGATTCTTCCAACATTAGCCTTATTCCTGCTGAAGCACGACTCATCAATTTCCACAGTTAAATTCTCACCTCCGATCACTGTTGGTGTCTTGAGTAAACTGTTGGCACAGATTTCTCGTAGCATATTTTTCCAATCAGTAATAGTATTTGTACTGATATTTAATTCTTTGGTGCAAAACTTAGTGGAGGTGTACTCTTGTGACCAGCAGTATATTAATAAAACAGCCTTATTAAGAGGTAATCTAGCGTTCTCAAACCATTTCTCCACACAAAGCCCCTTCTTGGTTCGGCTGCTACGTTTGTGGCAGGTCCACTTCCCACTCCTTGCATCACAATTCATAAAATGTCCTTCACTTCACACCCATACCTTGGGGATAAGGCGCTTTTCCTGAAGAAATGCGACAGCATTTTCTTCATCCCTGCACAAGTTATACACTTCAAACAAATTCATTTTCTTCTTAGCAAAACAGTAGCACTGATACGTGTAAACAAATAATTCCTTAATAAATGCCATATGATTCATTAAGTTACTCAGAAATAACCTGTATGATAACAACTGTTCCTAAAAAGTCACTGGCTCCCCTAAAGTGCAAAAGACCCTCTGAGAGGACATCCTTGGGTTCAAAGTGCAAGAGATAAAGAAGACAGGCTGAGACAGTAGAGTGAATAGGACAGCAGAGCAGAGAGTGTAGAGCCTCTCATTACTGGCAGCAATATTAGTTTTCTATCTCACACCCCTTTTAACAACATGAGTGAGTAAACGAAGGAGCATCCAGGGAGACCAGGATGGAGGGAGAAGGAGGGAAATCACCAGAACAGCATCGAGAACATCATCACAATTTCATCAGCATCCCTGGAAGTAATCATTAATCTACTAACATACTAACACCTATATGCCCTGCAATAGTCCATCCCCCAATATCATGTAAATATTATATGTGGCAAATTTGTCCTGACTGTTTATAAAAGCGGCTGTATATGCATTTACTATATTTTGTACATAGTATTTTATTTTCCATTAATAATGTTTAATAAAATAAAGTTCCATTACGTTTTTTGCTTATAGAAAGTATATTAATGTGTTTTCATTAAAAAAAAAAAATTGTTATTCACTTCAATAAAAACTGATTTCGATTTGTTCATCGATATAATTGCTTAAAAATTGTATACATTAAATTGTTTTGTAATAAAAATTCATTACATTTGATTTGTTTCTTATGTAAATCATTTTGAAGTAATGGCTACACCTGTAGCCAACGCGCCCGTGTGTCATTACTAGGACGCGCCTGTCGGAGGGTTAAAAGCCACACATTCTTTTATATGCAGTCTTTCGCTCTCACATTTGTGTGGCTCTGAAACAGCAATTGAAATTTAAGAAGCGACCTTCGAATGCTTAGTTGGACGAATGTATTGTTTTTTTTTTATTATTTTTTTTAACGAGTTTGAATCTATGCTTAACGACCATTACTCTACAGCAACATTGGATATCTGTTAATAAAATAGTGAAATTTAAGAGTTTTTGAACTCTTTCTTCTAAATTTCCTCAGAGTTTGAGATAGCTTCCTGCTTATTGAGTATCACAGAGGAGTGCTTAGAAATTAATTATAAAATAGTATTTGGGTACAGAGATTATGAAAAGTTGTATGTCACTTTTACAGTTCAGGGACAGAGTTATATTCGTAATACATCAGAAACCCAAAAAAGTCCGTCACGCAAGGGCTGTGTTAACTAAGCAGATTTCCCACGTGCTTCACGTATTTGCATTTATCTCAAAAAGCAAAAGTTCAATGATAACAATATTTAGTATTTAACATTCAAATAAAGTGTTTCATAATATAATAGCATATTGTTAATATGACATGAGTTGGAGTGGGGGTTCACTGAAGACCGAAAACTAATGAATGCAAATATCTAGGTTAATATTAAAGATAGTGAAAAACGTGCATAACAACATTTATAGAGCATTACATTTGCAATATGGTTGATTCTTTACAATATTTCGATCCGATGCGTTATAACGGAGATATTAAGAACTCTTAACCCTAACCCCCCCCCCCCTTGTCCGAATTCCGCCATTAATGAAATTGTTCTTTATTTTTGAATAACGAAGTATATTCGAAGTATATTTTTAAATACCAAGTTTGGTAACGATCAAACAAAAATAACGACCACTAGTGCGCTAAACAGATATATATATATATATATATATATATATATATATATATATATATATATATATATATATATATTGTAACGGTCTAGCCTGAGAGAGCCACCCCGTTGTCTCTATATGTATGAGATCCGAGTGACTAGTACTAGGCTTGAAACGAGGTAGCAGCACCTGCCAAGGGACGAGAGCGGACCCCTATGAGTCCAAAGGGCAATCTCCGAGGATTGGAATGGCAGTCGACTCCCAAGATGCAACAAGAGCGTAAGTGTTTCTTTAATTAGCTAGCCTAAATGTCCTATATCTCGGATTAAATAGATAAATTAGCTCTTATAGCAGAGATGGTTGCCGTGCAATATAAGACCCGGAGAAGTAGCCGGTACAGAGGTTAAATTTAAATATTAATGAAAATAAATAAACCTTTCATTATTATATATATATATATATATAATATATATATATATATATATATATATATATAAATATATAATTTTGTACGGACCTCATTTTGTCATCTCCTGGGTAGGATCGATGGACATTTGAGGAAATGTTTTGAAAATCGCGTCAAAGCTACGACCTCAATAGCTCTTAAGGGAAATCTGCTAAAATCTCGGTTAAAGAAAACGTGTTCCCTGAAGGAAAATCTGCTCAAATTAACACAAGTTAATGAAAATAGTATTATTTAATTTTTAATGGTGAACTTAGAGTAGCGGGTTCGATTCCCGCCTTGGCAATATGGCTTTATTTAGTGACGAAACTCGTTAAATAATATCCCTAGTACCGCCCTAGCTAGAAATGAGTGGCAGCCCGAAGATAACCAGTCCCATTTAGCTTTAGTTACAAATATTGGACTTTAATAGATAATTTAATTATTATTTCATTAGCTTTATTACATACTGCAGAGTTATTATAGAAAACTAGAGAATCTAAAATGTTAAGTAAACATGTCAAACTCTTTGAGGGTTTAGTTTATTGAGAATATTAAATACGTTTCAAAGCTTCTCAGAAAATAATAACACAATTTCACTTGTCAAAGCAATACTATACTATAACCTTCTCAGTCATATATTAGGGAAGAATAATCAAGTCACCCTTGGAGCTGTAGAACCTCATGTGTTAAATGAAGTGACAGCTTAAATGTCTGGAATAGATGGAATTGTAACATAGAAAAATAAAATGGAGAGAATAGAGTATTCTCAGTGGAAATCTTTGTTCAAAAGGGAGATTTGTCTTAATAAATCTGGTTCTAAATGGAAGGAAACTGTCGAGAAAAAAAGAGGTCCCACCACATGTTCCATGCCAAGCGAAGGGATAAATCAAAGAAGCCACAAGGAGACTTTACTTCTAACCTCGCTGGATTTATAGTTAAAAGTCCGCTATTTATCCATCACCTCGGGCCTCTGTGCATTTTAGAAATGTTCTATTTCTTATTTAAATTTATATTTAATTTTATTTAAGAGATTCTCTATAAGGAAAGATATCACTTATGGGAAATTAGCTGGGGAGTTGTTCTCATGACGCGATTTTCGAAAAAGTTCCTCAATTGTAAATCGATCCTACCTAGGAAATGACGTCTGTTCAAAATAATATGTGTCGGTATGTATGTACGTATGTATATATGTATGTATATACAAACGCACACACACACACACACACACACACATATATATATACACACACACACACACACACACACACATTTGTCAGTTAACGCTCTAGCTGTCGCAATTTTCATTTGATAGTGACCAAACTGGATATTTAAACGTTTTTTGTAAAAATAAAAACGGTTTCGTAAACGACTTAAATCGGACAGAGAGAGGGAGAGTTTAGAGATGGAATTTAGAAAATTCGAAATATCTCCATTATAATACGTTCGATCGAAAAACTGTAAGAACCAACCTTATTGCAAACGTAATGTTCTATAAAAGTTGTTATTTACGTTTTTTCTCTATCTTGATTATTTTTATTATTATTATTATTTATTAACGTCCACTTTTTGCAACTTAGGATAATCGGGACGGGTTATCTACAGGTTACCACCCTTTTCTAGCCAGGGTGGGATTTTAGGACGTTATTTAATGAATTTCGTTACTAAATAATTTCCTTTGCCCAGGCAAGAATCGAACTCGCCACTCTAGGTTTACCATATGAGATAAAGGTCAACGCTTTAACTCGCATGGCTAACCTAAATTTTTTTATTTAAATTTATTTTTATTTAACAGATTCCCCTTAAGGAAAATCATCTGTTGAAGTTGTACTAATCTTTAGACATAATGTATGGCGCGATTTTCGAAACATTTCCACAAATGTCAATCAATCCTACCTAGGAGACTACAAATATATATATATATTAACTTTTTCTGTCAACACTTAAGATCATGTTTGTTAGTGACTTAAGCCTGGAATAGTGGGAGTGAGATGAGGGGGGAGTTAGAAAATTTAAAATATATCTGTTATTATGAGAAGGATCGTAAAATTTTTTTTGAGCCCATCTTGTTAAACTATTGATACTCTACAATTGTTGTTCAATTTTTTTCGTAACTCAAATGCCAATCGTGTTATTCGAACTTGCTTTTTTTCAGCCGGTAGTGTGTGTATATATATAAAACATTTTGAACTGACCTAATTTTCGCCATCCACTGGGTCGGATCGATGGACATTTGAGAATTTTTTTTGAAAATGGCGTCATGAGATAAACCGCAATAGCTTTTTTCCCTTAAGGGGAGCTATATAGGTATATAACGACAGTGTTGATCAGCGACCTCGTTTTAAAAAAAAATTGTTGTTCAGTCGTACTTCCGCTTACTTAGTTCACTAACCGGCCGTACATCAGGAGGTCACCATAGGCGATGGCCAAGAGCGGAAACTGCAGCGCTACCGTACAGGACGCACCGCTCGTTTTATGACTGAGCAGCCATTGTTGATTCTATTGCTCGAGTGTAAAGCACGTGCTTGGGTGTTGCTCCGCAAACAGGTGAACATTGTTCTGCTCCCGCAGCCCTTGTATCAAAAAAAGGATCGCCGCATCGAAGATACGCTATTATTTTGCACCAGCGAGAAGAAGGAACCTACTGTGGAACACGAAAAACACCGGAAGAAAAATCCGCCTCATGGAAAGTATATTTTTCTCGAAGGTACCTCTTTCTTTATTATAATGCTAGTATTATCGACGTAAGTAATCGAATGAGTACTCATGATATAGGACATTACAATCATTATTTAGTGTATATATATATATATATATATATTATTGGCTTGCCGCTAAAGTTACAATCCAAACAAAGGGTAACCATTGTGTTCTGTCTATATTGTACGGTCATATTTCATAAAATTAAAGTTTCTTTGTTTTCATCACATCTTTATCAATAAGTGTTAATGTTTGTTTTCTTAGATTTAAGGTTAGTCCCTAAATTAGTATTCTTTTCAGGTTTAAATTGTATCAAATTAGTCTCATTCTGTTATAACCTCTCAGAAGGTTCATTTTTATAAAGTTTATTATATGCTATTACTCATTTAATATATTTTGATTCTTTGGAGAACTGAAATAGTAGCTTGTATTATTTCACCCTCATCTTTCCAAGAGAATAGTAAATATCTTCGGTATGATCAAGGTGAGGAAATTATCTCTTTTATTAATTTTATTTCAGTCTAATGCTTTCTTATTATTAACACAAAAGCTAACCGCAAGCCCTAACAATTGTCAATCCTAATTTTGGCATATTTATATTAATTGTAATATTCTTGATGTTCTGTTCCAGGGCTATATCCAAAATTATTTTATATTATTCACCTGTTCTTTAAAATAATTGAAAGAAATATATCAATATTTTCATTTACTGAGTGATTTAATCAGTTTTTTTATCCCTCCTGTAAAAGTAATTTTTTTTTGAGGTACGAGGTTACTGATCAACACTGTCGATAACTAACTATTTGTAAGACTAACGTAAAGTTCTATAAGTTTCAGCTGGAGATTGGATGACAGTGCCTTGAGATGATTATTGACTAACGAGGGAAAAGAGGTTGAAATATTTTTAACAGAACAAATAAATTATCAGAAACCAGCTCTATAGCACTCAAGAACAACATCAATAATTCCTTTATTCCGAACAGCCTGCCTGAATAAAGGAATGGTTGAGTGGAGAGGTTGACTTTATTTTCAATAACCTCTGTTGATGGCCATCCACCAGTCGGCCTTTATCGTGAGAATAAATAAAGCCAATTCTTTTTTACTGCCAAATCGATATAGAAATAGATAAAAGAAAAGCAGGTTAAGACGTCAAACTGATTGGATTTGAAAATGTATAACACTCAATCTGTATAAATAAATCTCTGTGTATTTTCTGAAATTTGTTTTAAATTTCGGTGGAGATATTTTAGCAAATAAAAGCCTATCATTTCCTATATTTATTTGGCAGTAAATTCTTTAGGAAAACAATGAAATTTTCATTTCCACACATATTTAAGTCTTTAGTTATTGATCCTAAGGGGCTTGGTAGCTATTTCCTCTTATTTCCAGTCAAAGCCAGTATGATAATCACTGCCACAGTATCTATAAAAGTTGTTGTATGAAATATATTTATATTATATTATTTATTTTTTATGACCTTTGCAACTCAGGCAATGTTACTCATTTATATTTAAAAAAGAATAATTCATAACTACTCATAGAAGAATAGTAAACGCCACTTTTAGAAGGAAATATTAAAGAAAAATTCGCAAACAGAACAATATTGCACACTACTCGGAACATAACGAAAAAACAACAATACTAAATAAAATTAAAAAGAATAAACAGATCATAAAAGAGTATCACGCACACACACACACACACACACACACACACACATATATATATATATAAACACAGGCACATACAAACGTCCATATATATGGAATAGTAAAATTATTCGATTTTGTTAAAAATACAATTTTATAATTATAGAGTATCATAGCTAAATTGTTAATACACCCGGATTACTCCATTTATTATTTAAATTATTATTTGTGTCATATTTATTATATTCTTTTTTAATCTTGTTACTAATATTGTATTGCTAATTTGTTATTTATTAGGATACTATTCAAATATGTTGACAGGATTGTTTATATAAGAATAGGATTGTTATAGAGGGATGTCTATACGATAGATTGTTTGGGTTGAGTCACAAACAGGAGAAATTTCCTTTGATGCGTTCATATTTAAATGCATATTTATAATATGGCTTAACCACACGGGCTTATATCGAGTGATATTGGACAATGCGATATTCGGTAAGTCAATCATTTGACCAGAAGTATTTGAGTTTGACCTGCGGAATAACACGGGAAATAAATTTTATTGATCAGAGGTCATCCGCGGTGAGTTCAAAAGGTTGCTGTATTTGTTTAAAGTAAAACATTACCATCTAAATCTAATCACGTTGTATCAATCGACGACTTCCATTTTTGCCTAGATTACTAATATTTTTTCAGAATTAAATTACATTACTAGTGAAATAATACAGTTGCAGTCTCGCATCAGGCTATATTCGCCTCTTGAAAAGACCAGAGGGTTAACATCCATAAGGAGCAATAGGAGAGTAGTTTGTGACCTGGTTCTGTAAGCAGTAAAGGAAGACTTGGGAATAGTGTGACAAACAAAAGTCCGTCACGCAGGAGCTGCGTAAACTAAGCAGATTTCCCACGTGAAGTTATACAATAGAGAAATCTCCATATGAGAGCCGAACAGTTACGGCAAAGGGCCGAACTAGCTTTTGGAGGGAGACTCAATCGTCCATTACGACCCAAATTTACTAAAAATGCAAATTTCTCGGTTAATATTCAAGATAGAGAATAAATGTATATTACAATATTTATAGTAAATTTAATTTGCAATAAGATTGGTTATATACAATGGTTCGATCCGATGCATAATATCGGAGATATTTTGAATTTTCGAAAATCCCCCTCTAAACCCCCCCCCCCTCCCTCTGGTCCGATTTCAGCCATTAACGAACTTGATCTGTCTTTTTACATTAAACGGTAAAAAATCGAGTTTCGTATTGATCAAACAAAAATTGCGACCGCTAGAGCGTTAACAGACAAATATATATACACTAGCTCAGATACCCGGCTTCGCCCGGGAATTTATTTGAGGCTGAATGGTGTTGGTATTTTTTTGGCAAGGCTTTACTTTGCACAATATTTTGACATTTACCCGTCCCAGTGTTTAGGGTTAATACCCGTTGTGGCATTTGTTAATAATAAAATTAATTTTTTATGTAAGTCTTCACTGTCCTCCAAATTGTCATATTTCCCGTCTCCTGTGCATTATGCATAGATTTCAGCTATTAAGGACAAATATTAACACAGATTTAAATTAATTTTTCCAGGTGAGGTACCTCATAGGTCAAATTGGAATGAATTGTTGAGCATATCAATATTTCTACGCAAATTACTTGCTCCACAAATTGTTCCTGGGGAAATGTATAAAAAAAAAAAGTTAATCTAAATAACAAAGTAAACAACTTTTGTTATATGCATGTTTGTCGAAAAACAAATAGACAATGAAATATCGCGACTTTTTATTTCAGGCCTCCCTTATAACCCCTACTCCCGTTCTAACCTACAAATTTTTATATAGCTTATAATCATGGAGGAATTAATGCTAATTGATATGCCGAGTATTTTTAAGTTCGATTTAATTGTTAGCGCCCAATGAAATAGTTGACTCCCGCTTTAGTTTATTAAAAGTACTAAGTAGTTTGTTAAAAGACAAAAATGAATATCACAAAAGTTACTCTAAATAACAAAATGAACAACTTTTCTTATGTTCATATTTGCTGATAAACGAAATACCGCTATTTTTAAATTCAGGCGTCCCTTACAACCCCCACTCCTGCCCGTCCCTAGAAATGTTGGTATGGCTTGTTATAATGAAAGCGTTAGTGCTAATACACATACCGAGTTTTATTTATTTCGGTTGGGTCTTTTGTCCCAAATAAAATTGTTCACTTCCGTTATAGGTTTTAGCGAATATCTCGTTTATAATTCGGTATACGACAAAAAGTGTATATAAAAAAAGTTACTCTAAATAACAAAATAAACAACTTTTGTTATGTTCATATTTGCCAAAAAACCCAATAGGAATTTTTAATTTCTGGCTTCCCTTATAACCCCCACTCCTGTTCGTCTCAGAGGATATTAATATAGTCTAAAGTCTAAGTTGGGCTAGTAGTAATATACATACCAAGTTTCATGAAATTCGGTTCAGCCGTATATGCGTGAAAAGGTAACAAACAAACAAACAAACAGACACGAAAGAAACAAAATTCAGTGATGGTGTCTATGACATGTGAAACGAAAAGTTATCGTGAAATTTCGCGAAAAAAATCAATGTACAGACAGAGGTGACAATTTTATATATATAGATAGATAGATATAATTTTGAACGGACCTCATTTTCGTCATCTCCTGGGTAGGATCCATGGACATTTGAAGAAATTTTTCGAAAATCGTGTCATGAGTACGACCTCAATAGCAGATTTCCCTTAAGGGAAATGTGCTAAAACCAACACATGCACAAGTGTGTGTTGGTTGAGTATTTTGAAGACCATTTCCAGGACATGCAGGCAAAGCATCCAAAAATCCCCGAAATCTTAGACAGTTGGCAAAGCTGAATTAGAAACTTCTTTAAACCGATTTTGTTTTCTTAATTGAAATATAACTTTTCATTTAGTCATTTATGTCATTATAATAGTTGGAGTTTCGTCTGTTGCTGGTTGAAAGCTATATTTCATTAGATTCATCCGTTTCGTTGAGAGACCAGAGTTGTTTTAAATGATGCCTGTTTTTATGAATAGTTTCTGTTTGAAAGTTACTAAATGCTCTTTACACTTATTTATTTACCGCCATTTTTTGGTCTATGATGTGTTCGTGTTACTTATTTCTTTTTGTGTTTTGTGTTCGTTCCTTTAGTTTTGTTCTTTATATTATTTGTACTTTTGTTTGTTGTTTTTTGTTCCATGTTTAAGTCACCATAGTTACGGAGCTTTACATAATAAATAAAATTTTCATTAGAAGTTTGTATAAAAAAAAAATCCGTCACGCAGGAGCTGCGAATACTAAGCAGATTTCCCACGTGAAGTGTTACAATAGAGAAATCTGCCTAATAATATTATTATTATTTATTAACGCCCACTTTTGGCAACTTAGGCTAATCGGGACGGGTTATCTACAGGTTACCACCCTTTTCTAGCCAGGGTGGGATTATAGGACGTTATTTAATGAATTTCGTCACTAAATAATTTCCTTTGCCCAGGCGAGAATCGAACTCGCCACTCTAGGTTTACCATGTGAGATAAAGGTCAACGCTTTAACTCGCTTGGCTAACCTAGCCTAATAATAACAGTAGTAGTAAGGAATCTCTAAACCTATTCACCAGGGACGAACGGCCGCACTAGCTCTCGGCGGAAAGTCCCGAACGTAGCCGACTCTTGCCGACCACACATACAATAGAAATGCAAATATCTCCGTTAATATTCAAGATACATAATAAATGTACAGAACAATATTTATAGTAAATTTAATTTTCAATAAGATTGATTATATACAATTTTCCGATCCAACGCATAATAACGTAGATATTTTCAAAAATCCCCCCCCCTCGAAACCCCCCCCCCCACTGGTCTGGTTTCAGCCATTAACGAACTTGATCTATTTTCTTTTTACATAAAACGATTAAATTTCGAGTTTGGCAAGGATCAAACAAAAATTGCGACCGCTAGAGCGTTTTATATATATATATATATATATATATATATATATATATATATATAATTTTGAACGGACCTCATTTTCGTCGCCTGAGTACGATCGATGGGCATTTGAAGAAAATTTTCAAAAATCGCGTCTAGAGTACGACCTCAATAGCTGATTTCCCTTAAGAGAAATCTCTTAATATGAATACTTTTTAGTTATGGTTTAATGAAAAAAGGCAAAAAGAGGAATTCGTATCTTATCTCAATAATAAACACTCAAAATTAAACGAGGATATTTGCAATGACCATAAAGAGTTAAGTTCCGTGACGTTTTAATAGTCCTAAAATAAAGCTAACACTAAACTGGGAAGAAAAGCAGTTAAAACAAGGTATGAAATGAGTTAAGTATCTCTCTGTAACTTTGTAATAAAGTGTGAAGGGGGAATGTCGGCCTGACAAATCACTCTGGAAGTTGGTTTAGGAACTGTCTCCTTAAAATAATATAGATGTTGGAAGTTTGTCAGGGAAAAGATTTCCCCCGTCGCAATAATAAAAGCGTTTCTGAAATAAATGCCTGTATATTTTGTTTAAAACTCGCCCCCAGGACTGGATGATCGCTGCGGTTCCGGGGAGACAAATTATACTCCTAGATTCAGAGCCAAGAGGTTTTTAATACGTATTTCAGTTATATCATTTCTCTATCTTAATATTCAGTTTTCTTCAGTTTGATACTGATCTTCTTCAGTTTCGAATAAGTACTGTCAGTAAATACTAGATCGATCTCTACTAACTCAAATATTTGAACACTTATATAGTACTTACTTGAGTACTGTCTGTATCGTGTTTAATCTATCTGGACCAAAAAAAAAAAATGTGCGTCAAGCAGGGACTGCGTAAACTAAGCAGATTTCCCAGGTAAAGTTTTACAATAGATAAATCTACATACTGGTAACATTTAACACCACCATGAATATTAAGTGAATAAATAAAAACGGTAATGAGAAATCTTATAGTCAATTGTAATAACCTCCCATGGAAAGCGTCTGAAGCAAACGGGTCTGCCAACCGTTAACATAAACAGATAGAAATAAATATTCTTCAACGGAAAGAAAAACAATTACTGAAATATATCTGAATATAACATATTATTTTTATTGAATACTATTTATTATATCTAGCATTGTAATTTATAATGAGTCAGAATAAGTTTTATATAAATCACTCAAATTTTTCTTAGTCCAAGCACAAAAGACTCGAGGAGGGAGTCAACAGAAGGTATTTGCATATATCTCACAAAGTAGAAGTTCAATGAAGACAACATTTGGTAGTGAGCCTTGGAATGAAATGGTTCATGATTTAAGAGCATATTATTAATATGACGTGAGTAGGAATGGGGGTTTGCTGAAGGCTGAAAAATTGAGAAATGCAAATATCTCGGTTAATATTAAAGATAATGAAAAAAATGTAAATAAGATTTATATAATATTAAATTTGCATTAAGATTGAATCTATGCGATTTTTCGATCCGACGCCTAATAACGGATATATTAAGAATTTTCGAAATTACTCCCTTCTGTTGATTTCAGCTGTTAATGAACTCGATCTTTCTTTTTACATGAAACACTTATATATCGAGTTTCGTAACGATTGAACAAAACTTGCGACCGCTAGAGACTAAATAACATTTATAAATATTTATAGTACATTTAATTTGCATTAAGCTCGCGCAGGTGCTGCGCAAACTATTGAGATTTCCAGCATCCTGCAACACAACATTAATGATCGTTTCCCGAAATATAAAGGCAATGTAAACTCTGACAGTAGTTTTAGAGTTAGAGAAACATATAGTGTTACACTCGAATAGAAATTTCAGAAAAATTACAGAATTCAAGAACATTTCTAGAATATCATGATAATGAGTCAAATCGGACAAGTGGGAGAGGGCGTTTAGAGGTGGCGAATTTCGAAAATTTAAAATATAGCCGTTACTATATGTTGAATCAGAAATTTGTATAGAACCAATCTTATTGCAAATTTAATGTTTATTAAATAATGTTATATGCGTCATTTCATTATCTTGATTATTAACTGAGATATTTGGATTGTTTAGTTTTAACCTTCAGTAATCCCCGTCTTTTTAGTCAACTGACTTTAAAAATTATCGGTCTCGCAGGGACTCGCCGGAGATGTTGGCTTATTAGGGGACCAGCTCTAGAGAACCGCCACTGAAGATGGGACGGTTCGCCTCGAAAGTACTCTTCTTTTAATAATAGAATTGCCAAGAGCGGAGGTGGTATGACCTTTCTTATCCTACCGTTGATGTTGGACCTCAACCAGCTATCCCAATTCTCCAGATACTTTTGTGTTGTATATTGATTACACATGGTCTTTTACTTATAGAAGTTATATATCCAGAATGAAAATAATCTCATGAAAATTGAGGCTTCTATACTATTTGGCAATTAAACTGTTTATTGATGACGCCACTTGGCGTATTTATTAAACTATTTAAAATATCAAAGGCCCACCGGAAAGAGGCAGCAACAGACGGTCCAAGAAAATCAAGTAGGTGGCATTTAAGTGTGGAATAATTTATGAGTTAAATGAAATCAGCTGTTTTATAGTGAAAGGGAGGAACGGATCAAATAGCTAAAGCAAAATTACTCTAACTGGATAGTGCAGAATTTTTAAATTAATGGCTATGAAGAAAATTATGTATTTACATTTTATTTTTTTCTGCCATAACCACAAGAGTTTAGAGATATTAACTGGGGCAATAATCACAAACAAAGTTCAATTTGTTTATTGCACCTGTATGTTTAGGTTGGTCATCCAACTTGTATAACCCAAAAGTACGAATGAGGGCGAGTTAGAGAACAAATATTCTAGAGTTAAAACATTGATATAAATAAGTGGAAATAGTAAATAATGAAATAAAATATTTAATATAAAATTCTGAGAATATGAAATAAACCGAAAAAAAGTTTGGGCTTCGTGAAACTAAAGTTGAATGAAAGTTTTCACGAGTACCTACTTGGTGACTAAAAGTTTGTTGCGGGGATGAAAAAAAAAAAAAAGTGCTTGAACTCCTGAGCTTATGTTAGTAGAACTATGCGAATAAAGAGAATCCTATAACTTTGACAATTGAAACTATGTGGATAAAAAAGAAATCATAGTCCGCACTTTTTCTACAATATTATATAAAGCTTCTGTTGGTTGGATAAGTATTTTTAATTAAAAGTAGGAGATTGGCAAGCTTGCATGTTTTATGACCTAAAATCAACAGTCGGTTATCAATTATTTGCCATTGCTATCGCCTCAGATGCAATCGAGCTATTCCAATAATTTGTCTTATTTAGTAATTGTTTTTGCTATTCATTACTTTTCACTCAAGAAATGATAACAAGGAACAGAATAATTAGCTCTTTCTCGGGGAAGATGGAAACGGTACAATAAATAAATTACTGTCTTTCTGATATTTAACGAGATTATTTTAATTTATTATTATTAATTAATCCAGCAATTATTTATTAATCCAGCAATTATAAATAATTATAATATAATTCCTTTGGCGCAAAAAATAAATCGAAAACGTAAACCTATGTAAAAATAAAACATATTTCACACTCCAAAGAACTGTTTTGTGGTGCCCAAAAATTAATAGAATGCCTATGGTGAGACAGAAATTTCATAATTGTTGATGATGCTATTATTATTTACAGCGACTTATCGAGATAATTACTGACAACCGCTGCTATTGAGATGAATAATAAATGATTTCAAATATCCTCAACCATTAGTTACAAGAAAATGGAGTGATATTTTTTTTCATATTAATTAAAATTAAATATTTGAGATCAGAAAGTTCGTGGTATTATAACAAAATTGAAATCCATCCAAACATGGCATTTATACTGAATAATTATTGCCATTATGAGTAGAAATTAAGGTTAAACTTATGGTGGGATTTTAGAAAAGATTATTCAAATCTCCATCAAGCCGACCTAAAAGATGACAAATATACATTCCGTTCAAACTTATTATTTTAACACATTTGGCTGTTAGCATTTATGATGAAGTTTTAAGAAGATTTTTTGATTAGTGGTTACCGAAACTCACAATAATTATTAATTTCGCTTATCCTTGAGGAAAATTATCAGGAGGGATTTTAGTGCTAAAATGGCTATAGGGAATTTGGAAATTGTTTTACGAAAAAAAATATATTGCAAAACCAATGTCGTGAGTTAAATCATTTTTTATATTTGCTGCCCTGTCATTGAATATTAACGGATTTATTTGTATTTTTTTATTAATGCCATTTTTATATTCATGAAAATTATTTTTTTCCAGCTTGAATGCCAAAGATTGATTTAAAATTATTACTATACGAATATGACAATATTTATCGTCATAGTGGTACATTAGAATGATGAAACCGCATTACATGAAATTCAGATTTTGAATTAATTATTTCTTAAAGCAATAGATCTTTTAGCAGATTCTGCTACAGGGAAATCAGCTATTGAAGAGGTACGCGATTTTCGAAAATTTCTTCAAATGTCCATCGATCCTACCTAGTTGATGACGAAAATGAGGTTCGTTCAAAATTATATCTATGTAATCAAGCAGTCGTAGTTTTGGTTTACCTAAATCGAAAATTAATCCTTTTATGTAAAAAGAAAGATCATGTTCGTTAATGGTGAAATCTGACCAGTTCAATTTTAGAGGAGAGGAGTTTTGAAAGATCTAAATATCTCCGTTATTATTCGTCGGATCGAAAAATTGTATGGAACCAGTCTTGTAAATGTTATCTTCTAGAAATGTTCTTTTATTATCTTGATTATTAAGGGAGATATTTGCAATTTGTAGTTTTCAGCCTTCAGTAAACGACCCCTTCTAATCATGCCATATTAACAATAATCAGTTCTGTTATGAAACACGTTATTTGAAGCATAAATACCAAATATTGTTATCTTTGAACATTAAAGTTTTGAGATAAATTCAAATACGTGGCAGAAGTGAAAAATCTGCATAATTTACGCAGCCCCTGCGTGACGGACTCTTAAAAGTTTGACAGGATGATCATTGGAGAACTGTGTGTTAGATATCTGCTTTCTTTCCCCATACCTCTGTGAAGGCTTTTTTCTACATCTCATTTTCTACAGCAATTAATTAAATTTGCTTGACCACGAATATTCTGTTGTATTCATAGCGTAAACCTGCATTCGTACTCATGCGATTTTCACATTAAACTATTTTATCGCTGAATATCTCATGCCTAGTTTATATTATAAGTTAATAGCTTTTTACTAAGGTTGAACAAGGAAATGGTTCGTGAGATGACATGTATAACTTTCTAACACGTGGGAATGCTTGCTTAATTTTAAGCTATTCATTTTAATTATCACTTTGCACGCGAGTAGAACCGCCTTTATTTTTGGTGTTCATAAAACGAGACTATTTTACTACATGCTCTGGTACACTATACGAGCTCAAGAGTTTTAAATACTTCAAGAAGATATTTTAACAATGGGGTAGGAAGAAAAGGTCTTGACAAGCAGCTATAAAGCTGAAGCTAGCGTGGAAAAGCTATTCCCGGCGCCCCCTCTAGTGACAGAGGCCTGAATTAGTGGGCCGGCCAGCAATCCGTCAAAACGCCGTCTTAAAGCCATCACCTGCTATGTATATCTGGGGCCGGCATTCACAATGAATATATTTTGGCACTCTAACTGTATTAGCCTGTTTTCTTGTCTCAAATTGGCAATACTATGAGGAAGGGGGGGGGGCTTTTCGGACCATTTCCAAATAAAACATTCCTCAACACAATAAATTCCTAATAATGCAGGATGGATTTTAAGGTATATATATATATATATATATATATATATATATATATATAAAATAAAGAGAACTTATGTTACTCATTAATAGAATTCATATTGTGAAGGGAAATCATCTCGAAGTGAAGTTATATTCTAAATGGAAACTTAATATGAACATCATGAACTCATATTATGAAGAAAATTCACATTATGAAGAGCACCCATTAAGACGATTCGTAACACGAATACAACTCATATTTCGTAGTGAAGTTATGTTATAAAGATATTATGAAGAAGAATTACGTTATATTTAGAACGAATATTATGAAGAGAACTCATTAATAGAATTCCTATTATGAAGAGAACTCATACTTCGAAGTGGTTATATTACGATGATAACTCATATTATACAGAGAACTTATACTATAAAGAGGAATTATTTTATGAATATAACTCATATTATGAAGTGAACTTATCAAGAGAATTCATATTATGCAGAGAACTCATTATTAGAAATCGTATTATGAAGAGAACTCATTAA
Source organism: Riptortus pedestris (assembly GCA_019009955.1). Lineage (NCBI taxonomy): Eukaryota > Metazoa > Arthropoda > Insecta > Hemiptera > Alydidae > Riptortus > Riptortus pedestris. Next base: position 128,681,993 of record CM032232.1, on the reverse strand, counting down.
TAGAATTCCTATTATGAAGAGAACTCATACTTCGAAGTGGTTATATTATGATGATAACTCATATTATACAGAGAACTTATACTATAAAGAGGAATTATTTTATGAATATTACTCATATTATAAAGAGAACTCGCATTATGAAGTGAACTTATTAAGAGAATTCATATTATGCAGATAACTCATTATTAGAAATCGTATTATGAAGAGAACTCATTAATAGAATTCCTATTATGAAGAGAACTCATACTTCGAAGTGGTTGTATTATGATGATAACTCATATTATATAGAGAATCATATTATGAAGAGAATAAGTTAAGGGAACTCATATTTTGAAGTAATATTATAAAGAGAATCGTATTATGACAAGAACTCGTATTATAAAGAGAACTTACACTATGATGAGAAATTATTTTATGAAGAGAACTATAATTACGAAGTGACCCCATTAAGAAAATTCGTATTATGAAGGGAACACATATTTCGATGAGAAGTTATATTATGAAGAGAACTCATGATAAGAATTCAAAATATGAAGAGAACTCATTAATAGAATTCCTATTTTGAAGAGAACTCATTATAGAATTTGAGAAAATTTGGAGATTGAATTAGGCAATTTAAATGTATTTTAATATACAAAAACACGCTAAAGAATAAGAAGAAACCCCAAAGATATAATAATGCTTAATTTAATATAATATTTTATTATTCAACTTTTTTTTTGTTTTGTAGCAAGACACATTTTGCTAAATGTAACCACTAAGTTTTGAACGATGTGAACAACATAGTTCCATTCAGCTTTAGCTATTAAAATTAGGTTTTTAATCACAAATGTGACTATTATTAACATGTAGAAATATTCAAATGAATTAGCATTATATAGAAATTAACCATGAAGAAGCATTAAAAAACGTCACCAAAAATTGTTTCAAATAGAAAGACCCTTAAACCTCCTGGCCTTTGAGGTTGACCTAATTACCAGAGCAAAATAATAATTGAATGAACTTTGAAGGCATCATTACTGATTTACTTCACTTTTCCCTTCATTTCCAAAACAAAGTTTCGTTGTTGCAAAAACTCTTGGCTTAGACGAATGAACTATACTGAATGACGTAAATTATTTAGCACTCATAGAAGTGAGGTACCTGTTGAAGCCACAAAACCGGATATCCAGCTCGATTTTGTGTATGATACGGTAAAACGTAAATTTATTCAAAAATATTTAGGCATATGAGTACCTATAAAACATTTTCTGTAATATGAAAGTATCACAATAAAAATATTATTGTACGTGAACGTATTGGCGACAATATTCAACGGTTCTTGGTCGTTAGTGGTAGCATTTTAATCATTGAACACCCATTAAATGTTTTTTTCTAATGAAAGTAACAAATATTAAAAACAAACACGGCATACTACTGAAGATAAAAATAAATCATTACTAGGGCATCAAGCTCAAAATAGCTCAGTATATCCTCGACAAAATAACAAGCATAATATAACTTCTGAGAGAGCTGTATACAAAAAAAAAATTCCAATAATAAGGGCAGACTAAAATAAACTCAATTCATTTGACCAAAATAAAGAATTAGTCTTAAAATAATAAATTTGTTTTCGCCACAAAGAGAAATATACAAAAGACCTAGAATTAATTGGGTACGCTTAGTGAGTCTGCGAACTAATCGCTCTTGACTAATACTATGGCGGAAGCCTATTTCTGTAGACTAAGATAATTTTGTCCCTGAAAGAAATATGGCGGCCTCTGCCAAATTGTTTCGGGTTTGGGAGGAAGGTTTAATAGAAACAGACGATTAAGATGGCCTTTTCTTGCCAAGTGTGGAAATTAATGGATATCTGAAACAAAAAATAGATTCGATTCACGGGTTTGCTCCATTCTAGAAAAGTATATATTATTTTTTGATTCTAGGACATACAAAGAAAGGTACAATTTGGTTCAGAATCTTTCATTTCCTTGATTTGATTTAATTATTTTCATTTAGATGTACTCCCTATGTACAGGACATAAATTTTTAATACATTTCTGCATACATGCCCGTGTTCTGTAAACAAATGATGTATAATTGTTACATTATTTATGAATTAAATATCCTAATTATGACTTCAGTATATGTGGAATTTTATTATGCATAAAAAGCAACATGAAAGTATTTGCATTCGTTGGTTACTCAATTTATAAAAAGCCAATTCCACTAATATAGCAGCCAATTGCCTACCATTTGTAAATCAATGAATGAAACTCGGTAATCAAACAAAATGAAAGTAGAACTATTAGTCCTCCATCGCGTACATTAAGGCTATGCATGTTGGCATAATAAATTTTCCAAGTTGGTATTCTGGCATGTGGAAGTAATTTACATTGCAGGTAGAGAGTAAAAAGTCTCACACTTTCACAATAAAAACTGTTTGTGGATGTGTGGACGTTTAACTTAATCTTCCAAAAATAAATTTGTACATAATATAATTAACTAAATCCGTAAAAGCATTAAAAACTACTTATCATAGAACAGTTTACCACAATTTGCGATTCAAGTAAAGTACGTTCTTTGCGCTTTTACGGTCAATATATAAGTATTTCATACAAAATTATAGGTCAACTTCGTTGATGATTGAAATCAGACTAGTGGGAGGGGGGTTTGGGAGAGATTTCGAAAATACAAAATAACTCCGTTATTATGAGTCGGATCGATATCTTGTATAAGACCAATCTTATTGCAAATTTAGATATCTATAAATGTTGTTATATACATTTATTCTGTATCTTGAATATTAACCGACGTAATTGCATTTCTTAGTTTTCTGCATTTAGTAAAACCCCCACTCCTACTCATGTCACAATAGCAATTCGCCGTTGTACCATGAACCGCTTTATTATGATCTTAAATACCAAACATTGTTTTCAGGAGATATTTATTATGCGAGAGACATGCAAATTCGTTGTGTGGTTACGTCATCAATTAAGATTTTGCGTTATTGTTTCGAAAATGTTTATTTTATATCATACACGACATTTAACCGTTTCAGTGCCATGGAATGAATGGTGGTATAGAGATAGGGAATTGGAAAATTCAAAATATTTACGCTATTATGAGTGCGATCGTAAAATGTCATAGATCCAATCTTGTTAAACTATTGATGATCTACAATTGACTCAAGTATTAAGCGATTTATTCCTACCAGCTCGAGGGAAATATGCTAGTTTACGCAGCCTCTGTGAAATGGATTTTCTTGGAATCGACTAGTCTCGCATCAAGTAACAAGTACAGAGATTGGTATTTTAACATACATTGCTAAGACAATCCACTGGCCATGTAGGTTTATTCAAAGCCGGGTTTTTAAGGGAGAAAAAAATAACGAATAGTAAACATCTTCGTTTCTGAATTCATTCAAAATTTTATCTGGAACTAAGATTTTTTAAATTTTAAAGTATATTTTCATTCTACAAGAATTCACAGTCTTTCGTCTATTTGTTGCAATCCTTATATATCATTCCGACAAGTTAACCAATATTCACAAAATTTGGTATGTCCCTATTGCAAGTGACCTTCTTTATTAGATAAGATGTTTTGTGGTGTCTCGAGGTTTTAAGAGGACTTTGGACAATAAATTTACATTTTTAATCTTCAATAAAACCCTCAATCCGATTATTGGTATTTTTAACGAAAAAATAATGTTCCTGACATTGAATATATGTCAAACTCGAATTCTGTAACCAAATATTGTTCTTCACAAAAGGAGAAATGAAAAATTCATGTAAATTGTGGTACCAATAAGACTTCTTCTGCTTGTCATTGTTTTGGGAGAACGACGACATTTTAAGTGTATAACGTACATTCATTTTATTCATTCTTGTTGAAATCTGCGTACTTAGGTCAGCTCTAACTCAAGAGAGTTAATATGAAAGCAGTCGTGAATGGAAAAATAAATTTTTGACTCTTTGTGACATGCTTTAACTCCCGAGAGGGGATTCTATCTCCATTAGCCTATCTGTTAAACTGTTAACAAACTGACATGTGAGGAAATTGCGATGACAATTTCCTGTTGGAATCCTACAGGACCCGTATAATTCGGTGCAGGTCACGTGGTCTAGCCATCAGCGGAACTGTCCGTCGGGTTGGGAGGTAGATGTCATGTTGTCCGCTCCAATAACGAACACTGTCCACCAATAGTATTCTCCACTGACCGTAGTTATCTCTGAGCGACAATATCGAAACATTTGTGCCTTTTGAGATAAGCTTATCTTCATATTAGCAATGTGTACATTCAGAAACATTATAAATATATATATATATATATATATATATATATATATATATATATATATATATACGGTCAAAAAAGTTTCCGTACATTTTCAATATCTCCACATAAATATCATTTTTAGGAATTACTGAATAATTTTAATTAAAACAGAACATCATATACTTGTTAATTGACAACTACATTTATTAACCTTAAATCAACAATAAGGAATAATGAAATAACAAAGACTCAAGAAAAATTTAAAAACCTTAAGGCCAAAAAGTCTCCATACACTAATAATATTATTACTAAAATTTATAGTAAAGAGTCTTAATAATTTGTGTTACCTCCCTTTTCTCGAATGACTTAATGTAAAATGTTTTTTTCATTGTCCCCACTAATTTTTTAGTTTTTTTTCTGGGCCAATTGAGTTCCATTCTTGAAGAATCACTTCCTTGAGGTTATTTATGTTTGTTACGTGATGCTCCCTGATTTTTCTCCCGAGTTCATCCCGTGCATTATGGGATTAAGGTCTGGTGATTGAGTTGGCGTATGAAGCTGCTTTGGGACGTTATGAGTCATCTATTCCTGGAATCGCCGAGCTGTATGCTTGGGATCATGATCATTTTGAAAAAGTCCGTCACGCAGGGGCTGCGTAAACCAAGCAGATTTCCCACGTGAGGCTATACAATAGAGAAATCTCTATACGAGAGCCAAACAGCTACGGCCGAACTAGATTTTGGCGGGAAACGTTCGTTATCGGCTCACATTTAATAAAAATGCAAATATCTCGGTTAATATTCAAGATACAGAATAAATGTATAGAACATTATTTATAGTAAATATAATTTGCAATAAGATTGATTTTATACAATTTTTCGATCCGACGCATAATAACGGAGATATTTCGAATTTTCCGAAAATCCCCCCTCTAAACCCCCCATCCCACTGGTCCGATTTCAGCCGTTAACGAACTTGATCTTTCTTTTTACATAAAACGACTAAATATCGAGTTTGGTAACGATTAAATAATAATTGCGACCACTAGAGCGGTAACAGACAAATATATATATATATATATATATATATATATATATATATATATATATATATACTACCTCAGATACCCGGCTTCGCCCGGGAATTCATTTGAGGCTAAATGGTGATGGTATTTTTTAGCAGGCTTTACATTGCACAATATTTTGACATTTACCCGTCCCAGTGTTTAGGATTGATACCCGTCTTTGCCGTGGATTTGCTAATAATAGAATTATTTGTTCGATAAGGCTTCACAGTATTCGATATTTTTATATTTCCCGTTTCTTATACATGTAAATATGGTGAATTTTTATTTCAGGCCTCCCTTATAACCCCCCTCCCGTTCGAACCTAAAAATTTTAATATAACTTATAATTAGAATTAATGCTAATTGACATACCGAGTTTTGTTAAGTTCGGCTCAGCCGTTAGTGCCCGCTAAAGTTTTAACGTATAACTCATTTATATTTAGGTATACGACAAAAGTGTATATAACAAAAGTTACTCCAAATAACAAAATAAACAACTTTTGTTATGTTTATATTTGCGGAAAAACCAATAGGAAACGAAATATCACTATTTTTAATTTCAGGCTTCCCTTATAACCCCCACTCCTGCCCGTCCATATAAATGTTGCTATGGCTTATTATAATGAAGGCTTCACTGCTAATACACATACCGAGTTTTATTTAGTTCGGTTTAGTCTTTTTTTGGCAAATAATATTGTTGACTCCCGCTTTAAGTTTTAGCGTAACACGCATTTAAAATTCGGTATACGACAATAGTGTATATAACAAAAGTTACTCTAAATAACAAAATAAACAACTTTTGTTATGTGCATATTTGCCGAAAAACCAATAGAAAACGAAATATCGCTATTTTTAATTTCAGGCTTCCCTTATAACCCCCACTCCTGTTCGTCTCAGAGAAAATTAATATAGCCTAAAGTCTAAGTTGGGTTAGTAGTAATATACATACCAAGTTTCATAAAATTCGGTTCAGCCGTTTATGCGTGAAAAGGTAACAAACGAACATACATGAAAGAAACAAAATGCAGTTATGGTGTCTATGACATGTGAAACGAAATGTTATCGTGACATTTCGCGAAAAAAATCAATGTACAGACAGAGGTTACAATTTTATATATATATATATATATATATATATATACAGTTTTGAACGGACCTCATTTTCGTCATCTCCTGGGTAGGATCGATGGACATTTGAAGAAAAATTTCGAAAATCGCGTCATGAGTACAATCTCAATAGCTGATTTCCCTTAAGGGATATCTGCTAAAAAAAAAAAAAAGACCTTCTGTAGCTCAGTTTATTAGGACTAGCGTTTAAATTATTCCTATTATCGAGATATCGAGATAGACATATTGATCCATTTTCCCATCGACTAACACCAAATTTCCAACTCCAGAAGCACTCATACAGCCCCAGACTAAAACATTTTTACCACCATGTTTAACTGTTTTCACTAAATTCTTTGCTTTCAAGTGTTCATTTTTCCTTCTCCAAATGCAGATCCTTCCGTCAGACGAAAAAAATATTAATTTTGGATTCTTCACTAAAAATGACGGAATACCAGAAGGTTTGTGGCTTATCCAAATGGTTTTTGACGAATTGTAGTCTTTTCTTTTGGTTACCTTTATTAATGAATGGGTTTTAACTGGGTACACAGCCGTTATAACCTGCTGATCGTAAGATAATACGCACAATTTCAGGCACTACATTTAATTTGTAATCTGTGGATAACATACTGACAATTATATATATATATATATATATATATATATATATATATATATATACATACATGTAGGGCAATGTGAATAAAGTTTGCGGGAAGAAATGTGTTTTATTGATAACTCTTGCCATTAAACTATGAAAATCTATGTACCTATACGAATGTTAACTCTCTAGGATAGCAATGTTGTTTGATCATTACCATACTCGGCATTTAAACATTTTATTTAAAACTGAAGAACAAGTTTGTAACTGGATGAAATCGGACTAGGTGAAGGGGGAGGGGGTAGAGTGGGGAATTTCGAAAATTCGAAATACTTCCGTTATTAAAGGTCGGATCGAAATATTGTATAGAACCAATCTTATTGTAAATGTAATGTTCTATTTAAAGGTCATCGTGTACCTTTTTTTCCAATATGTTGATTTTTAACGGCTTTTTTAAAAAATAAAAAAACATATGATAGATAAAATTAACACCATTGCTTGAAAAAACATATGATATAAAAAATTATCTTAGTGCTAGGTTACCATAAAAAAATTGCATGTATCTCACAAGAGCCTAAACTAAGAAGCATTTTAAAAAAGGAACTGTTGTGTGCCCGCTTTGACCGTTAAATGTAATTTGTAGTGAACATGAGTGGAACGCCTACAAGGACGCTTAGCCGCCTCTAGCACTAGTGAGTCACATATTATATTTACAAAAACTATCTCAGCCGGGTCGAGGTTGATCGAGAGTTTGATTCTGCATGATGTATGAAAAAGTAATTAAACTTATTAATAAATGTCTATTTCGTCGGTTATCAGATCACGTCGAGGTCACCACTGTTAAGTTGTTATATTAAGACATGAACTTAACCAGTAATTTTATGTAACACTTATATTTGAAAAAATAAAAGAAATAAACACATGCTAACACTATAACCTATAGTTGGTTATCAACCTCGACCCGGCTGAGATAGTTTTTGTAAATATAATATGTGACTCACTGGTGCTAGAGGCGGCTAAGCGTCCTTGTAGGCGTTCCACTCATGTTCACTACGAATTACCGACAGTAAACCCACACAAATGTCATATTAACAATAAGCTGTTTTATTATGAAGCTCTTTATTTGAAGTCTACAAACCAAATATTGTTGTCACTGAACATTTACTTTCTGAGATAAATGCAAATACGTGATGTAAACAAAAGAATAACTAAGAACTGTTACCCGGACATACAAACATTAGACAAAGCACACGAAATCAGCTACTCAAAAAAGAACTCACAACACATACTATTGCCATGAAGATATTCAAGCCCAAGCAAAACATATGATACTGAATTCATGGCAGAAATCATGGTTTGCCACAACTGATAACAAACTGAACTGAAACATATACTTGGTGAATGGCCTTCCTCAAAAAGTCTCATTAGAAGAGTAGTTTTAACGAGGTTAGGAAGTGGTCATTCAAGACTGACTCACGCTTACTGGAGAAGACGAACCCTACTGCCAACATTGTAACTGTAGACTTTCAGTAAAACATATACTAACTGACTGCTATCTAAGGACTCACATAGACCGCGTATTAAACTACTTGAAACATAACAACATTTTCAAAAAATTATAGTGAAGGACAATACTGAGAATATTTGCAGAAATGAGCGTACTTACGTAAATATAATAAAGTGGTTTAAGGAATTTAACTGATTCATCGCTAAATCGCCCCAGTCGCGATTATCGCGTAATGCGATTGTTGTAAGAATAAATAAATAAATAAATACGTGACGCACGTGGGAAATCTGCTTATTTAGCGCAGCCCCTGCGTGACGGACTACTATAGAGTATATTCGAGACAGAAGGTTTGGCAATTAAAGTGAACAAGAGTGGGCTATGGTGTTCGCCTTGTTAGACTCCTTCCTGGCTCCGTACCGCATTGTGTTTACCCGGCGAGATCAAAAGCCCTGCGTATTCAAAGGATCCCCCGCCGACCTTTGACTGTGTCCTAGCGTGCGAACATAACAGACAAACCGTCGTTATTAAGGTATCGTTAGGAAGTACTCAACATAATGGGATTCTGGGGTAAATTAAGGGTTCGTTAAGAGACAATTTATATGCTGAGAAACTGGAGTAATCCCATAAAAAATGGCTATAGCAAACATATTAATCAGGGAAGACTAATACTGGCTGCTGGACAAGCTTTTTTACCAGAAATTAATGAAAGCTGGCTAATCTTTCTTCTAGCCTTTAAACTGAGTAATACGACGATGATGTTGATTTATTTATTGACCTGACGCATTTAGGACTAAAAGTACTTTCTTACACTGCACTGGAAACACATTTAATGATTTAATGATATTTGCATCGTCAGACATCAAGACATAAAACTCATCTTCCTTATAATAATTGATAAAATTAACTGGAAACTAACAAAAAATATCAAGGTACATGGTGGTTGTGTGCGCGTGTGTGTGTGTGTGTGTGTGTGTGTGTGTGTGAGAGTGTCTCACATCAGTGAGATAACATCAATAATATGTCATACATGTAACGCATCATACAGCACGTGGGAAATCTGCTTAACAGCCCCTGCGGTAAGGACTTTTATCTAGTATGCTTGTGCATGTGTATGTGTATGTGTGTGTGTGTGTGTGTGTGTGTGTGTGTGTGTGTGTGTGCGTGTGTGTGTGTGTGTGTGTGTGTGTGTGTGTGTGTGAGTGTCTCACATCAGTGAGATAACATCAATAATATGTCATACATGTAACGCATCATACAGCACGTGGGAAATCTGCTTAACAGCCCCTGCGGTAAGGACTTTTATCTAGTATGCTTGTGCATGTGTATGTGTATGTGTGTGTGTGTGTGTGTGTGTGTGTGTGTGTGTGTGTGTGTGCGTGTGTGTGTGTGTGTGTGTGTGTGTGTGTGTGTGAGAGTGTCTCACATCAGTGAGATAACATCAATAATATGTCATACATGTAACGCATCATACAGCACGTGGGAAATCTGCTTAACAGCCCCTGCGGTAAGGACTTTTATCTAGTATGCTTGTGCATGTGTATGTGTATGTGTGTGTGTGTGTGTGTGTGTGTGTGTGTGTGTGTGTGTGTGTGTGTGTGTGTGTGTGTGTGTGTGTGTGTGTGTGTGTGTGTGTGTGTGTGTGTGTGTGTAACACACCGATCTATATTTCAAATTTATTCTTGAGCTCGACTAGTTAAATTTCATTTGAGCCATCATCCAAAAATCTAATAACATAACGTACACATAAAAATATTCGCTACTCGATGAGTTATATCATATGATGATTTATAACTATAACTAAATGATAACTTCAGTTAATACTTGGCATACAAACCATTACACCACCAAGATGATTTGACTTATCGTATGTGGTAATATTTAATGAAGACGGTTAAATAGTCATGAATTGGTTTGGACAAGCTAAATGGTTCAATTAAAATAATTTATTGGCATTCTAACTTGGGATGACGAGGATCCAATATTATCTTTGAATGATCACATAGCTAATCTACAAAACTTTTCCAATTATGCACTTCAATATTTATGACTCCTCTTCCTGCCATTCACTTAAAGCCCTTTACTCATTGGCTTAGCCACAAAGAAATTGTTGTAGTAAAACGAACTCTTCCCATCTTTATACCAACTTCCATCTTTATAAACACGGTTTTAGAATATGATACACAATTTATTAAACGCTAAAATGCTAGTAACCAGCTCCTAAGTCTTGAGTTTCGAAGTCTCACTGGATGTTCTAGTTAAAGGTAAGATTTAGTATGCTAGATATTTTTTCGAGAAATGGGGAATAAAGTGAACATATAGTTTTCAAACGTTTTTAACTTTCGGCAGACAACCGGAACAGAGTGTAGCCATTCCTATGTACAAAAAAAAAAGTGTCACCGAGTGAAGCAGCTTGAGAAACATAATACCATGATTTTTATAATATTATTTTTATATATTTTTTCACCCTGGAAGCCATTTTCCACAATAGCTATCTCCTGAAATATTTAATCCATTTACAATGTTTTCGTTGCGATAAATATTATATAGGCTATCATTCCCAAACCATAAGAAATTATTCAATTCAAAATTATAAAAATTAATAATTTAGAATGTAGAGCCACTTTGGTTGACCGTTCTAAAAAATTAAACTTTTATATAAGTACTTGAGTGGAAGATAAATTGAAATATTTACTAAATTAAAGAAATTCAAAATGTTTTGTAAAATCAAACAGAGATAAAAAATGTATATGATATGTTTATCAAATACATTTATGAAAAGCAAATCAAAAGAGAGTAATTGGTCTAGCTTCTTGAATTAATTCAGTTGTTTAATCATTTCTCATATCATATTCAGCTAACTTAAACTTAGCCTTTTTCATCTAGTTAGTTTTGATGAGAGTGCCATGGTGTTTGGGTCGAATATCACTTAAGTTATCTACGATTCCTGGACTGTCGTCATATGTAACTTGAAAAATGTACAGAGATTTTTAAAATAAAAATGATATCATACCATTGTTCTTCATCCTTGATATTCCGTTAGTTAACCTTTTAACTCATATATAATATAATTGTAAAAAAGGGGCAGGCGGAGTCGATTATTACAAAATGTGTAGGCATGCTAAATTTTCATTCTTACAACAAAAAATATTGCTCACAATGAAAAGAAAGTCCACTTTGGGAATTTCCTTTTTTTGAATCATTTTCACTTTTTCTTCTATGCACATTAAACTTTTGTGCCTATGTAATTGACTTATTATTATTATTATTTATTAACGTCCAATTTTTGATTCTATGGCTAATCGGGACGGGTTATCTACAGGTTACTTCTCTTTTCTAGCCAGGGTGAGACTAAGGATTTTATTTAATGAGCTCGTCGCTGAATAAGTTCCCATTGCCCAGGGAATGGGCCAGAGGAATTTATTATACAGCAATAATCCATCTTTAGGATAGTTAATTGTTTGCCTTGGCATCACCATGGAACATTCTGTCATCTTGGTTATAGGCTTCATTTGATCTTAATCGATAACTCGCACAATATTTAGCTCAGTTACATAAAAATAAAGTCAAAGTTAGTCAATGGACGAAATCGGATTAGATGGAGAGAAGCAATTAGGTTGGGAGTAAAATACAAAATTACAATTATTTCTGTTTTAGTGCATTGGAACAAGAAAAATTATATATATATATATATATATATATATATATATATATATATATATATAAGTTGGTTAATCATCTACCTTGCTAACATATCTGATAGGATATTACACAGCCGGCCTAATAATGCATAGTATGTGGAGCTATTAACGTACTCCTGTAATCTAGAATTACCAGAGTTGCTAAATGGCCTGACACGTGCATATTAGGGCGTGTTTGCTTCACATGATTGGCTATTTAGGTTATGCCTTATCAAAGCCCATATAATCACAAGATTATTTGAATATTAATCAGCTGATAATTTGTTTGGGATCTGCTCCAGAACCTAAGTAAGTTTAATAATCTGTTACTAAAATTTCTTTATATCCAGGGTTCAGGTTAATCATGTGAGTTAAGGCGGTGGTCTTAAACGTATTTGATGAGCTTTGCGTGGTGGGCTCGTATCTGACCAGGCAATAGGAAATTGTTTAAGAGACACAGTGGACTTTAATATATAAAAATTGTATGCGAATTTTTTAGATAATTTTGTTTCTTACAGTAAGTATTGAGATTAGAAACATTATTTGCCACCACTGTTGTACAAACTCTGATCCTGTGACAACTTACAACTTTCGTGTGAATCGATTTCTTTCTTTTTTTAAAAAAGTAATTTATGAAATATGATTTACTAGGATAATGTATTTTACCATTAGCCAAAATTTTCCTCAAGAATAATATTTCGTGAGGTCACAAGTGAAAAACTTGACAAGAATAGGAGATTCTACTGGTGAATTAATTTGGTTTAATACCGTTAGTACATTAAAGAAAAAAATATTTCATCAGCGTCATCTCAAAGTCACATTTTTTTTTTTTTTTGAATAATCGCGACATTACAACTAAAGAAAATAGGAAAAAACTTTTGGCTATGAGCTATAAATTTGAAAAAAAACAATACTGAGATAGTGAGAAACTCGATTATTAGTTTTTCAAGAAGTATTTATATATGTACTTAGGTGATTATTCAAACAAGTTGGACTCAAAAAAAACAAAAAAAAAACAACTTGGATATTCTAAATGAGGTAAGCGAAAATAAATGTCACATCAAGGCCATGGAAAAAATGAGGAAGGATGGTGACACTTCTTTGGCATATCATAAGGCACAACGATGTTAAAACTAATATATTTGAAGGTAAGGTCATTGGAAATAGGGGAAGAAGGATGTCTAGGAAGTCGCTCGTTGAAAACATCAAACATATGGATTTAAGTGGGTATAGTAATATAAAAAGAGAATCTTCCGAAAGATCACAATGGTTGTAACTACAAGGTGTAGCCTTTAGACCATGATGAAAAGTCCACCAATAAAGAAAATGCGATTTATTTTGGGGTATTTATTAGGTAGAATAAGTGGGCAATAAGATCATACAATGAGTTCATACAACAATGCGAAAAAATAATGTTTCTAATGTCATTACGCGCTGTATGAAAATTATCCAATCAATTCCTATGAATTAAAATATTATTTATTAACATCTAATTTGTACTATCGTGGCTAATTGTGACTGATTATGTACCTTTAACCACTTTCTTTTAGTCAGGGAGGGACTAATAATTTTATTTAATGAGTTCGTAATTAAATAATTTCTTATTCCATAAACGGATGAACCCACCCCACTCTAAGTTGCCCAATTGAGATTAAGACCAACGCCTTTGCCTTAACTCACATGGCATTAGAGTGAGAGAGAGAGAAACTATTTCGGAGCTTGTCTTCGGTTCACACATGCGACCCTTTCCTTGGGGCGAATGTCCTGTACTGCAAAGGACGTGTGCTGTTTGCATAGAGTTTTCTTTGGGATATCAAAGCCTCTGTAATCCTTTGAAGTCTGCCGGCCAGCCTGAGTGAGTGCTTCGACTACATAAGCATTCCTTGAGTACCGCGGGGGGATATACTTGACCCACTCCTAATCTCTTTTAAGTTCACTCTTTGTTTATTTTCTGCCAGAAAGGGGACGTAGAAGGGGGTTTAAACGACAGTTTTAAAACATCACGTTAAATAATTATTTTTAAAATGTATTCTGCCTTTATTAATAAAATCAAAAACTAAAAATTATTAATATAAATATTCTTGGCGATGACCGCTGCTAGAAAAATACTTGTTTAAGTGGTTATAGGTCACGTGTGTTGAAATGAAACTACTCGAGTTTGCCAACTTTTCAGTAAAATTTATTACCTTTGTCAATGCGGACTGAAAAACCAATGCACAAGTTTGAAAATTATAATTAAGTCCAAATGATAAAATAATTAATTTCGGAAAGAGAGTAAGTAGACTTTGTGGATAACAAACAACCAAGCCATGTATATATATATATATATATATATATATATATATATATATATATATATTTTCTATACGTTGTTGGTTAGCCGTTGGTTATTGAATGATAATAGAGGATGGTTGGGTAGCAGCTATCTATTCCCAATTCATCAAATAGAGGAGTTTATTTATTTTTTAGGCTGACAGTTTTGGGCACCATTGGTTCCCTTCTTCCTCCTATGGGGGTGTATGTAATTGTGGAAAGTTTAAAAAATGAGGCGTTTGTAATAATTTTTGTGCTTGCCTAATATGAAAGTGTTGTTGAAATCAAAGATGTGGTGTTTGTGATGGCGTGTTTTGCGAGGGAGGAACTGTCTATGTCTTCATTTGTAATGGTTTGGTAGTTTGTGTTGGTGAAGTCTATTTTTGAGGTTTTGTTTTATCTCTCAAATGTACACCGAATTACCTGGAAATTTGTAAATTACGTTGGCGGTTTGGTCATGAGGAAGAGAGGCTTTAAGTTTGGTGTAAACAGATTTAAGTTCATTGTGTGTGTATATATATTTACCAAGGATTTACCAATCTTGGTGGCGTTTTTATTTTACTTAATAACTTATTGAAATTTGACAGCTTCGGCAACCTTCAGATACTTTTTGCAGGAGATTTAATTAATAACTTCAATGGCTCAGTAATGTTTTTCAAAGAACCTTGTTGGCTATGATTTCTCTTAAAAGCACCCATTATATTTCAATGAAGAAAAAGTTCCCATCAGTTAATTACTTTATTAATTCTTTCTGGGAACAAAAGCTTTCAGACAATAATTCTAAAAAGAAAGAGGAAAACTCGAGAGAGAGAGAGAGAGAGAGAGAGAGAGAGAGAGAGAGAGAGAGAGAGAGAGAGAGAGAGAGAGAGAGAGAGAGAGAGAGAGAGAGAGAGAGAGAGAGAGAGAGAGAGAGAGAGAGAGAGAGAGAGAGAGAGAGAGAGAGAGAGAGAGAGAATGTTTGAGGGGTATATACGACTGCATTTGACATATTTGCCTTGACATTATTTACTCTTCTGTAAATAGCTTTCTGGAGAAGATTTTGTTACATAAATTAATATAGCGTTTTTTTTCTTATTATGCGTCATATCAATTAATTAATTACATGTACAGAGTCTGTTATCGTTCAAGCCGTTTTATAGTCTCGCCATTGATATTTTTTTTGTTGGCCATGAAAACCAATATAGAAAATGTACGTTACTCAAGGGCTACGTGAACATGCAGATTTCCCAAGTCCCGATATAACACAATTGTGATATAATCTTAGCACATATTCTCTATTTCTAGAAGTGTTATTTGTTTTTTTATAATTATGATTTAATAATCATCTTTAAATGTGTGGCCTACCGATTAACAATAAGTCACCAACTGGTAATAATAGTTGATCACTAATTTTCTGGTAACAAAAGAAACGGAATGGTTGAGATAATCTAGTCAAGTATGAACCACCATATAATAGCGATAAGCGGTTTTGAACAAGTAAATATTTGTTATGTAAATAATGAGTGGTCTCCCATAAACCATTTTGTTATTTATAAATTTTAGAAGTGTTATTTTAAACAATAAAGTGATTTTCTTTTAATTGTGATATAATAAAAATCTAAATTCCTGCCTATACATTAAGTTAGGTTCTGTGTGATGTGCTGGTGGTGGTACCAATGAAAACGACTTTCTAGCTTTCTCAAGATTACCTTGTTCATCTTCACATTAAAGTAAACTGTTTAATTCTTCATCTGCAATTAATCTTGTAACTTTCTAGTTTGTATCAGTATTTTAAAAAAATATATAAATATACTTGGTCTACATTTCCTTTGAGCCGCTGAATATAGATGAAATATATATGTACTAGCGGACCTGGCAGTCGTTGTCCTGATTGATATATCAAGCGATTAGGATATTTAATTTAATAATATTATTACAACAAAAGCTACTTTTAATAACACAAAAACAACTTTTGTTACATGCACATTTGGCTAAAAACGAATAGAAAATGAAATATCGCGATTTATTTATTCAGACCTTCCTTATCCTTTCTCTCCAACCTCTCGTTCGAACCTAAAAAATTTAATATAGCTTATAATCATGGAAGAATTAATGCTAATTCCGAGTTTTGTTTAGTTCGGTTCAATCGTTGGTGCCCAATAAAATTGTTGGCTCCCAGTTTACTTTTTAAGTGTGTACATATGATACATACACTAAAAAAGTAAAGTGTATCAAAAGTTACTCTTAATAAACAAAGTAAATATATCAAAAGTTACTCTAAATAACAAAATTAACAACTTTTATCCTGTGCATATTTGCCGAAAAACCAATAGGAAACGAAATATCGCTATTTTTAATGTTAGGCCTCCCTTACAACCCCCACTCCTGTCCCATCTGCCGATCTGATTTGTGAATCTAAACCATCCGAGACGTCACCCAAACGTGCACAAAAAATTCATTCAAATCGGTCCAGCCGTTTAGGAGGATTTCAGTGACATACACACGCACAGTAGAATTATATATAAAAAGATGTGTATACTAAATAGAACCACAAAACTGGGGCAGTCTGCCTAAGTTGGTAACATATTAAATCTCCAGCTTTAATGGATTTGCAAGATTACATTTAAATTTTGAAGTAGGAGTGGGAAAGCCAGAACATATTTATATTGAGCATTTATTTTATAAAAATGCTGATTACCAATTCTCATCGTATGCTTTATTACTATTGTGGATAACTTTGTAACGTCACTGGACAATCCCTATCCTATAAGAAGTTCGGTTGATACCTCTGGTATCAAACACACCCACACTCACACACACACACACACACACACACACACACACACACTGATATACACTTTGTATACAATCTATTCAGTGTCAGTGTCAAATGACATGAAGGAAGAGGAAGTTGAAGGATCCAAATAAATGTATGGGCTCCCTGACCATGAATCCTTGCCAAGACAGAGCGTGGGTAGCAATCCTTTCCACCCACTGCCTCCCTCATTTTTTTTCAACCCTTATTACATCCCTTCAAGTACATTTTTTTTATCTCTCTCCTTCTTCTTCTTCTTCTTCTTAACTGCTTCCTTTTACCGTAATATTTCTGGATATCTCGAGTGCCCTCTGGACCGCCTTATTAACTCCAGCTTATCAATTGTGTCTCGATTGCGCACTACCTCCCTTCGTCTTATAATTACTTATTAACGACTCATAATGAGTTCACCAAATAAAATTCATATTGCCCTGGCGGTAATCGAACTCGCCACTCTAGGTTTACCATATGACATTAAGACTGACGCCTTAACCCACATGACTAACCTGAGTCCCGTTCATCTTATAGGAAATCATATTGCTAATTTCCGTAGCAGGTGATCATTTGGTTATTTAGTGAATTACACCCATTTAAAATAGATATTAATAATAATCTGTCTATTTATTCGCGGATAATATTCTGGAATGAATTGTAGATAAAAAAAGTCCGTCACACAGGGGATGAGTAAACTACAAATGCTGGACACGATGTTGGTATGACAACATCTAGTCTTCATTTTTTCTGTAGCATGAAGTCTATGTAAATAAGGACTTGAATTAATGCTGGACATGAAGATGTTTTGTGGCTCAGATGCTCGAAGAAAATAAATTATTTATTAACGTCTACTTTTTGCAACTAAGGCTTATCGGGACGGGTTATCTACAGGTTACCACACTTTTCTAGCCAGGGCATGCCTAAGGATTTTATTTCATTGAATTCTGTCACTAAATAAATTCATTTGTCCAGGCGGGAATGGAACTCGCCACTCTAGGTTTGCCATGTAAGAATAAAGGCAACGCTGATGCTTGAAGAGAAAATCTCATAACTAGCTGTTATATGTTAAATATCACCGTTAATGCTCGTTGCACCAAAAAAACAACGTATAAAAGAAGGATTGCAAAAATTTTGTCAGACAGGGGCTAACTAGATAAATTTCCCTCGAGAAGTTTTACAATAGAGAAATCTACATACTAGTTACACAACAATGACCCGTGAATATTAGGTGAATAAATAAAAACAGTAATGGGAAATCTTCCAGTTAATTTACATTTTAATAAATTCCACAATGGAAAGCGTTTGAATTGTAAACAAACAGGTCAGCCAACCTCTCCGATCTGAATAAATGTTTAGAAATATTCTTCACCAGGTAGAAAACAATTACACTAATATAGCTGAATATAACACAATAATTTTATTAAAAACTATTTACTATATCTAGTACTGCTATGTATAATAAATCAGAATAATTGTTATCTCAATCACTCAAATTTTAGTAATCCAAGAACTAAAGTAGGGGGGGTCACTAGAACATTTACCTGTATCTCGTATAATAAAGTTCTCTTAAAAACAATATTTGGTATTTAAGCGTCAAATAAAGTGAATTATTACTTAAAAGAGCATTGTTCATATTACATAAGTAGGAGTGGGGGTTTGCTGAGGATGGAAAACTAAAATATGAAAATATCTTGGTTAGTATTCATTATAGAGGAACATGTATGTGTAAATCCCCCCTCCTTTCCACTGGTCTGATTTCTGCAATTAACGAACTTAATCTATATTTTTATATAAAACGTTTAAATATCGAATTGGCTAACAAACCAACAAAAATTACGACCGCGAGAGCGTTAAGAGACAAAAATGAAGATACAATTTTGAACGGACCTCATTTTCGTCATCTCCTGGGTAGCATCAATGGACATTTGAAGAAATTGTTCGAAAATCAAGTAAGTCAGCAGTACAACCTTAAAAGATAATTTATGATGGGATGATTCCCCTAAGGGAAATCTGCTAAAGACTAAATTTTCAAAAAGATTAGCTAAGCAAATTCTTTTAGACTCATAACAATGGAGATATTTTACACCCTTTTAGACCCCCTTCCTCCTGCTCCGATTTTAAACGGACCACATTTTCGTTAAATGAAACGCTTAAACATCGAGTTCAAACAAATATTAAAAACATAAGGAAGATGACAGTTAAGAAACCATTAAGGAAAATCTACTAAAATTCGTTTGAATTTCGCCATTCAACAGACAAAATATTTTGATTGTAATTTGATTAACAACAGTCGAAAAAGAGTTAGAGGCAAACTTTTCTGTCAAGTGTTTCGCGTGTCTATTTAACTTCCACCGAGAGCAGACAGCTTTGACATACGTTGCTTGTTCCACGCGTAGGGAACAAGACAAGAATTGAGAAAGTTTTTGAAATATGCCAAAGCTCACTTCAACTAACCTGGGCTCTTTCGAAGTTTCCAGCAAGGATCCCAAACAACTTTTGAGTGCTAACCATGGAGCCTTCAACAGACGACATTTTAGATGAAAGAGTACCTAAGACTTATGTGCTCAGCTCCCTTTATATGTTTAAAAATCTTAAACTATCTACATTTGAAAAAAAAAATATATTTTAGACTTGGAATAATATTTATTTTCAATTACACTTTTATTATTTGTATTAGGTTTTCTTTTATTTTTCAATTGTAATTCTTAGTCAAAAAACTTAATGAGGTTATACTTGCGTGGAATGTTTAGTTTGCTGTTGCATTGTTAAAGCTTTTAAAAGTTAAATTAACTTATCTCTTGGTTACCGCCCTTTTCTAGCCAGGGAACTATTTAATGTGCCGGTTACTCGATAAATTCGGATTACAATGAGATCTAATGGGATCAGGCAAGAATAATTACATATTATAGCAAAATAGACTCCTTCTGCTACTTCCATTGCTGAAATAAATATAAAAAATAAAATAAAAATAAGGGGAAACCAAATGGTATATGTAAGAGGCCTGTTAGCAACATCACCAAAATTATCAAAACTCAGTATTTGAATCAGTTTGAGATCTTTCAAGGTGTTTTGTCTATTAAAGAGGATGGAAAACCCTACGCAGAAATCCCCTCATCAATTTTTGTTTTAAGAGGAACAATTGAGAAGACTAAAAAAAAAAAAAGCTAATGCTTATTCATTTTTAGATATTTGATTTTAAAATTTTGAAAATGAACACCAATTTTAAAGGGGCAACAATTTTGTATCATGCTTGGAGGAATTTATTTTACAAGCCTTAGATACTCATGTAGGGAAAACTGGGTGTTTATTGTCCCATGATAACTTCTTTTTAGGATTTAATTTTAAAAAAGGAAACGTTTTTCCGTTAAATAATGTATAACATAAAATAAAATTGAACAAGATACCTACCATAATACCAAAGTTAAGCAACCACTCCACTTTTTGCACATCAGACCGATTTTTAACTAGCTGGTAAAAATACTACTACATACTATATACGATTACCACAGAAGGTTGGAGAATTTTGATACAAAAACCGGCACCAAATGATACATGGATTATTTGAAATGTTAGAAGTGCTTTCGAACTCTAGAGGTCTGAGAAGCGAGGAAAGTGGTTTTATAGAAATTATGGATATTAAGTCTACGCCACGTACATTAGATGGCAAAAAAAAAATCAAATACTTTCTGTAATAACTTACCGCTACGTACCACCTACTTAGAAAAAGGCTGCAGAATACATAGCCACTTGGAAAGCCAGGAATGTTTTTTTTATTTCATTATTGTTTTCCGTTTACACAACCCTAGTAAAATAAAACTCACTGATTTCCAAATAAAAGAATTTCAGGGGAAAAAAGGATCTTAATGTCTACACTAAACCCTCAGTATTATTTTCAACTGGCAGACCTTTCACCCTCCTGAGCATTTACAATCCTAAAAACATACAATGTAAATTTTTAATTTTTTTTCTCATCCATGAAGTATATCCATAACTTTCATTGATACTAAGAATACTAACCAGCATTTAAAATTATTCCCCCAAGTCAGTATAACCATAAATCTCCAAAGGGGAATAGAAAAACCTCTTATGTTAATCAGCCTTAAAACAAGTAGTAATTTGTCAACAATATCTAATCTTTAGGATCTAATCTTCCTAAAGATTATTAGTTAATAAATAAATAATAATCTTTAGGAAGGTAGGTTCTTTGCCATAATTAACTGTAATTATATATATATATATATATATATATATATATATATAAAATAATCCTAGATTATATTTACAATTTATAAATAAATAAAATTTTGAATTAAAAGATTAATAGTTATTTAAAATTTTCACAACCAAAGAATTAAATCACCTAAGAATAATAAATATATATCACTCCTAGACCATCTTCACCTTTTTTAGCAGATTTATATTAATATCTATAACACTTCAGGATAATAGCTATAACAAAGAGGGCTTGGTTTAGATCTTAAGTACCTTTTTTTTGTTAAAAAATAATTATATTTTATCCATATGAATGTTTAAGTGAAAGAAGGATTAAAAAAAATAATGAACTATTCTTCGCCCTTACCTTAAGATTTCTACCTGCCATAACCGACACCGTCAGTCTGTGATGGTTTTCGTTGTAGAGTAATGAAATGAGAAGTTCCCCAAGATCTGAAGACGGACCATCACTTTCCTGAAACAAGCCGATAAAATATCATTGAAGATTAATTGATTAAAAGATCTAAAAAGCTTTCACCTTAGATATAAAGTTTGAGGTGCTGATTATTTACTTTTGGCGCGGAATAACATTCCATGAAGAAACCAAGGAAATTTCAAAATACTTTTTTTCTGGCTCACTTTCAGAAATTTACGTTCTGTGACATCACATGTTGAGACTGTATATATGAATTAAATATTTTGATACATAAATAAAACAACATGAGAGATATTAATCAATGAACTAATTTATCGATTCATTAAGTGTGTTGTAAAAAGCACCTCCTGCCAACCTTGTAAGTCACTTTAAAATATTTTCTAGCTTTATAGGTTTGTTAGAAGGATAACCAGTATCAGAATATTTAGCTTATATAGAATGCCAGGGTTCACGTGAATCAGAAATTAAATGTAGTACTTTTTTTTTAAAGTGGCAGTTTTTAACATAATTTCTAGTGATTAAGACGGATTAAAAACATATTTTCATATTATCAGCCTCCGCAAGCATATATATGCGCGCATATGTGTCAATATTGGAGCAGGTACATTTTCGAACATAAGAACATAATTTAGGAAGTAGTTAGTAAGCACACGAAGGAGTAAATTAGGAAATCTGTCTTGTATTAGAAAAAATCTTGGTCTTGGTTTGAATAAATACAATTATTTAAGCATTTTGGTCGATGTGAAACACACATTTCCAGTCAATCATGTTTCAATTATATTAAATCATTTTCGAGTAGTAAAAAGCCTAATATATTTTGAAACAATAAACAATACTCATAAAAAAGCCTATGAAAAAATAAATTAAAATGGTAGTTCAAATTGTGCTGTTCAGTAACTAAGCTACTTACAGTGAAAATCTTTTTATGTAAATAACTAATTTCTTTCGTAAAGCGTGGTGTATTTTTAATTAATTACATTAATTGCATCATAATGCTAAACAAAGTTAGACCCAGCCATCCCTGTGGGAGAAAAATGGGCGTCCTTGTTGGATGTCTTTTAGCAGGTGCTATTGGGGTCGTACTCATGACACAATTTTCGAAATTTTTCTTGAAATGTCCATCGATCCTACCTAGGGAATGACGAAAATGAGGTCCGTTCAAAACTATATATATCTATAAAATTGTAACCTCTGTCTGTACATAGATTTTTTTCGTGAAATTTCACGATAACTTTTCGATTCACATGTCATAGACACCATAACTGCATTTTGTTTCTTTGGTGTCTGTTTGTTTGTTACCTTTTCACGCATAAACGGCTGAAGCGAATTTTATGAAACTTGGTATGTATACTACTACTAACCCAACTTAGACTTTAGGCTATATTAATATCCTCTGAGACGAACAGGAGTAAGGGTTATAAGGGAAGCCAGAAATTAAAATTAGCGATATTTCGTTTCCTATTGGTTTTTCGACAAACATGAACATAACAAAAGTTGTTTATTTTGTTTTTAGAGTAACTTTTGTCATATTCATTTTTGTCTTTTAACAAAGTATAAACGAGATATACACTATAAACTAAAGCGGGAGTCGACTATTTCATTGGGCGCTAACGATTAAACAGAACATAAAGAAACTCGGTATGTCAATTAGCATTAATTCTTCCATGATTATAAGCTATATTAAAATTTTTAGGTTAGAACGGGAGTGGGGGTTATAAGGGAGGCCTGAAATAAAAATTCGCGATATTTCATTGCCTATTTGTTTTTCGACAATCATGCAAATAACAAAAGTTGAAAACACCTTTGATATTTAGATTAACTTTTGTTTTATGCATTTCTCCAGGAAAAATGTTTTGACCAAGTAATTTGCGTAGAAATATTGATATGCTCAACAATTCATTCCAATTTATACTATGAGGTACCTCACCTGGAAAAATTAATTCAAATCTATGTTAATATTTTGTCCTTAATAACTGAAATCTATGCATAATGCGCAGGATACGGGAAATATGACAATTTGGAGGACAGTGAAGACTTACATAAAAAAATAATTTTATTATTAACAAATGCCAACTACGGGTATTAACCCTAAACACTGGGACGGGTAAATGTCAAAATATTGTGCAAAGTAAAGCCTTGCCAAAAAAATACCATCACCATTCAGCCTCAAATCAATTCCCGGGCGAAGCCGGGTATCTGAGCTAGTATATATATATATATATATATATATATATATATATATATATATACATATATGTATTTGCCTGTTACCACTCTAGCGATCGCAATTATTGTTTAATCGTTACCAAACTCGATATTTAGTCGTTTTATGTATAAAAGAAAGATCGGCTGAGATGGCGCCAGGGGGGGGGGGGTTAGAGGGGAGGATTTTCCAAAATTGGACATATCTCCGTTACCATACGTCGGATCGAAAAATTGTATAGAACCAGTCTTATTACAAATTACATGTACTCTAATTATTGTTGAATACATTTATTCACTATCTTGAATATTAACCGAGATATTTGCATTTTTCAGTTTTCAGCCTCCGGCAAACCGTCTCTTCTACTCATGTTACATAAACAATACTCTGCTACATAATAAATCACATTATTCGAAGCTTAAATACCTAACATTGTATTCAAGAGACCTTTATTTTACGAGATACATGCAATATGTCCTGGTGACCCCCCCCCCTCGTCTTAAGGTTTTGGACTACTGAAATTTGATTGATTGAGATAACAATTATTCTGACTCATCATTAATTACAGTACTTGATATAGTAAATAGTTTACAATAAAATTAATATTTTATATTCTGATATATTTCAGTAATGGTTTTTCTTTCTGGTGTGAGGCGGTCAGGCCTGTTTGTTTACACTTATAACGCTTCCTGCCGGCAGGTTATTGAGATTGGATGAAACATTTCTTATCTCCGTTTCTATTTATTCACGGTGGCGTTGTGTTATCAGTATGTAGATTTATCTATTGCTAAACTTCACGAGGGAAATCTGCTTAGTTTACACAGCCCCTGCGTGACTGCCTTTTTGGATTTAGTGTTTTCTTTCATTTTTCAAAATGATCATGAAAAAAAGAAATAACACTTTCAACATGTATTTATTGTAAAATGATTCTTACATGGAACCAAACAAAGTAGTTAATTTCACGAAAATAAAAAGTATTTATAGCCTAAAAAGATTTTCTGTTACACACACACACACCCCTTCCCCAGACACGGGCTTTTATATATATATATATTACTATCCCAACAAAAAAATATTACTCTTCTTTTGTTTACTTTCCTTAATCTAAGGTAAAATATATAGAAGTAAAGGTTACCTAAATTATGATTAAAATTCTAGAATTAAACGTTTTTTTTTTTAATCAAATAATAAAGATATGAAACATATTGTGTTTTTCAATCTGTAGTGCTACCCTCTATCCTTTGTGAAGTTTAGAAGGAGACCGGGAAGGATAAAGTTTAGAAGGGCTTTTCCTATCTAGCAGTTATATACCCGCTTAGACCCAAGGACTTACTGAGTAGAGATCTTATTTTCTCGTCCTTAGCCCCACTCGGATCCTATAAACCAAACTTACAGAGGACTTCCGGGAACTTTCAGCTTATGAAAAGCTTTAAATTGCGCTTTGCCTAGTGAAATTAAGTGGAATAATATCTCTGTAATTTTCTTTCGAGTATGTGTGTCATTTAATATGCGTTTACTGGATACTTATGCTCATTTAGATTACTCAGAAGGTACCCAATCTATTTTTTTAGTTTTTAATAATCTGTTTCATAAATATCTTTATATTTTATCGGGTGAAAAAATTGTGCCTGTTAAATCTTGTTGAAATTATGACAATTTTTTTTGGATATATATTTTTTAATTAACAATTTTCGAATTAGAAAAAAATAGTTAAACTAAACGAAAAATATATAATTATTCTTGGTGGTGGGTTTTTTTTTTCAAAAGAACCCTTTGAGAAGTTATTTATTTGAGTGGATGTTCCGTTGCCACATGTTTAAATACATTTTTACAGTACATACTATTTAATAGGTTATTACCATATATTCAAATATAATAAAAAAATAAAATAAAAATAGAATGAAATAATAAAAAACAAGACATTAAATAAAGATGAACTCAACCTATGCTACGGTTTTTCTCTACTTTAATTTGCGAGTCTACGAAAGATTAATATATTGAATCATAATTTGTCTCATAATCAACTTTATATTCCAATGTATTTTTCCTACAACTATATCTATACTTTTGATAAACTTTATGAGTTCTTTATTATACTTATTAAATAATGTATGAGGTGGTTCTGGCCAATTCCATCCTTTTAAAATTACGTTCATTATGAAATTTAATCTATTTTGATTATATGTTGAACAGTCATAAAGTATATGTAAAAACTGTGTTGTCTGTTTGTCGCAAGTACATTTGTCATTGTCTTGATTTTTAAATTTTGTTAAATAATGTCCTGTCTGTCCATTTTCAGTCAGTAATTGCGAGCATGTGTGATGGTGGCTCTTCATTGTGTTGTATTTTTTGTGAGTTATATTTGGTGTGTATGGGTGTAATCAGTAAAATTTGTTACGTGTCGTCTATTCTCTGCTCCATTTATGTATTGTGTCGGTGAGTAAGTCTTTTTTAATGCTCTAGAGTGGTACGTGAGAGAATTCTGGTATTAGTGTTGTATCTTGAGGTGCTTCTTTTGCAAACGTGTCAGCTTGTTTGTTTCCAATATTTCCTGAATTGTCTTTTATCCAGTCTATGTGTATGTGTAGATTTAAATGAGTAATTTTCAAAATATTGTGCCTAATGTTTTCGGTTTAACGCTTAGGGTTAGCAATATCTTGTGCCAAAGTACACCTGGAGTAGAGTACAGGTAGGCTAGGATAGTATACAACAACAGTTAACAAAATGGTTAACTGGTTAGGGTCTCTTGACTCTAAGACGAAGGACCCCATTGGACCAGGGTTCAGATTATTATTATTATTTATTAACGTCCACTTTTTGCAACTCAGGCTAATCGGGACGGGTTATCTACAGGTTACCACCCTTTTCTAGCCAGGGTGGGATTTTAGGATGTTATTTAGTGAATTTCGTCACTAAATAATTTCCTTTGCCCAGGCGAGAATCGAACTCGCCACTCTAGGTTTACCATGTGAGATAAAGGTCAACGCTTTAACTCGCACGGCTAACCTGAGCCCTTGGGTTCAGATTAGGCATAGTATACAAAATAAGCTGTATAGGCTGCCCTGGGGTCTATGATGGAGAGACTAGACATCATTTACCATAGGTTATACCAACATGACCTTTTGGTACGAAAAAGTCCGTCACGCAGGGGCTGCGTAAACTAAGCAGATTTCCCACGTGAAGTTTTACAATAGAGAAATTTCACGAGAGTCGATCAGTTAAGGAAACGGCCGAACTAGCTTTTGGCGGGATAGTCACCCGTCCGTTAGCCGCCCAGAAATAATAGAAATCCAAATAACTCGGTTAATATTCAAGATAAAGAATAAATGTATATAACAATATTTAGAAAATTTAGTTTGCAATAAGATTGATTTTGTACAATTTTTTGATCCGACGTATAGTAACGCAGATATTTTGAATTTTTGAAAATCCTCCCCTCTAAACCCCCCCCTCCCACTAGTCCGAATTCAGCCATTAATGGACTTGATCTATCTTTTTACATGACAAAATATCGAGTTTCATAACGATCAATCAAAAATTGCGACCGCTAGAGCGGTAACAGACAAATAAATAAATAAATAAATATATATATATATATATATATATATATATATATATATATATATATATATATATATAATTCAGAGTAGTAGGTAATAGTTGGGTTTCGGCTAATTGGGTTTTGAACGGACCTCATTTTCGTCATCTACTAGGTAGGATCGATGGACATTTGAAAAACAATTTCGAAAATTCCGTCATGAGTACAACCTCAATAATTGATTTCCCTTAAGGGAAATCTGCTAAAAAGGCCCCAAAGCCAGTGCTATTGCTAAACATGCCGTGGATAATGGCAATTCATTCACTCCCACTACGTTGGAAATATTGAGGTATGAGAAAAATGACCGTGAAAATGAAATGCATAATGCTGTCCAAATAATATGGGGTGGCAAGTTAATCAACGATAAAAAAGACTGTGAATACATCAGCTCATGCTAATTCAACGTATTTAACTCTTCGTCGGGCGCGTAATCTCTGAGCTACACAGTTTCTTGAGAAATATTTGCCACTCCTCCTAGCAGGGAGTGGTGGTGTAGTGCTTCGAGTTATGTGGTTTAGAGGACCCCCCCTCAAGGTCAGTTGTGTCATTGTGTTTGATGGAGACGTTTGCTTCACGTATCATTCACTTGTATCTCCTAGATACCACGCGTCCGATCCCGTAAGTTTTTTTCAAATCTGTATTCCATAAATATATACATCTATTAAGTTTCCCTTTGTTAAATGGAATCATATAAACCTATTTTTCTATTATTTGGCTCATACATGAAAGAAAAATATCATATTATCTGAGAGATACACGCGCCCGGTCTTGTAACTTTTATTTTAATATTTCTTTCAGGATGGAAATCAAGAATACGCTTGACTTGAATAAACCGGAATGTGAATGCTTTGCATCTACTGTTACAGGAAGATGTGGGTGAGCAAGAAACTTACGAGGACATCGACGATGAACCAGATATTAACGCGAGTGACTTTGAAGAGAGGGATGGCTGTCCAGACACTGAAACTGATGGCGATTCTGAATCTGGGACAGACGATAATGTTAGCAATGAGTTCCACACAGCATTACGTAAAAAGAAAAATGAAGTTATAGAATCCTGGAAATGGAATACTAGCTGTCAAGGTTATTCATTCCCGAGTACCTCGCCGCTACATCAGAAAAACTCCTTCCAGAACCATTTTTTTTTGCATTTACCAGGTGTTGTTGGTAATGCTAAAATTATTCAATACATCCGCGAATGTTGGGAGTGTTATTCAATGAGCATATGATTAATAACGTCGTCAAATACACAAATCAGTATATGGAATTGATTAAACCACTATTTCAGAGGGAGAGAGATGTAATACCCACAGATGCGATTGAAATAAAAGCATTTATTGGGCTTCTTTATCTAAGCGGCATGTACAAGACCAATAGAGACGAAAAGCTTGTTGATTTTCGAGGAAAGTGTGCTTTCAGACAATACATTCCTTCAAAATCACGAAAATATGGTAAAATAATTTTCAGTCTCGTAGACTCAAAACTTTTCTATACATATAATATGGAGATATACGCTGGATCACTGGATTGTAGTAAATACCAACTGAGTAATTCTCCAAAAGTGGTAGTCCATAGGATTGCACGTCCTGTATTCAATAGTGGAAGAAATATAACTCTTGATAATTGGTTTAGCAGTCTAGAGCTTCTTGAAGAAATGAATGAAAAGAAGCTTTCCGTTGTAGGAACACTAAGAAAAAATAAACCTAGAATTTCGTGAAACAAGAAATCCTCCAGTCCATTCCAGCGTGTTTGGTTTCAGGAAGACTGCAACTATAGTATCCTACATTCAAAAAAAAAAAAAAAAAAAAAAAATAGAAACTTAATACTACTGTCGAGTCTTCACAATGACAGTGAAATAGATTCTGACTCAGGAGAGTACAACATACCTTCTATTATAACATACTATAATTCGACAAAATCTGGTGTAGACGTTATTAATCAAATGCCTGAGACTTATAATGTGTAAGAAACACTAATCGTTGGAGCATGGCGGTATTCTTTTCACTGCTGAATGTTGTTGCCATAAATGCTAGAATTATATACATTGGAAATAAAAACATTTCTAGAACCCGGCGTCCATTCCTGAAACAGCTTTCAGAAGAGCTTTCGCTAGAACATATTGTACGACGCAGCGGTAAAAGTACGCACTTGTCAACGGAACTAAGGACGAAAATTGAGGAGTACAGAGACTCATTGGAGCATACAAGTACAGAACAGCATAAAAAAAAGTCCCTCCGCTACATCGAACAAAAGCCTGACTGAGGGTTAATAATAATAAGATACATTGCGTATGAGGGCCTGAACATGTGGTTCGAATGCGACTGTTTGTATGTATTTATTGGTGTGCGCGCGTGTATGTGTGTTTGTATGCTGGGGGGGGGGGCATCCATGGCCTTGGAGGAAGATGGAACTTTTAATGAATATACAATAATTACTGCAGATCAGCTGTTAGAAGGGCTGTGTCTTTATCTCCACCTTAATCCCTCCACAGCTCCCACCTGCTACCCTTCATTCTAAAGTCTGATTTCGTTGCGGTACTGTCTCCTACTCTCCTTCAAGAATTATTTCTTTTAACATTTGGACCTTTTATAATATTCAAATATTACAAGTGTTCCACAACTTTTTCAGTTTGTAAATTATTTTATGTATTGACTTTTGTACTATAGTTTAACATACATATGTGCATTTATCTTTTAGTTTAAAAAAACAAAACTAGTATTATCATCAATATCTTACGCCACTACGTTTTGTTTGATAGTTACCATTTAAAAGTTTCATGTAAATTGTGAGAGATATTTTAATTCTTTAATTCTGAGGCATCAATGTACCCCTCCCCCCTCCTAAGCCTCTCATAATAATAATAATAATCCTTTATTTGCTCATTTATAAAAATTTACACTTAATATTTACATGTTTTGTACATAGAAAGTAACAATATGAATACAGGTATTATATGCAGAAATTATTGAACGTTTGAGCAAAATCAGCGTTAGCTAAGGATTTTTGAGTCCGAGAATGTCCTAACTTTTGTGTTTTATACATATATTATTTTAACAGTTCCTGGAAGCCTCTCATAGAGCTGATAATTAAAAAAAAATTCCATTCCTATCTCAAATATCGAATATGGTTTTCAACGAACCCTCACTGCGTGAGAAATGCAAATATGCTATGCCTCACGTCATCAGTTTCGATTTGATGTTGCTGACGCGGAAATGTTTATTTGATCAATACAGTACTCGATATTTAACCGTTTCTTACAACATTGAACACCTGTATTCATTAATGGCTGAAATCGGACCAGCAAGTGGGTTGGGGAAGGGGTGTGGTTTGAGAGGGTTTAATTTAAATATGCAAAATATCTCAGTTATTTTGAGTCGGGTCGAATTATATTATAGAACTAGTCCTGATAAACATTTGGTGCTCTTCAATTGTTTTTCAATTTTTTTCTCGTAATTCGAATATTTGTTATTGCGAGTTAGGTATTTGTATATTTTTTGTTTACCATACCACTTCTTCCCATCGGATTTTTATTTTGAGTATTTTGACCCAGGGCTTCTTACTAGAAGAGAAATAGAGAATAGATGGTGAGATAAGGTGAAATGTGTGACATTCCAGCACGCGGAAAGTCTGTTTCTTTAACGCAGCTTCAGATAAGATTTATGACTTCAAGCCTTCTCGCAGGAGCCAACTTGCCCCATTTTTTTTTCATTTCAATTTAATTTTCATTTTTTTTTCTCTCCAATTCCATTCAGGAAAACCCTTTCATTTTTATCTCATTCGACAGTAATAAAATATTTTATTATTAACCGTCATAATGTAATAAACATAAATTAAACATTTTTTGCTTTGCAATATGGGAAAGAATAAAATATAAATAATCTTGAGCTGGGAAGATGAAAAAAAATGGAGAGTCACGATGCGAGAAATTCCAAGGGCATATTGTTTTTATTCGTGCTTGGAAGGAAGCCTGGAGGGCAAGATCCCAGAATACGTTAGAATTACACACGCCCGTCCTAAGGTTTCCAACGCACAGCCATAATTCACGCTCCTTTTTGTACCAATACATTTCAGCTACATTTTTTTTTTTGGTTTCCTATTTCTTAAATAATGAGGTTATTAACCTTCCAAGATTTTGCTTTTCCTTTTTTATTTTATCTCAAACTTTGGCTTTTCTCGTTTTAATACTTGTAGACCCGACATGTGCCCAAATAAATCTGCCACAGTATCAAACTCTAAATCTAATATCTGTGCTATATATATCCGTTTTTATGAATAAGATCAAGAAATATCAAGATTTGTAACTAATCTTGTTATGAGTTTAACTTTCTACAACTATTGTTTTTTTTTGATAATTTTTCTAACTAGAATACTAAGTGTGTTGTTTGTATGTTCTAGCATATTTCCCGTAATATGTCAACAACAAAAAATCTGTCCTCATCATGAAACTCTCGTTTTATATCTCCGTTACTGAGTAAGGATCAGATCAAGAAATAGTACGTAGCTAATCTTGTTGCAAATTTAACGTTTTACAACTATTTTTTCCATTTTTTTTGTAACTAGAATAATATAAAAATAGTAATATTAAGTGAGTTGATTGAATGATTTTTTTTTTTTTTTTATATGATAATACAAAAGTACATAAGTCGAGCGAACTTTTTTTATATTACACATGCATACGCTTAAAGAAACTCGTTTGTGTTATTACTATTAGCTCGCTCTCAAATATAAAAGTTCTTTTAACATTTGCGTTTACCTTTTAACCACTATCGCTGAGAGCAAAATTCACTTAATATACTAAAAAAATAAAAGACCATTTGAAGGAAGGTAATTACCGTTGAAAACCTAGAATGTCGAAGAAAGATCCCTGAATCCTATTGTCAGAGATTTTCAGGAACATAGACAGAATTCGTTGATTAAAAAAAGGAACAAAAGTTCTGCACAGAGAGATTACTTGTCATCTTGAAAGTGCTCCGCTTGTTATTCTAATGCCTGTCAGTCAATGTTAAGGTAAAGTTCACTATTTAGCTCATTTCTACAACGTTCAGTACTGTCTTTGCTTCTAAAAATCCCTTCTGCTTTTCCAGTAATACAGAAAAAGCCAGCTTATTAATGCACCTTACTGTTGAATCTCTCAATATTCTTCTATTCTTTATAAATTTTATACATCTGGTTTAAGGTTAGGGGTAGAGAAAATATGATCTATATTAACTGAAATAAATTAAGGTACTTATCGATTATCGAGAGAGCATCATAAAGACGATTATTAAATCACATTAAAAAAAAAGACTTTGTTATTTAAAATAACACTTATAGAATTTATTTGAATGACAAAATGTAGTTATAAATGAGAGTTAGCCCAAAACTGGACGATGTCGCGGAGTATTTTATCATCGGTTTTTACATAGAAATATAGAATATATGATGATATCACTAGTGTTTTATCCCAGCACGTGGAAAATCTGCTTAGTATACGCAAGCTCTGCGTGACGGACCTTTTAGCAGATTTCCCTTAAGGAAAATCAGCTATTGAGGTCGTACTCATGACGCTATTTTCGAAAATTTTCTTCAAATGTCCATCGATCCTACCCAGGAGATGACGAAAATGAGGTCCGTTCAAAATTATATATATATATATATATATATATATATATATT
Organism: Riptortus pedestris; assembly: GCA_019009955.1. Classification (NCBI taxonomy): domain Eukaryota; kingdom Metazoa; phylum Arthropoda; class Insecta; order Hemiptera; family Alydidae; genus Riptortus; species Riptortus pedestris. Next base: position 128,648,573 of record CM032232.1, on the reverse strand, counting down.
GTCGACTGAACATATATATATATAGATATATTTGTCTGTTAACGCTCTAGCGGTCGCAATTTTTGTTTGATCGTTACGAAACTCGATATTTAACCGTTTTATGTAAAAAGACAGATCAAGTTCGTTAATGGCTGAAATCGGACCAGAGGTAGGGGGTTTAGAGGGGGGGGGGATTTTCGAAAATATATACGTTATTATGCATCGGATCGAAAAATTGTACAAAACCAATCTTATTGCAAACTAAATTTACTATAAATATTGTTATATACATTTATTCTCTATCTTGAATATTAACCGAGATATTTGCATTTTTATGAAGTCTGTGGTGGGGTATAGTTCGGATTATGTCGGCCATCTTCGTCATTTCTCGGCTTAGGCGGAAGCTTCTTCTAACCTGGCGTTTTTAACCTTACCTTACCTTCCTTACTTTGTGAGATTTATGCAAATACGTTTAGTTCATCCGCCCCCCCCCCCTTCTTTAGTTCTTGGACTACTAAAATTTGAGTTATTAAAATATAAATTATTCTTACAATTCAGAAGCCGTTTCAGTTGGGTATTTATTTTAATTAACTGAAAGATTTCTCATTATCTAATCACGGTGGTATTGTGTTACCAGTATGCAGATTTCTCTATTGTAAAACTTCACAGGGGAAATCTGCTTAGTTTACGCAGCCCCTACGTGACGGACTTTTTTATTTCTGGAATGACCTAACTACAAGACTTCAAGTACTCGTATCTTTAGAACTTGCATAGTCGTAGAATTAATCATAACTGAATATTTAGATTTATTTATTTGAGCTTCGCAGCTTTGGCGATTTTGCTCTAAAATAAAGCTTAAAAAACAAAACAAAACTTAAATGAAAACAAAACAATACACAAAAATAACAAAATTAAACAAAACAGAAAAGGAACAGAAAACATAAAAGGAACATAGAACACAAAAGGAACACAAAACATAAAAGGAACATAGAACACAAAAGGAACACAAAACACAAAAGGAACATAGAACACAAAAGGAACACAAAACACAAAAGGAACATAGAACACAAAAGGAACACAAAAGGAACACAAAACATAAAAGGAACATAGAACACAAAAGGAACACAAAACACAAAAGGAACATAGAACACAAAACATAAAAGGAACATAGAACACAAAAGGAGCATAGAACACAAAACATAAAAGGAACATAGAACACAAAAGGAACACAAAACACAAAAGGAACATAGAACACAAAAGGAACACAAAACATAAAAGGAACATAGAACACAAAAGGAACACAAAACACAAAAGGAACATAGAACCCAAAGGAACATAAAACATAAAAGGATCACAAAACAGAGAGAAAATACGAAAAATAGAGATGAAAATGTAGAGTAGTCTTTATTATTTTTATTACCATCAGTGTTATTGTTTTAAACAAAATGCAGTATGTTCATCTGTCTATATCATATATACATATATACACACAAACAGATTTCATAATTCACTAGAAAGGGAGCTGATATGTTCTTAACCCAATATTGGCAAATCGAAGCCTGCAATTATGTAGCCGCCAATACAAAGGACTTGCCGCTACTATAGGAGCATCCTTGACATGTATATGAGAGTTTGACAATTACTAAGCTCTCAAACCACTTACAGCTGATTGCACATCTGTTCTCTAATTGACAGTTCTACAGTGGTAGTGCTTAAGCCCTTGGGACTGGTTTAGTTGACCCTTCCGTTTCATCTTACCCATTAAATGTTTTTGATTACTTAAAAGTATTAATTTTACTCAGTTCACTAGTTTACTGAATTTCTAGGTATTTCCACATCACTGCATCTTTCGACATGACGCATTTCATGTTTAGGTTTTGAAGGGCCCTTGAAAACTCTCTTATTGTATTAATATTTCTCTCTCTCTCTCTCTCTCTCTCTCTCTCTCTCTTTATTTTAATATATATATATATATATATATATATATATATATATATATATAATATTTTCCCAAAATTACGCTCTTATGGTTATGATTAATGTTTCTTGGGGCTCAAGTTAGCCATGTGAGTTAAAGCGTTGACCTTAATTTCACATGGTAAACCTAGAGTGGAGAGTTCGAGTCTCGCCTGGGCAAAGGAAATTATTTAGTGACGAAATTCATTAAATAACATCCGAAGTCCCTACCCTGGTTAGAAAAGAGTGGCCACCTGTAGATAACCCGCCCTAATTAGCCTGAGTTACAAAAAGTGGCCATTATTAAATAATAATAATAAATATGCATTCTTGTTTATAAATAGTTTCATCACTAATTTATGTGGCTATGATATTTTATAATTTTGTTTTGTAATTACTTCTTCGCTTGTTTTTTGTCCCTGTAAAAATCACATTCATTTTTTGCTGCACAACTACGATTATTAAAATAAGTACACAACATTGTTGTGACAGAATTATTAATCTTTTTTCCTTTGGCATATTTTTTATTATTCTATTTTGTTGTAATCTAATGTTTATAGCTGCTAATTTTTAAGTTATTTTAGTGTATTATATAATAGAAGTTTTTCAACCTCAAATACCAGTTTCCAATATTTTACATTTTAAATGTTACATAAGTAAAAAAAAAAATTGTAAGAGAATTTTAAAACAAAATTGTACTACGTCATATCAAACGTTTCTGGATGTTAAATGGGAAAACGACGAATATATTCGTTCCCATCCACTAAAGTGAAAAGGAATATCGGGAAAACAACTACTGGAAATGCAATTTAAGCAAAAGCAGATACAAGCAATAATGCATAAAAATAAAATGTTATGTTCTTGTGAGATTCTTTGTAATTTCTCAATATTTGCGATTACTTCCCATAAATATTTCGTGATAAAATCCATGAAATAAGTTTAGACAATAACAATCCATCCTTGGTTATTGCATCAGATAATAAATGTTAGCTATTAAATGATTATTGCCTGCAAGCCAAGTACTTCCCAAGAGTGCTTAGTTTCTAATAACCGGGATGGTGGTGCTTTTCAACTTCCCCGATAACCCCTTGTGGACTTAAGTATTCTATTACGAAACTTTGTCTTTCAGTTTCAACTCTTTTAGCTTAAGGGTCTGATTAGGAATTACCTAACCCTCAGCTCTTTTACAATTCTGAAAAAAAACAATTTCAATAAAAAAATACACATGAAATTAAGTAATTGAAATCATTAAAAACCAAGAGTTTCCAAAACATTTTATTGTTTCCGGCATTCAGTAATCCCCCACCACCTACTCGTGACATTATAGACCACATAGAAAGTCATTATTTTTATAAATCGTTTCGATTTTCATTGATTATGTGACTCTGGTCACATATATACAATTTCATGGTTTATATATGATGATTTAGCTTACCCTACGGAAAATTCCGAGTAAAGACCAGTTAACTCAAGTAATTCATCAAAAAATACTTAAGGGTATGCTAGACTTTAGCTCTAATCTTGTATTTGGCCAAGTCACATAACCGAATTTGACGCGAAATAAATGACTTTAAAAGAATTAAAAAAAAGTCCGTCACGCAGGGGCTGCGTAAACTAAGCAGATTTCCCCCGTGAAGTTTTACCATAGAGAAATCTGCACACTGGTAACACAATACCACCGTGATTAGATAATGAAACATCTTTCAGTTAATTAAAATAAATACCCAACTGAAACGGCTTCTGAATTGTAAGAATAATTTATATTTTAATAACTCAAATTTTAGTAGTCCAAGAACTAAAGAAGGGGGGGGGGTGGCGGATGAACAGAACGTATTTGCATAAATCTCACAAAGTAAAGAAGGTAAGGTAAGGTTAAAAACGACAGGTTAGAAGAAGCTTCCGCCTGAGCCGAGAAGGTTTTGAACGGACCTCATTTTCGTCATCTACTTGGTAGGATCGATGGACATTTGAAGAAAAATTTCGAAAATTCCGTCATGAATACAACCTCAATAGCTGATTTTCCTCAAGGGAAATCTGCTAAAACTGGATATATCTGAAATTTGTTTTTGAATCCAAACAGCTCCTTTTGAATAATGAACTCTCATTCGAATAATTTTTACTAATTTATAAATTCTGAGTATTGCGGTTAAATTATTTGGGGTTTCTTTTTTCTTTATTCGTTTTAGCTCTTACCAACAATTTGTGAGTATCGACTATTTGGTTTCAGCCTTTTGTAAAGCTGCAGTTCTACTCATCCGATTTTCACTAATCACCCCCCGCCTAAAAATCGCATGGCAGGATTTCTTCCTGTTTATAGTCTTAACTTGCTACGGTAGAAATGGGGAACAGACGGAGAGGATGGAGAGCGGGCCATTACAGCAGCAGGGAAATCTTTGTTTATGCATCCCTGCCAACTGAAAGTTTTTAAAATAATGGATTTCAGTGTTCAAGAAGAATTTCTTCTTTTAGATATGCTCAAGAAGGAGTTCAGCATTGATAGCAAAGTAAGAAGACATTTATCTGATTGTACATACAAAATTGTTTTCAAATGTCCATGATTGTTCTTGGAATAGAAATTCTATTCCTTTCTTTCATAGAGTCTTCTAGGATAAGCTAGTGTTTAGGGCTACTCCTGCAATAATACAGTACCTTACAGAAAGGTCAGGCCGGAAGGTCTGGAAGGCCATTAACCTGACCTACCTAAGTTGATACAGTGTCCTATAAACAGTTCCCTAAGGAATCTCCAACTAGCCTGGAATAGTGAGCGGGACAACAGGCCAATTGGACCACATCTAGTTTCCCTGGAATATTATCATCGAAGAGATCTATCTGTTCATGATTAAAACGGTCAAACTCTTGTCTGTTCGTATTCATACGCAATGTCCCTGTGGGGAAATCTGCTAAAAAAGCCAGTCAGATCTCCATTCTTTACTCATAGCGCAGTCATGTTTCATGTTTATGTTATAGGAAATGCCTTTAAGATATAGACGTAATTCTCAGTTTTAAGACAGTCTCAGCTGTTTGTAGTCTCTTTTTGACTCAATAGTTTCTTCTGACCTGGTCTGCACTTCACCAGAAATCAAAGAGGCTGATGCAAATGAAGGTTGTACTTCAAATTGAGATCACTGACTTTTTTTCCGCTTCTTCTAGAAAATGTTAGTTTATTTTCCCTACCTTGCTCTATTCGTGATATCATTCTTCATTCCCGTGCATGCAGATGCAGAAAATTCTCAGAATTATTTATAATATATATATTACAATGTTCTCATTTTGCTTTAAATTATATTAAGAATAATTTAAACTATTGTTTTCAAATGTCTAGTATATAATAAATTAATGTTTACTACGGTTATCAAAAAGTTTTATTAATAAATTATCACTATTATCTAAAGAATATGAGAATCCGAATTTATTTAATGATATCGACATTAAATACGTTCCCTACTCGTACGTGGGAATATAAGGCAAGTGTATTCAAACCAACGCCTTAACATAGACACCCCCCCCCACACACACACACACGCACACACGTATTATATACATGTATATATACTTGTGGAAAAATTGCGATTCACGTTTCATTAATTTATAAATTCTCGTATGGATAAATTAGTTTTTATTTAACATCAAAATAACTATTAATTTAAGCTCTCATTGCTGTCTTATAAAGTCAGGAATGTTTTTATATCAGTCTGGCTGTAGTTGAAATATTATGAAATACTGCTTTTGTGAACATGAACAAATTCAGATCAGGAACGCAAGAATTTAATTAAAGGGCTTTCAAATAGGCATTAACAAGATTACATCAGTTTGAATGTTTTGGAATTTTTATATTTAATTGTGTAGAATGACATTAAATGTTTATAATATATTTAAAGGGGTATAATTTTCTCAGTCCATTTGTGTACTGAATCTGAACCACTTATATACAGGTGACGTAAACCACAGCCGATGTAAAACCGTGTCCCAATTAAATGAGCTCCTTGGAATCTGTTGTAAGTGGTTTGAGGACTTAGTATCAGCTCTCAAACACTTGTCAAGGATCCTCTCAGAGAAGCAGCAAGCCATTTATTACCAGAACATTACCAAATTCCTATCCACGGTTACCAGAATTGGGTTATGATACTCGATTATTTAAATATACATTACTTATTACATTAATTGCATATATACATATCCGGATAGATTGTATCATCTTGAATATTTATTTATTTATTTTGGAGCGTTCGCAGCGAGGCGATATTGCTCATAAAAAAAAACAAAAAAAAAAAAACAATTTATATAAACAAAATACAAAAATGAAAATAGAAACAAGAAAAAATTAAATAATACAAACTAAGAACGCAAACAAATAACAAAACTCGAGTAAATAACAGAACGCAACAATATAACAAAACACAACTAAATAGAACTCAACTAAATAATAGAACGGAATCAAATAATAAAACAAGGAAAAACAACAATAAACACAAAACAACAAATAAAATAAATTAACAAAAACAAAACTTTAAGTTCAAAAACAAAAAAATCTTTTAAATGAACTAGATAATTAAAAACTATAGACTAATAAAATTACGTAAACATTTATATAATTTCAATGGATAAAAACTAAACTAAAATCAAATAAATATAAATTAGTATGCACAATAAAATGAAGATTTCTAACATCTAAAATATTTACAATCATATGCTCTCAGTTTCTTTATCACACATACAAACATGCACACACACTCACGCGCGCACGCACACACACTCACACGCACGCACACACACACACGCGCGCGCACACACACACACACACACACACACACACACAAACATACAGTAAAACAGTTTAGCTGGAATTTAAAATATTTAATTTAAGAAGGATTAAAAAGGATTTTAAAATGTAACAATTCTAAATTTGTGAGTATATGTTAATGTCATGTAAATGTTGGAGTATTATGGGTATGTGTGGGCTACCTTCAGTAAGTAAGTCGTGTAAGTCATGAGGGATCTTTAGATGGTCACGTCTTTTGCAGTCTGTTAGTATGTGTTTTATTGTAAGTGGAGCATTACACACATTGCAGTTAGGCATTCTTTTCTTTTGAAATAGGTAACCATGGGTAAGGAAAGAATGACCTATACGTAGTCTCGTAAGGACTACTTCGTCTCTCCGTGTAAATACTTCAAATTTGTCACTCCATGTCTTAACTGTAGTTTTAATTTGTCTCAGTTTGTTGTCTGTTAGTAACCAGTCCTGTTGCCATTCTTGGAGTATGTTAGTTTTAATGTAGTTTTGTAGGTCGTCCGAAGTTATCTTTTTAATGTCAGTATTGGTGTTTTTTGTCGTTAGTTTTGCGAGCATGTCAACTTCAGTGCTTCGTCCAATATTCTGATGTCCTGGTAGCCACACCAATGTAATGTGATTTTGTTGATTTTGAATGTGTTCAAAAATTCATCTTGAATAGAATACAAAAAAAATATAAATATTTTGGTATCAATCAACAATGCCTTTTGAAGAATTGGAACACTCATTTGCCAAAAACAAAAAGTCCATCACGCAGCTGCTGCGTTAACTAAGCAGATTTTCCACGTACGTATTTGCATTTATCATAAAAATTAAAAGTACAATGAGAACAATATTTGGTATTTAAATTTCAAATAATGTGTTTCATTATATAACAGAGTATTAATTATAAGAAATGAGTAGGAGTTCGGGTTTACTAAAGGCTGAAAACTAAAAAATGCAAATATCTCAGTCAATATTGAAATTAGTCAATAAATCTATATTACAAAATTTATAGAACATTAAATTTGAAATAAAATAGATTCTATACAATTTTTCGATCCGACATACAATAACGGAGATATTTCTGATTTTCAAAATTCTAACCCTCTAAAACCCCCTCATCCTCCCTCTTTGTCCAATTTCCCCCGTTAAGAACTTGAGCTTTTTGTATTTTACATACTACGGTTTATATCAAGTTTGGTAACAATAACACAAAAATTGCGTACTATAAAATTTGTAAATTGTAAAAACAATAAAATTTAATTGCTTATGTTTTATTGGTTTTATACCATAACCTCCATGTATATTTAGAAGGAGGACGTACTATAAATATGAGATATTGCGAACTTTTCTGGACTTATTCTAGATTCCACTATTTGATTAAGTTATTAAACATTTCTTGAGGAGAAGTATCGTTTAGACGGAAACGGAGGTTTGAGGCATGCTGACATCATTGCTGCCCAAGATAACAGGGTGTCTTAATTTTTGTACCGACTTTGAGATTCAAAAATAATGCCTGCGATCAAGCTGGAATTGTTGCTGAAGGAAAGAAAGCAAAATGTTCAAAACGTGTATGATATTACTTCAGAATATTCGTAGAAATCTACAGAAAAAGTAGTTTCACTGTGAATGGGTCCTGGTTCGTCTCGAGTGGAAGCATTCGAAAACTACTGTTATTGACGACATAGGAATTGAAGAAGCTATTCCGATGAGATAAATATTTAGCGACAACACCCAAAAGTTTTTGTGTGGAGATATATATAAATTGACAAAAAAATAAACTAATTAAGACTTTTATGTCTGTTAAACAGGAGGGAAGGGATCATTCAAGGTTTAATGAGGTATACATTTGACAAAGAGAAAATGTTTCCATCTCAACTACATATTTACAAAACTGTTAACTGGTAATATGGCTTTCAGGATTCTCAACAACAAGCCCAAGTGTAATCAAATATATATTAAAAAAAAATTATTGCAAAGCCAGAGATAGCTTTATTGGGAAGACAACTAATTACGAAGAGAGATATTAAAGTCTGTAGGAGTGGCTGTCTGTGATATCTCTCATTTTCTACCTCACTTCACGGCAATTTGTCCTCCCTCCCCACTTCGTTAATGGCTTTTCGGCTACAGTCACTCTGCTCAACTGAACACCAGATTCGAGGATTTCGGAAGAAGAAATGCATTGAAAGTGCTTGTAGAATTCTTGTAAATAGAATGTCAATGTCGAAAATGAATGAATCCTCTAAATAATATCCACTGGAGAAAACGTAACCGTGCAATTTTCCTATGACTGTAGGTATTTTAGCATACTTTTTTTTTGATATGGTGGTTTTACCAAGTATTTCATTTTTATATCATCTTGAATAGAATAAAAAAAAGTCCGTCACGCAGGGGCTGCGTAAATTAAGCAGATTTCCCACGTGAAGTTTTACAATAGAGAAATCTGCCTAATAACAGCTGTAGTAGTAAGTAACCTCTATACCTATTCACGAGTGACGAATAGTTACAGAAACGGCCGCCAGAGCTCTCGCCGGAAAGGCCGAACATAGCCGACCACACGCAGAATACAAATGCAAATATCTCGGTTAATATTCAAGATAGAGAATAAATGTATATAGCAATATTTATAGTAAATTGAATTTTCAATAAGATTTATTCTATACGATTTTTCGATCCGACGCATAATAACGGAGATATTTCGACTTTTCGAAAATCCTCCTCTCTAAACCCCCCCTCCCACTGGTCCGATTTCAGCCATTAACGAACTTGATCTTCCTTTTTACATAAAACGATTAAATTCCGAGTTTGGTAACGATCAAACAAAAATTGCGACCGCTAGAGCGGTAACAGACAAATATATATATATATATATATATATATATATATATATATATATAAAGTTTTGAACGGACTTCATTTTCGTCATCTACTAGGTAGGATCGATGGACATTTGAAGAAAAATGTCGAAAATTCCGTCATGAGTACAACCTCAATAGCTGATTTCCCTTAAGGGAAATCTGCTAAAAAATAAATATTTTGGTATCAATCAACAATGCCTTTGGAAGAATCGGAACACTCATTTGCCAGAAACAAAAAGTCCATCACGCAGCTGCTGCGTTAACTAAGTAGATTTTCCACGAATGAGTAAGTACTAAGAGAACAATATTTTGTATTTAAATTTCAAATAATGTGTTTCATTATATAACAGAGTATTAATTATAAGAAATGAGTAGGAGTTCGGGTTTACTAAAGGCTGAAAACTAAAAAATGCAAATATCTCAGTCAGTATTGAAATTAGCCAATAAATGTATATTACAACATCTATAGATCATCAAATATGAAATTAGAGAGATTCTATACAATTTTTCGATCCGACATACAAAAACGAAGTTATTTCGAATTTTCAAAATTCTACCCCTCTAAAACCCCCTCACCCTCATCTTTTTTGTCCAATTTCCGCCGTTACGATCTTGGGCTTTCTTTTTACATACAACGAACAAGAAACAGTGTGATTCACTCAAATTTCGACACGGCTAAATAAATTAATCATGACGCCATTATATTGAAATAAAATAAAGAGTGGAAAATAATGAATATTTGGCGAAGGACGAATTTGAAAAAAAAAAAAATGTAGACATACTTACACGCACACACACGCACGCAAACGCAGATACACATGCAGTGTTTTGTGTCTTTTGGCGATATGTGTGGCTCACACCCCCTTGGATGGTTGGAGTGGTTTTACCTTATACTGGTCTTCGATTCCCCACCCAGTAATAATATACCATTCATTATGTCTTTCACTTGGAACGAAATAAACATCATTCCGTTCTTTCCATATGATTTTCTCTTATTCGATCATGCTCATTTTTGACGTAAAACAGTATGGAGAAGGCAGTTCATTCCATCTATTTTCCTGTTTTCCTATTCATTAACCCTTCGTCGGGCGCGTAATCTCTTGAGATACACGGTTTATAGAGAAATATTTGCCACTCCTTCTAGCAGAGGGTGGTGGTGTAGTGCTTCGAGTTATGTGTTTTAGAGGACTCCTCCTAAAGGACAGTTGTGTCCCTGTGTTTGATGGAGTCCTGTGCTTCACCTGTCATTCAGTTTAATCTCCTAGATACCACGCACCCAGGTATTTTTGAAATCTGTATTACATAAATATATACATCAATTAAGTTTCTCTTTATTAAATGGAATCATATAAACCTATTTATCTATTATTTTGCTCATACATGAGCTTTTAGAAGATGTAATAGTAGAAAATATTGTATGACGCAGTGACAACAGTAGACGTTTACCAACCGAACTAAGGACGAAACTTGAAGAGTATAGGGTCTTATTGGGCCATACATTGAACTCAAATACAGAACAGCATAAAAAAAGTTCCTCCGAAATTATTACAATTAACGAAAGAAAATGATGTGAACCAAGCAAAACTGAAAAGAAATGTAGGTTTACTAATTACTCCTGTGAGATTTGCAAAAACACATACTTTTTTTACAACACAGTTCCATACTTTGTCCTAATTTTAATGCAGCTCTGCAAACGAAATAATAATTAAACTGCTATTTTTAAAAGGATTTGTACATTAAAATTTAGATGATTTTTAATAATTCTTATCTAAAAGTGATTCCGTGCTACTTATTTTTGAATGAAGCTATTTTTAGAAAATTTGTTAATATTGTTCACAAACTGAAATGAATTATGTATAATTAAGACATGTGCATTTAAACAATTTCGTTTATTTGTATTTTTTAATTATATTTTAAAAATTATCGTCCTCTGTTTTAATAATAATGAATCTATAAGGAACTTGATTATTTTATCTACTAAGCTTTTTTTTATTATAATACTTGTCAATTTTGAAAATTATTTATTTCTTTCAAACAAAACTTCCTCTGTTATGGTTTCTAATCACACACTGAACATTTTAGTGCAAAAAAATATATAAAAAAAACTGTATTTCCGTAAAAACGGTTGAGGACGATCTCTGAGATACACGCGCCCAGAGGCGGAATATTCTTGACGTGCCCGACAAAGGTCATATGGTAACCATTTCATAAGAGAAATTCGTGCCACCTGTTGACGATAAATTGGGAAGTTCCCATTATTTTATTTCTGAAGAGATGCATACTTAGCCCAGGTATTTCTTTTATGTTTAAATGTTTTAATAGAAATATATTTTTTGAAAATGGCCAAACATCTGTCTAGCAATTTTTCCCATGAAAATGTCGTTAATATTTTAACCAGCTTGAAATTCGACTCCTAGAACGCCTTAATAAGAAGGCATTGTGATTGTATTTATTACAGCTACATCAGCTGAGCCGACTCCTTCATAAAACATGACCAATCAAGCATACGCTTATCTGCAAGAGAGACTGCGTTTTATCATAGAATGTCGACTAAAACAGAAATGGGGATGTAAAAAATGGGGAATTTTAAAGGTTCCCCAACCTGTTGAGCCACTGCCAAACAGGAAATGAGATCCAAGCAAACAAATGGTCCTATCTCAATCACGTATGATTGAACGTGGGTTTCGGCGGGAAAACAACACTTGTATCCTCAGGGGACTAGTACTCCAATGCCTGCTTATCCTGCAATGCTAGTCGAAGGAAAGAGGCTTCAGCGTAAATAAGTCAAATGACTGTATGAACAGTGTTACCAGAAGGAAGCAAATAATCGATAAACAAACAAATCTAACTAAATTTTGTAATCATTATTAAAATTATTATGTATGTGCCTCTTCTAAAATAATTAACATATTCACAAAAAGTCCGTACTACGAGGCTGCGTAAACTAAGCAGGTTTCCCAATTGCTGGTATAACACTTGTGAACTAACACTTGTCACCAAATATTATCTATTTATATGTAAAACGTCCATCACGCAGAGGCTACGTAAAAAAAGAAGATTTCTCACGTGAAGTTTTACAATAGTTAAACCTACATACTGGTAGCATTTACCCACCGTGAATATTAAGTGAATAAATACAAACGGTAATAAGAAATATTTCAGACAATTTTAATAACCTCAAAACGGAAATCATCTGAATTGTAAACAAACAGGTCTGCCAATCGCTCAGAGCTGAACCAGCACTTATAAATATTCTGCACCGGAATGAAAAACGATTACTAAAATATATCTGAATATAGTATATTAATTTTATTGAAAAATATTTACTATATCTAGTAATTTATAAAGAATCAGGATAAATTTTTTCTCAATCACACATATTTTAGTAGTCCATGAACCAAAGAAGGGGGAGAACACATTTGCATAATTTCACAATGTACAAGTTCAATAAAAACATTTGTTATTTAACCTTAGAATGAAGTGGTTGATGAAATAACAGCTTATTATTAATATGACATGAGCATTATTCAATGGGGGGTTTGCTGAAGGCTGAAAAATGCAAATATCTCGGTTAATATTCAAAATAGAGAGTAAATGTATAAAATAATATTTATAGTACATTCAACTTGCAAGAAGATTGGTTTTATTTAATTTTTAGATCCGACGTATAGAACCAGAAATATTTCGAATACCCCGCTCTGTACTCCCACTCTCACTTGCCCGATTTCAGCCATTAACGAACTTGATTTTTCTTTTTACATAAAAGGATTAAATATCAAGTTTAAACCAAAATTGCGAGCGCGAGAGCGGTACCGGGCATATATATATATATATATATATATATAATTTTGAAAATTTTTGTAATTTACAAGGTAGGATCGGTGAATATTTGAAGAAAGTTTTCGAAAATCGCGTCATGAATACAACCTCAATAGCTTTTTTCCCATATGGGAAATCTGCTAAAAATCCCGATGTTCATTCAAAACCTGAAGAACCAAATTTCTTCAAGGTAGGGAAATGTATGTTATGGGCTCTGCCTGTCACAGTATCTTGAAAGGGTGTTTGACCTAAAAATAAAATAAAAAGAGGAGACGGTTTGCGTGTGAGCAGGGCATTAGAGTGGAGATCAGAGTACTTTGAAGTTCCAGGAACATCTGGAGCATGTCCAGGCTAGTATTCTGTCTGAGGGAGGAGAGTAAAGTGGATGGAAAACATTGAAGACTCTTTGAGACAGGACCGATTTTCTGTAATTCAACTAGACATAGTGTGATACGGATATACTACATTTGAATTCTGAGGTTATATTGACCTGGACATTAATTCTTAAACACTCAAAACTTATTTCGGATAAAATGAATTTTCAATTATACAGGGTGTCCAAATTCCCGTAAATCGCCCCCCCCCATAAATTCTACAATTGTATTATTAAAAGGCTGAGTCTTGGTGTGTCATAATTGCGACCCATTGAAGTCTCTTTTCAGGCCAAAACTTAACTCCATAGCTAACCTGAGCCTCTAAAAGTCCGTCACGCAGGGGCTGCGTAAACTAAGCAGATTTCCCCTGTGAAGTTTAGAAATAGAGAAATCTGCATACTGGTAACACAACACCACCATAAGTAAATACAAACGGTAATGAGAAATCTTTCAGTTAATTTTAATAAACTCCCAACTGAAACGGCTTCTGAATTGTAAGAATAATTTATATTTTAATAACTCAAATTTTAGTAGTCGAAGAACTAAAGAAGGGGGGGGGGCGGATGAACAGAACGTATTTGCATAAATCTCACAAAGTAAAGAAGGTTAGGTAAGGTTAGAAAGGCCAGGTTAGGTAGAAGCTTCCGCCAGAGCCGAAAACAGCTGAACTAACCCGGACAACACCCGACCACAGACTTCATAAAAATGCAAATATCTCTGTTAATATTCAAGATAGAGAATAAGTGTATATAACAATATTTATAGTAAATTTAATTTGAAATAAGATAGCTTCTATGCAAATTTTCGATCCGATGCATAATAACGGAGATATTTCGAATTTTCGAAAAGTCCCCCCTGTAAACCCCCCCTCCCTCTGGTACAATTTCAGCCATTAACGAACTTGATCTGTCTTTTTACATAAAACGGTTAAATATCGAGTTTCGTAACGATCAAACAAAAATTACGACCGCTAGAGCGTTAACAGACGCTATATATATATATATATAATTTTGAACGGACCTCATTTTCGTCATCTCCTGGGTAGGATCGATGGACATTTGAAGAAATTTTTCGAAACACCGCGTCATGAGTACGACCTCAATAGCTGATTTCCCCTAAGGGAAATCTGCTAAAATATAGTAAATTTGAGATAGTTCATTTAATATTTTTTCCTATTCGGTGGACAAACTATTCTTCTGACTTGTGCTGGCATTCTTCTCGTGCGGTCTTCACACTCATGGAGAAACAATTTTCGGAAACTCTTCTGATGGCTTTTTCAGGGTCATCATCACTACTTTTGCTTGGATAGTTTAGTTTGATTTATTATAAATAAATTGTGAGGAGCCACAAAGCAGTGTTTCTGATTAACCTGATTTATTATATTGAAGAAATATAGTTTCTGGGGCTCATGTTGCCCTTGTGAGTTAAGGCGTTGGTCATATGGTAAACCTAGATTGGCGGGTTCGACTCCCACTCCGGGCTGTAGACATTTATTTGATGACGGACTCATTAAATAAATTCCTTACTCCAACCCTGACTAGAAAAGGATGATTCCTTGTAGATACCTTGTCCCGATTAACCAAAGTAGCATAAAGTGGACGTTAAACAAATATGTATAGTTTCTGATAAGAAAGAGAAATAAAATTACAATTTACTCATAATATATTACACACCTTACAGCAAAGTATCATCTTCTGTTCGAATTATAAAAAAGAAATAACTGATCCAGAAATCTGATATTGACATTTAAAATTAATATATATTTCGAATTTCCTGCCATTGATATTTGTCAAGTTTCTCATTATTTATAACTAATATTAAGTCATATTTGAATAAAAATATATTATATTATGTTTTTTGTGGGCTTGGATTTTCCTTCGTAATGTTTTAATATTTTTTTTCTAATGCCACTTTTGTGGAGGAATCGGACAAATAAATAGATCAATAGCCATTGTGATTAATGAATATTCATAATCTACGGAGCGTATATTATTCAATAGCCCCTAATTGACGCCCTTTGTGTGCGCAAACCTTTTCATGAAGGCCCTTAATTAAGAGAGATCATTCTCAAACTGTCATTCACTAATATAATCACCTCCGAAGCTGGGAAAATAGGTCATTACTGGGAGGGTATGAAGTTCGTACTTAAGAACTTGGCGGTATTAGACTGGTTATAGGTTGTAAACTTGGTAAAACTGGCGTCGTGACCCAGAAAGGCCTTCCTTACGGGCGGAAGTACCGGAAACCGCCGGTAAATTTCCTCATATTTCCCACACCTTAATGAGTTTCCTTTATAGAGGCCGCTATTAAAACAGGCTCTGGCAAATGCCTTCTTATCGTATCCGGTTTCCGTTCAGGCTTGCCAACACTTCCACCTCACTTACGTAATTATGAAGACATAGTTATAATCTTAGGAATATTTCCAATGAAATAATATAAAGTCCGTTACTCAGGGGCTGCATTAGCTAAGCAGATTTCCCACGTGTGTTACGTATTTGCATTGATCTTAAAAAGAAAAGTCCGTCACGCAGGGGCTGCGTCCTATCTCGGTTAATATTCAAGATAGGGAAAAAATGTGTATAACAATATTTATAGTAAATTTAATTTGCAATGCGATTGGTTCTATACAATTTTTCGATGCGACGTATAGTAACGGAGATATTTCGAATTTTCAAAAATCCTCCCCTCTAAACCCCCCCTCCCACTGGTCCGATTTCAGCCATTAACGAACTTAATCTTTCTTTTTACATAAAACGACTAAATATCGAGTTTGGTAACGATCAAATAAAAATTACGACCGCTAGAGCGGTAACAGACAAATATATAGATAGATAGATCTATATATATGTATATATATATATATATATATATATATATAGAAATATATATACAGTTTTGAACGGACCTCATTTTCGTCATCTACTAGGTAGGATCGATGGACATTTGAAGAAAAATTTCGAAAATTCCGTCATGAGTACAACCTCAATAGCTGATTTCCCTCAAGGGAAATCTGCTAAAATGTTCAATGACACAATATTTGATACTTGGGCTTCAAATAAAGTGTAACAGCTTATAATGTAACACCTTATTATTAATATGACATGAGTAGGAGTGGGGGTTTACTGGAGGCCGAAAACTTTAAAATTCCAATATCCTGGTTAAAAGTCAATATAGTGAAAAAACGAACGTAACAAAATTTATAAGATAACATAACATTTGCAATAAGATGCAATATTTCGATCCGACCCATAACGACGGAGATAATCGGAATTTCCTATATTGATATTCCTTAAACTTGATACATTTTTTAGTCTTTTTTTCTATTTTATAATATGCATATTAATAAATATAAATAATTCTTTTAATGCGTTATTATAACAGGTTTTCTAAGGATTGTACAATGACTTGAGTGTTTCTATTCGTTTGGATATAATATTTTGAACATTATTCAAATAAACTCGTAGACTTCCACAACCCTGGTCATTAACTGGAGGGGACGACTCCGCCCAAGGAAACCGGACAAGGCACATATATACCTGATGTGAAGCACACTCTTCAGTCTCAGAGATAGCCCTGAGGAAGCTAGAAGCATGTCTAGCGAAACGTTGGCAACTAAAATGCAGACACGGTCAATACCCGAAGACCTTAACAGTATTAATAATTTTGAACATTGTTTTTTTTTTTTTTGTTTGCTTTAGTTATTGACGAATTGTTAAAAATATATATGTTAAATATAAATATATTAAATTTCTTATAAACTATTGGCCTCAGAATAATTGGCACACAACAATGAATGAAATCCATTAAATTTTTAGAGCCAATATTAAACGATTCAGTAAAAAAAACGGGAGGCGAAACTTAATGACAAGGATTAGCATTTCTATATTTGTAGTAGAAAGATGTCAAACAGTTATAAAACTGTATTCTTACAGAATTTTAATTTAATTCCATACAAGAGGTTAGCTCATTTAAATGACGACCATAGTAAATAAAGGGGGCGAGTTCCACTTTTCAAGGAACTACTCTTAATTTATTTTTTAATTATAACTGAGCCACCCAGTATTCAACTGAGTGGATTAATTGAATTACTCGTCTCTTATTTAATTACTTAATGAGAAAAATTTTCACACAATTTTTCTCTATTATTATCCATAAATTCTTATAATCTGGCTTTACTCAAAATTCTTAAAAGTCTGCCATTCTTAAAAAGTTGAGAGATGTGTTGTTTAGCAGATTTCCCTTGATGGAAATCAGCTGTTGAGGTTGTACTCATGACGGAATTTTCGAAATTTTTCTTCAAATGCCCATCGATCTTACCTAGTAGATGACAAAAATGAGGTCCGTTCAAAACTGTATATATATATATATATATATATATATATATATTTGTCTGTTACCGCTCTAGCGGTCGCAATTTTTGTTTCATCGTTATCAAACTCAATATTTAGTCGTTTTATGTAAAAAGACAGATCGAGTTCGTTAATGGCTGAAATCGGACTAGAGGGAGGGGGGGTTGGGGGGGGGTTAGAGGGTTTTTTTTTGGAAAATTCAAAATATCTCCGTTATTATGCATCGGATGGAAAAATTGTATAGAATCAATCTAATTGCAAATTAAATTTACTATAAATATTGTTCTATACATTTATTCTCTATCTTGAATATTAACCCATATTTGCATTTGTATTCTGCGTGTGATCGGCAGGAGTCGGCTATGTTCGGACTTTCAGCCGAGAGCTCTGGCTACTACTATTCGTCCCTCGTGAATAGGTTTAGAGGTTTCATACTACTACAGTTGTTATTAGGCAGATTTCTCTATTGTAAAACTTCACGTGGGAAATCTGCTTAGTTTACGCAGCCCCTGCGTGACGGATTTTTTTTATTGAAGTCATTCACAGAACTTTAGCGTAAACTAAGTGGATTTCCAATTCTCGAGTCAAAGAAAGGAGTAAAAAGGAGACCAAATTAATAATGGTAGTGAGGAACCACATAAGACTAGAGAATATAAAAATGATTTTAAAGGTTAGAAATTGCACCCTCGAAACCAAAGCCTTGATACGAAAACATTATCCAAATCTGGCCAAATATTAAAATCAAATCTTACTGTAGAAACGTACAAATTCTATAACAAGTTTTTAGTGGTGCCTTGATTGATGAGCGTTGTATCTAACTTGTCATCAAAAAATGTCTTCAACTTTTTCAACTCAAGAATTAGTTGAGAAAAAAAAAAAGAAATTATAGAAATAATAAATCTCTCTTCTTTTCCTTCCATTACAATGAAGCAATGACAAATAGATGAGCCGCCACGTTTCTCCAATCTTAATTTATAGGATTTGTTGATTAATGATCGAAGATAGGCAATTTGTCCTTAATGAAAAATTGTCACCTTTCATTTTGCTACCAAAGCTTAGCCATTTATTATTAGATTTTTTTTTTAACTTTAAATAATGAATATTTTCGTTGTTGTATGTGTGCTTTTTAATATAGTGAAGATGCTTCGGTCATCTTTATTATTATGATTATTCGTTTATTGTCGAAATGATATAGAATAATTATTTTAGTCCTCATGTATAGCCCTTGTTTCACCGAACATTTCCACTACCTGTGCAAGTATGACCCAAGCAAGAGTATAGTGTTGCTTGTTTGATCTTTTGTAGGACTGGTTGAACTATTATTATGGTCAAAGCATGCCACCACAAAATAAAAGGTTACACCCATCATGATTACCTTCAATACAAAAACCATATGGTTTAATTGCCTTAATGAATACATTCTAATCTATTTTTTTAGAGTGGCAAGTTCGATTCCCGCCTGGGCGATAGGACGTTATTTATTGACGAATTCATTAAATAATATCCTTTGTCCTACCTTATACAGAAAAGGATGGTAACATGTAGATAACCCGCCCCAATTAGCCATAGTTGCAAAAAATGGAAGATAATAAATAAACTACATATTATTATTATGACTTAAAATGTAATCGTAAGGGGTGAATTTATTCTCCCAATAAATACTTGGAAGACCTCAAAGAATTTCAAAATTCCAACTACCACATTTATGTTTTGTTGCACTAAATTATTCGTGAAATACTCCTTGAAAGTGCTTAGAGCTTAAATATACACCTGTGTAGGGAATTTACTTTTGTTTATTAAATTGCCTCTGGTTTGATTCCCAAAAATGAAAATCTAATAGAAAATACGTGAATTTTTTAATTATGTTTTTTTTTCAGTCTCGTACTTCGTCAGAAACTGTAACATCAGCTTTGCCGACGATTCGATTTAAATTCATTACCTTTTTCCAGGTCTGAAATATATGCAAATTTATTCTTGTCAACTGTTGGTTACTGCGATTTATTTTTGTACTCATTGGGGTGAGAGAAGTAGAAGAATATTATTATCGATGCATTTATAAAGCTTTACCTTAAAAAGCCACAGTACAAACCAGTATAGTCTCTTATCAGTAATGGTTAATTGATGTTTCACCTAAATCAGCATTATTTTCTCTCTTCTTTTGTTTCCACCTTTCAAAATAAACTTATCTCTCCCTGGAAACAATGATTTTCACGAATTACTTTTAATGAGTTTCCAAAAACACAGAAAAACTACAGTGTATGTGAGTTGGCTACCAAATATTATAAGATTATTGGGTAACACAATCCTTCGAAGAAAAGTGCTTCGGAAATGGGCCATTTGCTTGGCAATGTTAATAGCAGCCACACTTCATCAGAGACAACTTGCAGATAATTTGTTTTTCTTCGAAGGATTGTAGAGGAGAACTTCCCGCGAACGGTGTATTTCGATGTGATATGAATAACTGCTGTTTGACTCCAAACAAAAGTCTGAAACTGTGTTTAGCAGCATACATACACACCACTTTTTAAATTCATATATCGAAAGGTTAGATGAAATGTATGTGATGCCATCAATACTGTGTATGGAAAAACAATTAAAACTTATTCCCATACCCAATACATTTGACTTTTTTTTTTAATCATATCTTTGCATAGACTTTAGGCCTGGAAAAAGGTACCGAAACGTCAGCAAAACTGTTGTTTTAGTTTGTGACACCTAACATTACCTATAACCAAACAAATCACATCAAATTAACAAATCTATCTTCAGTCATTAAAAATAAACCCGGTGCGTATAAGTTTTATTTTTATACTTTGCTTTCATAATGTTCATTGTTCGTGTGTTTTCTATTGTGTATATAATTACAATAAATTAAAATTTTAAGTCTATTGTTGGTTCATGTTATTAAATTCCTCTATCACCATTATTAAACACTCTTTATATGAGTACTTTTCTTCTGGCAGTCAAAACAGCACAGGTTAGTTATATACAACGTATGTAAGAGTTGTGTATTCTAAAATTAGTAAACAAAGAACATTCCTCCTATAACGAAATTAAATTAAAATAGGAAAAAAATGTTTAAATAAATATGTTCACTGGTTCCATAATTACTTCTTCAAAAATACTATATAAAGTTATTTGAAAAATATGTATGTTAACATGATTAGAAGAATTAATCAACTCGTCATGTTTATTAAAATATGTGTCAAAGGAAATAAAGAGAGATATGTAAATTTTTTTCCCCCTGACTTTGCTACAACTCAAATGAATTGACATGGACTAATAAAAACAAAAACTCTCCCTAAAACACAGTAGAGTAAAACTCCAACCTAACAGTATTTAAACTGACGCTTTCGTCATACAGCGACACATAAGTCATTTTTGACATATATTCTATTTATTTCATACGTTCATTGTATTTCACATTCACATCCCACACATTCATGAACATTATACATCCTTTAGAATAAATATTATTTTAAAAGAATTCATACATTTTCACACAGAAAAGTAATTGTATTTTGAAATAATGATGCTGAATTTTTAAAATTTATAATTATTAACAGCTTCTTCTTTTAGAACTTTGCTTTTATCTCAAAACCTTTAAAAAATATCAATTCACCTATCGCAAAATTGAGCCTAGTTAGTGGTTGGACGATTATCGAGTAAGGAATACACTGGCCAGAGGTCCAGATGTTTTTTTTATGTTTGTAATAGTAATAATTTTCTTAATGCAATAAGTGTAAAATCTGTTTCATGTTTATGACATTCTTCTTTGAATGTAGATTTGTTCTCTTATAAATAGCCAGTTTCTATTATTTGCCATTTTATAGATATTTATTGCTTTATGACTAGTAAACAATGAAAACAAAATAAACTTCTCTATCCTAAATACTCATTGCAGAATTTAAACCGCCTTTGTATGGACAAAAATACTCAGTCCACTTCTGTTTCTAATAGGTATTAATGAACTCCCTAAACTTTTTTGCCAACAAGTTAAGATATTGTTATATGCTGACGATATAGTGTTATACACTGTAGCAAATAACGCCGACGATGCGAAAAATGACATGCAAGCATCACTGGATGTAACTAGTAAGTGGTTTAATGACATGTGCTTTACGATGTCCTTAAATAAAACTAAAGCAATATTGTTCAATAAATCAAAGAACTTGAGTGTCCCAGTCTTAATGATTAATAATTACCATATTTCAACTCAAAAGGATGTAAAATATTTAGGTATGATCTTTGACCAACGCCTAACATGGATTCCTCACTTAAAATACATTAAAAATAAGTGCAATGGATCATTAAATATACTGAGAACAATATCGAGCATGGAATGGGGAGCAGATCAACTATCTCTTCTAAAGCTCTATAAAAGTCTGGTAAGATCACTTTTGGAATATGGATGCATCATTTATTCTACAGCTCAACCACGGGTTTTGCGAATGATTGATTCTGTGCATTACAGTGGTTTGAGAATGATATCTGGTGCATTCAGATCCAGCCCAGTAATAAGCTTGTGTGCTGATATTGGTGAAGCGCCTTTAAATTACAGGCGAGATTGGTTATGCATAGCATATTATTTTAAAGTGTCGGCACAAATTAACCACCCAGCCAGAGGTATATTTCTAAATAATAACGATTACAGCCATCCTATTAAAGAAACAATCAGGAAGTATGGGATGGACAATATAGAAGTTGTTCTTGATAAAAACTATCAATTTGAACCATGGCTATTATTTCCGCCAAATGTAAATTGGGAATTAAAAAAAACATAAGAAAAGTGTAACCTACCAATTTATTTTTACTAATGAATTCAGAAAAATAGAGTCGTGCGAATCGTCCCCAGATTTCCATTTGTACACAGATGGATCAAAAACTGACGGAGGAGTTGGTTCAGCTGTATATACCATGTATCTCTCTCTGATGTACTCCCTTCCCTCAGTAAGTAGTGTGTTTACTGCGGAGCTTACAGCAATAAAAGCAGCCCTCAACTTATTGTTAATGGAGCAAAAGAATGCTTTGATTTGTTCTGACTCTTACAGCAGCTTAAAATCAATTGAAAAAATGTACAATAAAAATCCGATATTTAAAGAAATTCAACAGATGTTAGAAGAATTGTACAAAAGTAATATTAATGTAGAATTTCTGTGGATACCAGGGCATTGTGGCATAGAAGGGAACATAAAAGCGGACGCCTTAGCCGCAAAAGCCATCAGTGAGGGCACACTACTGACAGACGTTTCAGTCGCTGACGCCATCAATAATGCAAAAAAACTGGTTCTTGATCAATGGGCATGGGAATGGCATAAGTTGCGTGATAATAAACTCGGCACTATAAAAAGTAGTATCAATCCCTGGAGTACTTCAACAAGCACTAAAAGGAGGAATGAAGTGTTAATATGCCGCCTTAGAATAGGCCACACAAGGCTAACACACCACCTGATGAAAAAGGAAGAACCTCCAACCTGCACTGCTTGTGGAGTAGAACTGACAGTGGCACACATACTTACTGAGTGTAGAAGGTACGAGGACATCAGAAAGTCCCTTGGTATATCAGAAGTACTATCCGAAATACTAGGGGATGATAGCAACTCTATAAAAAAACTCTTAAAATTTTTAGTAATCGCTGGTTTAAATAAAGAAATATGATAATATAGGACTTCAACATATGGGCACACAAGGCAGTGAGTTAAGTATTTATATATCAAATTGATTATAACCAAATACTGCTGTGTTTTTTGTTATTTGTCACAGAATTGGGAATAAAGAAAACTAGGAGAGATCCAACAGAAGCGAGGATGACGGAGGGCTGAGAAGTGGATGATTTATCTTAAGAAATGGACTATTGAACAACAGGAAAGAAAATGAAAATAGAACCTAGACCACCTAGGCACAAATAACTCTCCGGAGTTCGGTGCCTATGTACTATACAATAAATAAATAAATAAAAATAATAGAAATTTATTTCATTTAATCTACCTTTTATCATGACTTCTTTGAAGATACATCTTCATTGCTTTTGATCTTATTAAAAAACGAGAATCACCGCTATTTTCAGAAAATAAAAATAAAATATGATGTAAAACGTAAAATACTTTATTACATAGCTTTCAACGATTTTTTTTTTCGTATGCACAAAGGGATCATTTAAATAAATACGGAGTACATTTCTCGTATAATCTTCAGAAAACAACCTCACCGATTAACTCAAATGGTTCCCCATAGATCCCGTTCTAGACCATAGTGTGTGATTATGTGATGTGTGTATATATATGTATATATATATATATATATATATATATATATATATATATATATACATAAAAATTAATTATAATTATAATTAATGACCTTGCAAATGAGCAAAAATGTATTGACTCTGAATACAAAATAACATTGAAAATGAAACTTACAGCGTACAAAGTAGTTCTTTCGGGCATCTAATTTAAATAAGTATAAATACAATTTAATAGAGGGGCTCAGATTAGCCATATAAGTTGTGGTGTTGATTTGAAAGAACTTGGTAAATATAGATGCTTGTGCTCGATTTCCACCTGGACAATAGGGATTTATTGAGTGACAATCTCCCCTCAGCACATGTCTATGCATGTCTGTCTATGCAGGTCTCCTTATGTTACATACCCCAAATATCAGTTTGTGATTTACTGTTGAACCGTTAACATCTCTATTTTCAGTGTTTTGATAAGTTCACAAATATTTTTTTCTGTAAACATTTCTATGAATGGTAAGTAAAAACAAACTTATTTATTGTAAAGTTTTATTGTTTTAGAAGAAGTGAAAATTATTTTTAGAAGAAGATATAAAAAAGTCTTGAATTTATTTATTTATAAAGTAGCTGTCCTATAAATAGGACGATGGTCTAAAGTGGTAGCATTGCTATAATAAATAATAAACATATGGGGTGTATCGATCATCACGACTGGTTATTGGAGAAACACAAAATTCAAATTCGTGGAAAAAAGTGGTATTGACCAATATTTGTATGGGTAATTGGTAATAATAGATGGCTATTGTCTATACTTTCATAATTTATAATAACATAAACAATAAAGAAACTCCTATAAAAGAAATTAAAAGAAATATTGCTGTAACTTACCTAAAACTTGGTAAGAATATGAGAAAAAGTATCGGGCGACCACTTGTAGTGCAATCATCAAAGTGTTAGGTAGTGTTTCATTAGATGGAAAAGGGCATATAATCGAAAAACGTTGCAAGCAAAGAAGATGCCAATATTTCAATTGTACGGGAAAACCACTGACATTCTGTCGTAAATGTGATGTCACATTGTGCACATCATGTTTTCCAAAATGTTAATTTATTTAGTTTCTAATTTTCATCTGTTATCTTATGTGTAAATAATTAATTTTAATTATTATAATGTTATTATTTTACTTTCCTAAAGTGCAAAAATTCTAATAAAAGTTAGGTGAATACTATAATGTAAACCATAGTCTTACTTTTCAATTTTATTTCTAGTCAAAATACATTTGTATAACTACAATAGAGCATTTTATTTAGTAATCCATATTTTTTTTCCTTGTTTGTGCAAGCAGAAAATATTGTTCTTCAAATAAGGTAACTCATACAAACATTTGTGAAGGTTTCTTGAAAAGGGACAACATTTACGAAAGTGCCCAGTGCCCTATTTATAGGACAGCAAATATCTATTTATTTATTGAAGGCAGGGATGTGAAATAAATTTCATAATATTAGTTTTCGTAATAAGAACAGCTCCTAACAAAATCATTAAAAAAATTTCACTACAAAAACATTTGAGCGCTAATGATGGAACAGAAGCATTCATTCCTTGACACGGGGGAGTGAGATACTATCCCGCCTTACTTGACAGTATTACTGGTATACATCGGGCCATGTCAACTTTCTCACTGATCCATCTTATTCCGGCTATATTAAAGTTTGCTTCTGATTGAATAGCCTTTATTGCGCCAGATAGATCAAACAGAAATAATTAAATAACAAATACAAATATTCTTTAACAACATAAATTTAAATTTAATTCAATAATATATTGTATACATATTGAAACACAATTGTTTCAAACAATCCTCTAAAGGCAGAGGTTTTCCTAGCGGTAAATGGTCTAGAAAAGGTATTTACTTTTATTTCTCTCAATCGTTTCTTTGGCTTTAGTGTATGTGGTTTTATTCTGTGGACACTTTCCTCTGGTACACCTGTTCTTCCATTTATTCTTTTTATCTCATGCTTTTAAGTAAGTATTTGGTATCACAAGGAAGTGGTCTACGCTATATCCTGACTAACCAATTCTACTGACTGCAGCGGGTTTAGCAAAGATCTCCAACCATTATAAGAGATTTCCCTTAAGAGAAATCAGCTATTGAGGTCGTACTCATGACGCGATTTTCGAAAAATTTCTTCAAATCTCCATCGATCCTACCCAGGAGATGACAAAAATGAGGTCCGTTCAAAATTATATATATATATATATATATATATATATATATATATATATATATATATTTGTCTGTTAACGCTCTAGCGGTCGCAATTCTTGTTTGATCTTTACCAAACTCGGAATTTAGTCGTTTTATGTAAAAAGGAAGATTAAGTTCGTTAATGGCTGAAATCGCACTAGTGGGAGGGGGGTTTAGAGGGAGGGATTTTTGAAAATTCAAAATATCTCCGTTATTATGCGTCGGATCGAAAAATAGTATAGAATAAATCTTATTGCAAATTAAATTTACTATAAATATCGTTCTATACATTTATTTTGTATCTTGAAAATTAACCGAGATATTTGCATTTGTATTCTGCGTGTGGTCACCAGTAGGCTATGTTCGGACTTACCGCCGAGAGCTCTGGTGGCCGTTTCCATAACTATTCGTCCCTCGTGAATAGGTTTAGAGGTTAGGTCAACTGTTTTTGGGGATAGAAACTACTGGGTTATTACGCCCTAAATAATGTTTTAGGTTTAGAGGTTTCTTACTACTACAGTTGTTATTAAGCAGATTTCCCTATTGTAAAACTTCACGTGGAAAATCTGCTTAGTTTACGCAGCCACTGCGTGACGGACTTTTTTAATTATTTTTGTTCAGACGTCAAATAACGAAGATATTTTCAATTTTAGAAATTCGACCCTGAACGAACTCTCTAGTTTTAAATAGAACGATTAAATTAAACTAGTTTGGTAACGAACAAACAAAACTTGCGACCGCAAGAGCGTTAGCAGATATTTTCATCTTCTGGTGGGAAACATATTGAAAATCGCGTCATGACTACAGACAGCCTCAATAGCTAATGTCCCTAAAAGGAAATCTTCTGAAAACGGCGCTAAAAATAAATTATATACTTTCCATATTATTTTATTATTTGGCATTACTTTATTTTAAACCATTAGCTGCGCAGCTCAACATAATAAATAAATTTTTTAACCACCCTCCTCCCCCCAAAAAAATAATCATCGTTGAAAGGTAAAATTTGTGTGCGTCAAAAGATTAAAACTTGACCACCTAGTCAACAAGCCGAATAACTTTATATCACTGTACGTACACATGAACAGAACATTCTTAAATGTTCAATCAGGTTCTGGCAAAATTCAGTCCACGAATGTCACTCTTTACAGGTAATGTTTGTTTATTTCGTTAATTTATATATTTTTTATTACTTTTTTTGTGTAACGTAGTGTTTTAAATAGACCTAGTAATAACAGATAATTTATTGGAGAAATGGAAGTCTTTAGCAATGGGCTTACCTTTTCCAGGTCCATCTTGAGTAGTTCCAGCTGATCTATGGGATGCTCCATGGCAAGATGGCGGAGAGGGAAGATCACGTGGCCTATGATGTTACTCTTCTTGTTCCTTCCGGTGTCCAAGACTGTCATTCTCAGTGAGTGGTCCGCCAGCTCCTTTTCTGATACCTATAGATAAAATATGGAAATGAAATATCTCTTAGGTTAATATACTTTGTAAACCTGAGGATATATTCAGGAGAAAATGATAAGAAAAGTGCCACACTGGTATGCTAAGAATGCTAAATCTTCATTGATAACGTCATCACAAAAGATTTTGGCGCCGCAAAAGGTGTTTGCATCTACCTCACACAGTAAAATATCAATTGCAACAATATTTGACATTTAAGTATCAAATAAAGTGGTTAATGAAGTAACAGCTTACTATTAATATGAAGTGAGTAGCAGGAGGGATTTAATGAAGGCTGAAAAATGCAAATATTTCGTTTAATATTTAAGATACAGAAGGAGTGTATATAACAGCATTTTTGCATTTGCAATAAGATTTGCTCCATTCAATGCTTCAATCTGACGTACAATTATAGAGATATATTTAATTATACCCTCTAAAGCCACTTGTCCTATTTCAGCAATAAAACGTTTAAATATCGAGTTTGGTAACAATTAAAGCAGCATTTCGACCGCTATAGCGTTAACAGACATATATCGTCACTTCCATCATCTTCTGGGTAGGATCGATGGACATTAGAACACATTTTTCGAAAATTAGGTCTTGTGTTCAACCTCAATATCATATTTAAGGGGAACTCAATATCATTTTATGCTAGAACTGGCCTACACCGCTGTGTATCACAACCTAACTTTATTATAACATGACGTAAATGTAGAATGCAAAGCTAATACTTTGGAATTTAATATGCATAACTGGCGTTTAGTCATTTTTTTCAATTTATTGCATGGTCTATCTTTGTCTTTATGAACATTTCTTTATGGTTATGTCTTTCCGAATAACAATGATCGATGCCATTATGAATAGTGCTGGATATGTTTTTGCTATTTATATTATTATTATTATTTATTAACGTCCACATTTTGCAACTTAGGCTAATCGGGACGGGTTATCTACAGGTTACCACCCTTTTCTAGCCAGGGTGGGATTTTAGGACGTTATTTAATGAATTTCGTCACTCAATAATTTCCTTTGCCCAGGCATGAATCGAACTCGCCACTCTAGGTTTACCATGTGAGATAAAGGTCAACCTGAGCCCCATTTTTTTTCTATTTATAGAAATATGTAAATATTCTTATAAAGAGGGAACCTTTCACATAATGAAGAACGATGCTAAAGAAACCATAAACTATCATGGCTAAATATTAATTACTGCTATAATAGAAACTAATTTAACCAATGTTTTGGTTTACATTCTTTTCCTCTTTACTAATAACAATTTTTTTATGATGGATGTATCGCTCTCATGTCTCATTATTGAATCTTGCATTTTGAATAATTTTAAGCTCGTAGGAAATGTCATTTCTGAATAACAAAGTCTTCGAAATTTTGGAATTGGTTGACCAAGACCATTTAATTAACTTGTAAAACGGGTTTGTGTTACTCATGGCCATCAAAATATTTATACAATGAGAGAAAAAGTTAGGTAATTCCAATGAAAGTATATTTTCTTCCCAATAAACGGATGTTCTCTATATTTATATAAACGGCATAGACTGTTTAAAAACCATTGAAAAGTTCCCATGGCGTTAAATTCCTTGTCTGGGAAAAACTCTGGGTTAAATGAACAGATGCTTATTCCCTGTAGATTAATGGTAAAAGCATACTGGCAATAGATCATAATGATATGAGCTGCAATAAAAATGAAATAATGACTATCTTAATGAGTGTGATCGGATACTGGTTGGCAGATTAAAAGTATTTCTTCTTCTACAAAATAATTTATGCAAAGGCTTCAAAATGTCATCTCTTCCATCTTCAAAGCTACTTCATACTTGACAGCTTTAGGGCTTCTGTGTCATGTCAACGTCAGAGCCAAAGAGTCTCTGAAGGCAGTGGCAGCAGCTTTTCAAACATCTTATCCCTGAATATATTTAGTTGCGTTTTCTAAAGGCGACGGCAGATTATTCTCCATACAAACGAACGGTTCTACTAGATAGAAAATGTATTGCTTAAAAGATTTTACATCTTGAACCAAGAAGTTCACCTGCTATTCATAAACAAAATGGCACTTGAATAAAAAGCCATAAGTGAAACTAAATAAATAAATAAACTATACAATTCCAGTCAGTAACTAAAAATTTACAATATATATATATATATATATATATATATATATATATATATATATATATAAAATTGTAACCTCTGTCTGTACATTGACTTTTTTCGTGAAATTTCACGATAACGTTTCGTTTCACATGTCATAGACACCATAACTGCATTTTGTTTCTTTCGTGTCTGTTTGTTTGTTTGTTACCTTTTCACGCATAAACGGCTGAACCGAATTTTATGAAACTTGGTATGTATGTTACTAATAGCCTAACTTAGACTTTAGGCTATATTAATATTCTCTAAGACAAACAGGAGTGGGGGTTATAAGGGAGGTCTGAAATTAAAAATAGCGATATTTCGTTTCCTATTGGTTTTTCGGCAGATATGAACATACCAAAAGTTGTTTATTTTGATATTTAGAGTAACTTTTGTTATATGCACTTTTGCCGTATACGGAAGTGTAAATGCGTTATACGCTAAAAACTATAGCGGGAGTCCACAATTTTCTTTGGCACAAAAGACTCAACCGAACTAAACCAAACTCGTTATGTGAATTAGTACTAACGCCTTCCTTATAATAAGCCATACGAACATTTCTAGGGACGGGCAGGAGTGGGGGTTATAAGAGAAGCCAGCAATTAAAAATAGCGATATTTCATTTCATATTAGTTTCTCGGCAAGTATGCACATAACAAAAGTTGTTTATTTTGTTATTTAGAGTAACTTTTGTTATATACACTTTTATCGTGTAACGTATTATAAACGGGATATACGCTAAAACCTATAGCGGAAGTGAGCAATTTTATTTGGCACAAAAGACTCAACCGAACTAAATAAAACTCGGTATGTGTATTAGCACTAACACCTTCATTATAATAAGCCATACCAACATTTATAGAGGCGGACAGGAGCGGGGGTTGTAAGGGAGGCCTGAATTTAAAAATAGTGGTATTTCGTTTTCTATTCGTTTCTCTGCAAATATGCATATAACAAAAGTAGTTTATTTTGTCATTTAGAGTAATTTTTGTTGCATTCACTATGTTCGTAAAATGATGTAAACACGTGATATACGCTAAAACTATAGCGGGAGTCATTAATTTTATTAGTGCTTATTTAAGTGTTTTTAATGAATGAATATTATGACAAATGATTTTATTTTTTAGTCACATATGATAACTCTATATATGATTCGGATTAGTGAGGTTATATATCTCCGTCGTCCCCTTCTCATTTATTTATTTCTCCTAGAAAATAACATTGCTATTTATTTCCAATAGAAATGTAAACTATAAGAGCATTTCCGTTATTTAATTTGCATAATGTATTATTTAAACTAAGTCATGCTGAATTGTACAAACAGGGATAGCGGAAGTTATGGGGATCAAACTCTTTGGTTCTGCTAATATATTATCTTATTTCCGATATCTTGATGTTATTGAAATAAATATATACCATCATAACAATTAGACGTTAATAGTAATGTTATTATGAAAAAAGACAATATCCATTTAAAATTGATATGATTTAAAGTATTAATTATTTTGCAGGGAGGGCTATGTTCTATTCCCCTCACCTATATTTTTGAATATGAATCAAATTATTTTTCGGGTAATACTATTATTTAATTCCATCAGGTAGATAAATTATTAAAATAATACTTTGAATCAATATTTTAAGGAAAACTATGGAGATGCTAGAGCGGAAGGAGGCCGGAGCCTAAACAGTTAATTGAGTTAACTTATTTCCTGTGAAATGATTTCCACTGAGCTCTACTATTACGAATATAATCTAATTACAAAACTATGCTTAAACTATATGAGCTCGGATTGGTTTTTGACAGGAAATAAGTTTCATTATAGAGGATATTTAATTGTAATAAATGCTATCCACGATTATGGTTTGAAGTATTCAAAAAGGTGAGTTAAAAAGTGGACAGGGATAGATCAGGAACACAATTTCATTTATTCTTCAAAATTAAAATTTCACATCTATACGTCGCCCGCCTGACCCTCAGGGGAAACAATGATTGGGGACTTATTTTCATTTATTCATGAAATACAATTTTTTTTTTCTGTAAGTCGCCTGCCTGTCCCTCACGGGAAAACAATGCGCTCAGACGGGAAGTGTAGTAAACATTGAAGCCTTACTCAAAAAAAAAAAATACTATCATCATTCAGCCTCAAATGATTTCCCGAGCGAAGCCGGGTACCTTAGCTAGTATTATATATATATATATATATATATATATATATATATATATATATATATTACAGAGATAGAAAAAAATGAGATTGCTTACATATAAAAGATAGAAAATTAATATGAACTTGGTAAACAATAATAGCTTACAATAATAATAAATAAACAATAATTATTATTATTTATATTATTTTCAAGCTCTAGCGGAGAAATTCGGTATGGTAGACAGAAAGGTCGCTTATTATCGCTACAAAAATTATTGGAAAAAGATAATATAAAGATATATTGGGACGAAGCGATGATAACTGACCATACTGTGCATTATAACAAACCGGATATTCTCATTATTGATAAAATCAATAAGACTGCTGATATTATTGACATTGCAGGACCCAATGATGAGAATATTCGAATATCCTATGCCGAAAAAATAAGAAAATATCAAGAACTGGCTATCGAGCTCAAAGAGGTATACAAACTGAAATCTGCCATAGGGTACGCCTATTATAGTGGACTCGTGCCAAAAACTACAATAGCAGGTACCATGAATTTAAATCTGCCAACAGCAATTATAAAAGAAGCGCAGTAAGGGGTACTTCTTGATACTGCCAGAATTGTTCGAAAATTTTCAAATTCCCCATTACATGTCACAATCGCAAACTCCAGATCGGTTGGATTTTCCACCGATATGGATTTTATTCCAGTTTTTACTGAGTATAAACCTCCCGTAATTATAATTATGAATTTTTACGTGTTTTCCAATTACTTATACAGCACGAAACTTCGCATTTTAACGTTTTCCTTAACAAATCATTAATTTTACTTAAACTATCTATTTTTACTAAGTCCTCATATACTAAATTGGTGACTGCCACCATCTTCGTATATATCTGGATACACTGCTGTCGTAAAGATGCTAAAATAGAGCATGAGGTGAAAAAGTGTTTCAAATTGTCAAGTTCATTACTATTACATAGTGGACAGAAGGAAGTGGGCTCAAATTTAAAGAAGATTTATTCGGACTTAATCTTTGAAACCTTTCGCCGACAAGCCTTACTTTGAAGATTATTCTTAATTTGTTTATAAGGCATCTGAATCTGAGATAGTCTTCCCCAAATGCCATATCCGATATATTCCTATAATGTGCGCTGAACGTTGACGATGCTACTTTCTCTAAGTCTTTACTTAACAGGTGGTTGTCTAAGTTTCAATTAAGTCATTTTTATTCTTAAAAGAATGCTCGAGACTTGTGATTTCCAGACCTCCTCAGCTCCAACGGAGTACATTACTTCACTTAGCTCCTTCGCTCAGGTAAATGGCTCAATGGTTCAACTACTATTCATTTACATTCGGACTTCAGTAAAGGTAAGCAGCTTTGTTCTCTGCTGTCTTCAAGTGATCATCAATGCGTTCAGTGCAACTGTGCGGCTTAGTTGCAGTGCGGTAAATTGTTTTATGTGAAGAACAGTGTTGTGGCGTGACTCTGTAAAGAACAGTATAGCGTCGTGTTTAAGACAGTGCAGTGCCGTGTTTTGTGAACTTCAGTGATCGTGAGTGAGATATTGGACTGTGTAATAACAAGAACAGTGAAGCTATCAGTGCATACTGTGAGTAGTAGTTAAGAAAAATTAACCAAGAGTGAAGTGCATTGTTAAAGAAATTGTGTAGAGATGAAAACTATGTGTATATATATATATATATATAATATATATATATATATATATATATATATATATATATATATATATATACTGGAGTTATGATGAACAAAATGCTGTAATATAAGGAGACAGAAATTGCTCAGCCTCACTATGTCGTGAGTAAATCCATTATCATGGTTTTATATATATATATATATATATATATATATATATATATATATCTTGTTGAGAAAATAAAATACATGAAAAAATAAACAGAGATAGTTACGAATTTGGAAAGTACGAAGGAGATGAAAGGAGCCAACTGATGAAGGACTATTGGCGCCCGAAGTGTCTACTAGTTCTAGGCAACGTGTCTAGTCCCTTCTGGGCATTCTGTTTGCCGATAAGCTATATAAGGGACCCTGCACGATCGGAGTTTTTAATAATACCACTCTCATTGTGCAATGATTAAATTGTCAAAATTAGAGATAAAATGCTTTACAAAATAATTTACCATAGGCATTCAGAACTACTTCGATGCTCTCTTTAAAATATAAAATTTTAAATGAAGCTTAGAAAAATATTTAGTTTACTAAATTTAATAATAATTAGAAGTCATGGGGGTATGCAATTAGGTATCACATCTATTTATTCACATTTATTTATTTACTTCTCTTGGTATTTCACCTCCTCTTGAGATCTACCAGATAAATTACATTTTTTTTTTATCCCCCTCCTTCATTATTCGCTCTTATTTTTTAATTCCCGCCCCTTTAGTTATCCATTATGTACAATTCTCAAGAGATTGGTTTCAATTAAGTGCCAACCATGCCAGTTATCTGTTGTACCAATGATTGTAAATACAGAATGATATTAAGTCCCAGTTCAAACAATAAACATTGAGTGGACATCAAATGACCACCTGTTTGGGTAAATACAGTGTTCTGGGAACTGGGATCTAGTTTCAACTCCTCAGTGCGAATGATTCTCACATAGTAGATTTGCTTACATTCCGGCAAATAGTAAACAATGATAGACAATGATTCATTCGACAATCGATTTGCAATGAATTTCTAGATTCGGGCGAGCCATGTCATTTAGTTGTGAGCAGTAGTAGTTTATTTAGTGACTAAAAACATTTTTCGTTCCCTGACTACAAACACCCCAAGATATAAGCCCAACGCTTTAGAATTTAGGAAAATCAGATGGATTCATAGTTCTCTAGAGAACAATCGAAATAAGGGTAAGTCGAATTATATTAAGAGCTGAAATGAGTCTTCGGAAAAAAGCACTATGCCGGTGGAAAATTAGCAAGCTAACCAGAGATTTTACTATAGCTTTCCGAACTAACCCCTAGGACTTTTTGGACTTAAACTAAATCTCCCAAATGTGGCACTTTTATGCTTAGCCGTGCTCCGTGAGCTAGGCTAAGTTACCTGGCCCAATTTATCTATTCAGCAAGGCAGAGGTGGAAAAAAAAGGATAATATAGCTTTCCTATCAATCTCATTATGGGAACTGTTTTACCAACACCAATATTTCATCTCAGGTAAAACTAAGCCAAGGTCCATATTGATATGATTCATATAAATAGATTACTTGTGGCTTTTCTACTTGTTCCAGTGGCCCCAACATCACTCCTAGAGCTCAGGATTTGGGCTGGCTGTTGGAGGTCCATCATCAACGGAAGGAGAACAAGCTCAAAACAACTCCACACTTAATATTTTATTTATTAACTGCAGAGTACTTTCGGACGTCGAGCTACAGCTGGCACAACGTGTCACTGCACTGAAGATGGGGAGGTTCACCCCGAAAGTACTCTGAATTTAATAAATGAAGTATTAAGAGTACAGGTGTTTTTACCTTATTACCCTTCCGTTGATTCCCTCAATTGTTCGAGAGAATAGATATTATCTATCTAGATATAGAGTTCGGGGACGGTATGATTTCTCGGAGGAAGAATGTCTTTGTCTACGAGTAAGGTGACTTTTTGATAGAAGGTTAGCTGTTGGGTAAATAGCCCATCAGGTGGTTAAGAGAATCGGTGGATGCTGTGGTATCTGGGATTAATAAAAGATTGTCGTGGTTGTGCAAAATGTGTACCATAGGACTAAGAGAGTAGTAGGACTTCCAAAGAAGAACAGGATTTTCACAGTGCATCTCCCTAGGGGTTATATCTGTAGAGTGGAGAAATTATGATTTCGTATAA
This sequence comes from Riptortus pedestris, assembly GCA_019009955.1. Classification (NCBI taxonomy): domain Eukaryota; kingdom Metazoa; phylum Arthropoda; class Insecta; order Hemiptera; family Alydidae; genus Riptortus; species Riptortus pedestris. The sequence goes on along the minus strand of CM032232.1, from coordinate 128,612,376 downwards.
AGGAGGAAGTAGTAATATATATATTTATAATATGCAGTATATTACAATATTGTAAATCTTTGTACGCTCCATAAAATTGATGAAATAGATCAGATGCGAATGCGATGGAGAGAGTACTCAGTAAACAGGAGATATAATATTTTGATAAGAGATCAAGTAAACAAACGATACCATGAATTTTTAAGAATGAGGCTTGTTCCACACCTTAGAACACACACGATTTTTCAAATTAAACGTCTTCCGCGATGCTGCGAATCGTTTGCTTTGATTTAAGCTGCTACCCAGCTTTCTTAAAACATTTCTCAAGGAAAATGTGTTGACATAAGAGAAATATATGTTCCGTAAAATATATTCACATTTATAAGTCCTTAATTTGGCTCCTTAAATAACTAATTAGTTAGTTTCCACATTTAAAATGCATATACATATTATTTTCCGTACACTGAAAAGACATCCTGGTACACAAGTCCATGTTCTTGGGCTTCCACATTTTACAATTCGATTATATTTAAAACTCGATGGTTAAAACTAATTTTTTGTTTAGACTATAACACATTGACTCACCAATAAAGTTTGCAAAACTTTTCTTTACAATGCTGAGCATTTCCATTAAATTTTTATGATTGCATTTCTCACTACTTGCTCAACTAATGGTGCTAGATTCAAACTCTGAGTGGTGGCACTCTAATTGTAACTTAGAATTGAAGTTATCAGAAGTTACGTCAATTGAACATCCGCTTTGCTGACATAACAAACATCGGCATTTATTTCCTTTATAATCCCTTCATTTTTTCCTCTCCTTGTCATCTCCCCAGTAGCTTTAGCCTGTTACTCTGCTCATATTAAGTTTGTAATTGTCATTATCAAATGCTTTTTAAAAAGGCTTTCACGCTTACTTTTGTACTTAACTGGCGCCCGAACAGGTTCTTAGCAGAAGCTTCCATTCCAAAACTTTGGATTTTAATCCTTAACTGCTTATTACCCAAAATATAGTGAAAGTCTTTTTTAAATAGCACTTTTATTGATAATAACAATTACAAACTTAAAACGAGCAGAGCAACAGGCTACAGCTACTGGGGAAATGTCAATAAGAGGAAAAAGGAAAAATTATTTGTAAAAGGGTCATAAAGGAAATAAATGCTGTTGTTAGTGTTAGTCAGCAGAGCGGATGTTCTCTAGACGGAACTACAGACATAAGATATAAGAGGATCAGTGTACTATACTAGAGTTTCCACGCACCGTAAGAATGCACTCTAAATTACAAAGCCACATCAGTCCGTTCTCCGGTAGTGATTCAGCAGCGTAAGGCTATTGAGTAGCTATCCGAATAAAGACTACGGGATCTCAGGATTATTAGTCGTCTCGATGAGACAGCACATGCGTCGAGCTAAACATCGCGTGGCAGACCGTGGCCCTTCATTGCTTGTTCAGCCGTTGACTAATATTTTACAATAAATATTTAATCCTGCCTAATATTTGCTGGTACAAGTAATTTAGTCAATAAGAGAGACCAGAGATAGAGCAAGAAGAACAAAGACCAATTTGGGCTGAAAGACAGCCTGCTTTATTTGCAGTTGCTGGAGACAAATACTAGGATAATCCCAGATACAAAGCCTTGTATTTTATCACTGACATTGTATCCCAGACCTTGATAATGGATTTACTCACGACATAGTGAGGCTGAGCAATTTCTGTTTCCTTATATTACAGCATTTTGTTCATCATAACTCCAGTATATATACATATATATATATATATATATATATATATATATACATATATATATATATATTGTTTTTACGATAATCTGCAAAATTAAACACACACAAGCTTCAGAGTTTTTATCACTGCACAATTTATTTAACAATGCACTACACACTTCGTTAATTATTCTTAACTACTCCTCACAGTATGCACTGATAGCTTCACTGTTCTTCTTATACCACAGTCCAATATCTCACTCACGATCACTGAAGTTCACAAAACACGGCACTGCACTGTCTTAAACACGACTGTATACTATTCTTTACAGAGTCACGCCACAACACTGTTCTTCACATAAAACAATTTACCACACTGCAACTAAGTCGTAATGTTGCACTGAACACATTGATGATCACTTGAAGACAGCTGAGAACAAACTCACTCCGACCGTGCAGGGTCACTTATATAGGTTATAGACAAACATCAAACAGAATGCCCAGAAGGGACTAGACACGTTGCCTAGAACTAGTAGACACTTCGGGTGCCAATAGTCCTTCATCGGTCGGCTCCTTTCATCTCCTTCGTACTTCCCAAATTCGTAACTATCTCTGTTTATTGTTTCATGTATTTTATTTTCGGAACAATATATATATACACACACATATATATATGTATATATACCCACATTTTTTTCTTTTTTTTTCTTTCTTTCATTTAAGGAAATAATCTATTTAGAATCAATAGCTCTTTCACTGGAAGGGTAAGTGTTATATTCACTCAATTGTGCCTGATTGTAATCATTCAAAGATGTTACGTGCATTTTGTAGTTTTATTTCTAATGCAATCAACTGCACAAAATAATTAATAAAAATATCCCAATACTATGAAACCAATAATATTTAATTATTTATCAGCATTCGTGATATTCCCCATCCAATTAAATGCCCATCAACCCTTTATAGGAGATGACGAAAATGAGGACCGTTTAATATTATATGTATTTGTATGTTACGGATCTAGTGGTCGCAATTTTTGTTTGATCGGTACCATACTCGATATTTAAACTTTTCCTGTAAGACTAAAGATCAAGTTTGTTAGCGGCGCGTTAACCCACGTCTCTAGCAACTGCTAAATAACATATAAATGCTGTAATAGATTTCATACATAGCTGGTTGAATACGGTCATTTTGCCATGTGAGTTAAGGAGTTGGTCTTAAATTTTATACACTTCGTACAAGTAGAATCCTGGGTAAGAGTATCACGTCAGTAATAAGTATTTATATAGTGGCACACACACAATAAAATCGTTTGTCCAACACTGGCTTGAAAAGATTCCGTTACAATGATAAATAACAAAACCTTTTCCTTTACTTAAAGACATTATTCACTTATAAAAATGTTTAATGAAACTCTTAAGAACATTAGATATTTTTATAAAATAATTCGCATACCTGGAATACAAACGTTTCGTCGAAAAATGGGTTGCATGTTTTCTTTTTCTGCCTGGACTGCTGAGTTCTTCTCTCATTTGGAACCAACTGGAGCCTGAAATCGTAATAATAATTTCAATATGTATATATAATATATTAAAAGTAATTTAATTTTACATGCTTAAAAATCTAACAATGAATTATTGATAAAGGCATTCCAGGCAACACTTAAGATGAATCACCGGAGAAATGGAAATTGGAAAGACGGCAAGTGAGTCACTTGCTTTCTTTCACTACGAGCGCATGCAAGTAGCTCTGAAGATGGAGAAAATGGTCTTCGAATGCGCTGAAATAAAAAAACCTTGAGAAGAATTGGACGTCTTTTTCTCTCTCCAAGTACACAATATTCTTCACTTCCCAAAAAACTGCTGTGGAATAAAATTTCATTTGGTACACATGAATTTGAAGTACTCTATGACTGTTTTCATTAACGGTAATCTTGTTTAAGCTGTTTCTGCTCGTAGGACCATAGTTTAAACATTGAACATTAATTGCTATACTAGCATATTTATTTATGTGGTTTTGCATTACATAATTCCTATGATTTACGAATCTCTCGTAAAAGGGAATCTAAGACATGCGCCTAAGTCTAAACGTCAAAAGTAATTGAAGTGAAGTTCCAATAAACGAATAACTACAATTATAATAATAAGTGTGAAAGTAATGATAATCAGCTACAGCGGGCACAATTGCCAAACACAATATAATGACAGAAGCTTGTTAGGGCCCACTAAGAAATGATCTTCTCCAATCCAGATGTGAACTGAAAAACAAAATTGGAATTCAAATTTATTTGTTTCTATATTTTCCAATAAATTTCTATTTTATAAATCTAAGGTTGCCTAGGAATGCAGTTATCTCCGATCAAGGGTTCAGACTACAGAAAGTAAATAATAAAATAATAAAAAATAATAAATAATTCACTGACACAATGAAGAAGAATAAATGTTCGGAACTAATTTTAGCCTTAACAACCACAGCATTTAGTCACGCATTGGATTTATATATATATATATATATATATATATATGTATATATATATTAACGTCCACTATTAGCAACTAAGGCTAATTGGGATTGGCTATCTACAGGTTATCGCCCTTTTCTAGCCAGGGTGGGACTAAGGATTTTATTATTTAATGAATTCTGTCTCTAAATAAATTCCTTTGCCCAGGCGGGAATCGAAATCGGCACTCTAGGTTTACCATTTAAAGGCAACGCTTTAACTCACCGGCTACCCTGCGCCCCACATTTATAAATATTGTTTGTTAATACAACAATAATATTGTATATATATATATATACATACATATATATATATATATATATATATGTATATACAATTAATACATTTTTAGGTATCCTATTTTTATCAATTTTATGGGAAGTCTACTCACAAAATTGTTTTAAGATATTTACATTCGGTTTGATATGCTATCGGAACTACATGCAAGAATCGAAACTACTGAAATATCTACTCCCCCTCACGTCCCAATTCCAAAAACAAGCACGTGTATTGAACATGATTATACTACATACACCATTAAACATGTATTCTAACTGTCAGGTAGGGCCATAGTTTGATAAATTCGATGTTATAGCTCGAGAAGTCGAGGCTTTTTCTGAAGTTATCAAGGTTATTGGAGGAGCAGAAATAGAAACAGTAATTCAAGTGCAATGTGTTGATTATAGACTTGTAGACAAAAATAAGAATTTCTCAGGAACCAGAAGTTGCATATACATCTATAGACATATACATCTACTGAAATTTACATCTATATAGCATAGTCTTTATTCCCAATGGTTATATTAATAAATTAAATTGCATTATTTATTTATTCTTATAGTAGTTGCATTTCGGCACTTGGACGATTGAGCGACGTATCAGTTAAATTCTTATCATCAGTTTGTCAGGTATGCTCAATTCTGCAAATATTTCCAGTATTGTAAAAAATAAATAAATAAAATAATTTTCAGTATTGTACTACAGAATATTTGTTTGAAAATGTTGTTATGTTTCAAGTAGAGTCTAAGTGTATGCAAGGACTATGTTAGTGCTTTGGTAACAGCGAGTTAGTATATGCTTTATAGTTAGTAAGTCTACAGTTACAGTTATTTATAAATTAAATAAATATATACACATAAATAAAACATATATGCATAAGCACACTATTTAAATATAAAATAAAATAAGTATTGTAACATGAAATCACTGTGCAGTGTTCTTTCCAGGCGAATTCAGCCCATCTACAAGCATAGGCCTCTCCCAGATGCTCCAGATTTATCTGTCCCCCCATGCAGTGGCTGCCAGCAAAGAGATGTAGGTCGTCCCGCTATCTAGATTGTGGCCGTCCTCTTCCTCTTGTAAATGCTATACCAAACTGTTGTTCCTTTTTCCTATCAGTCTGGTTCAATTCCAACAACCTGTCAAGTTCAAATCAGCCTAAGGTCCAGGGCTGGGTTTATAAGGTTAACTAAATCTTTTACCACAGTTTGGTCCTGTGAGATATGCTTTTTTGTTAACAGGATTAAACCGCTCATTGCTGAATGGCAGCCTGAACCACTACCGGTCGATAATGTTGTTGAGATATGAATATAATAACGTTTGGTCGGATAAAGTTAGATAGAAAGTTCGAAGTATTTACAGAATAGTACCAAGTAGGAAACTTTATTTATAGATTCATAAAAAATAATTGCTTTTAAGAAAAATGCTGCTATTTTCTCTTACAAGGAACATCACGCAATAGGAGTCAAATCATTAGTAAGTAAGGCTATCTAAGTTCCATTGCAATATTGTATTAAGTAATAACACTAAGGCTGAAAATTAATGAATTCATTAATTATATATGAAATTAGGGAATGTATTTTGTACTAAATAATTCCTAAAATAGTCGCTATGATACTTTAACAACAAAATGATTAATTGAATTACGAATGATCAAGTGATTTTCTTAAAAAAAGGATGAATATGAAAATGTTGTTAAATAATCATAAACTATAATTCGTAGATCGTGAATTAACATATTATGTATGATTTAATATAAAACTGAACTGAACTTTCCCTTTATTTTTAAGCATTGAATTATTTCAATTTTTTTAGCAGATTTCCCTTAGGGAAAATCAGCTATTGAGGTCGTACTCATGAAACGATTTTCAAAATTTTTCTTCAAATGTTCAACGATCCTACCTAGGAGATGAGGAAAATAAGGTCCGTTCAAAACTGTGTGTATATATATATATATATATATATATATATATATATATATATATATATATATATATTTGTCTATTACCGCTCTAGTGGTCGCAATTTTTGTTTTATCGTTCCCAAACTTGATATATAATCGTTTTGTACTAAAAGAAAGATCAAGTTCGTGATCGGCTGAAATCGGACCAGGGGGAGGGGTGGTTTAGAGGGGGAGAATATCGTAAATTCCTAATATCTCCATTATTATGCATCGGGTCGAAAAATTGTATAGAACCAATCTTATTGCAAATATAATGTTCTATAAATGTACACTTTTTCACTATCTTGATTATTATAATGAGATATTTTCATTTTTTAGTTTTCGGTCTTCAGTAAAGCCCCACTACTACTCATCTCATATTGACAATATTGTATTATGTCATGAAGTACTTGATTTGAAGCTTAAATACCAAATATTGTTCTCATTAAACTTTTTAGTTTTGAGATAAATGCAAATACGTGGCGCACGTGGGAAATCTACTTAGTTAACGCAGCCCCTGCGTGACGGACTTTTTACTCATTCTTTCTGGTTTGGTTAGCCAAATGAATTAAAATATACAGGAGCTACATTGTTATTAATGACTTAATAACTAAAATAGTGGAAGTCATTAATTACATTCAGAAATTATAACAGGCAAAATATGGTGAAAACGGAAATGCTCTCTTTCTTTCTCCCTCCAGACCTACCTCCTCTTTCTCGCAATCTCTCCCTCACAGTTTATGTGTTTTAGTTGTTTTTTCTCTTTATCCGCAGAAAAACCTTGCATGCATGAGAAGGGATCTAAGAGACATATTTATCTCAAGCACAAAAAGGTTTATAATATTGTGGGGTGGGGTCTATGTTGGAGATGGATTTCTGTGGTCTGCCGCCATCACTTCGTCGGCTCAGCTGCATCATGGAGCACTAGTTTTTGCTGCCATAGTTTATCATTCAAGGGTGACATTTTGTAACCTACCTCATTTATTGTACGTCTAGTGACCTGGATCTACTCAGGGTAAACTGATGCTATGCTATTTCGGAATATTCTTGTGGTGTATAAACAGAATATACTTACACACAATATATTTTATTATTATTTTATATTATACATATATTTCGGGACGCCAGTGGCCGTGCGGGTTGAGGCGTGAGTACATTTTCAACTACCATCAGGAAGCTGAAGATAAAAATAGGTGCTCGTTTCATCCCTGCCAAGGTTGAGCACGAGTTCTTGAGTTTACTACCAGAGCTCGCTAGTGTAGCTGTGCTCATGTCTCAGCGTGAGTCTAACGTGTATTTATTTCTGACAGCCCCTTGGGATGATTAAAGATTATGACATTCTTAGATCCCGTCCACAGGCTGGTTGCCAGAGTGAACTGACCACAGACGGGGCCTAGGTTCCAAGCTCTCCTTGGATAACGGGGGTTGCGCGTCGAGTTGATCGTCAGGCGCGGCTTACGATCGCAAAGGTCTATAATTCAAACCTAAATATATATATATATATATATATATATATTTATATATACATATACACTTCGATTGGGATTATTGACTCTATAATCTTTACCCACCCCGAGCTACTAAAAAAGTATTTGAAATAATATTTAAATTTATAGCGGTGAGGTACTCGTGAACGTGATAACCTTGAGAGTTAGTCTTTGAATTGTCCTGAGTTCGCGAGTATCTCGTTTCTACAGAGGAGACGTCACATAGCGAGGTTTATGAAGTCTCAGTACGGGATTCGGGTTGTGTGCCACGTTTTTGGTTACAGTGCGTATTTATAAACTGACAATCGGAGTCTAAAGTGTGGCCTTGCATAGTTGATTTTTGTAAATAGTTTATTGAAAAGTTATTTTTATGAATATATTTCATTAACTTTAACAGGCCTTATCTTATCCTCTCCCACGCCTTTCACAAATTCAATAAAAAAATTGTCCTTCAAATTTTGTTTTCCTGCAGTTTCGCAGGGAATTTATTGATCTGTAAAGAAGCTTAATTATTTCTAATTGTTATTTGTCTTATTTATTTAAAGGAGGTCTCCCCTTCATTACAGAGAAAGAATTTACTTATTTATGAAAGTATGTCAAACGGAAACCCAAATGAGGGTATGAATATACAATAGGAGTTGATAACCAAAGTCTATGGAGAATAGAAGCCACCTGACTCAAGAAAGATATACGAGAATAAAATTAGATTCTCCGGACAATATAATGGTGAATTCTGAGGACTTTCTTAATTTATAAGTCAGACTTTCAATCCGTTTCTCATAAGATGGTTCTGAATAACTCAATCCTAGCAGACCGTACAATCATAACTCAATCAACAAACAAAATATGAGTTGTTTTCCTAAGTGGACTACGGTCATAAACTCTTCTGATCTTTTTAAATATAAAGTTGCGAACAAATTTTACTTCATTATTATTTTTCAGAACAACGATCCATCTCTTTCTTGAAGGTTTTAAGACTCAAAAAACGCTGGAAAAGTGTAATCTATATAATATATCGAATTAATATTACTCTCATGATGCAATTTTTATTATAGGCTTAGATATTCAGTGATGTTTAATTATATTATTGACAAGTCTTGAACAAAACCTGCACCGTGTAATAAAACACAATATGTATAAGTTTGGTTGTTAGAAAAATATTTAGATGCATTGTCAAGTAAAAAGATAAACGGGAAATCGACTTAAGATAGTTATTTTGTTATAATTATTGCAAATCCCGATTCTCTGGCCATTCATACATGATATTATTTTTACAGCAGAACAACTTGATTACAGCAAGAACAATGTGACGAATCAAACGATGCAATACCAGGTTTGGATGCTAATAATAAGGATAAGTCAAAATGGGCTTATTTCAGAATTGCAAGATTTTATCTTTAAAATATTGCAAATGGATCAAATAATCTACGTGCATAATAATGTCGAGGTGATAAGCACAAATGATATGGTAGATATACATTGAGTAATATAGGAAGACCTTGAAACAGCATTAAATAATTCACTATAGTCATAATGTTTTGAATGTTTCAATAATACACATGGGTGTGAGATTAAATAATCACAACTTCAACTCAAACTTTGTCAAATAATGGTCATTTAATTTGTTATAAATGTAGTTCTATACGTGGTTTCTGTGTCACGAGTATGAAGAGAGCTATTGCATTTTTTATTATTCAGACTTCAGTAAACTCCCACTTTTACTCATCGGATATCAACAATAAGCTGATATATCACGAAACATATTATTCCCAGTGTAAAGGTTTAATATCTGTTTTCATCGTGCCTTTACTGCAAGATAAACTCACATATGTTCACCGTGACGTAATTAGACGAACCCAATTAAGGTTGTAAGTTATTGTACGTTTATATCATTACCATACTCGATATCTGACTGTTTCATGAAACATACAAAATTACTAAGACCTTAGCTATGCTAATGTCTGAGATCGGATAATGGGGAAGGGGCGGAGCGCAAGAAACCTAGAACTAACTAAATCACCCCAACAACTAAGAAAACCCGTACTCGCCCAGTTATTATGAGAGGAATAATAGTTATTTATTATACAAGTGACGAAAGTAGATCATTTTACAACTCGAGTGAAACGTTTACACACACGAGCGTAGCGAGTGTGGTAATTTCACGAGAGTTGTAAATTCTACTTTCGTCAAGAGTGTAATATTAATTTTTTTCTGTAATCGTGTAATACATGATCAGATCTAACCAGAATAAGAACAAAATTAGGATGTTGTGAAGATTATGTTGTATGTTGATGGTAGGTTATAAGCATGGTTGTGAAAGGTTATAAGCATAGTTATAAAACAACTAGTGATGATTGTGAAGTAGTGCAGTTATAAACAAGTGCAGGTTATAAAGAAGGAAGGTAATTATTATTATATTTAAATTTTAAAATATATTGATTATGTCCACCAATAATTCATTCACATTTCAATTTATTTTGTTAAAATAAATTCTTACAATGTTAAGAAACATTTAAAAGCATTTAATTTCCAACTTCAAATTATTTTTTAATTTATACTTATTACTAATTAAGAAGGCAATTCACTTTCTTCACTTGAGAAGAAAGTGGATACTTTCTTCACTCTATTGCAAAATGGTTCACTTTCTTCACTCATTTCAGTTTAGTAATGTTACCATTATTCAACGATTACAGAAAAAAAAAATGAATAAAATCAATACTGTTAAACACTTAATGCTATACAATTGTTAGCCAATATATATTTTTTCCTATCTCAAATATTGTGTTATTTGTATTTTCTAATTTTCAGCCTTCACTCTATTTTTCAATTTGATCTCTATTCTTCCTCTTTACACTCTTAATATATATCGATCCAAGTACCTCCTCCTCCCTGTAACTTCACTTGTTGTTTTTAATTAACAATTTGGTATTTTGACTTTTTAATTTAATTTAGTTTTTAATATTTATTTATTCTGACTGTTTATTTTAATTTAAAATTTACACACACACACACACACACATATATATATATATATATATATATATATATATATATATATACTTCCATTCAATTTTAATCTGTAAAAATAATTATTCATATATAGTCTGTAAATATTCACTGGCTAGAGTCCCAGTGAATATTTACAGGCAATTTATGAATAAATATTTTTACAGATTAAAATTAAACTGGAATATAAAAACATTAAAATTAAAATAAACACACAGAATTTGTATTTTTCTTAAGTTAAAAGTTCTAAAACTAAATCCTTCTTCTTCAATGTGTACATTTATATATTTTAAATTTAAGAACACCTTATAATGGCGTTTTTTGGTTGATATTTTTCAACACGGAACTGCTGATGAAGCGTATGGTTTGAAAGAGCTATATCACATATAATAAAAAAATATGAAAGGAGGCATTTTTTTCTTACCTTAGATCCCCGCTTCTACTGATCAAAAGTTTAATTTTGATATCTAAGCACTAAACATCTCATATTCACTCGGTGTTTCAATTTCTGTTTACAGACTTCGTACTTCCAGAGGAATTGAGAATTAACCCTCCGTCGGGCGCGTGATCTCTCAGATACACAGTTTCTAGAAAAATATTTGTCACACCTCCTAGCATAGAGTGGTGTTGTAGTGCTTCGAGTTATGTGTTTTAGAGAACTCCCCCTCAAGGTATGTTGAGTCACTGTGTTTAACGGAGTCGTGAGTTTCACCTGTCATTAAATTTTATCTCCTAGATACCACGCGCCCGATCTCGTAATTTTTTTTTGAAATCTGTATTTCATAAATATGTACATCAATTAAGTTTCTCTTTATTAAATGGAATCATATAAACCTATTATTTTATTATTTTGCTCAAACATGAGCTTTCAAAAGAACTTGTACAAGGATATATTGCACGACGCAGTGACAATAGTAGACGTTTACCAACCGAACTAAGGACGAAACTTTGAGACTACAGAGACTCATAAGAGTACACTAGCTCATTGGACCATACATTGAACTCAAGTACAGAACAGCATAAAAAAAGGCCCTCCGCTACAACGAACAAAAGAAAATTATGTGAACCAAGCACAAGCAAAACTGAAAATAAATGTAGGTGTACTAATTACTGTTGTGAGATTTGCAAAAACAAAATTTGTTAACAACATAGTTCCATGCTTTGTCCTAATTGTAATGCAGCTCTGCAAAAGAAATAACAATTAAACTGGTATTTTTAAATTTTTTTGATGATTTTCATTAAGTCTTATCTAAAAGTGATTTCATGCTACTTATTTTTGATTGAAGTTATATTTAGATAATTTTTTTATATTGTTCACAAACTGAAATGAAATATGTATAATTAAGGCATGTGCATTTAAACAATTCCTTTTGATATTTGTGTTTTTTAATTATATTTTAAAAATTATTGTCCACCGTTCTTTATATTATAATACTTGTCAATTTTAAATATTATTTACTTCTTTCAAACAAATACTTCCTCTTTTATGGTTCTAATCACACGCTGAACATTTTAGTGCAAAATATATATTAAAAAACTGTATTTCCGTAAAAACGGTTGACGATGATCTGTGAGATACACGCGCCCGATGGCGGAATATTCTTGACGAGCCCGACCGAGGGTTAATAGTGATTTGAGAAACCAGGCCATTGGGAATCTCCTTATTTTACGCAGCCCCTGAGTAACGGCCGTTTTTTAAAATTCATTTGTATAAATTATTCGTGAATTAGTGCTTCAACTTTAATTGAAACATGGTAATAAGCTGTTTTAGTCGAGGCTACTAACATGTCACAGGTGGTTTGAAGGAAGTCCCTTATGTCATTATGCAGATTCGAATGTACGTTAACCTGTTACACAAGAGGGGTGGCAGTTCCATATTAAACCACTGAGTACGATTTACACTTGGTTAATTTGTAAGTTTATTTGAAATATAAAAATAACGTGGTGAGTTTAGATAAAATGAATTGAAATGTATTTATTTCCATTAAAAGTTAACAAAACATAATACATCCATGAATTAATTGATACTCAAAGGGTTTTTTTTTTATATCTAGAGGCACTAAAAATGGACCCGTCATAATAAACGCATTGTGGAGGAAAAAAGGCCTACTTAGTACCAATAGTCCATGGACAAAAAGTCCAATGTTTTTGTTTTCTATAAACACGTATGTCTATTTTCAAAAATCCTCTAAACCTCCTGGTCCTATTTCAGCCATTAACGGAAATAATCTTTTTTTTTTCTTACATGAAACGATTATATATCGAGTTTGGTAACGATCAAACAAAAATTACGACCGCTAGAGCGTTAACATATATATATATATATATATATATATATATATATATATATATATATAATTTTGAACGGACCTCATTTTAGTCATCTCCTGGGTTGGATCGATGGGCATTTGAAGAAATTTTTCGAAAATCGCGTCATGAGTATGACCTCACCCCTTAAGGGAAATCTGCTAAAAAACGTTAATGTTATGTCAATTAATTTCTCTTTTGTAGCATTTGAAATTATCTAATACATTCGTTATACAATTAGCCCTATAAATCTGTTATAAAATCCCATGTATACATTTTATAAAATCTGTCTATTTAATAATTATAATTAATTTTGTTATTATTATTTATTAACGTCCACTTTTTGCAACTAAGGCTAATTGGGACGGGTTATCTACAGGTGGCCACCCTTTTCTAGCCAGTAATAATTTGGTTAATAACATTGATTCTCTTAATGACACTAACTATACGACATGCATTTTTAATTTATAGAAATGCTGAGCTACTAGTCTGAATTTTACTATAAAATAGTTTTATAAATGATGGAAAACATATCTCCACCTTAAATAGATGATGTGACCAACCATATTTTTATTGCATGTCATAATTTTCAGTGATGTTCCGATTTTCTATTCATCAACTGCTTGCGGTTACCTTTCATCTGCATCAAACGGACCTGTAATGAGCCCTGCTTCTTCTTTTAGGACTTTCAACTCCGTTCATCAGGTAGAACCATGTTCATCTAAGGAAGGGAGGGGCACTTTGGCAAAAGATCATATCGACGAGAAAATCCTAGTCCTTTGCCTATAAAATGTCTCCTTGAAATTCATATAATCTATTATTGAAATCATTTATTTATTTAGGTGTGTCGCAATTTAAGCGATTCAAACATTTTCTTGTTATAATACTAAAATAGTAAAGGTAAAGCCACCTTATAAATAAAAAAAGGCTAAAAAATCTACAGAGGCAGGTAAAACTACGGTTATTTATTTATTCTCCAGTGGATATTATTGCAGTCTAGTGTTTGATTATTTAATGTTACATCTGGTTGTAAATGCGTGTGTCTTTGAGGTGTTTCATGACTTTTGTAATGTATGGGCTATCGTCGTGTAGTAGTTCAGATAGGTTGGTGGGTAAGTTCTTAAGTTATTAGTCTGCAGTCTGTTAGTAAGTGTTTGATAGTTAGTTGTGTATTGCAGAGTGCACATAAAGGTGGTTCAGTCCTAGTCATGAGGTGTCCGTGTGTTATCCGTGAATGGCCGTGCCTCAAACGAGCAAGGACTACTTCTTCGCTTCTAGTATCCCGATTACTTGACAGCCATTCACTAATAGTCTTTTTTATTTCTCGTAGTTTTGTGTCTGTCAGATGCCATTTCATTTCTTATTTTAGGCTGACCTCTTTTTTAATGAGTTTAATGGCATCGTGTCCTGTAATGTGATCAGTGTGTAATATGTCAAGTTGAGTTGCTAATTTTGCTTGTTTGTCAACCAAAATATCTTCCGTGATGTCTGAATGTCCTGGTATCCAATGGATAGTTATTACTTTGCCCATCTGTGTTTGTAAGTTAGTTAGTAGTTCCTGAAGCTGTTTCGTGAGTGGGTGAGTTGAGTAAAGGTCAAGTATTGATTGTATAGAACTGTAGGAGTCAGTAAGAACATGAAGTTGTCTTGTTGTACGTTAGTAAGGTGTTGCAGTCCAAGAAGTAAGCCTTGTAATTCAGCAGTGAAGTTACTTGATACGTCCGGTAGTCTACACGTCAGTACTTGGTTCCCCACTATGGCGCCTGAGCCACATTTTCCTGCATATTTAGAACCATCTGTATATATGAAAAGTCCTGTCCTGTTTTCTGTAATTGTGTTCCGGTACTCGTGTTTATAGTGAAAGGAAGAGAGTGGGTTTGATTTCTTATTGAAATCAAAATGTCTTTTCGAAAATGAACAATTGGACAATATGTGTTGTTATGAGATCTTTTTTGATTTGCCACAACTTACAAGAAACTTCTAGAACTGAAACCCATACTTCGTGAATGGCCTTCCTCAAAAAGGCTATTTAGAAGAGAATAAGTAGTTTTAGCTAGGTTAAGAATTGACCATTCAAGACTGACTCACACTTACTTACTGGAGAAGAGGAACCCTACTGCCAACACTGTAACGGCAGACTTACTATGAAACATATACTAACTGATTGCTATCTAAGGACTCACATAGACCTACCATACACTTGGACTGAATTACTACATGACCGTAGCCAGTATATAGACCGCGTATTAAACTACTTGAAACATAACAACATTTTCAAAAAATTATAATATAGGACAATACTGAAAATATTTGCAGAAATGAGCATACTTACGTAAATATAATAAAGTCATTATAGGAAATGAACTGATTCGTCGCTAAATTGTTCCATTGGCGAAATGCGATTATTGCAAGAATAAAAAAAAATGAATCTGTCTTTCGGAACTGTATAACTTAATAAAATTATAAATAGATAATTGTGTCCACCATATTAATAACAAATCAAAGGACGTCTGTTATCGACAGATAACACTCGGAAATGCATAATGAGGAGCTTATTTCATATTTTAATGAAATAAATTTTAATTTATTTAGATGGTTAATTTATGTAGAGGTAGATAGAAATATGTAACCTAATTACCGTTATTAACTAATAATCTCTTGGTGAATATTGATACTACACTTATCAAATTACACAAACTTTTTTGTAAACCGGAAACAAATGCTCAGGACTCACTAACTAGATAATCTAATATCACGGAATTCTATTGGTTTTCAGATTATCTCAATCGCTTTATGTGTATATCAATTTAATATATAATATATTGCAGTTTTGAACGTTTTTTTGTTTTCTTCCTAGTACATTGTATAATATTTAAATAATCTAGTAATGATAATTTCAATCTCTATAATATTATATTTATATGTATAATATCGGTCGGGACGAACTTTCATTGGAATTTATGCTAAATATTAACAATATTGAAAAGCTAAATATATTACTTTATTAAGAGTATATTATTGTCAGTTTTTAAAAATTAATTTTAAATTTTTGTAGAATAGAGTAGAGCCCATTATTTAAGCCAAAATAAATAATAAAAGTCCGTCACGCAGGGGCTGCGTAAACTAAGCAGATTTCCCATGTGAAGTTTTACAATAGACAAATCTGCATACTGGTAATACAAGCCCACCATGAGTAAATACAAACGGTAATAAGAAATCTTTCAGTTAATTTTAATAAATTCCCAACTGACACAGCTTCTGAACTGCAAAAATTATTTATATTTTAATAACTCAAACTTTAGTAGTACAAGAACTAAAGAAGGGAGGGGGGGCGGATGAACAGACCGTATTTGCATAAATCACACACAAAGTAACGAAGGTAAGGTAAGGTTAGAAACGACAGGTAAGGTTAGAAGAAGCTTCCACCTGAGCCGAGAAGTTACGAAAACGGCCGAACTAATCCGAACAATACCCAACCACAGCCTTCATAAAAATGCAAATATCTCGGTTAATATTCAAGATAGAGAATAAATGTATATAACAATATTTATAGTAAATTTAATTTGCAATAAGATGGTTCTATACAATTTCGATCCGACTTATAGTAACGGAGATATTTCGAAGTATTCAACGCCCTCCCCTCTAAACCTTCCCCTCACACTGGTCTGAAGTGTCATCCATTATCGAACATGATCTGCCTTTTTACATAAAACGTTTAAATATCTAAGTTTGGTAACGATCAAACAAAAAATTGCGACCGCTAGACGTGTTAAAAAACAGACAAACATATATATATATTTAACTAGCAAAACCCGCGAACTCCGTTTCGCCACCAGATGGCTTGTTTTTATGTAACATTTCGGATGTTGATTTTAAAAGATGAAAGAAACATATTTTTTTTTGTTTTATATTTGAAAAGGAAAAATTTTATTTCATTTCACAACAGTAATGAATTTCATTTCGATTACAAAAATTAAGTGTTATTTAGTTGAACTTCTCTAAGTAAATGAAAGTGAATCCCAATGTTAAATACTGAATCGAAGCGTTATACGTGTCCGCAAATTATCCGTTTCAGGGAAGTGCTCTTTGGTAAACCACATTTTTTGTTTGTGGGTCGGGCCTTAACACCTACACGGCGGATGGTTTCCGAACTCGTGAACACGCAACGTATAACTGCCCATGTGAAAAACAATGATTTTCTAAATTCATCCCGCAAAACACTAAGCTAATGGCATTGCGACTTGTTAATTGTCATTGCGAACGCAAGGCGAACTGGAAAATTGCAAATCGTTTGAAGTCAAACGGAAGATCAGTCGGAATCATTGGTATTCTGAGAATTACATGCATTTTCACCTGCGTACTTTCCGTTAAATAATGGTTACCTCAATCAAATTTCGGCATAAGTTCTTTTTACTGAAATTCGAGTACCGTTGCAAAGGCGCGGTTGATTCAATTAACGCAATATCAAAATCACTGTACCAACTTTGAGTTGCAATTTATGTGGTAATAAATCCTGGTAACTCCAGAGAGTTCAAAAACTCCGTTGGATAATTTAACTACATCATCGGGCTTTTGTTATGGAATCAACGGATTTGTATGTCACCAAATCGCCTGCAATTTTTTGAATGGAAAGGTGAAATTCAGTGCGTGTACATCATTATTCTTTGCGGCAAGAATTGCTCGTTGACTTAACCAAGCAAATTCTGATAATTCTCACTAATGTTTGGGAAAACATTTTCAATAAGAATAATAATAATAAAAATATAATTCTAATTGAGAGTCTACTAATCGGCAAAAGTCGTTGGTAAGAGTAATTAATCCAGATGTCGCATCAACTTGGACTTTTCCATTTCCAACAGCTAACAATTGTTTGGAAAATTGTACATCACTTTGATCATGTTTTGAAGTTGAACACGTCATATTAGTGGTTAGCGATAATGTTTTTAACGTTATTCTATAAAGGTGATGCCTTCAGGCAAACCATCAATTCATCCTGCAGGCGTTCCACGGGAAATTATCTGGCAACGTCTACCTTGAAATTGCCTGCCAACAATATCATCAAGCCGCCAAAGATGTTGTTATTCCGCCGAAGATCCTTCAGTGTGAAGTTAAGTGCTTCAAGTGATTTCTTATGTGCCATTGTGCAACTCATCCCAAAACAATGAGCTTGGCATTGCACTCAACAATTTTCCCATTGCACTGGATCGGGAAATATTGCATGTTGGAGTATCAATTGTGTTTAAATTGAGTGGCAACTTAAGCGCAGAATGTGCAGTACGACCGCCATCTAGAAGAGTCGCCGCAATTCCAGATGATGCTAACGCCAAAGCTATGTCACATCTTGATCGAATAGTGGCCAAAATCAATGAAATGACAAATGTTTTCCCCGTTCCTCCAGGTGCGTCCAGGAAGAATAGACCACCAGTATTATTATCCACCACTTGCATTAATGTTTCGTATACTTGTTTTTGCTGTTCATTCAGCAACGGCACATTATTTCGAACGAATTCCTGCAATGTATCAACATTGTATTGCAGCTCTCGATTTAATTCTTGGTTGAATGCATCGTGCATCGATCGATTTGGCGCAATCATTCCTACTTCAATCAGTAGCTTGTTTGCAATAGTCAAGGAGTAGGAAAACATGTGATGATGATAATTGCGAACAGTGTTCGTATTTGGTACGCATTTGATGAAACAACTGAATCCGCAAGTGTTAAATCCCAATGAGAATCGTTCTCCAGCAAATCCAATAGTTGACATGCTTCTCGATATGTTTGGCACAGTTTTCAAATGCGCAAATGATTTTGGTCCACGTACTTTTACCAACAGCAGTCGCAAATAAAAACATTCATCATTTCTAGGATGAAAAGTATAAATGAGACCTAGTGCATCAGTGGAAAACACCTGTGGCCAATCTGGAACTGGGGTTCCTTGTTTGCGACGTTGGAATTTCTTTGTTGATTGATTCCAAGTGTAATACTTGGGCATTTCAACGTACATCAGCGTCGCTGCGAATGGATCTGCTTCACACATTGCAAAGAAGCTAGTCAATGTTGTCGATGGTGGTCTCTCAGCTCGTTGTGCCGCATTAGCCTCAGTGAAGTAAACTCTTTGGCCATTTTCCAAATGCACTGCTAAATGTACAACTGTGGGATATCTTTCATGAATTTGAAATGACAATAATCGCCACAGTGCTTCATTAGTACTGACGTATCTGCCCATTTGGAAGTTGCTGATTTCGTCATTCGCATTTTCCGACGCAATACCAAACACAGCCATGTCGCTGCCTTTTGTGACGTACTTGCACAAATATTTGATTGATTTGGCGTAATGACAACTCTCAACGTTTGCATGAGCTTCGAAAATTCGTGATAGCAGCGGGCAATATGGTACAATGAATTCATTTCCGATTTCAAACTCTTGATTTTGAACTTTAACTTTGATAGTTCGATCCATTATCTTCTTTTGAACGCCGACGATAAACTGGATATCCATCGTTCCCTGTGACTGTTTCAGCAACTAACGGTCGCGGATATCGTTTTGTGCACTTTCCATCAGCCATGCAAGTACAAACGATGTGTCTCGTTTACACGATGCATGATATTGCTTCTTCGCTGAACGACAATGTCTTGGGATTTAGTTGGATCGCCAACAATAATTGCAGCAACATCATTAACGGTGGGTGCACTGAATCTTCGCAAATGTTCACCTGTTGGGGTAAAATCTGCTCTTATGAAAAATTTGTGCGTATCCGATGGCATTCGTTCCAATGCTGTTTTGAACATATTAACCACAGCATTATTAGCGTGAAAACATGCTTGCAACTGTTCAATAATTCGTCTCTTTAACTGTTGTGTTCCCTGTATATTGCACCGCACATTCAGCTGATCCACCATCGACGAAATGAAATATATTTGCAGAAATTGATGCGGTTCTTCTGGTGTTGGCACCATTGAGCCATGCAAATGATATATTTGTCCTTGTATCTGTAATTGCAAACAATCATTTGTTAAAAAACGGTGAATTCGGTGTAATTGATGGTGTAGGTGGTGTAGTGTGTTGTATCTTTTACCTTGCAAGTCGGCATGAAGCCGCCTTATCGAATGATATTAGCTCCAAAGGAAGTCATGCGTAATCAGTTATTGTATTTAAGGATGTGTTGAAGAAAATGGCTGGAATCGGGATCACTTCCATCGAACAATGGTTTCAGTGGCTGTGGTGGTGTAAGTAATGGATCCAGTTTGACTTTTCCACTTGCGCAGCACAATCCAGCCGTTTCTCTTTTGAACTTTAACGCATTGCAATATCGGCATATAGTCGTCATTGGTCCAATATCTAAATTTTCATCATCACTGTAGTTCGCAGTGGGATCATATTGGAATGCCAAGCGATTGTACGATGCCAAAGATCTTCGTGTGCTCACGCGTAGTCTCAATGGGCATTTTCTCTTATTATATTTTGTCTTTCTTCGCTTAAGTTCAGTAAATACACTTGTTATGATCTTCGTGTATGGACAGAGTGGTGAATTTAACCTCAAATGCACGATCCACATAATTTACACAGTCCAACTTACCACCTTAAAGACAAATGCCTGCTGTTCAAATTGAATACAAATTTGCACAATACACGTGATTGATTTGATGCTTTCCAATTGAAATGTTAGGAATACCTAAATACGAGTAACTTATTTTTTTTTTCAAAATTTCACAGTGAACACAATACCGGTTTGTCACATGAAATTAACTGAGCAGAGAACAATGAGCAGCTGTCAAACAATGTATCACGCACCGGCGCCATCTACTTAAAATATTGGTTTGTAGTACATGCTATGTATCAGAGATGGCGCTGCATGTGAAACATATGTTTATTAAACTGCAAAGGTTATTCAACAGATAAATAGAATAGGCAATAGACCTATAATTTAAAATTAATATTTATTGTGCAATTTTTATTGTTACTTATATTAATACCTTTTTGCGGTATTGATTGCTTAATTATTGACAAATTTTTGTTCGTTTTGATTTAATAAATACAGGTTAAGTAAGTATGCAATATACAATGAATGATAGTATAATGAGGAATATTCCAATAACAGCTGTTACTTTTCTGTACTTTACGTACTCAAACGATGCACTGAAAATAGATTTCCCCGCTTTTCTGTTGGAATTTTTCCTGAATTTTCTTTGTTATAAACCTCACGGAGCCCGAGACCTTTCCAACGAATGCAAAACCGTGGAAATCGGTTCGTGCGTTCTGGAGTTATAGCGTCAGGAAGGAAAACCCGACTTATTTTTATATAGTAGATATATATATATATATATATATATATATATATATATATATATATATATATTTATAGTTTTGAAAAGACCTCATTTTCGTCATCGCCTCGGTTAGATCGCTGGACATATGAAGACATTTTTTGAAAATTGCGACATGAGTACGACCTCAATAGCTGATTTACTTTAAGGGAAATCTGCTAAAAAATATATATTTTATATCGGTCTATTTGTTGTAAAAAGAAGGATCAAGTTCGTTAATGTCTGAATTCGGACCAGTTAGGGGGTGGGTAATTTCGAAAGTTCGTAATATCTCCGTTATTAGACATCAGATCGAGAAATGGCATAGAGCAAATCTTATTGAAAATTTAGTATTCTATAAATGTTGCTCTATGTGTATTTTCTGTATCATGAATATTAACCGAGATTTTTGGGTTTTTTAGTTTTCAGTCTTCAATAAATCCCCACTGCAACTGATGCCATATTAACAATAAGCTGTTATATCATGAACATCTTTATTGGAAGCTTAAATACGAAGTATTGTATTCGTTGAACTGTTACTGTGGGGATATGACCTTAATATTTCACCTTCTGAGCAAGAAAATGTTAATTTGATCAATACTATACTTCATACTCAATCGTTTTATTCAACACTAATGTTCATCGACGTTAATGGGAGGGGGGTGTTGAGGGGGAGGGAATCGTAAATTAATAATTTTTCTGTTATTGTGAGTTATACCCAACAATATTATTGAACCAATCTTGTTAAATTATTTGATGTGCTAAAATTGTAGTTCTATATGGTTTTTCGTTGTTCTAATATTACCCAAGAAATTTAAAATATAAGACCAGGTGAGGTCAATAGTGTATTATATCCAATCGTGGGAAATGTACATAGTTTACGCATCCCCTGAGTGTGGGACTTTCAGTTGATTAGAAATGGCGACAATATGCTTGCATGCTTTGAACTATTGATGCATTAGGGTTGTTGGTATATAGATTTTTTTTGTAGCTCAAATATTTTGTTTTAGGAGGATTTTGGCTTGCATTTTCTGAATTCCATAGAAATTGATTGGCTTGTCTAAGGCCTTTAAGTCCATAATGGTCGAAGAATGTGAATGTAGATAAGTGGCTTGTTTGTATGAGGAAGTTTTCATTTTCCATCCGGTAGTCGGAATCGAAGTCTAAATCCTCTGTTTAGTTCCTGTTTAGTAGTTTTGTGTAAAGTACGGTTTTCATAATAAACGTTTGTCCAGAATCAGTCCTATGTAATAGATTTTAGATTTCTGAGGAAGTGGAACGCCACTGAGTTTCACAGTCTAAGCATAAGTGTTGCAATGCTCGATTTTTCAAGATTTACCTTAATTTGTAATTTTATCTTGGTCGAGTTTCTTTAAGTGAACGTTACTCTTTAAGGGAGTTTTTGACAATGAAAGGACGACGGTAAGTGACTGGGAGGAAGTCGAAATTCAATAATTCAATTTGAGTTTCTCAGTTTCACCATTTGCATCTCATCTTCTAATCTCTCCGCTCCTATTTTTCTGCTCGATTCTGAAAATCTCTTCCAACTCCTCTCTGCACACGCACATGACTTCCCTGTATGGAACATCATTTTTTGCTTCTCAATTTCCTTAGATCCATTGTACTTTCCTATTTTTCATCCGGCCAGGAGGACCATTCTGTGGCGGGCAGAAAAGACAACCAACAAAATAACTGGAAGAAGTTAAGAAAGCAGACACAAGTTATTTGGAACAAATCTAATAATAAATTATACATTTTATACAAAATAAGGTAGGTACATGAAGGAGTAAATATATCATCCTAATAATGCCAACCACCATTGCTGTGGGGTACAAAACAATAAATAAAAGAAAATAAAAAAATAATGTAAATGTACTAGTAT
This sequence comes from Riptortus pedestris, assembly GCA_019009955.1. Lineage (NCBI taxonomy): Eukaryota > Metazoa > Arthropoda > Insecta > Hemiptera > Alydidae > Riptortus > Riptortus pedestris. The sequence continues at coordinate 128,588,971 of CM032232.1, read as the reverse complement.
GTACTTACATATATAGGAATGTACTTACATTAATGTACTTTAGTATATAGGAATAACGTAATTTTTTATTATAACCATTTTAAATTATTGTCGTTATTACTAGTCTAATGTTTATTTATCTAATGTTTATTTATGTCTTATGTTTATTAATTGTTTTTATTACTAGTATTTGATGATTATTTGTTTTGCTTAATTTTTATTTGTTGTTTCAGTTTTTGTTATTTTTCTATCATTTTACATTGTGAAACTTTGAGCCAAATCACCAAAATGGGGTGCTCTTGTATATATAAATAAAGAAAAATATAAAAAAAATAAAAATAAATAACATCTTGAGTTCCACCCTGACAAAACAAGAGTCGTAGCCCATAGATAACCCATTCCGATTAGCCTCAGTAGAATTAAATAACAATAGTAACACACACACACACACACACACATATATATATATATATATATATATCTATATATATATATATATATATATATATATATATATGTTTACTGCCACTGACTATTGTTCGGAACAAGTACTCATTGGACGCGGGACTACTAAATTTTACATACCCAGCTTCAATATACTAAATGACATACATTGCCCCTGTGACAGAACGAGTGAACAAAGTATGAAACACCTTATCTACACTGACTACACGCATACGAAACCAATTGCAACAAAAACTTATCAAAAACAGAGACCAATAGATCAAAAGAGTTTCTCTAAAAAATATCCATTTTTATTTAAGCATTTTCTTAATGTTTAATAGAAACAGGGAATGTTTTAAATATTTTACATTAAGATAATATGGTTAGCCTCCACCTCCACCCCCCCCACCACATGAAGAATAATGCAATAGAAAAAGTGGTATAACTTTATCAATGAAGTCCAATTAATATTTTATTGGGTTGTTTCAATATTTCTTTATTTTGCGATCTATTTTTTTTTCATAACTTTGTTTCTTCTTTTTTTATGTATATTATTTGCTTGTTTTCTTTTTTTTTATTGTTATTTTATTTTATAATTTTCAACAAAAAAAATTAAATACTTTATGTTTCTTGTATACAAAATCAGTATATATTGTTAACGTACATGTTATATACGATATTACAATAGGGTACATGCAATAAATAAACGCTCTTTGTGCATGGGTAATGTGCAAAGGAAAATATAAAAAGTAATATATATATTCGCTCGGGAAATCGTTGGAGGCTGAATGATGATGGTATGTTTTTATGTTTATGAAAGGATATACTATGTCCAATATTTTTACATTTCCCTATACCTGTATTTAGAGTTTGTATGTGAATGGGTTTATATGGTAGTTTTACTCGTGTGTGTTCAGGCTTTTGTAATCTCTATCTATTTACATTTCCTGTCTGCGTTAAATTTTACAGCTGGGAACATGGAGAATGGATGTACTGTTGCTGAGTCTGTCAGACTAAACGTCATGCGAATCCTATTCAATTCCATATCATTCTTCAGAAAATTATAGGCATAAATATCATAAATAGTGGTCAGCATTTATTTTATTACAAACTATATAATACTAATAGTTTTATTCTTATAGCCTTTTTTAAAGGTAACAAACAAACGGAAACCAAAGCCAAAAATTGTTGATATTGTTTCAATGGCATTTGGAATTCCATGAAATTTTGAGAAAAACTACATAGATACACAGACAGAGGTTACAATTATATATATATATATATATATATATATATATATATATATATATATATACTAGCAAAGGTACCCGGCTTCGCCCGGGAATTCATTTGAGGCTGAATGGTGATGGTATTTTTTTGGCAACGATTTACTTTGCGCAATATTTTTTTTATTTCCGTGCCCCAGTGTTTAGAATTTATACCCGTCGATACTGTGGATTTGTTAATAATAAAATTATTTGTTATTTAAGACTTCACTGTCCACAAAATGTTTATATTTCTCGTCCTCTGTGTATGTATTTTTTTTATAACGTAGTGGACCATATAATTCATAATCCTAGAATGTATTCTATCTTCCAAACCATGTATGAATAAGTTTCTTTCCCTTCATGCGGTACAATGTCCAACGGTGACAGCTGTTTTAGGTACGTCTCTTTCATAAGTCTCGATTGTAAACTGTGTATTCACATTGGTTTTCAGTAAAGTATATCATAATACATTAACGGAGCAGAGTTAATAAATACCAGAAATACCTGAGTGCACCTCCCTAGCGTTTATTCTAGTAAATTATTTATTTATGATAATTAAAGAAATTCACATTCCTGAGAATAATAATATATTGCTATAAGCATCAATTAACATGTAAACATAGACCAATATGAGGTCGGAAGGGAAGCGGCAGAACTGATAGGACAAAGAAAGTAGCTCGACACTTACATAGCCTCAGTGCTGCCAACCTGCAATGCATTTTGGATAGCTATCCTCTAATACATTCAAATATATTAAAAAATCATATTACATTATCTTCACAATTCTAAAACTGTTTCAAATATTTTTCACGTTTTAATTAAATAATGTATTAAATACACTTAGAGAAGGGTGGGGGCAGTATACCTTATTTGGTGCAAACTGTTACTGGCGTTAAAAAATAACATAGTTTTGAATTATTAAGGATAAAATTCTAACATGGATTTGAATTAACTTATCCAGGTGAGATACCTGGGTAGTTCATATTGGAATGTATTGTTGAGCATATCAATATTTCTAAGCAAATTACTTGCTTCATACCTTATTTTACAAAACAAAATTTACACTAATTAAAAAAGTAAACAACTTATGTGCACAATTGCCAAAAACCAAATAGACGATGAAATATCGCGAATTTTTATTCCATGCCTCCCGCATAACCCCCATTCCCATTGGAACCTAAAATTTTTAGTATAGCTTATAATCATGGAAGAAAACAAGCTGCAAAATTACATCATCCGAGATGTTAGTTAAGTTCGGTTTCTAACGCAAAGTGCCCAATAAAATAGTAGCCCCCGGCTTTAGATTTTAAGCGTATATTCTCGTTTATACTTTGTTATGAAAAGAAAAGTGAATATAACAAAAGTTACTCTAAATAACAAAATAAACCACTTATTGTCATGTGCAAGTTTGTCACGAAAGAACCACATACGAAACGAAATATCGCTATTTTTAATTACTTTCTGGCATCACTCATAACCCCCACCTCTTAGACGGTTCCTCTTCTTCGACTGGGCTTCCTAGAAATGTTGGTAAGGCTATGTTAAAATGAAAGCGTCAGTGCCTAATACAAAATATATGCCGAGTTTAATTTATATTCGGTTGGATCTTTTGGTCCCAAAAAAAAAAATAAAATTTGTGTCACTTCCGCTATAAAATAGGTTTTAAGCGTATATTCTCGTATCATAATTCGGTATAACAAAAAAAGTGTATATAACAAATTAAGTTACTCTAAATAACAAAATAAACAACTTTTTGTTATGTTTCATATTTGCCGAAAAAAACTAATAATAGTAAACGAAATATCGCTATTTTTAATTTCTGTCTTCCCTTATAACCCCCACTCTTCCTGTTCGACTCAGAGAGAATTTTAATATAGCCTAAAGTCTAAGAGTTGGGGTTAGTAGTAATATACATACCAAGTTTCCATAAAATACGGTTTCGGAGAAGAGCCGTTTATTGCGTTGAAAAGGTAACAAACTACGAAAACAAATAAACAAACAAACAAACAAACAAACAAACTAACAGAACACCAAAACCAAGAAAGCCGGAGACACCAAAGAAACAAAATTGCAGGTATGGGTGTATATGTCTATGATGTGGCCATTGTGAAACGAAAATTTATCTGTGAAATTTTCGCGAAAAACTACATAGATACACAAGACAGAGGTTACAATTATATATATATATATATATAGATATATATATATATATATATGTATATATATATATTTATTTTCGAAAGGAAGCGTTTCTTGTTTAGATTAGCTCTAGAGTAGAGGAACAGTTTGAATTGTTAGAGGTGATAAAGGACTGGAATTCTAGCAATTTGCCATTCTAAATGCCACTAAGTTAGCAAATCGCTTCAGCACTATCTAATTGTCTCCAAAGGTCAACGCAGAACTTATTGGTTGACATCTGTCGAAGCATTCAAGATAAAGACTATATCGTTGTAATATCAGTCATAATAATTAATTATATTAATTTATCTCAGAAAATGTTTAGCAAATTTCTATTTATACAATCTTATATTTTGATAGGAAATCAGTGTTAAGGAGGAAAAAAATGGTCGGTCGTGATAACTATTGAATGTTTAAAGGCTATTACAATCACTATTTAAATTTTATTGTAATTATTAACATATTTCCCATAAGGGAAGGGGTCGTACTCATGATGCGATTTTCGAAAAATTTCTTCTCCATTAATCCTACAGTATAGAATGAACTATGTCGGTCAAACGTGTATAGAAACATTCTTAATGTAAATCAAATGTACTATAAATATTGTTATATACATGTATTCTCTATTTAACCGAGATATTTGCATTTTTCATATTCGGCTATTGTCAGTTTTCTTAGTACGATTCCGCTGAAAGTCAGTTCGGCCGTTTCCGTAAGTTTTCGGCTCTCCTGAAATTGGTGTAGAGACTGGTGTAAGCGATTACTTTGGGAGATATATGCCAATACGTTCTGTGGACGGCTAAAATTTGAGTGATTGATATAAGAATTATTCTGATTCATTATAAATTACAGTACAAGATATAGTAAATAGGCTTCAATAAATTTAATACTTTATACTCAGATATATTTCAGTAATTGTTTTTCGTTCCGGTGAAGAATATGTCTATCTATCTGTTCAGCTCTGAGTGGTTGGAAAACCTGTTTGTTTACGATTCAAACGCTTTCTGTTTTGAGGTTATTAAAATTGTCTGAAAGATTTCTCATTACCGTATTTATTTATTCCCTTAATATTCACGTTGGTGTAAGTGTTACCAGTATTCCGTATTGATATTAACTGAACGATTTCTCATTACCATTTTTATTTATTCACGGTGGTGTTACCATTATTCAGATTTCTCCATTGTAAAACTTCACTTTGGGAAATCTGTTTAATTTACAAAGCCCCACCGTGACGGACTTTTTTATTATTAACATCCTTATTTTACTGGTTAGGCTAATACGGATGGATTTCTCACAGAATATCACGATTTTCTTGTCAGATTGTAGACAAGTTTTATTTAGTCAGTACTTAAGTAAATGAATTTAACGTAATGATTTGCGTTAAAAAAAATTGAATATGTCTCTTGATATTGGCAACATTGATAATGGATAATAAAATGATTTTTCTCGAGAATGTCCATTCAAAAATGTCCAAAGAGAATAAAATAATAAAATCAGTCAAATGATCAATTGAATTAATGGTGACTATGTATAACGACTCTAATATGGAGAAGAATCAATAAGGGTATATTATGACATTAAGTTATGTTATGACAGACTTGGGGCGAACAATTCATGAACTGCAAGACAAAAACAGTAATACATTTTATTACTGATATAATGATATAATGATATAATACTAATTATAAATGATGGTGTCATTTTGTCTTTCGCCTTCCCAAGGCAATTCCATTTTTACAATAGATAAGTAATAATTTAGAAATGATTGACTTAAAATAATAATTGTTGAGGTCCTTATGTCTTCTGTACTATTAAAAATGTGTACTGCGATTGCTGTTTCATTAAGAAAAAATGGAATAATGTTATGTGGTATACGACTAGAAATTTAAGCATTTATGAAGATCTCAGTTAGGCTAAGGATTCATTATTGAATAGCAAATAATGATATCCGGGATCACCACGAAATGTTAATGAAAAAGTCATTTTAAACTTTTTTGTTTTAGAAATTAATTTACTGTAAGAAATATATTAAAAATAAATTAATATATAGCCTTAATCTTTAATATGTATTAAAATAAGTTATATTAATTAATTCTGACTGAAACTGGAAGGAGCTGAAACTTATTGAAGAACTATAAATCAGACATCTTTAATAAACCCATCTGGTTTTGGTTTTTTTTGGATTTGGAAACTCGTAGTGTTCCGTAATTCGTAGATGGAAATACAGTAGTAGCCTTCAACTCCTCAAATGATTGGAAACGAGAGTTCAAAAGTTCATATATCAAAGGTGGAAGTCAGACTGGACGAAAAAACACGACAAATTAAAGAAATTACTGAGTTTAGAGATTCTGCAAGTAAAAAAATCCGAAAAGTGGAGGTCCGAATTGGACTAACAAAATTAACACATAGTTATTTATTGAAAGGCTTATTCCCACCAACCTTCGATTATTTTTATGTCCCTCTTACTGCCTCACATCTTCTCCTCAAATGTAAAAAATACTATCTTACAAGTAGAGCTCTGAACCTTAAATCGAACTTAAGAGAACTCCTTAGAGTCGATGAAGAAGACATAAAAAGGCTTTTTGCATTTTTAACTGTAACTTGTTTATTCAAAGAAATATAGAACCATCTTCCGCTAATGGCAATAGTAAATGCGGTACATTGTAATAAATTAATAAACCCTGAAATATTTTAGCCATACTCAGTATTAAGTTCATATGAATATTTTAATAAGGATTGTGTTGAAATTTTAATATAAAGAGTAATATTATTATAACTATAACTATATTTATAAAAAAAGAATTGAGCAATGGTTACCAACCTGACGATTGGATCGCATGCATTGGCAGTTCCGACAGTTCTGCTGGGAAGGTTCTTGATCTTTAGCAGTGTTACCAGTAGCTTCTCGCATCCTGGCTCATACCTCAGGTAGAACCACAGCCTGCCTAGATGTCCTTCGGGGTAGTGCAGCTCTTCTTCTAGTTCGCCTGGGTTACGGTAGAGAGCAGGGTTAAGGCCGCCTAGTCCTCCTAGGCCTCCGTAGCCGCCTGTAATTAGAAAAAACAAAGTTACCAATATCTATTTGAAGTGTCTTGGTTGAGTGGTTATATGCAAATGAGCTCGTAATATGGTCTCCAATGTTTTCTTCAAATTGGTCTTTTCTTTTTAAAAAAGAAGAACTGACATGCATCTCATTACTGTACATTGGAGTAACTTAACGAACCGACCGGTAGCTAAGTATATCAAGGACGTTAAAATACTCAAGATGTTATAATAGTTGTTGTGACCATTGAAAAATATTATAAACTTGTGGGACTCAGGTTCAGTCATGGAAGTTAAAGCTTTAGTGTTAATCACTTTTAGTAAACCTAGAGTCTTGAGTTCGATTCCCACCTGGTCTATAGGAATGTATTTAATTACGAACTCATTAAATATAGTCCTTAGTCCGACCCTGGATATAAAAGGGTGACAACATGTGGATAACCCGTCCAAATGACTTAATCTTGATTGATAACATGATCACATTTATTTTTAGCAGGTTTCTATCATATATATCTATATGATAGCAGGTAGCATATATCTATTTAAAACCATATTTGGTATTTAGGCTTGGGCTAAGACGCTTCATGATATATTCGCTAACTTTTAAAGTGCAATGACTAAAGTCTTGCTAAAAATTAAAAAAAAAGTGTAAAAATCTTGGTTAATAATAATTGAGAGAAAAACAAGGTTTAGAGAAATATTTATAAAAAATTAAGTTTTGAACAAGAATGATTATATACAAGTTTTTGATTCCACTCATAGTAATGGAGATATTTTGAACTTTTGTTCTTCACCTCCTCACTGTTCAGAAGCTAAACTAAACGACGGCGTCTATATCGGACATGACATTAGAAAATTGAAGTTTGAATTTAACTTTGAATCCACAATGCCCTTAAATGAGAAAGAAGCATGGGTATCACAGCAAGTCGTTAAACAGTTCTTGGAAAATGAAAAGCACCCAGAATATGTTTCAATTGTAGCTAATATGTTAAACAAGTTTAAAATTTTACGGTCTTAAAGTTAAATTTTCAAACAGCCATCTAGATTACGTTCCTGAGAATTTGGTAAATGTTAGTGAACAGCAAGGTGAGCGTTTTTACCAGGACATTAAAGTAATGGAAAAAAAACTACCTGGGCCGCTGAAACAAGAAGATGAACTATGCTGTCCACTTTGAAGAGAAGTTCAGCAAGTGTCTCATTTCAGAAAAAGCTACGCAAGAACCTCCAACGAAAAAAGATTAAATTATTTATTAACGTCCACTTTTTGCAACTAAGGATAACTGAGACGGGTATCTACAGGTTATCCACCCTTTTCTAAGGATTAAGGATTTTATTTCATGAATTTCGTCACAAAAAAAAAAATTCTTATTGCCCAGGCGGGAATTGAACTAGCCACTCTAGGTTGGTCCTGTGAAATTAAAGTCATCGCTTTAACTCACATGACTAACCTGAGCCCCCAAAGAAAAAAAAGAGAAAGTAAGTACAAAAGAATTCCAGCTGACAAGTGAAACTTTAGCGCATTATATCATTGTTGTAATTATCCTACTATAAACACAAACCATGCTTATTATGTAAAATAGTGTTTCATTAATTCACGCAGATACTGAATAGAGGTTTTATACTAGATAATAATTTGGAGTTTGCTTGAAAACTGGGGGTGATACAAAATAAAATCGATTTGGATTTGACCTTTGCACAAAAAAAATCTGAGAGAGAGAGAGAGAGAGAGAGAGAGAGAGCGCGAGCGAGAGAGAGAGAGAGACCGTGAGAGAGAGAGAGAGAGAGAGAGAGAGAGGGAGAACTTCGCTAATTGAGATCCACAGCATCTCTGTGGAATATAAGCGCTGATTATGTGATACTCGTAAATCCTAATACTTCATCGTATATGAGAAATTCGACACACGCTGAACCTCCCCCACTCCCCTTCTCGGGAGGAAATATCCGACGAAAATTTTCCGTCTTCCTTCAGAAAATGTATTTATGGACAATGTGTTCCCTCGGGAGTGAAGCTGAGCATAATATAAGCTCTGAAGATGACGACTCGAGCTCCAGAAAACCAGCTCAGCTTACAGGAATATATTTCTTGAGGTAGAATACGGCAATGTTTCTTGGAATATCCCAGTTGGCAGAATGATCCTTTGTCCCCCTCTCCGAGTTGGAAAAAAAAATAAAATAAACAATAATGTCCGACATACGAGACAGTAATACGTTTCGTGGCCAGGAGTCGCTGTAAAACGTGGAAGTATTGCGCTCAGGAAACAATTCAGAATTGACTGAACAGAAAATGGAATGTGAAAAGTTCTTCTATCCTAGGGAAAAATTGAGATGGCCAGAAAATGAGGAAATAATGTCGTCTTAATTTGTTCAGGGCCAGAATTTTTTTTTTATTTCCTTTAAGTCTATTTATTTTATGTTTCCCCACATGTTTCGATGTTTTATGTCTCATCAGGGGCTCATATATTCACACTAATGAATATTTAACTACTGTACTGGCTCTCCTACCATTGGCAGGCCACGTACTATTGGAGGGTATATCTATCGTAGTAGTTAAGGAACGACAAGCGCTCCTTTGGCGTGAAAACTGGAGAACCAGAAGAGTTGGTAATGTAGCTACGAAACACGAAAGGGGACATATATATATATATATATATATATATATATATATATATACATATATCAGGCAGACAAATTTTATTTATTTTCAAATGAAGAAGAATTTATCAAATAGTTGGGTCAAAAATACTAGAAGAGCAATAATTGGTATTTATGGAAACCATGAGACTGCCGAAGGATATGTGTTATGAAGTAATCAATTTAGGTTTTACGTTCTTGACTGAAAAATGATTATTTAATATATAATTGAAATTAAACTCCTCATATTATTCCACACCATATTATTTCATTCAGCACTAAAGGCCATAATCGTTAATGTGTGAAATTGGAACGGTAATACGGAGGAGGAGGGGAATCATAATTAGAAATATCTGAGATCTGATATTATGAGTTGGAATGCGCATTATTAAAGAATCAATCTTGATAAAAATTTAATCTTAATTGTAATCACATATATGTTTTTATTACCTCGAATATTAAGTGAGTTATTTGTATTTTTGTGATTGTAGCCTTGAGTATACTACACTTCTGATAGTCTGATTGTTTGTCTGTTACATTTTGGGCAAAAACAGCAAGGTCATCAATACCCAACACTTATCGCACAGCATTTGAGTTCCCTGAGAATGATGAAGACACATGAACAATAGGCGTTTTTTTTTTTAATTATTCTTATTTTCCTTTTTTCTCTTTATTTATTATACCATTTTACTTGTTTCAATATTTCTTTTTAATTTTGTGTCTTTCTTTTCCCTTACATTTGTATTTTCTGTTACAACCCCCCCCCTTTATCTTTTTTTTTTTTGATCGTCTGAATTTTACTTTTTCATTTCCAGCGTACCCTCCAATTTATATTTCCAAAAAGCTATTTACTACGGGAAACATACAAAATAGTTGGTGTGAAGAGAGGATCAGCATACCATTTTAACAGGTGGGATATCTGCATAGTTCGAACCGCCCGTGGTATCGGGCATTTTTGTGTTTGCTATGAAACAACATTATATCTAGTATTTGAGTAAACGTACTTAAATGAATGTTTCATTGTCTGTCAATTATTACATTAACTGGTAAAATTTGTGATCAAGTGGCTTAATACGTTTAAAATTGGTGTTGTAATATTATTTTCATCAAAATTAATATAAATTGTTTGCATTTCTAGATCGTTTTAGTTTATTTCCTGAATTTATTTTTAAAATCCATCTAGTTATTGATACAGTAATTAGTTAAATTTGATAGGTTATTATTGTTAAAATATACATTTATTTAGATCAAGTCCATTTTTTTAATATCTCATTTACTATGATTTCCATAAAAATATTATCTGTGGATTTATTGTTTAAAAGAAATAAGTAAAATAACTAGTAGAATTTGACTTTCCTCAAGTGCCGTTTTACCAGATTTCCCTGTGGGAAACTATCTTTAAAAGTCTATGTTACCAGGTAGATGAAGAAAATGAAAACCGTTTAAAATACGTACATACATACATATACATATATATATATATATATATATATATATATATATATATATATATATATATATACATTTACTTGCCTGTTACCGCTTTGGCGGTCACAATTTTTGCTTGATCACTCCTAAACTCGATAAATAAGCTTTTCATACAAAACTAAATAGTCAAGTTCATTAACGGCTGAAAATTGACAAGAAGAAGCTGAGAGGGGGAGTAATTCGGAAATTCATAATATTTCTGTTACTATGAGTTGGATCGAAAAATTATATACAACTAATTATTTTAATTAGGAATTAGAGAATATATGGTGAGTTGAGATCAGAGTCATGCCAGCACCTGAGAAATATGCTTAGCTTATGCAGCTTCTTAGTGACGGGATTTTTAAATAATCACTAAATTGATGAAAAATGACGTCGTCCAGACTCCTCCAACTATAAATTTCCTTATTTCTCGCTATATTCTAGATATTGACTACATTCATCCCAGAGGATATCCCTAAAATTACTACCCCCACCCCCTCTCAGGGAGCCGATCGAAGTATAGTATCTTGGGAAATATCCAACCAAATCCTCCAAGCCCTACCTTCCCTGGTCATATTGGCTGTCGTCCCTAATGCTAAAGGAAGTCAATTCGAATGTTCTACTCAGCTGTGACGTGTTTCGACAGATTTGGAATAGATGAGACAACTCCATGAGAATAAAATTATTAGTCATGCGTGTTCAGAAGGTTTCACTTAGCTATTTTTACATATTCTAAGAAAACAAGAGCTTCCCAGCTAAGACAATCAAACATAGGTACCAAACTCGATATTAAAATGTTTTATGTAAAACTAAAGATCAAGTTCTTTTACGGTTTTCTCTAACTTCAATTGGTATTTTGTTCGGCTTCCTGTAAAACCCCATCTTTAGTCATCTCACTTTAAAAATGAGCAAATATGTCTTGAAACTTCTCATTGTAAGCATAAATTCCAAAAATTCTCTTCAACGGACCTTTATTGTGCGAGATATACGCAAATAGTTACTGTGGTAATACCGCCATCAATTGAGATTTTATTGACTGCTAAGTACTCACCGCTACTGATCGGGTTATATTTTCAGAAATAGAGAATATATTGTGGAATGAGATCAGTAGCGTGTCATTCCAACACGTGGAAAATCTTCTTAGTAGACGCAACCCCTGTGTGACGGATGTTTAATTGGTAGCTAGGTCCCGAAAAAAAATAATTGAGGAATAGGCGAACTCAAATTGAATAAAATGCGTAATTAAAAAAAAAAAAAACTGCTCAGTAAATTTACTATAAGCAATTAGAGATTCAGCGAAAGTGAATTTCAACACCTACAAAATACTTAATCCCATTAAAAACCAACTAGACGATTACCAGTACTCGAACAATATTTGCGTGCATCGAGTTTTAGCAGCTCTAGAAGATTCTTAGACTAGGCAACACCAAATTAATGCATGAATATTTCATGAAAATGAATGATAGCTCTCTTGCTTTTATTGAGTGCCATTTGCTCTTCTTGTTATATAGATTTGACAACCGGTATATGTCTGTATTGTCGTCAAGTCAATTTTACCATTTACAAGAAATTTTTGTTGAAATCAACAACATATTTTCATACATATAAGAAATTCATATTTTCCAGAAAAAAATAATTTTCACGTTATGTCTGTGTATGATTAAACTCCTGTTTAATTCCTTTAATTATCATTAAAAGCTAGTTTCTAAGCGGACAAAAATCACATGATGAAGTCGTCTCAGTATCTTGCAACAGTATTACAAATATTCAATATCTCCCAACTCTCAGACCTTAAATATATTTATTAATTAGTAGTGATGAATTTTACACTGGCTTAAGCTTATGACTTTCCCATATTAAAAAGTCCACCACGTAGGGACTGCGTTAACTTAGCAGATTTCCCAAGTGCGTCACGTATTTGCATTCATCTCAAAACGTAATTGTCCAACAAGGACAATAATTGGTATTTAGGCTTTAAATAATGTGCTTCATAATAAAACAGGTTATTGTTAATATTGCACGAGTAGGAGTGAGAGTTTGCGGCAGGCTGAAAACTAAATAATGCAAATATCTCGTTTAATAATCAAGATAGTGAAAAAACGCACATAGAACATTACATTTGCAATAAAATTGTTTCTGTACAAATTTTCAAACGGACTCATAATAACTGAGATATTTCGAATTTGCGATATTCCCCCTTCTAAGACCTCCCCTGCTGTTCCGATTCCAGTCACTAACGAACTATTTAGTTTAGTGACTCTCAAGTAAAAATTGCGACCACTAGAGCGATAACAGACATATATATATATATATATATACTGTTTTGATGGGGTTTTTCATTTTATTCATCTCCTGTGTTGGATCGATGGACATTTGAGGAAATTTTTCAAAAACCGCGTTATGAGTACTACCTTAATAGCCGAGTTCTCTTAAGGCAAATCTACGAACCGAAAATGATGTGAAGTACATAGCAAATAAATAAAAATAAAATAATACATTTCTCTCACAGGAATTTTGAATTTCTCGGACACGTATCATATACTACTTCACTTGCAGATATAATGTTAAACGAAACAGATTCTTGGCACGTTTTCTGTATCTCAATGATTGGCGAAGAAATTAGAACAATTCCCTTCTGACTCCTTCACCCTTAAAAGATTTAGATGGATAACTAAATTTCTCTAATTCATTTTTTTTTAAGAGATGAACTTATTTTTCTTCTTCTTTTTTTTTCTCTTTTTAATGCAATTTAATCGAAAAGGTACATCGTGCCCTGAAGTACTAGAGGGAAATGAAAGGAAAAAAAATTGTTTTGAGAAAATATATTTTGAAACTAGAGGTTGTATATTAACATACCAATAACTTATCTTTAGGTCTGCTACAGAAACCGAACATAAATCTTTGACTAAGATGAATGTAAAGCAGTGAATAACTGCTACGAAAAGACAGGTGTTTTGTGGTTTGAGACCTGTCATTCTGACAAAGAAGAAATATATTTCCCATTGATTATAGTCATTCACTCCGTGATAGTTTCCAATATTGTATTTACACAAATTATCAAGACATAACTAAAACATCTGCTTGAAACATATCTGAAACATTATATTATACTCTATTTTACTAATTGATTGAAAGAAAAATAGTGCGTTTTTTAAAGTTGTTCATTTTTAATTTCCTCTTTTTGATTTCAACATGTGCAGGCACTTCTACTTTTCTGTTGTAAGTAATTTATGTGAGAGTGTCTTATGTCCTTTCACAATTTGTCTAGTTTATCTGGCAAATCTCTCACAATGTTAATGAAGGGACTGTTTGAATTGACTTGTTATTGAAGTTTTTCTTTAGAAATTTATGCCAGAATAATGTTTCTTGCTTTAGTTGACATTAATTCTGGTCATACGGTTTCGAAACATTATCAAAAAAACATGATATCCATAACAATTATGATGTTACTTCCATTTTGGAAATACGGTGGTTAGTTTTAATCATCATTATGTTATTTTCAGTATAGGATCAGATACGGAATAGCCGATATGAAGAACTAAGGAAAGTACACGAAGTTTTAAGAAGAATAAAGAACGTTTTATTTCCCAATTATTTGATTTTAATATTTAAATGTCTATTGATGAATTTATTAACATGGTATGAATGTTTGTAATTGTATGCCAAGTTCAATGTATAAATTTGTAATGTATTATGATAATTTCTGGGTTTAAATCTAAAATTCAGTATCGTCCGATATATATATATAATACATATGACGGCTAATTGCAACACAACTTACTTTCTTTTCTACCAAAGGTAGCTTGCTCGGTCACAGAATTAATTCTTAACATTCAGTTTGTTACACTCCGTGATAGGTTTCAAGATTGTAATTTATAGCTATTATCAGCCTTTATTTCTTTCTTTGGAACAAAATAAAAGTTCTTATCTAGTAAGAGTTATAAAATAAAAATAAAATACATTAAATATGAGTATCAAACTATTTCGGAATGATTTCAACGCATCTTTGTTTAGCAGTGATAAAAAAAACTGAAACGTATTGATAAAAGATCTTGTAGATGTAATGAAAAGCAATGCCACAAAAGAAGGGGGCCGTATAAAAAAAAGAATAAAATAAAAACATGAATATTAATGGCTCTACCTTAAATGTAATAAAAAATGAGGGAAAAGGCTCGGAATAATATATCTAGGTCATCTTCTATTAATCCATGTTCTTTTTTTCCTTTTTTTATTCAAGGATTCCTTATTATTCAAGAAACGTTTTCTTATCAAACCCCTAAACAACTTTTTCTCCTCATTCACAAAAATATTTATAAGGAGAAGAACCTGAGAACCCTATTCACTTTTTTTTATTTTTACGGTACATATTGTAAACCCAAAATGAAGAACAGTCTCCAGGTATTTAATAGTGTACTAGGTTCAAATTCCTATTTAGAAATAATTTATTAATCTAACGTTCCGAATTATAAAAACTAAAATTGCTATTTACAACCGCTCTATTGACTGTTCGCTTAAATAATTATGTTTTGGTTAATTTTTTAAACAGTTCAGTTTTAGCAGATTTCCCTTAAGGGAAATCAGCTATTGAGGTTGTACTCATGACGGAATTTTCGACATTTTTCTTCAAATGTCCATCGATCCTACCTAGTAGATGACGAAAATGAGGTCCGTTCAAAACTGTATATATATATCTATATATATATATATATATATATATATATATATATATATATATATATATTTGTCAGTGACCGCTCTAGCGGACGCAATTTTTGTTTGATCCTTACCAAACTTCATATTTAAGCGTTTTATGTAAATAGAAAGATAAAGTTCGTTAACTGCTGAAATCGGACCTGTGGGAGGGGGGGGTGTAGAGGGGAAGATCTCCGAAAAGTCGAAATATCTCCGTTACTATACGACAGATCGAAAAGTTGTACATAACCAATCTTATTGCAAATTAAATTTACTATAAATATTGTTATATACATTTATTCTGTATCTTGAATATTAACCAAGATATTTGCATTTGTATTCTGCGTGTGGTCACCACGCGTAGGCTATGTTCGGAGTTTCCGGCGAGAGCTCTGGCGGCCGTTTCCATAACTATCGTCCCTCGTGAATAGATTTAGAGGTTAGGTTAACTGTTTTTTGGGGTTAGAAACTACTGGGTTATTAAGCCCTAAATAATGTTTTAGGTTTAGAGGTTTCTTACTACTACAGTTGTTATTAGGCAGATTTCTCTATTGTAAAACTTCACGTGGGAAATCTGCTTAGTTTACGCAGCCCCTGCGTGACGGACTTTTATTTAGAATTCTGTATTAGCCTCTCGGGGAATAGTAGGAGTTCAATATGTGTCAAAATGTTTCTGAGAAAAACATTTTAAACAGGTATCCCATTTGTAGATATCAATAAACAGAGTCACCGTACTCATCGATTGTTAATTTCCATAATAAAAGTTGGTAATGAAGGTGCTGCGTGAACTTAATCCTCGTGTTCTCTATGTGCTGAAGGGACACTGGTGAACTCATCTGACATAATATTATATATTATGCTTAAAATCTGAATCCAACGTAAACATGAGCTTTTTAATGAGAGGGTTGCAAGAATGGAGTTTAACTGAGGGTTGAAAAAAAACCCATTCAAATGACGGGCTATTGTGTGAAATACAGAAAAATCTGATTTAAACACCCCCTTGTTTCTGTGTATTAAATTAATTATACGATTTTTGATTGCGCTTGATTTTAAATTATTTAATTTCAAATTCATATAAAATAACTCCCCGTCAATACATAAGATCAGGTAATGTGATCTTTTCACGTTAAACTTATAAAAGTTCAAATTCAAATCATTGGTATCTGCTATAGTTGCGTAGAAATTTGAATATTTTAGTTACTTTATTTATTTATTGCCCTTTTCTCACTCCTCCTCTTTATTCAATTTTGTCCAAAATATGAAATTTAAATATTTCTCTTTCCATAGGCGTCGTTATTTTTTTTAAAATTTTGCGACGTACAATACAGGCGTCATTCTAAGACTAATCAAAACAGGTCCAGGAACGGCCGAAACTGATAATTTTGTTAAAATCTAAAAACCGATATTTTCCTTTTGCGGTTACAATACTTCCAGTAAAATAAGAGTAGAAGTAACATACTTCTTAAAAAAGAGACATAAAAACATTTTTTTCTGTAATCGTTGAATAATGGTAACATTACTAAACTGAAATGAGTGAAGAAAAAGAAACATTTTGCAATAGAGTGAAGAAAGTAATCACTTTCTTCACAAGTGAAGAAAGTGAATTGCCTTCTAAATTAGTAATAAGTATAAATTAAAAAATAATTTGAAGTTGGAAATTAAATGCTTTTAAATGTTTCTTAACATTGTAAGAATTTATTTTAACAAAATAAATTGAAATGTGAATGAATTATTGGTGGAAATAATCAATATATTTTAAAATTTAAATATAATAATAATTACCTTCCTTGTTTATAACGTGCACTTGTTTATAGCTGCATTACTTCACAATCATCACTAGTTGTTTTATAACTATGCTTATAATCTTTCACAACCATGCTTATAACCTACGAACAACATACCATAATCTTCACAACATCCTAATTTTGTTCATATTCTGGTTAGATCTGATCATGTATTACACGATTACAGAAAAATTTAATATTACACTCGTGACGAAAGTAGAATTTACAACTCTCGTGAAATTACCAGACTCGCTTCGCTCGTGTGGGTAAACGTTTCACTCGAGTTGTAAAATGATCTACTTTCGTCACTTGTATATTAAATAACTATTTAAATACATAAACCTGCAGACCTCTGCTCGTCCGATTTTCTCCAGGAACAAACAAACTTAACCTCTAGCGATACATTAAACAGTTAACACAACGATTAATGGTTTCGACTAAATAATAATTGAGGCCTCTAGAACATAGAACATTCATTGATGATATCAAATTACACATTTATCCTTTTATCATGTACCCATAAAGGTCTAATGACAACACTAAGTGAAAAGTTTGTTTAGAATGTCAAATGCCAAAATTTCGTCAACTATAGAATGAAATTTTAAATTCACAGATGAATTAACGATATTAATTCTCGACGTTTTCTTTTCAATATCAACATTTGTCTCACGAAAACTAAAACTGTCACAATTCCATTATAGTTTCAATGAATTTACGAGAGTTAAAAAATATATAGCATATATTATAAGTCTTCCATGATTTACAATTGTGGCATATCCATGATTAATACGGACTGGTTGGCAAGAGTGATCACGGATGAGGTTATTTCAAGGTTATGCGATTATTCTGCGGTCACTTCCGCCATCAAGTTATGCAGTGAGGCTTGCAATTGCAATCAACTATCGGGACGCCATTACGCTTGGCAATCTAATGCGAATCATGGCCAATTCATGATTACATCTCGCATTAGTGCATATCTGCCTATTGCCAAGATGGCTGCATTCTTCTTCGTGAGCCTCATCTTTTAGCTGTTGAATTCCTTTCAGAAGCATGGAGAATCTCTCCCCGTCCAACTGGAGTCCATGTAGCTTCTGGCGAGAGCGATGTTTGGTTTTGGAACGTACACCATATCTAACGGTTCACTGTAGGCTACATCAAAGAAGTTCTGCAATGAACGTGGTGTCACAGCAAATATCAAGGTAAACTGGAAGATCCTCCAGGGCTTCCGCAGACAAATTTGACAATGACATTATAAAATAAAACAAAGTCCGTCACGCTGGTGCCATGCAAACTAAGCAGATTTCCCTCGTGAAGTTTAACGATAGATAAATCTACAAAATAGTAAGAATAATTAGAAACCTCCCGACTGACAAACAAACAGGTTTGCCAATTAAACACCGGAAAGAAAAACAATTACTGAAAATAACTTACTAATTTTATTGAAAACTATTTACTATATCTAGTACTGTAATTTATAATGTACCAGAATAATTTTTACATCAATCAATCAAATTTTAGTAGTTAAAGAACATAAAAAGAGGGAGGGGGGGGGTCATTAGACACATTTGCATTTATCTCGTATAATAAAGGTCTCTTGAAAACAATATTTTGTATTTAAGTTTCGAAGAATATAGTTTATTATATAACAGAGTATTGTTTAAGTCATGAGTAGAAGTGGTTGTTTCCTGAAGGCAGAAAACTGAAAAATGCAAATATCTCGATTAATTTTCAAGATACAAAATAAATGAATATAACAATATTTATAGCAAATTTAAATTGCAATGAGATTGATTTTGTACAATTTTTTGATCCGACTTAATGTAACGGGGATATTTTGAATTTTTGAAAATCTCTCAGAAATCTTGAAAATTCCCCTCCTCTAACCCATCCTCGGTTGACGTCCTATTTCATTTTAATAATTAACCTAACTTCAGCCAAACTAATAATGGAAAAGTTTAATACCGAGTATGATATTGGTGAAGAAAAAAACATTATTGAGTCATAAACGTAAAATTATAATTGATGACATCATTACACTTCGTATTTGTATTTATCACACATAATAAATTCCTATTGGAAACAATATTTAGTATTTTAGCCTCAAACAAGTCACTAACTAAATGGTTTACTGAAGAGTGAACATTAAAAAATTTCAAAAATTCTGTCATGAGTACAACCTCAATAGCTGATTTCCCTTAAGGGAAATCTGCTAAAACGATTAGGAAGGATATATATATATGTGTGTGTGTGTGTGTGTGTGTGTATACAATTTTTGAACGGACCTCTTTGTTGTATGTAATACATTTTAAGTAGAGTTTTGTAACAATCAAACAAAAATTGGGACCGCTAGAGCGGTAACAGAAAATTATTTATATAGACATTTCTTCGGACCTCATAATCTCAATCTCCCTTAAGGAAAATCTGCTAAAATGATAGGTACGAAAATTATATTTCCTTTTAGCATGAGTTACGGTTCATAAAAGTACAAGAGACTAAATTCAGTATGAACATATAAATGTTCTTTGGGAGGAAAACTAGAATGGCAAAATATACTCAGAATTGAAGAGCCAACATCATCCCAATGTTAATCCTAATCCTTTTAACTCGAATCGTATTTCTGCTAAGCTCTCTTTTGTAATATAATTCTGCTTTGTCACATGAACTCTCAAAAATAAAATACCAATTTTCTAAAGAGAATGAAAAACTGGATAAATACTCTTTGATCCAGATAAAAGGTTGATTTCTGATATGACATTTTTTTAATCCAGATTCAACAGCTGAATATATGACTTTTTTTTTTTAGTCAGTGATTATTCGAGAGTCTCTTTGAGTTGGCAGAACTTTTTTTGAGATGTTCCAGAAACATTTCATTACTGATATTTTTGTTATTATTTTTTATTTAACTCTGAAATTATTGAATAATGTAAAACTGTTATTTCTAATTTATTAACCTTCAATTGACAGCAAGTGAACTATAAGCGCCAGAGAATATGGTTTTTAGTTTAGACTCAAGTTAGCCATGTTAGTTGGTCTTAGCTTACTTAAACCTAGAGTAGTAGGTTATGTTCCCCCTGTGCAATTTATTTAGTAACGAACTAATAAAATGAAATACAAACTCCAAACGGGCCGAAATATAGTGATAATCAGTAGAAAACACCCTCTCAATTAGCCAAAGAAATAGCTCAATTATATAGAGTATATGTTAAATTTTGGCAAACAACATTTGTTGGCTAAAGTGCATTTTAGTTCCCCCCTAGCCGCCATCTTGTTTCTTGCTACCGTCCGACATATTGTTTTTGCTAATGTTTACTATTAATACCGTATCCGTTTTAGCTATGGCTTAAAGTGAGTGCACGACTAAGTTTTTTACACAATTGGAAGTGCAGGGAAAGCGTGCCGTTATTGAATGGTGTATAAAAGTAGGATTCTTATCGAAAATCGCTGTCACTAAAGTCTATCCTCCGCAGTCTAAGGATCCAACAAATTAGGTGAGTTAACAAAATTTAAGTTATTATTACCCCCCCCCTCGTTTTAACCGCCGACAGCGTATTTTGGAAATTTTAAAGTGTTAAAAAAGATAAAGTAAGAAAAACACAACCCCTACCCTTGGTGTTAGAAAAACAAGATGGCCGCCGTCATCATCGTGCGCCATCAAGTTGGGAACTAAAATGCACTTTCACCCATTTGTTTTTGCAGGCCTCACGATTTAACACTGTGATTTATTAATTATCTTTCCCAACATAATCATGATCTAGTAAAGTATCCTTGTAGTTCCAGCCATTATGTTCTTTCAGAAGTTGCTCTTTTCATATTACTATACTCAAGAAAATCCCTATGATGTTTGATGTCTTT
This sequence comes from Riptortus pedestris, assembly GCA_019009955.1. Lineage (NCBI taxonomy): Eukaryota > Metazoa > Arthropoda > Insecta > Hemiptera > Alydidae > Riptortus > Riptortus pedestris. The sequence continues at coordinate 128,567,631 of CM032232.1, read as the reverse complement.
AAAAAGCTTTTTCCAGGCCTTCTTCTTCCCTTATGTCCAAGGACCATACCTTCAAATACATTTGTGATGAAGTCGTTGTGCCTTGTGATTTGCTCAAGAAGTTTCACTCTACTTTTATCCTTGGCATTGTTAATACTTTTGGCTTCACTTACCTCATTTAGAACTTCCACGTCGGATTTTATTTTTAGTCCAACTTTTTCTAGTGATTCTACGTCAAGTCCACGTTTCCATTGCTTCCAATCTATTATATTCCCTTTTGTGAAGAGCCCAACTTTCGCCCCCGTAGGCAGCACACTTCATACGACAGACATAGCGAACATTATTTTTGTATTCATGCTTATATGTTCATTAGTTTAAATACTCCTCCTGCTTTGGAAGGTTTGTTTAGTATGTGCTATTCTTCTATCGACTTCAGTTCTACTATCTTTGCTTTCAGTGATGATTTTTCAAGTATAATGTTTCAAATTGAAATATTTATATTTCCTTGGCTTTCTTTCTTCTCTATAACCAAAACTATTGTTTTATATGCATTTATCTTAAGTCTAAACTGATCTAGGCCATTCCTTAGGACTTGCAGCATTCTATCCATCTCTATTTATGACTTTGCCTCTAGTACAATGTCGTCAGCCATGTCCTTTCCCAACATACCAGACCATGGAAAAATCGAAGCTCAAGAAGACTGTGTCTGGATTTTCTTAACGTTGGTGTATCTTAAATGGTAATATCTAAGGTATTATAATACCTAAATTATTATATACCCCTAATGTAATTAATCTTGAAAGCTGAAATTCATCGGAAAGCATTTGAGTTCATGAAACCTAAGAGCTGAAACATAATATTAGGGATAACTGTAACATCTAATTGCAAAACTCTTGGTTGTACAGAAACCGACTAAGTGGTAAGGGGGTGGATTAGAAAGCAAAAATAAAACAAATTGAACTTTATTCGTACCAATTAGGAATACAGAAGCCCCCTGTATATGGTATACAGAAGCTCCTTTGTGCTTATTATACAGAGATCTGCAATTATGTCCCACACTAATTTCAAAAGCAGTGAAGTAAAACATTTTATTTAGTACGAGTTCAAAGAAAAATGTAGATCCTTTTTTCAGTTTCTTAGTTGCCTTCAACATTTCTGGTATTTATTTCTTTGTAAATAGTTTATTGCATCGTTTTATGTATAAGATATAAGCTATGAGTGGGCAAAAACACTCCTACTTTTCAACTTAGCTCTCCTGCCTGTTGAGTCAAACGTCCTGAATGAATTTTTAAAAGCGTCTATATTTTTTATTCCATCTCTCCAGTCTAACATTTTCTCTTTGAGTTCCAAACAACTCAGTGCTTTGGATCACATATTTACTATGCCTTATACTTCCCTTTATCCAATAAATATTTCATGTTTAGCCGTAAAGCTTTTTTTCCTGAGAAGGATCTACTTATATATGATTTTATTTCATAGTAAAGTAAAAGTTGGATTGCAATCGCGAAAATTTTGGGTTTTAGCAGTTTTTCCATAAGGATAATTAGGTACTGAGGTTGTTCTAATGACGCGATTTTCGGAATTTATATTCAAATGTTCATCGATCCTATTTAGTAGATGCCGAAAATGAGTTCCATTTAAAATTAAATTTGATATATAATGATCAAACCCGTTAACGGCTGTAAACGGGCTGGGTAGTGGTGGAAAAGGGGGTGAAAATGGGAATTTCTAAAATTCGAAAACGCCGGATCGAAAAATTATATAAAAACAAAATCTTATTGCAAATGTAATGTTCTATAAATATATATTTGTTCTGTATTTTGAATATTGTATATTCACCTAGAATATATACCTAGAAATTTGCATTTTTTAATTTTCAGTCTTCAGTAAATTTCATCTCCTATCCATGTCATATTAATAATAAATTGTTATATCATGACACATTTTATTCAAAGCTTAAATACCAAATGTTGTTTTCTTTCAACTTTCAAAGATTGAGGTACTTGCTTAGTGTGATGCCATCATTTAACGTTTTACTTTCTTAACTCGTAAATATTTTTTTTAATCTATACCATACTCGATAGTTAACTGTTTTGTTTAACACTAATGGCTATATTAGCTAAAACAATTGGAAAATTCATAATATTTCCCTTATAATGAGTATTATTCAAAAATCGTCTTAAACCATGATTCTCTACAATTGTTGTTGTATACATTTTTTCATAACTCAAATATTAAAGGAGTTATTCATACTTATTTTCATCCTTTAGTTAACCCTTTTACTTTTACTCTCGGATTTTAGAAATAGAGAATGTTTGTTGAGATGAGATCAACAGTGTGTCATACCAGCAACGTGGGAAATCTGCTTAGTTTACGCAGCCCCCAGTGACGAATTTATTTATACTTCAGCTGACATATTTGGAGTAGTTTAGGATTAGTTGCTCACTCAAGTCTAAAAATTACAGAATACATATATCCCTCGAATAATAAATGTTTTTTTTTTTTTAAATTTAAATGAGATAGAGAAAAAGTCTATAGAACTGATTTTATGAACAATTTAATATGCAACAAAATCAGTTATATGCATTTTTTTGATCGGACACATTACAACCGAGATATCTTGAATTTCCAATACATCACAAGCTCCAACATAAGTGCCCAATCAACACACAAACAATATAACAAATAATCATCAAGTTAACAATCATATGGTATCTACTCAAACAATTTCCCCTAATTTACGAAATTATTAAAAACAGTCACCAGGATAAAAAATTTCAATGTAATAAAAATATATAAAAAAACTAACAGGCAGCCTGTTTTAGCAGATTTCCCTTAAGGAAAATCAGCTATTGAGATTGTACTCATGACGCTATTTTCGAAAAGTTTCTTCAAATGTCCATCGATCCTACCCAGGAGATGACGAAAATGAGGTCCGTTCAAAATTATATATATATATATATATATATATGTGTGTCTGTTAACGCTCTTCTTTAGTTCTTGGACTACTAAAATTTGAGATATTAAAATATAAATTATTTTTACAATTCAGAAGCCGTTTCAGTTGGTAATTTATTTTAATTAACTGAAAGATTTCTCATTACCGTTTGTATTTAATCATGGTGGTGTTGTGTTACGAGTATGGAGATTTCTCTATTGTAAAACTTCACATGGGAAATCTGCTTAGTTTACGCAGCCCCTGCGTGACGGACTTTTTAGTATATTGAGAAATGTTTTATCCTGTTGACTGTTTTTAATAATTTTGTAGATTAGGGAAAAATGTTTGAGTATATGCCATATTATATCCAGCTTAATGATTATTTGTTATATGTTTGTGATGATGTTGTAATGTTGATGATGGAGCTCTTGCTCTGAAAGCGCTCTGTAAATGTATATATGAAATATATTGTTTGTGGAAGGAAGGCCTATTTTCATATGTTTTCCTCCTCAAACAAAGATTGATACCGCTAGACGGGTATCGGACATTTTTATATAATTATGATCGAACCTCATATCGTCTTCTTCGTAGGAAGTTAGAAAGAAATTTTTGAAATCCGCCAGTATATATAGCCGGTTTATCTTGAAGGAAATCTGGTAATAGCGGCATGGCTTATGAATCAGATGTTGACGACAAAACGAGATTTCATGAGGTTCCACGTATTAAATTGCTCTGCTTGATTCATATAGGACGAAGTTCCCTGAAGGAGTCGTTCAAAAATTCATAACGTGATGTTGTGTGTCTGCGTGTGTGTGGGTGTTGGAGTGGGTTATTGGGAAATGGGACGGAAAGTATAATAGTGGGTTGAGAGTTATCCCCCAAGCACTCGCCGGAATATTGGATCAACTTTTTCCAATACCCTACGAATTGGGAGCAGCCATCTTCCCCTTTTAACATCCAATCAAACGTTACTGGCTGGACTTCTCAGAAATGTATTTCTTTGATTTTTTTTTTTTGTGGCTCCTTGAATTATTCTGGGATCTCTAGATCTGCTTATAAGCAGGTCCTATAAAAAGCTCGGCCACTTTTGTCAGGGAAAAAATAAAATTTTCTTAGGTAAATAATAAATTGCTAATGTGCACACGCTTCTTCAACGATTTTCAGGGAAGTTTGCTATAGTGTTTATTCTCATGGCAAGATTTTTGAAATCTCAGGTTATGATAAAAAGTTCAAACACGAACGTTCAAACTTCTTTAAAAATGAAAACTCTGATGACATTAAATCGTTTATGACTATGGACTCACTTCATGGAAAGTCCACATTTAACTATTTTATTGAAATAGTTAAGTCAAGTGCAATTCGTTAAGCATTTGGAAACATTTCAAGTCAGCTGCAAGGGAGGCAAATAATAAAAAAAAAACACACACACACAAAAAACCAAAGTTTCCCAATTCAATATAATATTCTGTGCTTCATAGATAAAAGCTACTCTATTGAAATTTAATGGAAGTCATGGAAAAATACAAACAGCTGAAGAAATGGAGGTTCTTTAAATAAAAGCATCGAAATAGAAAGTTAACTTCGACAGATTCAGGTCTTAGTTGGGGAACTTTCCTAAAACGATATCTCGCAAACCTTCCTTATTATTAGTTGGTGAAAGGGTTGTAACTGAAGGAATTACAGAACTCTTAGTATTCATGGAGTGAAAGGTTTATTCACTAATACCTGATAGAATTTATCATGGATTCCAATTGAATGATCCTCTTAAGAAGAGTGCCATGGGATAATAAATGAACAGGGAAAACTTAGAGCTTTTCAGAAATAACTACCTATTCTAGCTACTGCTGCTTCAGTCAAAATTATCTCAGCACGGGACTTTAGAAATTGGTAACCAAGTCGTCCACAGTTTACTGAAGAATGAAAACCAAAAATACAAATAACTCAAAATCAAAACAACGGACATACTTCGATTTCTTTTTTATTTTAACCCACTCTAACCCCTTCCACACCTGGTTTGGTTACGGCCATTAATAAATTTAATTTTGCCTTAGATAAATGTTTTAAATGAAAAATTCTGAACGGACCTCATCCTCCTGGGTAGGATTGATGGAGATTTGAAGACATTTTTAGAAAATCGCGTCACGAGTACGCCTGAAGATGACTTCCCTTAAAGGCAATCAGATGAAAGCGACAAGTTTGACGTTCCTTTCTTCGTCTAAGCCCACCTCATCAGGAAAAAATAACTAAAATGGAACCCGTCTTCAAAGTGGATATGCTTCACCTTGGCACATTACAGAAGCATTTCAAATGCAACAGGCGAAATTTAAGGACTAAAAGTTTAGCGTCGTAGTCAGGCGAAGCAACTAAACATGGCTTGGAGAGCTCTGAATGAATATTCAAATCCCTGATCCATGTTGGCAGTGATGTTTACCCCTCTAGCTCGTCTGCCTTCCGACCTCCGTGTCATTACGTCAGGGGTTATAAGAGGAATTCAGGAGAAAACATGGCGCTCCTTCTTGGTAATACGATCGTTTACTGACAGACTTTCAGTAAAGTCCTATAACAGGATAGTTCTCTGTTCCCATCAGAGTATTATCAGATTAATAAACGGATATGAACGTTTGGAAAAAATGTATTATACATTTCAGCAGACAGACTCTTCTGTACTGATATCAATGAATGACCTAGATATTTTGCCACTCTTCGTGATAAAGTTTCTAGGATGTACTGGTTTGGCAACACAATGAATTAAGTAAGAAAATCGCTTTGCTTCTTGTTCATATGTGAACAAGGAAACTCTATTAATAATATACTATGGTTAGTCCCATAGTCTGTTAAGTTAAGGAATTATGCATTGGGTTTATTAAAAAAATCATATTTTAGTAAATAAATTGCAGAAGAGAGAATTAAAGTTTATATTCAACAAAAAGTCTAGATACTCCTATCAGCCATTGTTAAGGAGTCAAGAATAATGTATTTTACTTCAACACGTACTGACAATACTGTTTGTGAAACAAAACATGACTAAGACGAATAATATAAAATGCCAACAAATAAAAATTAATAAATTATTTATGTTATATCAAAGTTTACAGTGCTTTTAATACATTTAATATCGTTAAAAGAAAACTTATCATTTATTATTACTAATAGGTAGATGTAACAAATGAATTCATGAAATTTGAGCTAATTTTATAACGAATGTATTTTACAAATATAAATTCTATTTAAATTAATATGTAAAGTAATTATTCTGCATAATGTTTGAAAATTGTACTTAATAAACAGATTTTTGTTTCACCGTTGCCAAAATACATAGTTAAGTGTTTCATGCAAAGATAAACATGAAATTCCTTAACGCCTGAAATCCGACTTGTAGTAGGGTGTTTAAAGGAATCGAAATTTTAAAATATCCATGTTCTGAGTTGGACCTTAAAAATCGTACAGAAACACTAGTGTTCCTAATTTAATCTCCTATAAATGTTGTTTCATACATCTCTTCTCTTTCCCTAACATTAAATGAAATATTTTATTTTTCAACTTTGAGCCAAACCCCCAATCGTAGATTGAAATTTAAAATTCAATATATCCCAGGCATTGAGAGTCGGATAGTAAAATGTTATGTAATCAATCTTATAAACATTTTATGATCTATAATTGTTGTTCTATAGATATTTTCATAATTCAAATATTAAGGGAGTTATTTTTATTTTCTTGTTTACTGTCTTAAACATACCCCTGAGTTCACCCCTCCAACGGATTTTTAATTTGAGTCACAGTAAATCTCATGCCCTGCTGACATTTCAATTCCTTCTTACATAGGGACATGTTTTTACTGTTGGAGATAGACTTGAGGTAAGATCTCCAGTGTACTATTACTATGCGTAGAAAGTCTACTACGCAAAGATTTCAAATCTATTTCACCTATTAATAGACCGACCACTTGCAGCTTTGAACAGTGGACAGAAACTACCTAGCAGCGAGCTGGCTTGTTCGGTGTGAGCAGGAGAAGCTAGTAGGATTCCTAGCAAGTAGGAGGTCCTGGCGCATGACCAAATCCATCATCAAGTATAAATCAGATCAGTGTTCAAGACACCGAGATGACCCCGGGTTATGGACCATCAATCACTCCCCAAACTAACTTGAACATGTAGGTCAGGCACAGCAAGGCGCATCTCTAACAGATGTCTCTTGACTAAATCCGTCAAACTGGCAGAACCCCTGCTGTCATATCCCACTTCTAGTCAAATCATTATTTTTTATGACGAGTTTTTGGATTATTTCAGACATTGAAACACACTTCTCCCACACTCTGTAACAACTGTAACACACAAGATATTTGCATGTACCTCACACAATAAAAAGTTCAACCGAAACATATGTCGTATTTAAACTTCCAATAAAAGGGTTCATGATATAACAGCTTATTTTTAATATGACATGGATGAGAGTGGGGGTTTACTTAATGCAGAAAACTAAAAAATCCAAATATCTCAGTTGATTTCCAAGATAGAGAAATTATTCGATCCGACATTTAGTTAAGGAGATATTTAGAATTTTTAAAATCCCCCTCTGAACCCGCACCCCTGCAAACTGTTCTGACAAACACCAATAGTTCATGGATTGACCTGATAGCTGTAAAATTGAATAAAATTACAACCTCAACACCATGCATTGAATAACATTCTCACTCATTATTCTGCCTAAATATTTCCCTAGCGCCTCAGTAATTCAGCATTCCTCAGCAATGGTTCTTAATAACTATAAATGAATGCAATCCATAATTATGATTAATATTTTCTACGATATTTTTTCTTGTTAATCTCCAGGGCTACAAAATTCTATAAGCTCCTTTTAGTAGTCAAATATTCAGGTACATGGCCTCAACACGGGGATGGGGAAACTTAAAAATATTCTACACATAAAAGCCTTGCCAAAAAAAAAATACCGTCGTCATTCTGCCTGTAATGGTGATCGTCATTTTGCCTGGAATGATTCTTCATAATTTTTTTCGCGACTTATTAAGCCTTTGTAATTGTTTTCAGCCATCAGTAACCATATCCGCCCTTCTACTCATCGGATTTATAGTTAGATACAGTAAATATAAGGTGAGAAGAGATCAATAGTTCTACATTCCAGCATGTGCGCAATCGGCCGAATTTACGCAGCCCCTGCGTAACGGATTTTTATTCCAAATGATAAATAAGTGGCCCCACCGTGTTTACATAGTAAAACTTCAGCAAAATAATAAATCACTTATGGTTCATACTATATTAAACACACGAACGCTATCTGAGTCCTGTGGTAACGCTATCTGTGTCTGAAGTAATATCCCGTTTTCAATGGAATAATGTGAATGAAAATACTTCCAATTCATAATACAGATGTTGAATAAGAGGAATATATTTATGGGCGAGATAAACCAGGCAGAGAATCGCCCCATTCCCCATTTATTGAGGCGGCAATACATTTGGCCCGCTATCTGATTGGCTGAATATCAAACCCAATTAGATACCGCATATCTCATGAAATTAATTATCGCCTTGACGTTTTATTTTAATTAACCTCTTTGGCACCTGCGTTTGGGTCACGCGTGGTGAAAAAAAAATCGCGGTACCGTCAAATTATTCAAGTGGCATTGGGAAGTGTTTGTAATTAATTTACTTACTTTGTATAATCTCTGATAAATGTGTTTATTTAATTAGTGTATGAATTTAGAGCGTGACCCTACAATATGCTTTAATTCAGGCATTCTGTACTATCCATTATGCTTGACAAGGGCCTGCCAGAAATAGACCTTGGGACATCAACTATTCAGGTCTAACTCACGATGCGATTTTCGAAAACCATACTATGTGTGATGACGTCAACAATTAATATTTTTTGGTTTTAACTGGATTTTTTTTTTTTTTTTTTTGATCTACCGTTTAATTCAAATGTAATGTCCATATTCGGTAATTGACGAAATCGGACCAGGAGTGGGGGTAGGGTTTAGACCGGTGGGGGAGGCCTTCGGAATTTCAAGTAAAATATGTATCCCATCAAAATGTGTTGTTTCTTTTGTTATATTAACATTAAAAACTGTTATTTATCATGTACCATGGCTTAAATCAGCCAAGGGGAGAGGGTTTATAGGAGGATAATTGAAAATTTATATGTAGGAATAGCATGTTTTTTTTTTTTTTTTGACACACTATTAAATAGAAATTTGTATTTTTACCAGATTGTGATTGTGGTCGTATCAAGATCTTTAATGGCTGAAATCAAAGCAGTGGGAGGGGGGTGGTTATGGGGGAAGTTTGAATAATCAAAATATATCCGTTATCATGAGATGAAGCGAAAAATTCTATAGAACAAATCTTAATTTAAACGTTATTTTTGTTATATACATTTTTCTGCTATCTTGATTATTAACCGTGATATATGGATATTTCAGATTTCGCGCTTCAGTATTCCCCACACCTACTCATGCTGTATTGACACTAAGTTGTTATATGACAAAACGTCTTATGTAAACCTTTAATGCCCATCATTCTTTTCATTGAACTTTAACTGTGTTATGCACATGGGAATATGTGGTGTGATGACGTCATTATTTAGCAGATTTTGCGATATTGAGTTGAAACCTGATCTGTACGTTACACGATATTTAACAGTTTCACCACATACTAGCGGTCATATCTGTTAATGGCGGAAATCGGACCAGAAATAGGGGATCCTTATTCTGCCAAATACCGATTGCATATTGCTTTGAGAGTGCTTACTACTATTTTCAATCAAAGCAATCTATTTGTTGATTGCATTTTTTCCTATTATACAACGATAAGGTTATGCTGTCGTATTTCGGATAGCACCAGAATCTTGAAAGACCGCACCACTGAAGACGGCTGATGTGTTAGGAATTATGCGATTAAAACTGGCTGAAGCGAACTCCAAGCAGGAAAGACAGAGAATTAAGTAGACGACGTCTTATGGCTGAGTTCTGGAGATATAGATCCACTTAGAAAGTTCTCGTTCGTCAGCTTTGTGCAAGCTGAGAAATGTGGGCTTAGAAATGACGATGTTGGCTTGACGAATAATTCCTATTTAAATACGGCTGCAAATGACTTGAGTTCAAGAATTTAAATTAAAACGTTGGCTGGAATAAAGGTTGAGTTCATGTAAACAAGAAACAGTATTTTGCCAATAAACAGTAGTAAACTTTGAAATTATTTCGAGTTTAAGAAAGTACGATATAAAATGGAATGGTTTAAGACATTAAGTATTTATGAGTCGAAAATAAAACCGCAGTCCGTTATTTTTAGTAGATTTACCTTAGGGGAATCAGCTATTGAGTATGTACTCATGACGTAACTTTCGAAAAGTGTCCTCAAATATCCATCGACAGCAAAAATAATTCCTGTTCAAAATGATATATATATGTAATTGCTCAATCGGCTGAACTTTTGTTTTATCGTTATATATTGAGATAAGTGTCTCTTGTAAAACTAAAACTCGAGTTTGTTAACGGTTGAATCGGACCCGGGGGAGGGGTGGTATGTATTTCTAAAATTCCTAATATCTCCCTTATTTTGCGCTTGATCGAAGAATTATATAGAACCAATCTTATAGCAATTGAACTGTTCTATTAATGCCATTTTATATTTATTTTCTCTAATATGAAAATTTCCCGAGATATTTGAATTTAGTAGTTTCCAGCCATAAATAAACCCCCACACCTACTCTTATCATATTAATAATAAGCTGTTATATGCCTTTATATGTACTTCTTCATTATAAGCTTAAATACCAAATATTGTTATCAAGAGACCTTTATTACGCAAAATACTTGTAAATTCAGTGTGCGATGACGCTTATTTCAGAATAAATTTCAGTGTTAAATAAGAATATCTGAATATTTTCATTTTAAATCTGTCTTGTATTCAAGGCAATGCTTTTATTGCATCATCTATCCTTGTCCCTCATCTGCAAAGAAAATATTTTTCACCCAAACCAGAGAAGAGATTAGCAACTAAAATGATTAATTCCAGAAATATTCAGACCATGACTCCTCAATATGGTAATTTTCCCTTCTTTTTAGGAGATTTTCTATAACAGTAATCAGCGATTGTACTCATGGCATGATTTTTGAAAGTTTTTTCAAATTCCCGTCTATTCCAGCAAGTGAATTTAAAATTGATTACGTTCTTACGTAAGTATATATTTTTCTGAAATTTTTAAAGCATTTTATTTAATGTCCGACAGTTTTAAAATTTGAACAATACGAAACTCAGAACTTGAAAGTTTCATGTAAAAGTAAAGATGCATAGACGATTTTGAACTAGAATGGGCTTAGAAGAGGTAATATTTTAATAGAATATGAAGCTCACCTTATGAGTGCATTATACATTTTATATAAAATCTTATATAAGAAATATTGGCCAAAGTTATTATTAGAGATTGTGTATTAAATACGTTCCTATCAAACCGGAGAATTAACTGTGCACTTTGTATTTTTAGCTAATGTCCAGCTAAAATGTCCAGACATGTTTATTCAGTGTCGCTACTAAAACAGAAATAGAAATGTTAGCACCAGACCACGTTATCTGCATATTATTGAAGAACGTAAGTACTTCATTTTTTTAGTTAATGTAATCCACGTATGATGGACGTGAAAAATCCTAGAAGGAGAGAAGGAGGGACAGAGAGAATGTGAACGAGAGGGAGTGCGAGTGAGAGATCAAGAAAGTGAGAGAGGAGGAAGAGTATTTGAGAGAGAATGAAACTGAGACAGACAGACATACATGCGGAGACAGGGGCCAACAGACAGAAAGAGAGGGAGGTAGTGAGGGAAAAGATAAATATTGATAAAGTGAGAGAGTAGATGCCTCCACGTACAATCCTAGATAACCTATTACAAGATTCCTGGGAAGACCCATAAGTCTTTGAAAACCTATTTTCGAACATCTCGGGACATTTTGGATTCAAGAAACATAGTAAACCGATCAGAATTATTTATTTCCTGCTGGAATACTTTCTTAAGCGAAAAATGTAGTCAATTTGTTTTGCCATTCATATTCACATCTAGACTTTAGTCACATATAGAATAGGTAATATTTTAACTCTCATTAGTATCCAATACTTGATCCTATATTTTACATAGTAATTAACATTTTATAAGGTATAATTTTCAATCCGTTTAACACTCAACACTAGACAACTGTCGATTTCCAGAAATTTCTAATTATTAAAATTAGATAAGTTATTTGTATTTTTAATTGATCCCTTCCTAGTCCAAGTTATTTCATATTAATGATGAGCCTATCACAAAACGTGTTATTTTGGACAAGATGAAGCAGGGGCTAAGAGCAGAGTTATCATTCAAAATAATGAATATAAATATCCTTTATTATGCTTCGGATTAAACAAAACGTCCATCACGCAAGGGCTGCGTAAACTAAGCAGATTTCCCACGAGGTGGTACAGTATACAACGAATTTGCATGTATTTCAAATAAAGGTATCTTGAAGGCAATATTTGGCCTATAAGATTAGATTATAATGGTTCAAGATATTTATTTATTTAGGTGTGCCGCAATTTAATAGATTCACACATATTCTTGTTATAAAACTAAAATAGTTTAGGTAAAGCCACCTATAATAACCAAAAACTTATAAAAGCTTATTGATAATATGAAATGAGTAGGAGTGGGGGGTTTACTGAGGTTGAAAACAATTGGAAATATCTCGGTTAACATTCATTCGGAGCAAGAATACGTATGTAACAACACTGGTTGGCAACTAGATTGCAATAAGATAGCATTTATACAATTTTTCATCCTTAAGAAAACTAAAAAAATCTAAATATCTCCGTTAATACTCATGAAAGAGAAAATACGTAAATGGCATCAATTATAGGTAATTTAGTTTGCAATAAAAGTAGTCATGTATATGTCAAATCGAAAAAATCATCGATATAAACTCGTTTTAGAATTTGATTTTCTTCAAGAATCCGTATTGACATCCCATTGGAATTCCCAAATCTATGGTCACTGGAGAAGTACTAGAGAAGGTTACGATGTTGAATATGGACTAAAAAAGATCTTTCAGGGGTAACAATTATGGCATACTATGTCTCAGCCTTGCACTAAAACAATAGCAGATTTTAAGGGGGGGTGGTGGTGGCACACGAAATTAAAACATGAAGTGGTTTCCCTTTGAATTCTTCATCAGAGGATTCAACAATAAAGTAATTTTTTAAACAGTACATTTAATATTTTGAATCCTGGCCTTTCTTCAAAATCTTCCGCCCATTTATTTCTTGAAAAATAGGGTATAAAATTTGAGATAACATCATTGTGCCATTCATCGTCGTGTAAAATCTGCTTAGGTTAAGCAGGAAATTCATGGACATTAATAGGCAGATAAGTTGGACATTAAATGCCTATTAACACAGTTCAGTTCCTTTGTACAAAAGTCACATGAGGATGAGTTGGGGTGGTTACTGAAGGCTCAAAAAAAATATATGTATGTATATTTGAAGTAGAAATTGGGTGGAAAACCAGGACATGCTACTCGTTTATAACGCCTAAAATAACGTTATGTTTAACTGAATTTTGTTACATTCATTACAAGTATTTCAAATCACTTTGATTACACTAGTGGACACTTTAACAATACTCCCTTTGTTAAAATGCACTTTTCTTTTAAAGCATATTACTCCTTGAAATGAAATGAAATGCGTTTATGTCCATTAAATGTTATCATAAAATGATGGAATATGTCAAATAGTCTGTTTTCTATAAATAATTTTCGAATATTATGCCAATTAATTCCTTTACAGATTATTGAATAACATTTATACTTATATAATAAATTCTAATAATAATGAGTCATAAATAATGAGTCAATTTCGATGAATAAAAATAATAAAATCTATCTATTTAAAGAATTATTTGCAATAAATTAATTTCGTTTACAATCTTAATCCTACTGTAATTAAATAATTTTTTTAAAATTTATTGACATGCAAATTTATAAGTGGTTGACATGCTTAATAAATAAACTTGTCCTGTCTTAAAGAGATAATATACCTCATCATAAATTATGTTTTGACCAATTTGTATTACAAATATTTCGTATTTTAGCAGATTTCCCTTAAGGGAAATCAGCTATTGAGGTTGTACTCATGACGGAATTTTCGAAATATTTCTTCAAATGTCCATCGATCCTACCTAGTAGATGACGAAAATGAGGTCCGTTCAAAACTGTATATATATATATATATATATATATATATATATATATATATATATATATATATATAGATCTATCTATATATTTGTCTGTTACCGCTCTAGCGGTCGCAATTTTTGTTTGATCGTTACCAAACTCGATATTTAGTCGTTTTATGTAAAAAGAGAGATCAAGTTCGTTAACAGCTGAAATCGGACCAGTGGGAGGGGGGGGGGCTTTCGAGGGGAGGATTTTCGAAAATTCGAAATATCTCCGTTACTATACGTTGGATCGAAAACTTGTATAGAATCAATCGCATTGCAAATTAAATTTACTATAAATATTGTCATATACATTTATTCTCTATCTTGAATATTAACCGAGATATTTGAATTTATATAAAATCTGGGCGGCTAACTCACTAGAGTGACTTTCCCCCCAAAAGCTAGTTCGGCCGTTTCCTTGACTGCTCGGCTCTCGTGAAATTTCTCTATTGTAAAACTTCACGTGGGAAATCTGCTAAGCTTACACAGCCCCTGCGTGACGGACTTTTTTATTTAATAATTGAACATTTTGTATAGTATTCATCTTGTGTATAAAACATCCTTCAGACCTGACGGTCTTCAATTTATTTTTAAACAGACAATATTTTTTAATAAATTTAATGAATTCGGGCAAGACATTAAGAGCTTTAATCTTGAAAATGATTCACTTTTTTCGAAGTATTTATAATAATTGCAAACATTAAATTTTGGTGACAGCCCATATTATTTAACTTTGTCACCATGATTTATAGTGTATAATCAAACTATTGGGGCAAAATAAACTGAAAGAAGCGTATTATTCCAACAGTTTATTTTTGTTTGTTTTTTTGCAGTTACAAATGGCTTTCCCAAAGCCCTAAATAATATACAGGCTCTCATATATCTACTTTGAAGAATGCTTTAAAGCTTCCTACAGGAAAACCACGGTCTAGTCAATGTGCTATGACAATAAATATTCCAACTGAAAAATATTTTGTTAACTTTAAATAAAACATTCAAACAGTAGATAATTCTTCGTTTTATTTGTTGTTGTCCATATAATGGACTCTAATACGAACCGAAACGAAATTAATGCTGGTTCGGATAAATGTCTAATCCTAAAACTCCCGCTTAGTATACAGGAATGAGGGTACTCACTAGTTTATTTGTCATTTATTAGCTGTAAACTTTCGGCCTGGAATTCATGTCTATAGGTGATCCAAGTGCAGCTGATATCCACTACGATACTCTAATAGCAAACGCCTAGGCGTTAAGTTCGGCTACTATACTCAAACCCAATAGCACGCATTTCACCCATTGCACTTGGGTAGTGGACCGCGAATGAGTAGGTTAGGCAAATGACCGGTGGGAGCGCCACCTTCTCCAAGGAGGTCTTTTAATTCCCGATAACCAGAGGTACAAGTAAAAAATTGTCCGTCACGCAGGGGCTGCGTAAACTACGCAGACTTCCCACGTGAAGTTGTAACAATAGATAAACCTATATACCGATAAAACAACACCACCATGAATATTAAGTGAATAAATAAAAAAAACGATAATAAAAAACCCTCCGACGGGAAGCATCTGAACTGTAAACCAACAGTTCTGCCAACTTCTTACCGGAATGAAAAACAATTACTGTAATATATCTGAATATAACGTATTAAATTGATTGAAAACTATTTACTATATCTAGTACTGTAATTTATAATGAATCAGAATAATTTTTATCTCAATCAATCAAATTAAAGTAGTCCAAAAACGTAAGAAGGGGGTCACCAGAACAAATTTGCATGTATCTCGAATAATAAATGTCTCTTGAAAACAATATTTGGTATTTGAGCTTCAAAATATTTGGTTTATTACTCAACCGAGTATTGTTTATGTAACATGAGTAGAAGTGGGGGTTTGCTGACAGCTGAAAACTGCAAATAACTCGGTTAATATTCAAGATAAGGAATAAATGTATATAACAATATTAATACTACATTTAATTTTTTATAAGATTGATTCTATACATTTTTTCAATCCGACGTTTAGCAAAAGAGATGTTTGGAATTTTCAAAATTCGTCCCCTTTAAGCCCCCCTCCCCCGGGTACGATTTCAGCCGTTAAGGAACTTGATCTTTCTCTTTACATAAAATGACTAAACATCAAGTTTGGTAATGATTAAACAATAATTGCGACCACTAGAGCGGTAACAGACAAATATATATATATATATATATATATATATATATATATATATATATATATAGTGGAACGTACCTCATTTTCGTCATCTCCTGGGTAGGTAAGATGGACATTTGGTGAATAACTTCGAGAATCGCGTCCTGAGTACGACCTCAATAGCTGATTTCCCTTAAGGGAAATCTGCTAAAAGTTGTTTAAGCAGATTTCCCTTAATATAAATCAGCTATTGAGGTCGTACTCATGACGCGATTTTTGAAAAATGTCCTCTAATGTTCATCCACATGTTCGGTGGCCAAAATGTGGTCTGTTCAAAATTATATACGTAGTTACTGCTCTAGAGCTCGCAATTTTTGTTTGATCGTTACCAATCTCGGTTAAAACGTTTGAACGTTTTATGTAAAGCTCAAGATCATGCTCATTAACGGCTGGAATAGGAAAAGTCGAACGACAATATATATATATATATATATATTTATATATATATATATATATATATATATACATGTATATTATTTAGCCTTAAATTACCACCCCCACTCATCCTCATGTCCACTCGTCCTTATTTTCATCCAAAGCAACTGTATTAATAGGCTTCTAATGCCTAACTTATCTTACCATGCCTTGCCAGCTTAAACTAAGCAGATTTTCCACGTCAAGGAATGATACTCTAATGTTATCTCGAATTATTCAATATACTTTATTTTTCAAGGAATAAAAACGGCTGATAATTTATGCGTTTTGAAGATCGACCATGGTAAAATATTTTATTAAAAAATTTATCATAAATGCTGTTTTAGTTCGCGAGTGTGTCTCCACATATGCCGCATTTGACAACTATAATGGGTTCCAAGTGACGAAGTTTACAAAAACGTAAAAATGCTTTCGTTGTTGAATGATTTGATGAAGGTCTTATCGAAAAATTGTATAGAACCAAAATTATAGCAAATAAAATTTCATATATTTGTTATTGTACAGATGTTTTCTCTATCTTCTATATTGACCAATATGTTGTAATACTTTTACTTTCAATGAGAAAGATAGAATAATAAATTATTCGAAACATAGAGAATAAATTCCCAATAAAGTATATTCTTATAGCCGAAAAACAAGTTAGAAATTTAGCAAATTACAGCAATAAAATTATTTTTACGTTTATTTGAGCCATGGTAAAATGATAAAGCTGGAAGAAAGGAAGGTGATAAGAATACCCTAGAGAGTACTTGTAGTTATAGTAGCAGAAAAGCTCCAACAAAGGACCACTTCAAGAATACCCTCGCCATTTCTACTTCTCTTTGACTCTTCTTTTATAACCTTTCGCATTGATAGCACGAAGAAACATTATCGATTTATTTATGTTTTCCTTTTAACTCCACAAAGATGTATTCAGTTGAGAAGAACATATAATTCATAAGGCTGTTGAAGAATCTCTTTGATTGCAAAATTCCACAAAATAAAACCATAATAAAAATATACTATACAAAGAAAAAAAAACCGGCTTTGAGTTTGTGTGTAGTTTTGATATTCCAATTGCTTACTACCCTAGGATATTTTGTACCTTAATATTGTTAAAGCCTTTGGTGATTGGACTGTACAAAACAATGCTCTGAAAATTAATTGGCTACTAGATTAAATCGATCATCCAATAAAAATAAATAATTAAATTAATAAATTATTAGGAATTTCGAGATATTAGTTACCTAGAATCTTTGTATATTTCCACAAGATCCCTCTCCGATATGGATGACGAAACATAACACTTTTATCTTGAAAATAGGAACACAATTCAATCTTAGTTCAAAGATAAAGTGGCGGAAGGACAGAATATGAAAAATAGTATAACCCATCGAAGACAACCTACCGCAAATTCCTACAGCATTTACCAAAAATATTTCAATATTTAGAAGGAAGTTCGTTCATATTTCACCTCATGACGCGATTTTCGAAATATGTCCTAATATGTAATATGTCCATTGATCCTACCCAGGATATGACGAATATACATACATATATAAATATATATATATATATATATATATATATATATATATATAGGTGAGGTTACCTCAATTGTTTTTTGGGCGAGAAACTGGAGTGTTATTACGCCCCAAATAGAGTTAGTGTGTGTATATATGTGTGTTTTACGCGAAAATGTAGAGCTCAAAAAAATGTAGTTATGTAGAAAAAAAGTTACTTCTTGAAGTTTTATATATATATATATATATATATATATATATATATATATATATACATATAACGGAATTATTATTTTATCTGTACCAAACTAGATATATAAGCGTTTCATACCAAAATAAAGATCAAGTTCGATACAGGTTAAAATCGGCAGGGGGGGGGGGGGAGAGAGGGGAGAAATTTATAGGGGAGAATTCGAAAATTCAACATTTCTCCACTTTTGTACGTCGGATCAAAAAGGTTTATAGATCTAATCTTATAGTAAATTAAATTGTATATAACTGCTGTCATATATATATATATATATATATATATATATATATATATATATATATATATATATAGTTATTCTAAGATTAATATTAAAAATATTCCAGATATTTGAAATTTTTACATTTCAACCTTCAGCACACCCCGACTGCTACTCATGTTCTGATAACGAACAGCTGTATCTCATGAATCTCTTTATTCTAAGCTTAAATTCTAAACATTGATTCCATGGAACCTTTATTTTGCGAGGTACAACTAAGTTAACGAATGCTATGACGTCATTAATTTAGGTTTTACGTTCTTTATTAGAAAAATTCGATTGATTTATAATATATCGATTTTTATCTATTTTATTCTACACTAAACATCATATCTGTGATTTGCAAAAATATGAACTATGAATAGTGGGGTTTTAGAGAGGGGGGAATAGAAAATTCAAAATACCTCTGTTATAATTAAAGGTTATAGATTCAGTCATATTAAACTAAGTTAGCTTTACAGTTGTTATATGTTGTTGTTCGTAACTCTAGAAGAGGACCAAAGGACAGGTCAGAACATTGATCACGATTAAATTCGAGATATAAGCTGAACGGCAGGCCGAAGGTGGAACATTAGTCATGAGTTTCATTTAAAATAAGCCCCGTCAGAGAAAATCTCACAGCGAGTCCTGGCGTTACGGGATTTCAAGCGAGTTCTCGCGGGTTAAAAAATAAAAACGGTATTATTACCCAACGAAACATCCCTGTAGTTTCTTACTAGTTTTTATAGTGCACTTGTGCGAATTAATTTAATTAGATTCTGAGAGAAAGTTTCAGAGAGTTAAATAACATCTCAGTTTCCTTGCGAAACAAGCCAGGCAGCCAACCGTTAACCCTGTTAAACTTTGCGACTTGATACTCACTGCCTTCCCGGCCGTTACGAGGACCAACAAATTCTGGAGTGCGCCTTATTAGGCTTTACAGGAATATAATTATAGTTTATATTTGAAGTGTTTATAAACTCTAAAACACTGTAAATATTAAAACAGAGGTATTTGGCTGGAGAAATAACGAGGACCTCATTATCTAAGTTAGCCTAACTTTGATAGCATTATCACCATCCGCGAAATCAGAATTAAATACGGGTGATTACACCCTAAATAATTAATGTCTATTAATTTCATAGTGTACAGTGCAGGAAATTGAAATTTCCTCTACAAAATTATTAAACACTGGTTAATCAAATGACTCGATTTAGATATTTGCTATTATCTTTTATTGAGAGGATCTTGGCTTTATTTATTTTGAATCTTTATTAGTAAATTTGTATATTAATTATCGTACCCCTTTCCTTCGTTTTGGTACAAATTGTAATAGTGGTGTAGAATCGATTATGGTCCTATCGACTCTGTGATGTCGAGTATGTTATCGAAGTGACCGTTTTCACTATGCCGAAGGAGGAACTTGGTTGTTGGTCTCTTGGTGGACTTTCGTAAAGCTGAATGGATCTTCTCTAAGACATTCTCTAGTACAAAGGGATATTGGAGAAGTGACAGGCCCATTCTTGGAGGCTTACACATATTAGCTGTGCTTAGTCTGCAATACGAATTTTTAAGTACCACCTTTTAGTCGTTATTCCCAACACTTACTTTTGTTCATGTTAAAATTTAACAGTTTTTGTCCAGCTCCTCGCCTTTACAGATTAATACGTAAACTTAAAATCCAGACATTCAGTTGGGTGATATTACAACTAGATCTTACCTTTGGGAATTTGTTACTTTTACTTGTCACCAGTTATTCTCCCTTGGAATTATCCAAATACGATAACACACAAATGGTAATAATCAGATGCGTGACATCTGAGAAAATGTTCTTAGAAAACTTTTTTTTTTTTTTTTTTTTACTTCCCTGCACTAAGTAAAGGAGATATTTTAATCTTGAAAATAATCGGCTTTCAGATTGCAGTAGAATAATCGGTTTTGACCCTTCCTGATTTTGACTAGTTTCGGTTTAACTTCTGTGCTTAAATATGTAGGAGCCTCGCAAACTCATTAACGGCTATTCTTATAATATTGGAATTTCACATTTCAGAGTTTTATAATATCTACTCGTGTACCTCTCTTTTTAATTAAAACAAAGGCAAATTTCTCTGTACGTATAAAAGGTACAGCAAAGTTTATTGTTTATCATAAAAATATCTATAATTTATGTTTTATGAAATTTCTTGACCTGAAGTATAGGGAGTAATACACCCTATATTAATTTCAAACGAAGTGAAACAGCTTTAATGTATGAGTTTGAGTATCTGAATTCGACATAATTAACCCATAGTTATTTATTGAAAGGCTTGTTTTTTCCATCATGGGATTGTTTCAATGTTTGTCTTTGCCTTCTTTTTAATTGTAAAAAAAATAAAATCTTCCAATAACAGCAATGAACCTTAAACCAAGCTTAAGAGAGCTCCTTGGAGGCGATGAAGAAGACTTCAAAAGGCTTTTTGCATATTTAACAGAAAGCCATTTGTTCCAAGAAATATAGATCCATCTACCGCTAATCACAATAGTATAAGCGGTATACTGTAATAAAAATAAATAAACGTGCAACAAATCATTTGGTTTATTTTGATTAATAGGAGTACCAGAGAGTTATGTGGTGAACACATCAAATCTTTTAGTTTTTATTGATTTGCAAAATTTTCTTATGTATCATTCAAATTTACATATAATTCATAACATATAACTCATTATAAGTATAATACATTAATAACTTGGAAAGTCCAATCGAGCAAATAGCGAATAGATACTAAAATATGCTGGATAGTTATTTCATATTTAGTTAAAGTTCTTTCTTGCAGAATTTAAGTATTTTATTTAAATGGGAACGAAGATCAACAATATTCAACAGGTATAAACCCAAGTGGTAGTAGGGAGCAGGTGCTGTTTAAGGTTAATAAAGAGTAGAAAGCCTCCCAAGGAAAGGTCCAAATATATAAGGGTGTTTCTAATTAGGTCGAGTACAGTATTTCTCTGAAACGTGGGCTGAAAAGTGGGGAAAAGTCCGTCACGCGTGTACTGCGTAAGCTAAGCAGATTTCCCATTTGCTGGAACGATGCAATAATGACCTCAGCTCAAATTATATTCTCTTTTTCCACTTCAGAAGGAACCTTATGTGAACGAGACTTAAAAATTGAAAACTGGTCTGAATTTAAATCACAGGAATTGGTGTTTTAATAAAGACTGAAAATGGTTAATAATATTAATATTGAAAATGCTTAATATTAATTTTGAATAAAGTTTTTGAGAATTGTTTGTTTTTTCTTTTTATACTTTTTGGGCAATTAGTGCACTTAAAAACTGATAAAAATTCTAGAACTGTGAAGGCATTTTCGAATAATTGAAATTACAAATGATTCCAAAAAAAAATGATAGAAATTATAATGTCGTTGTTCACAATTCATCACTATTTAATAAAAATCGTACACATATATCAATTAAATTCGACTATTCATACTTTTATTATTATTATGGGGTGAGGGTTATTCTCAGTTTCCTAATTATCTTATTGGGACGAAGCGATCATAAGAGACCACACTGTCCACCAAGCTGGACATTCCCATCATTAATAAAGAAAATTAATTTGCAGATATCAGTGATATATCGGTACCACATGATGAGTAATGTCCGGGGAAAAAATTAAGAAATATACACGAAGAGATAATTAGATAATAACAAAAATCGATATTCTAGTCATATCTGTACATACTGTCGTCACTGGCTGATGGTCGAGTACAATTGTCAAACGCTTTCTATGCGATGGCACCATCTTCAAGCCGTTTAAAGTTAGGTGTCCGTTGGTCCGTAGGTTTTATTCGTCTGTTCACCGAATTCGGTTGTTTACGTTTTAGTCTGTGTCAGTTTGCTTACGTTAGTCAAACGAAGGGTGGTTATGTCTTGTGTCCAGGAAAATTGTTTACGTGTAAGTAGGTCGTTGCCCGTATCCGTATTAGGTTGTTTTCGCTTTTAGTGTGTTGTTTTTGAATGAATACAAGTTTAGTAAAATGTTGCATTATTATATGGGTAATAAATCACTGTTAGATTACATAATTGAAATAGAATTTGGATCTATGTTCGTCGTCGCTTTGGCTGTTGGTATTCGTACGTGTGTCCATCAGTTGGCGTCTTTCGTTTAAGTACTTATAGAGGTCTTAATCTTGTGTCGGAGCTGGTGTTAAGCTGTTTGTTTACAATGTGTCCGTTAAATGTCCATTGCTTATAGATATTCATTTTAGCAAATTTCCCTTCAGGGAAATCAGCTATTGAGGTCGTACTCATGACGCGATTTTCGAAAAATTTCTTCAAATGTTCATCGATCCTACCCAGGAGATGTCGAAAATGAGGTCCGTTCAAAATCATATATATATATATATATATATATATATGGGAATTTATTTTAATCACGGTGGTGTTGTGTTACCAGTATGCAGATTTCTCTATTGTAAAACTCCACATGGGAAATCTGCTTAGTTTACGCAGCCCCTGCGTGACGGACTTTTTTTCCCTAGAAAGTAAAAGTATGACAATATATTGGTCAATATAGAAGATAGAGAAAACATTTATCTGAGACCCAGCATGTCAGTAGTAGATTGTAATAAGGTGGTGTGACCCACCGGAGGTAAGAAATGATAGTTCCCCTTATACTGAACTATAGTTCCATTTTAAGGGAGATGGTAGTTTTGACGGGGTGTAATAGAACTAACAAGGGTGGGTGACCCGGTAGCAGGTGATACCGGATGGGTCTTTCTTTTTGAAGTACGTTGGTTATCTTATAAGTGTCAGGTCCTCTGTAAGTGATGGGGTGGCGTTTTGTGGTTGGTTCATCGGGGGTGTAAGTGTCTCGTTTTAGCATATTTCCCTTAAGGGAAATCAGCTATTGAGGTCGTACTCATGACGTGATTTTCGAAATTTTTCTTCAAATGCCCATCGGTCCTACCCAGGAGATGACGAAAATAAAATCCGTTCAAAATTATATATATATATATAGATATATTTATATATATATATATATATATATATATATTTGTCTGTTAACGCTCTAGCGGTCGCAATTTTTGTTTGATCGTTACCAAACTCGATATTTCAACGTTTTTTGCAAAAAGACAGATCAAGTTCGTTAATGGCTGAAATCTAACCAGTGGGAGGGGATTTTAGAAAATTCGAAATATCTCCGTTACCATACGTTGGATCAAAAAATTGTATAGAACCAATCTTATTGTAAATTATATTTACTATAAATATTGTTCTACACATTTATTCTCTGTCTTGATTATTAACCGAGCTATTTGCATTTTTATTAAATTTGGGCCGACAACGGACGATTGAGTTTCCCGCCAAAAGCTAGTTCGGCCCTTTGCCGTAACTGTTCGGCTCTCGTATGGAGATTTCTATATTGTATAACTTCACGTGGGGAATTTGCTTAGTTTACGCCGCGCCTGCGTGACGGACTTTTTGTGTTATTATATAAAATATTAGTATGTGTATTATAATCGCAACAACTTGTGGCTGCAGCAGGAAATCTGCATAGCTAACGCACCTTCATAGATGTATTCAATTCAGGACTTTGATGGAAGGAGTCGATCGTTTTTGCCCGTTAAAGTAAAGATATATATAGGGCCGACTCGCTGAGACACGCACACTCATCCCTTTGACCTATAGAAACGCTGCCTTCATATATAATCTCCTCCTTTATTTCGTAAAATCCCATCCCCGATACATTTCCTTCCCGTCTAAAGGGATCCTTTTCCTTCAGAAATAAGTGAATTCCTAAGACAGCCCGTCCTATGTAAATATATATAAAGGAGAAATATAATATCTTACACAAAACGCTACTTTTTATTTATAAATTCCAACAGTACAAATACAACATCATATCAAAACATCCGTCCAGAAGGGGCTGCATAAAATAAGTAGATTCCCCTCTTTGAAGGTTTACAATAGATAAATCTACATACTGGTTAAACCACAGCGAATATTAAGTGAATAAGGGTCTTTTCTACTTTACCCACTCATGCTACTATTTAAATACTTGGTTACTTTCTCAAGTAGCAGTTACCTAGCATTAGTGAAAACATATGTTCCACAAGCTAAAGGTTAGGCTTGGTTTAGTGTGCTTTGTGTCTTCAAGGTGTTAAGCATAAAAATGAATCTCATTGAGCTCAGCAGGCAAATTGGCTCAGTTCGTAAAGCAGTTCGGTTCTTACAAAAACGTGCCATAATTCACACGAAAAGGAGGTGCCCAAGAAGACACTGGATGAGGCTATATTTTCTTCAGGATCGTTTACCAGTATGGCGCTGCTATAAGAAAAGTTACAGGTATGAAATTAGCATTTACTGGGATACTTGGTTATCTCATAGCAGGCTCGGACTGGAAAAGGCTATTCTGTTTATACATTCCTGGACGAAGGGCTACACAACCACAAAGTTTTGTAGGGATGAATTAAAGATGTCCGCAAATACTATAACAGACTGGAAGAACTACATGCGTGAGGTGTGTGCTTCAGTCATATTAAGCAACCCTATAGTTATTGGTGGCCCCGGTTCTCATGTAGAAATCGATGAAAGCTGCTTCACGAGAAGAAAATACAACCAAGGCAGGTTATACCCCAATCAATCGGTATTTGGAGGAGAGGTTAGAGGTGGTAAGTTTTTGTCAGTTATTAGTCTGCTGCAGTCTGTATCAGTAAGTGTTTGACTAGTGAATATTCAGACTGCTTCAGATCGTATCATGGGCTAAAGAAGCTGCCTGGAATGTATTACAAACATTACACAGTAGACCACTCTAAAAACTTTGTTGACCTAAAAACAGGAGCGCATACTCAAAGGATAGAGTCTGTTTGGTCTAGTGTCAAACGAAGAAACAAGGTGGAGTGTGGTACTAGAAGATCTAGGTTGGATTCATATCTCTGCGAGTGGATGTGGAGGAGGAGATATGAAAAGGAGGATTTATTTATGAAAATCCTGGAGGGTATTGCTCGTTATTGGTCTCGTAAATGTTGTTTTATTATCTTTTTATGTTGTTTAATTGTTTCTCTAGAAATAAACACATGTTCTAACCGTATTATATTATTTATAACTCAGAGTTGAATCACTGTTATTCACATTCAGAAAATGAGTGGGTAAAGTAGAAAAGACCCGTGAATAAATCCATACGGTAATAAGAAATCTTTCAGTCAATTTACATTTTAATAACCTCCACAACAGAACTGAGTTGCAAATAAACAGGTAGCCAACCTCTCAGAGCTAAATAGATAGATAGAAAAAAAGTTACTGTAATATATGTATCTGAATGGAACATATTAATTTTATTGAAAACTATTTACTATAGCTAGTTCTGTAATTTATAATGAATCAGAAGAATTAATATCTCAATCATTCAAATTTTAGTAATCCATGAACAGAAAAAGGAGATGAGCAGAACATATTGGAGTATATCTCATAAAGTAATAGTCCATTGAAAACATGATTTGGTATTTTACCTTGGAATGAAGTGGTTCATTGTAAAACAGCTTGTTATTAATGTGACATATGTAGGAGTGAGGGCTTACTGAAAACCGAAAACCAAATCATATCATCATATCATATCAAAATATCTCGGTTAATATTCATAATACTGAAAATATGTAAAGAACAACATTTATAGATCATTTAATATGCAATAAAATTGGTTTTATAAAAATGTTCCATATTTTTCTACTAGTATGTTCATAACCATATGTTTGCTGGTATGTTCTCATGTATCCACAGCATAACAATGTTTAGATGTTTTAATCTGTTATTGGGCTCAGGTTAGCCATGTGAGTTTAAGCGTTAACCTTAATCGCACATGGTAAACCTAGAGTGGCGAGTGTGTTTCTCGCCTGGGAAAAGGAAATTATTTAGTGACGAAATTCATTAAATAACATCCTATGTCCCACCCTGTCTAGAAATGGATGGTAAGCTAGATAACCCGTCCCAATTAGCCTGAGTTGCAAAAAGTGGTAGTAAATAAATAATAATAATAATAATAATAATAATCTGTTATTTGTGCTATTAAAGGGATGTGTCTATACATTTTCTTCAGAGAGAGTAAAGAATTTAGCCAGTCAGTGCAAAGTGTAATGTTATTCCTGGCGTTTACGTGGATGTTAGAGAGTGCAAGCAATATTGCAAGACATTCTGCATTGTATACGCAAGTCTTGTCCAGTAGTTTAATGCCGTAAGTCTGTTTGTTTACAATGATGGCAGCTCCTGTTCCATTTTCAGTTTTAGATCCGATTATAACCCAGAGAACCAATTAAAGGTCGGATACTTGTTAAGACTAGTATAACAAAGTCTATTCTCCCATCCAAACATAACGCCTTGCTCAATCGTCTGAGAAGGAACAGTAATGCCAATTTGCGGTTCAAGTATAATTATTTAATTAAAGCGTTTATTACGACCAGTATTTCCTCAATATTTATAATTCTTGGAATATAATCTGGGTTTCCAGGAATATATATACTTATGTTTATTTATACATATTTCATATATTAAATCTTCATAAATGCTTCGTGCCCAAAAAAATAATCCTCAGGAAAGGTAAAAGTAAAAATTAAAAGCAGTGGTGCATATACGGAAGAGATTTCTTGACGAGCTTCTGCAGGAAGTTGAAAACCTTAAATACTTTTTTTTCCTGAAATCCTACCCATCCTTCCAGGAGCTAGTTTATGATAAAAATATGTCAGTTAACCATCTATCCCTATTTCTCCCTTAATAAGAAACCAATGTGAACAGGAATCGAAATATCATTAGATGTTCAGTAGTTATGTTACTCAAAATAAAAACTGCATGACTAAGCTTTTCGCATAGTGGGGTTTCACTGAGCCCGTATACTAAGAAATGCAAACATCTCGGGTAATTCAGGACCGAAAAGAAAGGATCTTTTGGTCTCAGCATTTCTTTATATTTTTATTTCATAAATCAGAAGTTTCGCTCTTCTTACCATTAGCAATGCTGAAAGCATACACGGCCATTTTTTTAATCTTACATCCATAAAGGAAATTCATAATTTTCTTCGATTCCTAAAGTCCTAAACAAACCTGTAAAAATATTCGTCTCAGTCAATATAATCCTAACAAATTTCCACAGATTAAAAACTCCAAAATCAATCAGCCCTCTGAAGTGGTAATTTGTCAAATATTATCTAGAATAATATTGTAAAGGCGGGAAGCTTTTTAAAGGCAAGAATACAATAAGGCAACTGAGCGGTTATCTCTGAAGCGGGGTACGCTATTACTATAACGGTAGAACCGTCCCTGGAGAGGGACCAAGCCCCACTGACTTTAATGTAATGGCCGCTCAGATCAAGCAGGCTCTTTGTACTGTAGGCTAGTGTGGCAGTTTCCTCTCCTGGCCACTGCCTACGTGATCTCCATATGTGTGGCGGGTTTGTGAACTAAGCGAGCGCGGGAAATTCAATTCAAAGACGACTGAACAAATATTATTGAATCTACCTGTTAATAGAGTAGATATTATTTGATAAATCGTGTCCAAAAAATACGTCTGCTTTATGAAATAAGAGAATAAAGAAATGCTGTTTTGAGACCTAAAAATCCTTTCTTTTGTCCTGAAATACTTTAATTGGTCTCAGTAAGGATTAGATGCAATCTCGGTTATTGTTTAATACGCTAACATTTACAGGTAATTTCATTTTCAAGAAGATTGATAATATAAAATATTTCGACCCTACTCATAATAATTGAGATATTACGAAATTTCTGTTTTCCTCCCGTCTAAAACCTCAGTTCAGTCATTATAAGAAATTAGCAGATTTCTCCTAAGGTTATACCATCGATCCTACACAAGTGATGACGAAAATGAGGTCCGATCAAAACTATACATATTGCCTGTTAACTAGTCTAGCGGTCAGTTTTTTATATTTAATTTTTGTATAATCGTTACCGAACTCGATATTTAAGCGTTTTATTGAAAACTAAAGCTCAAGTTCATTAATGGGTGGTGAAATCCGACCAGGGAGGAGGTTGAGAGACTGGGGATTTCAAATTTTCGAAATATCCCAAAAAAATGTATAGAAACAATCTTATTGTAAATGCTATATTCGATAAAGGTTTTTACATACACTTGTTTTCTCTATCTTGAATATTAACAGAAATATTTTCACTTTTTTTAGTTTTCATCCTCTACTAAATCCTAACTCCTACTTATTAACTAGAAGTTGTTATAACATGAACCACTTCATTCTAAGGTTAAATACGAAATACTGATTTCATTTATGAGATGAATGTAACTCGAAAATGGTCAAGGCAGGATCAAAGGGTGTGGTGTTTAGAGGGGAGATAATTCAAAAATTAAAAATATCTCATTTATTTGAGTCGTGTCGAAAAATGTTGTACAACCAATCTTTTTAAAGTATTGGTGTTCTAATATCGTTGTTCTCTACATTTTTTAGTGGCATAAATATCAAGCTAGTTACTCATAATTTTTGTTCTCACCCTTCTGTAAACCCCCACTTCTAGTCGGATTTTTACTAAGACATAGAAAATATGTGGGGACACCATTACTGTATTATCATACTAAGACGTGGAAAATCTGCTTACGCTTCGCTTGCGTGAGGGACGTTTAGCGGATTTCCCTTAAGGGAAATCAGCTATTGAGGTCGTACTCATGACGCGAGTTTTGAAAATTTCTTCAAATGCCCATCGATCCTACCCAGGAGATGACGAAAATGAGGTCCGTTCAAAATTATATATATATATATATGTCTGTTAGCGCTCTAGCGGTCGCAATTTATGTTTGATCGTTACCAAAGTTCATATTTAATAGTTTTATGTAAAAAGAAAGATCAAGTTCGTTAATGGCTGAAATCGGACCAATGGGAGGGGGATTCTGGAAAATTCGAAATATCTCCGTTATTATGCGTTGGATCGAAAAATTGTAAAGAATAAATCTTATTGCAAATTACATTTACTATAAATATTGTTCTATACAATGTTTCTGTATCTTAAATATTAACCGAAATATTTGAATTGTATTGTGTGTGTGGTCGGCAGGAGTCGGCTATGTTCGGGACTTTCCGCCGAGAACTAGTGCGGCCGTTTTCGTAACTATAAGCCCCTCGTGAATAGGTTTAGAGAGCCCTTACTACTACTGTTATTATTAGGGAGATTTCTCTATTGTAAAACTTCACGTGGGAAATCTGCTTAGTTTACGCAGCCCCTGCGTGACGGACTTTTTTTTATATTTATGCTTGGCGTAGAACGTTTCATTATATAACAGCTTGTTGTTTCTATGAGATGAGTAGGAGTTGAGATTTACTACTACAAAAATTATTCCATCATCTCCGTTAATATTTAAAAAAATGATGTAAATAACAACATATATAAACAACTAAATTTAAAAAAAGATTAGTTATATAAAATCAGTGGTCGCTTAGAAAATTTGGAGAATAGCAAGAAAATACTCAGATTTTCGAAAGACTTAGAAGACTCCAAACGGAAGCACATTCTAGTTATCTGAAAGCTCCCATCCCTGTAACAGAATTGAATATAGTAATAATTATTACTTCTTTTTGAACCAAACTATGTTTAAATCGTTTTAACGTACTAATCTTTATATTATATTGAGAAACATTAAGCTTAGAAGGAATAACAATTGTAAGTTGTAGGGTGTGAAGAGTTGGATATAAACCAAGAGTGAAGTTTGATAGGGGAGGTGGCATATTAGGTTACCTATCCCGAAGGTTATACACCCTCTCCAACCCCTCGGCACAGTCTGCGCCTCTATTAGCTTGAACTCTTATATATACCTCTATGCAGAACAATCAATACAGCCTTCTGTAGGAGATTAATATTTCACGTAAATATTTATATGACCTTCCTTCTGAAACATTAACAGGATTTGCCTATTTTAGGATATTGGAGATAGAGTAACAGGGGTGTAAAAACCTCTTTTATAAAGAAAATATATTTTTTTTTCGTCTCGTTTAAAAGATTTAGATAAGGAAATCTATGTACATTTATGAAACTCGGATTACAAACCTCCTTCAAAAATAGAGTTGATTTCCTTAAATCTTAAGGGAAAGGGGTATCCTAATATTTCTGTCACTATTGTTAATTAAGTAAAAGTCCGTCACGCTGGGGCTGCATAAACTAAGTAGATTTTCCACGTGAAGTTTTACAATAGAGAAATCTCCATACGAGAGCCAAACAGTTACGGCCAACTAGCTTTTAGTGGGAAACTCACTCGTCCGCTATCGGGCCACATTTAATAAAAATGCTAAAACCTTGTTAATATTCAAGATATAGAATAAATATATAGAACAATATTTATAGTAAATTTAATTTGCAATAAGATACAATGTTTTGATCCGACGTATGGTAACGGAGATATTTCGAAAATCCCGCCCTCTAAACCCCTCTCCCACTGGTCCGATTTCAGCCATTAACGAACTTGATCTGTCTGTTTGCATAAAACGTTTAAATATCGGGTTTGGTCGGGATCAAACAACAATTGCGACCGCTAGAGCGTTAACAGACATATATATATATATATATATATATATATATATATATATATATATATACAATTTTGAACGTACCTAATTGTAGTCATCTCCTGGGTAGGATCGATGGACATTTGAAGAAATATTTCGAAAATCGCGTCATGAGTACGTCCTTAATAGCTGATTTCCCTTAAGGGAAATCTTTAAAAATCTGTAAAAACACTTTTTGGTTCCTCGCTAAAATTGTCCCATAACACTTATTTATATTTAATTACTTACTTTTGTACGGCTCCATATGGTCCATAACTGTATTTGCTTATCAACTTCGGAAATTCTCTGGGGTTCATTGTTACATATTTAACACTGATATGCATTACTTCACTATTAGCATATTTAGTACTGAAAATTGAAGTGCTAAAACACTTAAATAAAAGGGGGGAGGGATTTTGAATTCTCGAATTCCCCCCTGTCTCCACTCCAATAATTCCCTTTGGCTTACAGCTATGAACTAGTGAGATCTGCAGTCTTGAATGGATTGTTAAATATCGATTATGGTATATATCAAATACATTTTCGTGTCAAGAAATGAAATCCAAATTTATGATGCTATTTGCATGCATCTCACGAAGCAATGACCTGTTGACAATAATATTCGGTGTTTTAGTTTGGAAAAAGACGTTTTATGATATATTCCCGCATTGTTAAAAGTCAATTTACTAAAAGTGGGGTTTACGTAAGGCTGGTTCAAGGTATTTATATCATTTTGATCGGACCTAATTTTCGTTATCTCCTAGGTAAGACAGATAGACATTTGAAGATTTTCCTAATTCGAAAATCACAGTATGAGTACAAACTAAACAGCGGATTTCCCTTAAAGGAAATCTGCTAAAAATAAATATTAAAAAACGTTTTTTTCAGCATCTGAGTGATATATATTTAAAATACGAGACATTCTAAAAATATAATTTTGAACAAGCAATCAACTTTTTGAATAATATGCTATATGTACAAAGTACATATAAAAGCAGGTGACATCACATAGGAATAAATATGAGAAAATTTCAAGAGATTATTCAATTCATCTTGTCTGAGAAATTTAGCCCAAGGGATTTTCATTTATTTTTTCTCTCTAGCTGAAGTGTTCCTCCTCTATTCGTCTCTCTTTCAACCTCTCATCATCTCTCTCTCTCTCTCTCTCTCTCTCTCTCTCTCTCTCTCTCTCTCTCTCTTTCTCTCGCTTTCTCTTTCTCTCTCACCCCTCCGGTTTGATGTTTGTCTGGTTTGACCTCTGACATTTCCCCATTCGTATACAACAGCCGCCATGAGCACATCCAAGGATAGCCACTCTGTTCCACCCCATCTTATTCATTCTCTAAAAATAGCATTTACTAATGAACTTTAATTCCTATGGCAGTTTATAGTTTTTCATCTTCCTCATAAAAATACAAATTACAAAAATATAATTGGCAAGCCATGAAGTAATGCGGTCGCTACTTATACCTAAACTATTCCTCTGAGTTTTAAGTTCTTGCCTTTAATTTTAAAATAGACAACTTTGTTGCAGTGCTAAACCCTTTAAAAGATTTAAGATCCCACCGTCATTAAAAGAATCAAAGAAAATCAGGCGAGGACACTACATTACTACCTTGTGCACTGTATTAAATTATTTACATTTAATTTAATCCATTTTGCCTGGCATAATATTAAGTGTTGTTATTTATTAACGTCCATTTTGTGCTCCAATGCCTAATTAGGATGGATTGTTTTACAGGTTAACACCCCTTTCTAGCGAGGTTGGGACTTTGGATTTTATTTGATTAGTTAGTAACTAAATACATCCCTATTTCCCCAGCGGATATCATGCCCACAATGTTTATGTTTGACAAGTGGCCTCAAGTCTTACTTGCTGAACCTAGATTAGTGTGTTCGATTCCAACCTTGGCAATACGAATTAATTTGGAGACGTACTCATCAAATAAAGTCTTCAGTCAAACACTCTCTAGAAAAGGGTGCTTACCTTTAGATGACTCGTCTCAATTGGCCACGGTAGTACAAAGCGGACTTTATTATGCTAGATACGGCAAATAAGTTAACAAAAAAGTCCAGGAGCTGCATAAACTAAGCAGATTTACCTCCATAAACATAAACATAAATCTACATACTGCAAACACTTAACACCACCGTCAATATTAAGTGAACAAATATAAGCGGTACATGGAAGTACAATATTTAAATAATAGTAATAAAAATCATTGAATAAGATATGCACATCAAGTTATGTTGATTATACAACTCAACCGAATAGAAAGAACATCACTATATTAATTAGATCAATCTTGTAGATTATAAGGTACATTCATCTACTTATGGATGGACATAAGTAAGGGTACGGGACGAAGAATATAGATTTCTCATTTCCAACATTTTATTACATATCAAAGCTTTATTATTTTGTTATTAGAGCATGTTTTGATATATGCCTTCAAAAGAAAATCTCAGAACTAAATATCCACATAAAACTGTAGCAGTAGTAATTTAGCGCCAATATCCATTATATAAAGACCAAGAGAAACAAAGCGAGAGCTCTGAGGGAGGTGCAAAATTAAATATCTGATATTTAAATCTCGTTGATTTTTGGAAAATTTGGGCACAAAAACTTTTTTAGGCTTTTGAGTAATTTCAATCATAATTTTTTTTGTCTTATAATAAAAATTGTCGAAGATATATTCGTAAATCCATTTGAACCGTATTTACTTTCTTCGTAGAATAAATTATATGTAAGATGTACGGTTCAAACTTGCGAAATTCAACAATTAAATGATGTGTTGAGTTAAAACAGAAGAAGGTAATTACTCATTAAACGTCACCTAATAATGATGAAATTATGAAAAGCATAATCCTTTCAGGGTTAGAACATTGTAATTAATAAATTAAACATAAGCTTCAGGCTTGTTTATAGTTACATGTTAATTAATTCGTTTTTTGTATGACTTTGTTGTAATATGAACTTGAATAATTAAAGCTACACTAGAAGAGAGTGAATGACTTCAAGCGGAGCACCCAATTATTCCAGCGATTTGTTACATTGTTGTTTTAATGTACGAATTGATGAAAACATTATGTACTTGGATATAATATTATTAATATAATGAATATTTTCAATAATGTGTAAGATTTGAGACAATTTATTAGATATATAAAGTAGTTCTCATATTTGTACTTCGGACCGCTTTTGGGGAAAATTGTTTTTTCGTTGTTACTTGTTAGTTAATTAATAACAGTGAATACTATTGTACTCGTGCTTATGCTTTATATGGTGATGCTTGATGTTTCGAATATTGAGCTGGGATTGACTATACGTTTTAAAAATATGAGAAGATCTGTCAATTATATTCTATGACATTTATTGAACCGATTAATTTGAACGGAGATAACGCATATAACATGTGAATGAAGTCACGTTAAACAATGTACAACAAAACGTATAGTTTATTTATTTAAATAGAAGTACAGGAAATCATGTGGTGCATAAATCAGTTTTATAAATATATATACAACAAAACAAGCTGCCCTGGAGGGCTCCCATCAGTGACAGCCTCCAAATCTGCCTAAGTTCTTAAATTTAAAAGTAAGATGTCTCTTTTCTTTATTATTTTTAAAACAAGAAATTCCAATTAAATTCTGATGTGCCATTTGGAAGGGAGAGCAACTGCTAAATATACAAAAAACTTTATGTGGTGCTTTTATTTTTATAAATGATAATTTATAATTCTCGCCGAGTGCTTGATTACCACAGTAGATAAATTCTGGTGGTCCATTGTGGATAATCCCAGTTCTCTTAAAACTTCGGCTGTTCTATGGGATATTGCATCTCTTGCACCTATGAGCAAATCATTAACGCTCTACTTTTAGAGTATTTTTGGTTGAAATACACACAGCAAGGTTCATATGGTAAATCCTCCTGTTTTTCTGAACTTCTTCTGTTGATTGGTTGATATTTGTTTCGAACCTTACTGTGGGATCTAGTATGGCTCCTTCGTTTGTGTTTCTTTTGATTATTATTATGTCTGCTCGTTTCGGCGATCCATCAGACGACTTGCACGTAACTTCTTCATAGACTTCCCAATTCTTATTGTACCTTTTTATTAATTGGGCTATGTCCGTTCTAACTTTATGGCGACGGCTGCTGCGCATCAACTCTCCGAGCTGCAAGAACCTAGGACATGGGGTAGAGTTTCAATCTCACTGCAATGGCGGCAGCGGCTTGATCCTAGGTTCCTACCAGGGATTGAGTACACAGAAATCAGGTTGACATTCATTTTGATAGCCGTCGACCATCTGAACAGGAGAGCCCCTTTTTCTCAGACACCCTTTGATTGCTAGACTTCCATTCGCTAAAACCGGTGACTCCTTTCCCTTTGGATGGGAGGGAACTCCATTCGACAAACGATTTTTCCCTAAGTTCTTGACGAAATTTTGTGACATCAATTTCAGCCTATTTTTCGAAATGTAAACCATTGAAGCATTGTGCTATTTCTTCTTCAAGCCATGACATAGTCATTATTATCATTGATGAGGGTCAGGCAAATATTGAGGTGCTGAAGAAACGCTACCATTCAGCCCTGAACAAGCCCAACCCTCGCAAATATCTTGGTGCATACATCATAGTATCAGAAGAGTGAAGAGAGAGAGAATTTCTTTGATATATATATATATATATATATATATATATATATATATATATATATATATATATATATATATATATTAGTAGCAATTCACGATATAATGGTTTCTATTTATTCACAAAGCTCGGACAAATATTTTCCTGTATGAAACAGAATGATGGCGACAACACAATCGGCAAATAGACATTGTGTAAAATAGGTGGGTTATCTCGATATTGGAACCATTATAGATTAATAATTACTACGTTTGATCAAAAAGTTTAATTATTGAATTATCTGGTATCTTAAATATTTTACTTTCGCTGCCACGAAATGTTAGTGATCGTGAACTAACGTGGTGGTACTTGGATCAAGGTCAGTTTAAGTCTGAATAATGTCCTTGACACTTTTTCCAGTATCCATGTTTGGTCAAGTCTTTAGAACTTCCTTGGACAAAAACATATAGTTTGGTCCTAGTTTAGAACTAAGAAAGAAACTAAATTCATTTTGCTTTTTTTTAATACGTATGTACGAAATACCTTTCAGTTGAAACTCTTTGACTAATAAGCTATGGTTATTTCCATAGTATATACATATATATATATATATATATATATATATATATATATATATATATCCTATAGCGTCTCTCATGGAAGACTAGTATTGCGGAAGGATTGATTAGAAACCTATTTAAGCATGTAATTCAAAACTCTAGAATTGCTCACCATTTCTAAATAGTTTCTAGAGAGATGCGAAGGCAAACTGTATATGTGAATACTCAGCCGTAATAAGTAATCAGACCGGGTTCAGTGAAGCCTTGCAATGGGTAATGTATACTCACATCGTTCAGTGTGAATATATCCATGCCAAAGGCGGTTACTCAGTTTATCTTCATGCTTTATCTTTAATTTAAACTAGCTCATGCCAGCAAGGGGGCTACGCCCCCTTGACCCTTTTGGCAAACCGATGCCTTCGGCATCGCCACAGTGGTAAAGCAATTCCTACGGGATCGCCGTAAATCGACTCGGTTTTCGTCCTCGCAATTTCTAAATTTTGTATTTTCCAGGTTCGTCACTCTTACTGTTACATCTGTAAAGTTTATCCGAAAAACTAAAAATGATCCCCATTCGGTTGGGAAAGAATTTATTTCGTATATTGTATCATTCAAGAAGAGAAGTAAATAACACTATTTACCTGACGAAAAATGAAAGACCCATATTTACGAAAACCTTAATAATAAGAGATGCAATTGATGTACAGTACCTTGAAAAATATACATTATAATAAACCGTTTTATTTACGTTTGTTAATAGGGGAAGTACGAAAAGACTATTTAATTGTCAACAATCAAAATAAGTAAACTTAAAATGCAAGTCAAAATAAGGAATTAAAAGGTTTTGCAAATAAAAAACATTGAGAGTAAAAATGGGATAAGGAAAAGAAGACGTTTTAGTTCTATTATTGGCTGGTAGAATGCGCACTGCACGGCTTAACAAAACTAAGAGTTCTAGACCAATAATAGATATAAGTCAAAACCCTCAACAATAATAATGCAAATACATAAATATAAATAAAGAAAAGAAAAGAATTTCAACATTCAATTAAATCAAAATAAATTTGGATAATAAATAACAGTGTTTGAAAGTGAAAACCTCTCGCTGTTGCAAGCAGCGTTAATTAGATAACATACTTAAACTCCAAGGACACATTGACACATCTTTCACCCCCCATAATATTGTACATATTTGTAAATAAAATTTTTCAGCAAAATTAAGTAGTTTTAAGTATTAGTTAGTAGATTAGGTTAGTTTTAGTTTTTAGGAAGAGCCCCCCATGGATGCCCCTTTTGGTCGAGCGAGCCCCCCTCTCCCCTTAGGTTAATTAGGCTAGTTTTAGGTAAGTTTAGATTTATTTGTATATACTGCGTGTGTGTGATCTATCATCTTTTCTTTCTTCCTCCTCCTATCCTCCTTTCCTCTTCTTTCCTTTTCCTTCTATCCCACACCCCAGCTGGCGTCCATACCCGCCGTCAGCTAAACCTCAACCCAATTATATCACCCTAATATAAGTCTGGCAATCCCCCCTTCAAATAAAGCTCTGGGTTTAGCATAAGGGCCTTTTCTTCCTCTCACCTAGTAGCCATCCGACTACATTAGTACCAAGCAATTTAATTTAGCTGAGTATTAGCTAAAAAAAAAACAAAAAAAAAAAAAAAAAAAAAAAAAAAACATTGACACACCCCTCTTGGTACCGCCCGTTACCGAGAACCCCTCACCCAAGCTCTATTACAACCCAACACCTTTACAACTCCCCCTTATAATAGAGCTCACTGCTCAGGAAAAGGGAAAACTGCCTTCACCTTCTTAGGTTTGATAGACCAATCCCCACCGACCAAGGCAAAAGCAAACTAGGGCCTCAGATAAAAAAAAACTAAAAAAAAAAAAAAAATAAAAAAAAAAAAAAACATACATTGATTGGAACTATAGTTCAGTAGAAGGGGAACAATCATTCATACCCCCCGGTAGGTCACACTACCTTAACACCAACCATCAAAAAGCTGGGTATCAGATAAAAAAAACACACACATTGACAAACATATTAACATTTCATTACATTTCCATTAACCTCGCCCTTCGCCGGATATTTTTTCCCGGCTCGACCACTGTGCAGCTATTCTCCCCGCGTCTTCTGACTTGTCGAACGACAGACCACCTACATCGTGGGACCTTAAATGCCTAAATTTACGCGATTATATATGGAATTTTTCAATTTTTTTCTCGACTGCTAAAGACCAGAGACCGATGTGGTCTTTGGGCATTTGTAGCGGAGTGAATGCCGGAGAAGTAGCAAAAACTGGCGTCGGCGTAGGCCCATCGGGAGAGTGGCGGAAAGAGCATAGTTTTGCGAGAGTATATTTTGGAGGAATTACAGAACTCAAAATAAATCGGTTGTAATGAGTCGTTTTGTGAAATGTTATAGAACCAATCTTGTTACAAAATCGATGCTCTACAATTGTTATTCTACACACTTTTTCATAACTCAACTATTAAGAGAGCTATTCGCACAATGCCACTAAAGTAAGGCGATTTTTTGAAAAAAAACAAAACAAAATACGACCACGTATACTTGAAACAAACACAATCCAACACACACGACTCTATTTGTAATCTATCCGCCCAGAACTCTGCCAAATCTCGTGACCGTGGTGCAAAATGAGCCTCAGTTACACCCCAAAGAGTCCTCAAAAACAGGGTCAAAATGGCCGCACAGGTGGTGCCGTCAGAGGACCATATCTCGCTCCAGAGTGGAGATTCCGGAAATCTGACAATTTTTCAAAGAAAAAAACTCGCATACGGGTTTGGCTGAATAATTACGGACCAAAATGTCGACTTTCCGAATCCGGCGATTTTGACCACTTTTATCAAAAATTCTCACTCTTCCAATTCGAATAGGATTTTTTTTAAACTGGCTCGGCCTCTGTTCAGCTACTCTCGCCGCGTATTCTGACAGGTCGAACGACACACCACCTAAATAGTGAGGGCTTAAATGGACTGATTTAGGCGAATATTTTTGGAATTTTGCGATCGCCAATTATTTTCTCGCCTCCTAACAACCGGGGACCAAGGTGGCGCTTGGACGTTCGTAGGGAAGCGATTGCCGGAGAAGGGTGTGAAATCGGCGGGGTCCCCCGGGAGAGGAGGGGGAGGGGTGGAAAGAGAGGAGTTTTAGGATAGGCGATTTTGGAGGGCCCGTACAGGGCGGTGGAGCGCGGTACGGGAAAACGCTTCAATGGTTACCTAGACCGTACGCTGGAGCTGAAAAATGACGCTTCGAAAAGAAAAAATGAGGCGATAGAACGGGAGTTTCAGGGCGCGCAAGAAAAAGTATACTTTCGAGTTCGATCGTCATTTGTCGGGACGGCAGACGGCGGTTATTCTCGTTTTAGGCGTCGAACGAAAGGGAATGTATCCCCCGAGTTTTTACCCCGATCGGTAAATCAATACTTGAAACGGCCAGAGAAATAGCGAATTTAACGCGTCGCGGGGGAGGTTCGGAATAAAAAATTTCGGAAGGGCTTATCTCGCCGGGAGTGGGAGCTACCTCGAATCCGACAATTTTTCAAAGCAAAAAGCGACCATGACGAACAAAACGGTACCTCAATCTCGAAAATCCACCGAGCGGTTCGGGCTAAACAATTCAGGAAGAAATCGGTTTGTGACTTTAAATAATAGAATTTTATCCTACACTAAGACTTAAAAGGTGTTGGCTTCGTGCGGAAGAATCATTTTGCATATGTCTGGAATTAAGTAGGAACACTGAATACGAAATTCTGCTTTTGATTTGTCAGTATATATTCGTATAGTCTCGAAACTTCTATTACAGGCTTGAAGGCTTCTATGTT
This sequence comes from Riptortus pedestris, assembly GCA_019009955.1. Classification (NCBI taxonomy): domain Eukaryota; kingdom Metazoa; phylum Arthropoda; class Insecta; order Hemiptera; family Alydidae; genus Riptortus; species Riptortus pedestris. Next base: position 128,527,241 of record CM032232.1, on the reverse strand, counting down.
TACGTGTTTTTCGTATTTCCTAGAAGAATTGATATTCAAGAGGTAAATCACTTTCAAATAATTTGAACACTTTTGGTGTATAAAGGTTTTTGTTTCAGAATTTTAGCAGATTTCCCTTAAGGGGAATCAGCTATTGAGGTCGTACTCCTAAAGCTATTTTTGAAAATGAGGTCCCTTTAAAATTATATATATATATATATATATATATATATATATATATATATATATATACATATATATGGTTCATAAGAGAAATCTGCTAAAAGAATAAATAATAAAACAATTATGAATATTTTTTAATTTCAATTAGAATATTTACAGTTTATTATTATTTATTAACTTTTTGCAACTAAGGCTAATTGGGACGGGTTATCTACAGGTTACCACCCTTTTCTAGCCATAACATTTATAGTCAATAACTGAATGTACACAAAAAATATATATTTACAGTTTAAACATATCCATTTCCAAGAGAGGACGACACGTTATGATAAACAAACTTTCGTGTATGCAGGCTCCAGGATCTCGAAAATTTACTACGTGAAGGAAATAAAAATACGAATCTTCCGTGATATATTGCGTTTTGTTTGACCCGAAGCAACCAGGCAAATCTTCAATGTTAGTAATATTTAATAAATTTCTATACATTGTGAATCTCAGAATTAAAGGTTAATATATGTCAAAATAATTTTATTTAATTCACAATATGTGCTGAAGAAAAGTGATAATATATTGTAGAAATAAGACTTTGAGCTTAGTGAAAACCGTGCAATTCTATGGAGAGGAAAATTGTCTCGTCGGAGAGAGCAAGTCCTGATGAACAAGACTGTTTCTAATTTCTCGCTTCAGTCAACCAGGATAGGATCGTATGTCAGTGCAAATGTATAACACCCACATGGGGGCTTATAAAAACTCATTTATAATGGATATAATGCTTAACCTATAAACATCAATATGGTTATACATGAATGATACATTACACAATTTAAAAAACATTGCTTTCCGAGATTATTCTGTCTCCAAGAAGATTAATAAGATGTTTCTGAAAAAAAATGAACTTCTTTACAAACAACATTTTCACTATCTTCTCGAGACTGTGTTTTCCACATTCACAAACCAAAGGTCGGACAATTTTCTACAGCAGAAGATGAGGGTTGTTAACGGCGTCTTTGATCTCTCCTCATATATATTAATTTTCTTAATAAACTCAATTCATTCTGCCAAAAAGTGGGTGGGGGGGGGTGGCTTTTTTTTCTCCCCATAGTAACCCTATGATTAGTTATTTATTTGAATACATATTCTATTGCCACGTGACATATTACATGTTTGATGTTGTTTAAATACATTTTTACATTCTATACTCTTTAATGGGTTATTACCATATAATCAAATATTATATAAAAAATGATAATCATTAAAAATAATAATAAAAATAGAATGTAAAAATAAAATTTTGAAATATGTAAAATAATTACTAATAAAATTAATAAATGAAAAAGAAAAAACAAATTAAATAAAGTTCGGCTCAACTGATGTTATTTTTCTATTCTTTAATTTGGGAGTATATGTAAGGTAAATACATTGAATTATAATTCTCTTCCCTCACAATCAACTTTATATTATAATGTATTTTTGCTACATCCATATCTATACTTTTGGTAAATTTTATGAGTTTTTTATTATATTTATTAAATAATATATGAAGTGGTTCTTGCCAATTACCTTCTTTTAAAATTTTGTTCATTATGAAATTTGATCTATTTTGATTAAATGTTGAACAATCATAGAGTATATGTAAAAACGTTTTTGTTGTCTATGTGTCAAAAGTACATTTTTCATTGTCTTGAGTTTTATATCTTGTTAAATTACATCCTGCCTGTCCGTTAGAAATTGTGTACTTTTGTGATGGTGACTCTTAATTGTGTTATAGTTGTGAGTTATATTTGGTTTGTATTGATGTTAGCGGTAGGATTTGTTGTTGTTGTTGGTCGTCCATCCTCTGTTCCATTTGTGTATTGTGTGTGGGGGGGGGATATTTGTGATCAACTTAATACATATATGATATTCTTACTCTGTTATTAAGTTAAAATTAGCACATTGGTTCATACAGGTGGAAACTTTATCAAGGGAGTATGTACTCAAAAAATCATCCTTCCAATTTCGAGTTCGGACAGGTAATAAGTATATTTTTTGCACACACACACATAGACATACTTATATATATATATATATATATATATATATAATTTAGTACACGTATTGAATGCTCATTATATCACCCTTTGTAAAGTCCCCTTAGTTAATTCAGTTTCTGCTCGATGGACATTTGCATGTTTGATTAGATGTCAAGAAAAGGCTCTTACGAAAATAAAGCCATTATAATGCATCGAAGATTGCAGATGAGTGAATTAAATGAACATTTTTCCATCAGTTGACAGAAACTTCACAAAGTATAAAATTCATAAAAACATAAACTCAGATCATGAAGCAAAATTAAATAATTGTGATCTTCATCATAGCTGTAGGTAGACAAGTCCTTTAGAGAAGGAAAAACTAAGGGTGTTAAAAAAGCAAGTTTATTTGCTTAATTTTAACACTAACGGCCTAAAAAATTGGAAAGCTTTTCACGATTTTTTAATTTCTAGAAGACTTCTCAAATTCAACGATCTAAGAATTCAAAAACTTCAAAGGCCTTCTTCAGAATGTGTAGTAATGCTTTAACACCGATGAACAAGGGTAAGTAAGTAGAGGGTGGAAGGAGCTGTTATTACCACTAACGTTTTGTTTATTAACGTCCTCTTTGTTCTATTAAGGGTAGTTGGGACGGGTTATCTACAGGTTACCACATTTTTTCTGGCCAGAGTGACTAAGGATTTTATTTGATGAGTTCATCACTCAATAAATTCCTATTGACCAACCCATTAACGCACAAGACATGTTAGCCCCCAGCAGCAAAAACATATAAATTTATTCTATATTTAAACTTATTATTTTAACACAAAATAAAACGTGGTTAAATAAGACAATACACCGGTCACATTCCTCTGTAATTTTTTCAATAATTTTCGTTTAAACCAATTTAAAATGCATTATTTCTGTTATGACTTGTAACTATCGTCTATGTTTCGCTCAGCATTTCTTTATCAAACTGGTATGACTCACCCTTAGTTAGTTTGTGCTAATATACGTGCAATAAAAATAAAATATATTTCACACGTAGCTTGCTCAAATAGTTTACCGTAATTTTCAGATTTCGATTTATCAATAGTTTAAATAAAAATCTACAACCTTTTTCGAAAACGCTTGTTGAATTAAATAAGGAAATTGACTCACTGAATGAATTTGATCTATGTTGAACGCCCGAAGGACGCTTTTCCTGCCTAAGCCTTTCCTCTTCTTCATCTTCATCTTCCTCGGGCATGATGTCGTCCATTGACTCGGTTTTCCGCATCTGAGGGAGGCGGAAGTCGATCTGCTTCGAGCTGGAAAATATAAACACAGCGTATAATAGTTGAGGGCAAAAGTCAAACAACTTAGTGCAGAAATAAATTCTAAAAAATTGTGAGTAGCTTCCCAGGGCGTTTTTCTGCTTCTCCCTCATATATGCAAATACATTCTTGCTAAAGTTAATATATTTATTTGTTTGTATCTCAATTTTAACGATTCACCATCATTTTCGTGTTGTCTTAAAAAAAAAGAAACTTGGAAAACCACCGTAACTAAATCCCAATGCTAGTAATCTCTCTCTCTCTCTCTCATTCTAAATATATAAACTAGAAAAGGTAACCAGCATGCCCAGGTAAACAATGATGACAGACTAAAGATGGTAATCTTATAGCAAGACTTCAATGAGTACAAATACATTTCACTCCAGGACGTAATGTTTTTTCGAATTAACTAATCCTAATCTATCCCTCTACACTTTTTGACTCACCGTGTTTAAATAATTCAAACCATAATCCGAGCACATATAGTTTAAGCATAGTTTAGCACGTAAGGCTATAAATAAATAAGGATTTCACTTCCCGTAATGACAGCATTTCACAAGAAATAAGTGAACTCAATTAACTTTGTTAGCCTCCCGTCTATTTCCGCTCTCGCATTAGAGTTATCAACATTCTTCTCCTTAAATTATTGATTCAAAATATTATTGTAATAATTTTTCTACCTGATGGAATTAAATAATAGTGTTACTCTAAAAATAATTTCATTTATATTCAAAAAGCTAGTCGAGGGGAAGATATCGTAGCCGTCTCTGCAACCTAAGTAATACTTTAAACAATCATATCGAGTTTAAACGCATATTGTCTTTTGTCATAATGGCATTACCATTAACGTATAATATTTATGATAGTACATATTTGTTTCAGTAACATGAAGATATCGGAAATAAGATAATAAATTACCAAAATCAAAGAGTTTGATTCCCTACTATTTCCGCTATTACTCCTTGAGGAAATTCATCATGATTTTGTTTTAAATAATACATTATACAAATTAAATAATGGAAATGCTCTTATAGTTTAAATTTCTATTGGAAATAAATAATAAAGTTATTTTCTAGTAAATAAATAAATGATGAGGGGGGGGGCGGAGATTTATAACGTCACTAATCCGAATCATACATAGAACTAACTAAATAATCGAAATAGATAAGACTAAAACATAACATCATTTGTCATAATATGCCTATATTAAAAACACTTAAATAAGTACTAATAAAATCGTTGACTCCCGCTATAGATTTAAAGTATATCCCGAATTTACTTCATTTTACGACAAAAGTGAATGTAACAAAATTGTTCTAAATAACAAAGTAAACAACTTCTGTTATGTGCACGTATGCCGAAAAACAAATAGAAAATGAAATATAGCGAATTTTTACTTCAGGCCTCCATTATAACTCCCACTTCCGTTCGAGCCTAAAAATTTTAATATAGCTTATAATCATAGAACAATTAATGCTAATTCACATACCAAGTTTTGTTAAGTTCGGTTCAATTGTTAGTGCCCAACAAAATTGTTAGCTCCCGCTTTAGTTTTTAGTATATATCTCGTTCATTTTTTGTTATACGAAAAATGTGAATATAACAAAAGTTACTTTAAATAACAAAATAAACAACTTTTATCATGTGCATATTTGCAGAAAAACCAATAGTAAACGAAATACTGCTATTTTTAAATTCAGTCCTTCCTTATAACCCCAACTTATCATATGGCTTATAATAATTAAGGCGTCAGTGCTAATGCACATACCGAGTTATATTTAGTTCAGTTGAGTCTTTTGTGCCAAATAATATTGTTGACTCCCGCTATACTTTTTAGCGTATAACGGGTAAATAACAAAGTAAACAACTTTTGTTATGTGCATATATGCCGAAAAGCCAATGGGAAACGAAATATCGCTATTTTTAATTTCAGGCCTCCCTTATAACCCCAACTCCCGTTCGTCTTAGAGAAAATTAATATAGCCTAAAGCCTAAGTTGGGTTAGTAGTAATATACATACCAAGTTTCATAAATTTCGGTTCAGCCGTTTATGCGTGAATAGGTAACCAACAAACAAACACGAAAAAAAACAAAATGCAGTTATGATGTCAATGACTATGTCTAATTGGGATCTTGAGGTTACCATCCTTTTCTAGACAGGGTAGAATTAATGATTTTATTTAAAGTATTCATCACAAATAAATAAATATATATATATATATATATATGGTGTGATTGTTTTTTGGAGTTTTAGTCAATGTTGGTGAAAAAGTCTTAGTTTAAGCCGATATTTCGAGAATCTTTATTTTCTCTTCTTCACGGCTGTAAAAATACAGGTACTACTTTATAATATTGCACATTGTTATTTAACTAGAATGTAAAAAGGTTTTTTTTTTTCTATTATTACTTAACAAGACTAAAGATACTTAAAACCTATTACACATAACTATTGCACTTAGGACTAGTTGTATGAAAGTTATTGAGTTATTGTTATGTTATTATGTTACAACAGTTATTGTTCTGTACTATTACAATTATTGTTATATTTTATTAAAGCGGTTCTTATTTTGTACCTAAGTTACTATTTTATTGTTATATTTATTATGTTGCAACAGCTATTTTTTGTGGTATTACAATTATTGTTATATTTTCTTATGTTGTACCAAAGTTACTATATATTTTATCAAAGCCACCTTCATGTTATGTTATAGCTATTATGTTATATTATTCTAAGCTGGTACAACTATTATTGCTATATGTTACCACTATTATTATTATATATTGTTAAATCTATTTGCATGCTATATTAATGATACTATGTTGTTGTTATTTTTATGTTACAACTATTATTCTATTATGTTACAGTTAATGCTGTATGTTGCTACAATTTTTGTTATATTTTATGAGAGCCACACACATATATTCATATACATAACACTCGGGCACCCCATAACACCAGAATATATATAATACTCATATCATTATTATTATAAATGTATATATATAAATAATTATGGTAACACACAACAATAACAGTTGTAACACAGTAAAATAACAATAACTTAATAGCTTTAATACAACATGAGAGTGGCTCTGATAAAATGTAACAACACTTGTAGCAACAAACAGCATTTTTTTTCCATATCTGTTAACAGTTTCATTGAAGGGTTAAGATCATATTCGTTAATAACTAAAATCGGACCCAGAATAGGGGGGTTTAGAAGAGGGGTGGGGGTTAAAGGGAATAACTAAAAAAGTCCGGCCTTTTTATGAGTCGAAAAGATGCAATGAAAATAATGATGCTCTAAAATTGTTCTCGTAACTCAGATATTAAACGAGTTATTTCGTTATTTCTTGTTTTCGTCGTCAGTATTCCCCCACTTGTACTCATGAATTTTTTCTTAGAAATAGACAATATATAGTGAAATAAAATCACCAGTGTGGTTAGGGGGTGGGTATGCAGGAAATCTGCTTAGTTTACGCAGGACATTTATCGTCTTTGCAGTACGAAGAATGCATGCAAGTGGATACATCCTCAACAGCTGATTTTCAGCGAAATCAGTTGTAAGATACATCCAGCAAATAAAGCCTCTTAAGTCATTTGTTTATTTATTTTGTTTCAGGATATGCGTAAGACAATTAGTGAAAACAAGATGAAAGAATATAAATTAAAATTTATGATATAAAGTCTTAACAATGAACGAAGCACCTTCTCCGCTGTTGTAGATAACGAGACAGGTCCTGCGTCACGGCCTCCTTGAATGATTAACATGAGATTAATATCTCGTTACGAGAGACAAAGGCTCCCTGAAGCCATCAGCTCTTGTTTCGGACTTATCTTCCTTACCTACTTATCTCGCTTATTAAGTTAGAGCTCTCGAAGAACAGACTTTGCCCCAGAGCAAAGTCCCTGATTATCATTCGTTCATTATACTACAATTACAAAAGCACCATCATCATTTCCTAATACAATCTTTCTTGTCGTCATTTTATGTTGCTTGCTTAAGCTTTGCAGCTTCAAACAAATTAGTAACTTTATGTAAATGTGTTTGAATTAGTCATATCTCTTTGGAGTTGCAATAAAATAAAATCTGGTAATTTATTCTCTGTTTTATTTCAAACTAACTAAGAATATCATCTATCATTAAATACAGTATAATACATTTAGTACATTCCTTCCAAGCCTCCTAAGTAAACATTATTGGCCTCCTAAGACACACCAACGTGTTAATTATTGCTATATTTTTATTGGCTAACTTGTTGAACCGCAAAAATGATTATGACACAAAATGTGAGGTAAATTAATTTCGATGTGTCCATGTTTGCTGAGAAACGAAATATCCTTTTTTTAAAAATTAAATTGATTTCTGTAGAGACACCTTTCCAGTTCTTAACTGTATATAGTAGCATAACCTATATCCTTAGTCAGTTTGTTAGACAAACAGTCTACTGTCTAAGATGAGGTATGTGTAATATTCCCAATCTTCAGTAAGTTATTTTATTTTGGTAGGTGACATATATTTTTAATCATTTATTTATTTAAACAAGATCAGCAACGACGGCGATTGGCTCATCAATAGTCATCCAAAAAAAAAAGAAAAACAGAAAAAAAAACTAAATAAAGAGAAAGGAAATAAAACTTCCAGAAGTATTTCAAGCGATCTGCATTCCTAAGGCCATATGTCTTGTAGAGTGTATGAAAATATCAGGACAATGAAAACGTAAATGCAGAATAAAATATATGAAAAACAAAAAAAAAACGAAAAGAAGAAAGCAAGAAAAATATAGAGGCATACACCCAAATAATGTAATAATAAATTAAGAGTGTGAAGAAGCAATACAATAGTATATTGTAACTGTTAATGTTTTTTAGATGTGAATGGTCTATGGTGGTGTCTATAGAATTGCTGCTATTAGTCAATAGTAACTGTAAGACATGCCTAAATCGTCTCTTCGTCGATCAATATCTGATGTACCGTCAAAGTTTCGATGCAATGTCCATAAGTGTGCCCTTGTTTGTCCTTAAGTGTCCGTGAGTCTGCAAGTAATGGCTAATGCGTAGTCTGTTAAACACAACTTCCTCTCCGGGTGTTTGAGGGCTGAAGACAAAGTTGTTTGGTTGAAGACTGGAGAAATAGAGAATAGTTTGTGAGATAAGATCACCAGCGTGCGATACTCTAGCACCTGGGAAATCTGCTTAGATTACCCAGCATCTAAAGAAACCCCGCTAAAAAATTAAATAGGCTTACAATTTGGTTTGGCATACGCTATCAGTAATTTTGGCATAAAGCGTATAAATAACGACTTTGTTTTGCTAGAGCGATAACCAATTAAACGGTTTCATTTTATTGAAACAAGATCTGTTATATTCGATTCATGAACTAAGAGAACTATACCGCCCCCTCTTCGGAAAAAAACATTTTTTATTTGGCAGTATGATGAGCAAAAGTAGAAAAAAATTTAAAATCCTAATTAACATGTTACAGGAATGAGGAATAGAAGCATATTCTGCGTCAATAGAGATAAGGTTATTGCACCAATATTCCCCTGTAAAAATAGACGGGTTTTTTATCTCGCCACGATAATAGCCTTTTGCATATTCAACATCTGTTGGCTGCCGTCACAGCTCTGGTCATGTCGTTACAATGGATTTAAGAGGGCTTCTAAATTATGTATGCAATAATAACATAATTTTCACACATATGTGATTTGAAAATAATTCCTTACCGCACGTATTTTAATTATATTAAAATAATTCAAAACGAAAGGATTAAATAGCTCACCTGATTTCGCACATATATTTCAGAAAATGTTATCAAAGAATTCTAAAAGTCATAGAAACACGTCCTAAATAATTGTAACATATGGTGTGTAAGTAATTATTGATGATCATGATGATGTATCATTATTATTATTTAGATCCATGAAATGGGTGATAACCTGTATATAACTCACACGTCCGAAATCAGAAGGTCAGAATCCGTTGCTACCCTGTCTTGGACTCTCCTTTCCGAAAAAGGTTTTTAGCAGATTTCCCTGAACAAAAATCACCTATTGACGCGATTTTTGAAAAATGTCCTCAAATATTCGTCGATCCTACGCAGGAGATGACGAAAATGAGACCCATTCAAAACTAGGTGTATATAGTAACAAAAATATCGCCTATGGTTCAAGTTAGCTTTATTTAATTATGTAAGTACTCAAACAGGTAATAGAATAAAACGTTTGAACAGCACTTTCTCAATATCATGTTTTTGAACTTAGTGTGTTTCATTTGTAACCTCACGATATATTTGTCTGATAACGCTCTAGCAGTAGTTACTTTTATTTGATAGTTACCAAACTCTATATTTAAACATTCTATGTAAAAATTATGAATTTCGAAAATTCTTAATATCTCCGTTATTATAGGTCGGATTGAAAATTGGTATATAACCAATCTTATTGCAAATGTGACTATTAACCTAGATATTTGTATTTTTTTCATTTTTCGGTCTTCAGTAAACCCACACTCCTACTCATGCCATATTAACAATAAGCTGTTATATTATGAAGCACACTATTTGAAGCCTAAATACCAAATGTTGTTCTCATTCAACTATCAAGATTTGAGATAAATGCAAATACGTTACACACGTCGGAAATCAGCTTAGTTAACGCAGCCCCTACGTGACGGACTTATATATTTATGTAACTTAACTAACGTATGACGGCTTCTCAATTAGTTTTACGTCCACATGACGCCTTACCATGGGAAAATCTAATACAAAAAGGCAACTCAACTAACGGCTATATCGTTATATACGACCTGCAACTACCCGAGCCAGTCATAGAACTGCTTACAAAGTATGGCTTATCAAGTCAGCTGATTTAGATCGATACGTCAAGAAATAAAAATATATCTATTATCCCTAATAAAGTTTATTCTAAATAGTAAATGAGAAATTTATAACTGATCAACCATCACTTCTAAATTTGTAATAAATTAAAAGGTATATAATTCACATGTTTTATCTCTGTTTTCATATTTTTTACCACCACAAATAGAAAAAAAGATGGCAAGACTTCATTAAGGATAATCGATATATTTTTATTTCGTGACGTATGGATATAAATCAGCTGTCTTTGTCCGCCATTCTTTGTAAGACTGGCACGGCTTGTAAAAAGTCCAATGTAACGATGCAGCTGTTCTCTTACTTACCTTATAGCAGATAAGGGAAATCAGCTATTGAGGTCGTACTCATAACGCGATTTTCGAACAATTTCTTCAAATGTCCATCGATCCTACCCATGAGATGACGAAAATGAGGTCTGTTCAAAATTATATATATATATATATATATATATATATATATATATTTATATATATATGTATATTTGTCTGTTAATACTCTAGCAGTCTCAATTTTTGTTTGATCGTTAACAAATTCTATATTTAGTCCTTTTTTGTAAAAAGGAAGATCCAAGTTTGTTAATGACAGAAAACAGGCCAGTGGTAGGGGGGGTTTAGAGGGGGGGATTTTCGAAAATTCGAAATATCTCCGTTACCACACGTCGGATCAAAAAATTGTTTAGAACCAATCTTATTTGCAAATTAAATTTACTTTAAATATTGTTATATAAATGTATAGATCTCTATCTTGAATATTAACCGAGATATTTGTATTTTTATTAAATGTGGGCCGACGGACGAGTGAGTTTCCCGCCAAAAGCCAGTTCAGCCGTAACTGTTCGGCTCTCGTATGGAGGTTTCTCTATTGTATAACTTTACGCGGGAAATCTGCTTAGTTTACGCAGCCCCTGCGTGACGGACTTTTTGTATTAGATTTTCTCCTGATGAGACCCATGGGGTCACGACAATAGTAGAAAAATAAAAATGATTTTAATAATCATTTGAGGTTTTCACTTTTTTTTTTTTTTGACCTCCCGCCAAAGATTATTTAAGTAAAGTTAGGTCATATTTTCACATCAAGTTTTTTTTAATATTTCTGCTAGCAGTTTGGCTAAATTAAAATGTATTTAGTTCGCGCAGTCTAAGTTAATAAATAGTACTGAAGCGTCGTCCAGCTCATGTAGTTTTATTTCACTCTACATGACCGACAAAAGCATAAGATGAGGATAAACTAAATATGTTTGGGGAATAATGATTTGAAAATGTGACATGAATAGAAAGCAAAGTGCCTTTTATCGTTTCTTATCAGACTCAATGGATTGATAAAGTAAATAGTTTCTAAATATGAAGGGAATTGAAAGCGGCCTTCATGATTGAGGGTATTTGGCAAACAAAGACAAAACAGCAAAAGTCACTCTCAGAATGTGGACAGAGTCAATAAGGATTAAATTGATTGTCGTAGCAATCAGTGTTGCCACCTTCTGATTCATGGATACACCTTCAATCATGTGACTCTTTCCCGGTATTTCCAATTTTCTTCTAAATAGGGGGGGGGGTTGCAGAAAAGGGCCTATTGATTGATTCATTGCTCTCCTAGTCGTCTATTGACAATATTAGGGTCATTTAGGCGCTAACGACTCACAGCCATAGAAATATTTTAAGCTAATTTTGAATGTCCACAAGTTATGACCTAAGCTCTGCCCCAAGAATTTTTCATTTGTTGCCCCTATTCGGGAAAATCGCCTTTTGTTGAAATTAATATAAATACTTACCGTAAATAACATTACTTAATTGACGAAGAATTTACAATGAAATTGTAGACCGAAAATGGTAAATGTATCAGTAAGAAAGGGGGAAGGCGAAAAAACAAAATGGCTAATTTCTATCATAAAAAGTTCTGATTGATGAGGTAATAAAACACTTGTCGACCTGATTCATAAATAGCGCGATGTATGTATATATATATATATATATATATATATATATATATATATATATAGAGAGAGAGAGAGAGAGAGAGAGAGAGAGAGAGAGATTTGGGAGAAAGGTAAATGTTTCTCCTTCAATATTTACCAACATTAGCTCATTAAAAACATAAAAAAAGCACTCACTTATGAAACAAGATTCAACATTACATTTCATACCCCTAACAAAAACATAAATATTTCGAGAAAATATATCGTTTTTGGGATTGAAACTAATGGAGTCCCCAAATATATAAAATTTAATAGAAAATAATCTTTGATGAAAAATAAATTAGTGAACTTCATGTCTGAAGGATATCTCTTCATGCAAGATAAATACTATCAAAATATTATTTTAAAATTTCAGAACAGTCGGCGAAAAAGTAGTTTACGGCTAGGTATATTGTTTGTTTAATATGTAATCATATTTCTCGTTATTTATAAAAGTTTAATCCTTAGAGTGATTTAAGATTGATAATGAAACATTCGAATAAGATAAATATGCGTGTTATTTTTTATGTTGTTAAGTGAAACAGCATGTAAAAAGTCTATTTTTCATATTTGAAATATTTACAACTAATTTTACTCTTTAATGTGGAATAATTAAATAAATGGAGTTGACTCAATATTGGTATAATTTTCTTAAAACAAATCAAAAATATTTTTATCATAATCTGTTATTTTTTTTAAAAATCATCTGATGTAAATAAATACATTTCAAGATTTTCATAAGACGACTTGCAACGTGCATACATATGGCCAATTTTTTTTATATATTAATTTTCATTTACAATAGTCTAAATTTCTAATTTTTTTTAATCCCTAGTTAGCAGATATTTTCTAACTATTAAAAGTATTGGAATTGGGTAAACGTATAGGAAATTCGTTGTGCACTCCTCAGGTTCGATGAAACGAGAGTATTACAATCTCTTCCATATCGGTGAAGCTGAAACAGTTAGGACATGGAATCACTATCAATTTCTCCTGCTAGACTTAACCGTTAATAAATTTCAGAATTTAATTTAACATAAAATGATTAAATATCGGGTTTGCTACCAATCGAATACAACTTTGGACTATTATACCATATAACTGAAATGAGTAAAATTGTAATATTACCACATACACGTTTATAATGAACGATTGGTAATACTGCAAAATTCAGATACACTCAAGGCTTTGTGTACATTGGGAATTGAATTTGATTCAGTTCATGCTTATCTGCGTTGGCCACTACTATTTTGGGGGCTCTTCTATTGGCCTGAATATTCACTGAGTACTCACAAATATTATAAACTTACACATTCATTATAAACGATCTTTGACTGATTTCCATTAATGAAAATATGCTATTAGTTAAGGCTGTACTTATGAAGGAATCTTTAAAAAAAGATATCTTCATTTTAATTATCGATCTACAAGTAATGACGAAAATGAAGTTCCACAAGTTTGTGTATAATAAATACACACACACCCAGACATGGAGGGCGTCTATGTAAACCAGTTCAAATGCTTTTCAACGCTAATTGGATGATTTAATAAGAAAATGCCGAAGGAAAACATTGATGGTCTTCATCTCTAGTTTTGCCATAGAGCATTTATTTTCAGGGTCAGTGGGTGACGTATATTTCCATTAAGTTAATAATTAAAAAAAGAATCAACAGACCGGTATCATTGAAATCAAATGACCTAGATAATTGTAAAATCTGGTATCCTCAACAATAATTTCTTAGGCAACTTATGAATTGGTATCTTAGAGATCTAATGCTTCATTATTATGTATTTTTTTCTGTTAATTCGTTTAAAAATATCATTGAATGTGTATGCGCTACATACAAAGAGACACACAAACACTCCAGGCAATATCCTGGTTCGCCGGAACATCCGATACAAACAGTGACTACATGTTTCACTTTTTTATCAGCATCTCTGCTGCATGGTTTTCCTAAATTCTTGACATACTCGCCTTTTCTTCCTTCCGGGAACAGTGGGTTATGTTAACGTTCCAAAAATTAGAATTGACCGCTATGCGGTTACATGTCCCCGGAGTCATGTACAGCAAAAACTTCAATCCTACTGTACTTACAGAACCTAAAACAATAATTTGTCAACTAATTATGAAGAAAAACAATTCCCCCACAGGACGAGTGTCAAACGTGTATCCCGCTTGAACCAGGCGGAACACCCTTTGCATGTCCCCGGGGACTTTAGCTTACATATTAATTTTTAAAATACAAATATAATGAAAGTAAACTTTTGTAATATTAAATGATGATGGAGAGCAGTTAATCGACACTGAATCAATTTCCTCATTTTGACTTGAGAGTGAGTGTGTTTTCGAGGGTGGTAAATGTGTTCCCAAGACGTTGAGGAATGAAAAGCTTATGTGAGCCTAGTTGGGAGAGAAAGATCCCATCTAAGTAAGTTTGCCCCGCGACGCGAAGAGGTAATGTAGCGGAATAAGGCCCACTTCGAGAACATCAACCCTTCGAGTCATTTTAGTCTCCGGGCTTGGGGTTTGATGGCAAGTTGCGGCCTCCGAAGATAACCCCTCGGCGAACTTAGGTCTTGACTCCTTAACGAGGGAAGATCTTTCGTCAACTAGTTGTCGGAGTTGTCACGATCTCCTATATACCTCAAAGGTGGGAGAAGCAAATGCTTAACAATTCCATAAATCTTCGCTTCAGTCTAAGGAAACCCTACGACAATGGAGGAATCATGCGGCTAATGACCTATGGTTTGGTATTGTAAGAATTTATGGAAATTAATTTGTTGTGTAAAAATGGCTTAGATGAATTAGATGGTGGAGGGAGGGAGGGAGGGAGGGAGGGAGGGAGGGAGGGAGGGAGGGAGGGAGGGAGAGAGAGAGAGAGGGAGAGAGAGAGAGAGAGAGAGAGAGAGAGAGAGAGAGAGTGAGAGATAGGGAGAGGGAGAGTATTTGAGTAAGGAGGCCTAGTTGGTTGAAGGATCTCTGATGAGGGTCTTGAGTAGGCTGCGGTCTATTGTCTTGGACCCTTTGTCTCGGACCCTCCACTAAAATTTATTCAAAAGATAAAACGCCTTACGTACATTTTCAATGTCCTTGGACTAATGGCATAGTCCATTTTAAGGCAATTAATTAGGATATTACGACATGCCATGGTCAACATGACTTTTTTCAAAAAAAGGACTATAAGTTATTATATTATAACTCCTAATAGACTAATATTGTCAACAGGTATTTATATTAAATTCGTAAACTCCTTCTATTAAACTTATTATTGCTGACACTAACTTGGAATAAGTGGAATACGTCATGATTTTAAAGATTAATATTAATGTTATAGTTGACGAGTACAATATATCTGCAGTGGTGTCACGATTAAGGCTTACCACGCCGCAACTATAATTAGTTGTCTGCGACGAAGTTTTAATATTATTAATTTACATCATCGATGGAACACAATCTCTTTTCTCGATATCACTTTTATTAAAACTCTATGGATTTCATTGTAATTTAGGTATAATTACATAATATGGTATATTAATCACATCTGTGTTGCTCCACACATATTTGTATGCAATTGTAATGAACATAATTGCTTAGAAAACTTCATGAGTATATAATTTTGAGAGTTTATGAATAGAACTTAGATATTTGAGATTTAAACATAGGCCTACGCTTTTTAAAGAAGGGAGGGAACCTGTAGATATAGAGAGTAATTATCTCTCTAATTTCTAACCTGATGCAACGAGGGACGGATTTGGCAACAGGGATCGTCGTTATCTCTAGACGGAGGTAACAAGGGATAGCTTAACTACAGGGATCCATGTAATCTCTAGACGGAGGTAACAAGGGATAGCTTAACTACAGGGATCCCTGTAATCTCTAGACGGAGGTAACAAGGGATAGCTTAACTACAGGGATCCCTGTAATCTCTAGACTGAGGTAACAAGGGATGGTTTAACTAAAGGGATCCCTGTAATCTCTAGACTGAGATAACAAGGGATGGTTTAACTACAGGGATCCCTGTAATCTCTAGACTGAGATAACAAGGGATGGTTTAACTACAGGGATCCCTGTAATCTCTAGACGGAGGTAACAAGGGATAGCTTAACTACAGGGATCCCTGTAATCTCTAGACGGAGGTAACAAGGGATAGCTTAACTACAGGGATCCCTGTAATCTCTAGACTGAGGTAACAAGGATGATGTTTAACTAAAGGGATCCCTGTAATCTCTAGACTGAGATAACAAGGGGTGGTTTAACTACAGGGATCCCTGTAATCTCTAGACGGAGGTAACAAGGGATAGCTTAACTAACAGAGATCCCTGTAATCTCTAGACGGAGGTAACAAGGGATAGCTTAACTACAGGGATCCCTGTAATCTCTAGACTGAGGTAACAAGGGATGGTTTAACTAAAGGGATCCCTGTAATCTCTAGACTGAGATAACAAGGGATGGTTTTAACTACAGAGATCTCTGTAATATCTGGACTGAGGTAACGAGGGATGGTTTAACTAAAGGGATCCCTGTAATCTCTAGACTGAGATAACAAGGGATGGTTTAACTAAAGGGATCCCTGTAATCTCTAGACTGAGGTACCAAGGGATGGTTTAACTACAGGGATCCCTGTAATCTCTAGACTGAGGTAACAAGGGATGGTTAACTAACTAAAGAGGGATGGATTAACTATAGGATCCTGTAATCTCTAGAATGAGATAACAAGGGATGGTTTAACTAAAGGGATCCCTGTAATCTCTAGACTGAGGTACCAAGGGATGGTTTAACTACAGGGATCCCTGTAAATCTCTAGACTGAGGTAACAAGTAGCTACAAAAAAAAAAAAAGCTACAGTTATTTCCCGTAAAATTCTATGTAGGGGCAAAGGGCAACGGTTTGCAAGGGGAGGCAAATACTGGTATCTCCCTAATCTCTAGCCTGAGACAACGTGACACAGTTTAAATGCAGTGATCTCTCTATCCTCTTGCCTGGGGCAAATTCCAAAGGGTCATCTACAAGGACCTCCTTAATCTCTAGACTAAGGATATGCGGGACGATTTAACTGCAGGGAAGTCTTTAATCTCAAGTTTGAGGCAACGTGGCACAGTTCAACTGCAGTTATCTATCTAATCTCTTACCTGGGGCAGCGTGCGACGGTTCAAATACAAATACCACTCTTATCTCTAGCCTAAGGTAACACGAGATACGTTAACTGCAGTGACCTCCCTAATGTTCAGTCTGAGGCAACGTGACACAGTTTAACTACAGTAATCTATATATCCTCTTGCCTGAGGCAACACGGGTGTCAGTTTCCATGTCAACTACAGTGATTTCCATAATGTCCAGCCCGAAGCACGCGGAGTCTTACTATAACCGGTAACTTCAGGTACCCGTACGAAGCTCCATACAAATATTTATTGGTCTCACATGATTATTGGTGGTGTTATTTGTTTATTTTTTGGTTTACAGTCTACTGTACTGATAGTTTTCTACAAACGTTGAAGTCACCGTTTTGCCAAAACACCTTTGCTTTTCTACTTGATGGACGTTTTATTCCTAAGAAACATAACTATTGTAAATGATTAAGTTGTGTAACGAGTTTATCAAACTTCTTGCTGACAAACAATCGGATTCCCGTCCTTTTATAGCCATAGGCATTAGAACGCTAGAGTAAATGGGTAAGGACAGAACAATGGCAAGGAGAAATAGATTAAAAAGAAAGAAATAGACAGAAAAGGTAGAATTAAACGAAGGAGAGAAAGGCAATTAGTCTGAAATGGAAGTGGTAAAGGGTTTAAGGGTGGCTAGTACCCGCAAAAGCCTTCCACGCACGTCTCTCTCACTCTCTCTCTCTCTCTCTCCCCTCTCTCTGGCCAAATAGAGATACTCTGTTTTCACAACGACTACTAAGTCCTAATCAAGCTGAAGATGAATTTAAACGGTTGCAAAAGAAACTGTTAAAAAAATAAATACTATAGTTATCCTACTGAAATAGACGATACGTTCTATGAAGGGATTTCATTTCAGTCGCAATACACAAAGCTTCATGAGCTCCTTAACTCTTTTATAATTATTATTATTATTATTATTTTCAGTGAAATTCCCTATAGGGAAGCACATCTCATGACTATTTTTTGTTTTACATTAAACGCGAAAGAAACTGCTATATGGGAATGTTAAATTTTCCATTACAATTATTAAATCTCTTCTAGCCACCATATGGTTTCCCCGTACTCCTATTAAATTAAATAAACAATATTTTTGGTTGGGACTCATTTTGTTGGGGTTCAAAGAGAATGTTCGGAACTGAAATTTGTGGGTATCTATTAATTTTGAAGGAAATACGTATTGTAAATTAAATTAAATATGTAACTGACATTCAATAACACTTATTATATACGACGCAATGGCATAGGTATTTACAATTTTGGTTTTCGGCCACTATTACAAGCGCCACTTAAAAATAGTTCTGTTATCAGGAGAGTGAATATATTCTACCATTCCATTATTAGAATACTTTAGGTTCATAAGTTGAAAAGTGTAGGAAAAATACAAATACAGTCGACATCGCTGGAAAAATGTGTTATTTCAGTCGTAACCAAGGGACAGGTGTGATTACTGCTGTAGTCGCATAAAACGTTGAGATTGTAATCGTAATCACAACGTGAGGGCATAGATTAAAATTGTAATCATAATCACACCTCATAATCAGTTATGTTTACGTATATCTAACATTGCGTAATGGGATGAACTACTTAACTTTACTTGAGCACTTTAATGAAATTTTAACTGGGCAAAAGTTGCCTGGTTTCGCAGTGTTCGTTTAGTTCATCACAGAGTTACGAGTTTAAGTAAAAACTAATTACTCAAATCTACGTTTAATTTCCCGGTATTCCTACATGAGCAATAGAAATTTAGTTAGTGGCTGACATAACAAATAATATAACGTTTCCCAGTCTGACTGTAAGAGAGTGCAGTAACCTGATGAGACTAAGTAAGAAAAGGTATTCGTTAATTTAAAGGAAAAAGTTATTTAAAAATTACAAATATCTTGCATTCAATTCGAGAAACTGTCTGTTTATATAATTATGTAGAGATATATCAATTAATATAGTGAATAAGAGCACCGTAATGGAGCAGGGCTTAAGTTTAACTCAAATACAAGAGGCTCTTTGGTTTTATTCCTGAATTAAATAACACTCCCTCTGAACCACCTGTGCTTTTCAATTTCAGCAGGACTGCCTTTAAATGGATCTGAATTGATGGTTAATTCTTCTCTCTTTTTCTCGTAATTAATTAAGCTTTCCTTTTGGGGTGTCCAAATAGAAAAAAAGAATAAACAAATAAAAAAAAATTAATTAACACGATAACATTACCACCTCATGTATATACTTTTTCTCTTTTTAATGTATAATATGCGGCGAATAAACATGCGTAATTAAACTTTTTTGCGCATACAGGACGATGTATTTTTTGTTAATATTTGGAACATATTAGATCATTTACTAGTGGTCTGGGCGAATCAATGTCAAAATGAGAAGCAGATGGAAAAATAATCTGAACATTAACGAAAACCTACAGACGGGAAAGTTACCGGTTAACTGTGAATTTCAGTCCTATCTTTTCCAATAATATTATACTTGCAGTAATTGATTACTCTGGCTCGGACTCATTACTCCTTCAACGTTGGTGCGTAAGTCCCATCTAAATATTATAGCTTTGATTATCCAAATTCAAAACACCCCTCTCTATGGTCGACTGTTCCACGACACGAGCGCTCAGGCGACTCTTTGAAGAGAAATATCCAAAATTAATTCTTGGTTTCAGAATCCCTTGTTGATCCACCCAACAAAAGTCCAAAAGTATATCCAACGAGATATACGAATCTTTTTTAGAAATGGCATCAGACACAAGAATAGACACAGAGAGTCTCTGTTCAAAGCAACACCTCTCGTCGATTTTTGGTGCTGAATCCGTAATGAATATCCAATGCTTGCCTCTGGATGGATTCAAATGGCCCTGAATGTTCTTCTCCCGTTCTCAACAACATATTTGTTCGATAGAGAATTGTGATTGTCAACCTGATATTAACCAATTGATGTAAAATAAAAAAGTCCGTCACGCAGGGGCTGCATAAACTAAGCAGATTTCCCACGTGAAGTTTTAGAATAGAGAAATTTCAGAATAGAGTAAACAATTACGGGAAAGGTCCGAACTAGCTCTTGACGGAAACTCACGACTAGACCGAAGTTAACCGATCTCATCTCAGAAGCTAAAAACAGAAAAATGCAAATATCTCGGTTAATATTCAAGATACAGAATAAATGTATAGAACATTATTTATAGTAACTTAAATTTGTAATAAGATTGGTTCTATATAATGTTTCGATCCGACGTATAGTAACGGAGATATTTCGAATTTTCGAAAATCCTCCCCTCTAAACCCCTCCTCCCACTGATCCGATTTCAGCCATTAACGAACTTGATCTTTATTTTTGCATAAAACGTTTAAATATCGAGTTTGGTATCGATCAAACGAAAATTGCTACCGCTAGAGCGTTAACAGACAAATATATATATATATATATATATATATATATATATATATATATATATATATATATATATAATTTTGAACGCACCTCATTTTCGTCATCTCCTGGGAAGGATCGATTGACATTTGAAGATAATTTTAGAACAGCGCGTCATGAGTACGACCTAAATAGCAGATTTCCCTTTTGGGAAATCTGCTAAAATAAAAAACAGTTTCATATTCCCCCCCATTAGATTCTTTTATTTGTTCATCTGGTCTATTATTATATTTGTAATGTAAGATGTAACTGTTACATTGTATTAGTATTATGATTATTAATAAAAAATGCACATAAAGACATTTTTGTTTTATTTTAGGGTTCTGCCAAGTATTTTGCTTTCCAAAAGGATTCCGTCACCAAAAACGTTCGAGAACCACTGTCCTAAATGAACCGAAGTATTTATTTAATAAGTGAGAATTAATAGATCAAGTGGCGAAAAGAGAATTCTCAAGATCCGCAAGATATTATTTGCAGAATCTTGGATTCATTCTGACACAACGTAAAAACGAAAAAGTACAAAGTCTAATGAGTAAAGAAATACAAGGGAAATTAATCAAAATTGGAAAAAATAAATAAATAAATAGTAATACTAGCTATACCAAATGAGTTATATGAACTGATTACTCAAAGAAAGATATTTGTACATTAAGCAGTAGCTGTGGTTAAAAAAATTGCTGGAGAAGGGTCACAACATGTAGGAACAATAAGTATATAATTAGTATATAAGTTTGTTTGGTTTAATATTTTGAGAAGATGACCAAAGTATTTACTCGGTCAGAAAACTTGGGGAAGAAGATAAATGTTAGCGCTGGCTAAAGCCCGCCATCACTCACCCCTATAGAATGTCACCGCTTTTATACAGAAAAGGGAAATACTAAACCATTAGCTGGCTTATTTTCCTTATGGAGGGAATACAATATCCAACGACACATGTCCTCTCTCCCTTAGTGTATAAATAATCGATGGATGCGTATACAGAATAGCAAGCTCTTAGTATAATCACAATATCTATTTTCTCCTATATTCCTGTTCAATATAGAGAAAAATGAGATTGAGTTACTTAATTCTTCTTTTCCTAGAAGACCTTAATATACTCTTTCTTTATAGCCTATCTATTTTATACATTTAGATATATATATATATATATATATATATATATATATATATATATAAATTATATTAAAATATTCCCTAAGATTGACTACTAACACATTAAATTAAATTAAAGAGTATCACGTCGCGACTTGAAGTGTTGTAAGGTATAAATAAAATCCGTCACGATGGGGTTGCATAAACTAAGCAGATTTCCCACGCGAAGTTTTACAATAGAGAAATTTCACGAGAGCCGAGCAGTTAATGAAACGGCTGAACTAGCTTTTGGCGGGAAAGACACTTCGTCCGTTAGCCGCCCAGATTTAATAAAATGCAAATATCTCGGTTAATATTCAAGATAGAGAATAAATGTTATATAACAATATTTATAGTAAATTTAATTTGTAATAAGATTGATTATGTACAATTTTTCGATCCGACGAATAGTAACGGAGATATTTCGAATTTTCGAAAATCCTCCCCTCTAAACCCCCCTCCCCATGGTCCGATTTCAGCCGTTAACGAACTTGATCTTTCTTTTTACATAAAACGACTAAATGTCGAGTTTGGTAACGATCAAACAAAAATTGCGACCACTAGAGCGGCAACAGATAAATATATATATATATACAGTTTTGAACGGACCTCATTTTCGTCATCTACTAGGTAGGATTGATGGACATTTGAAGACAAATTTCGAAAATTCCGTCATGAGTACAACCTCAATAGCTGATTTCCCTTAAGGGAAATCTGCTAAAAATAAGGTACCTCAGTGTTTCTGGTAAAAAAATAGACTGAATTATTTGATAAAACTCATAGCCTCTCTGGCAACACTGATCAGCTAGGAGTAACCTCCCATCAGCAGTTAGCGTAGGTTATATTTGGCTGCTACAAGTGCATTAAAATATTTTGTCTCTTAATAGACTATAAAAGTGTAATATGAGACTTTAACAAATTAATTTATGTTATTTAAATTATTGTTTAGGGGAAAATGTTGTTTCTATAACTAAAGACAAGCTAAAACAACTGCCAGTGGTCAAATTTATGAAAAATAAAAAGTATGCATGTAATTTGTAAGGATTTACAAATAATAGATTTCTTTTCATAGTCTGTTATGAACTGTTGTGATTTTAATTCACATAATAACATTGATTATTATTTTTAATAGGAATGTTTTAGCTCACCTTTCCGGTTATTCATTATCTGATGAGCCTCATTATTCTGTCATTTCTGTTTCTGTTAGATTGTTTCATTTTGTTATATTAAGTTTTAAAAAAAAAAATTAACAATTTCCCCTAAGAAAACCCTGTACCGAGCCTTTTAATACTTGTTATAAGTACAAGTAGGCATTAATAAATAATAATACATAATCAGATATAATCATTAATGGGAGAAATAACCATTAATGGAAATTAAAAGATTTCGCCCTTGAAGGAGTAAAGGCTATTTATTTCTTACGTTGCTGTTTTTAGCAGATTTCCCTTAAGGGAAAACAGCAATTCGGGTCGTACTCATGACGGATTTTTCGAAATTTTTCTTCAAATGTCAGTCGATCCTACCTAGAATATGACGAAACTGAGGTCTGTTCAAAACTGTATATATATATATATATATATATATATATATATATATATATATATATATATATATATATATATATATATTTGTCTGTTACAGCTCTCTCGGGCGCAATTTTTGTTTTAGCGTTACCAAACTCGAGATTTAGTCGTTTTATGTAAAATGAAAGATCAAGCTCGTTAACGGTTGAAATCGAACTAGTGGGAGGGGGGGGGGGTTTAGAGGGGAGGATTTTCGAAAATTCGAAATATCTCCGTTACTATTCGTCGGATCGAAATATTGTATAGAAGCAATCTTATTGCAAATTAAATTTACTATAAATATTGTTATATACATTTATTCTCTATCTTGAATATTAACCTAGATATTTGCATTTTTATTAAATCTGAGCAGCTAACGGACGATGTGACTTTCCCGCCAAAATCTAGTTCGGCCGTTTCATTAACTGCTCGGCTTCTCTATTGTAAAACTTCACGTGGGAAATCTGCTTAGTTTACGCAGCCTGCGTGACGGACTTTTATTTATTGACACCGACATTATGGCTAATTTTGATGGGTTATATTCAGGTTACCACCAATATCTAGCAAGGATGAGACTAATATTTACTGAGTCACTAAACAATAAATATAATAATAAATAAATTCCTATTGTCCAAGCGTGAATCGAAATCGCTTCTCTCGATTCACCATGTGAGACTTAGGGCAATGCCAGAAGGGCAACCTGAGCCTCCTCCCCCCCCCCCTAACCTTTAGGTACAACACCCAAAACAAACCTTAGCCTACGATTTCAAAAGGGAATTCATGGTTATTGTTATTTGTTTAACGCCATCTTTGAGCGTCCATCCAGGATGGGGCCTTCATTTAGAGGGATTTTATTTAGTCAGTTCGCCAATAAAAAAGAAATCCTACCCACAACGCCTTGTATTCTTCTTTTGTCTTCTCCTATCTGTTATTAGGGTTATTTTTTTTTATATTATCATATTTTAATATAGTACATTCACTGGTATTCCCCCCCTCCATTGTGATATGTATTATTTTTATTGGCTGGCTATTTTTTAAATACTCTATTGTTTTTATCATGTACATATTTTGTGTCCGTTTTAACACTGTTGACTATGAAATGTTTGTTATTTTGTCTGAAGATTTTGGCTGTCAGGAAGCATAGATGATTCTGGAACGCTGATTCAGAAAGAGCACTTTGCATAAATTAAATTAGAGGACAAGGCCTTTTTATTGATCCTGATCAGAAAAATACATCGAGGTACATATGTAACATATAAAAATGTAAGATGTTTGTTTCAATTTCTGCGTGGAGTTTGAGCACCTGTTAGTCGTCCACAGGCATTACTTCCTGAGGATCTGTAACCACTGACGTGCCAGCTTACATCGTAATTCGGCAAAGGATTACCCTGAGAATAGACAGCTACTAGCAAACAGTACAGCTGTGTACCTCTATGTACAATAAGCCAAGTAGTGAATAGCACTAGAATCCTTGCTGATCCCCTAATGCTCCAATCGGCAATGCACAGGCTCTTCAGCCCGCTACCTAGCATCAGCTGACCGTGTTAATACCTAAATAGCTGCTCTCCTGCCAAATCTGCTTCGTCTGTATTGAGCTCAATGCGCTCCCATGTTCATAAACACAGTTTAATGGGATAATGCTCACTTAAGTCATAGGGCCGTAATGGCTAATGTGCATTCACCAGAAGATCTATCTCCAGTCACTTTATAATTCACTAACAAAATTACTTTATTTCAAATATCAAGAAAAAACGTATTTTTTTCTATGGAAACCCCATACTCGCGAGCTATAAAAAAAATTAAATATATCTGCAAAAGTTAATTTTGTAGACAGACACTTAATTCTATCTTCAACACATTTATTAAGTAAGCATGTCTTTCTGATAAACGCCATCTTGACCAAACCTGGCAGAACCTGATTTGCTGGGCAGAGTTTTTTAAAATAATAACAGTTCGTTTCTCAGTGATTTATATTTAGTATTAACATTGAAATTTTACTTGTTTATTAATTTCTGTTTTTCTATTTTAAGCTAAAGCTTTTTTTTGTGTTTTTGAATAATTTAAGTGATGCTTGATATTGAAATGGATTCTGTGTCAACTGTCACTGAAAATGGATCTGTCACTCTGAAAGTGCATTCTGTCGCAATAAACGCATTGCAGGGGAAAACAGGCCTAATTTGGACATCCCGACAGCAAGTTGACTTCATTACTAATATATTCAATTGTACAGTCAACAAATACAATTCAGCCTATGCAAGTCTCTGTCTACACTTCATGTATTCCGTATGTATTGCAAGTGAAACCCCTATATTACTTGAGATTTATCAATTTTTCGGTATTTTGTTTATACTTATTTTGAATAATTTATGCCCTCAAATAATTAAAATTAGTGTTTTGAAGTACAACACTCACTGAAAGCACAAACTACTATAAAATCGTGATCAATTACATTCACAATGATATAAAGGTAGAAAGCTTTCAAATAAAATTCGCAACCTTCTAATCACATTCACTTGGTTGAACCGCTGTGTAGATGTATAAATAAATCTCAGCTTATAGCAAAATGTGAACGCTCTTATTTATAATGATTTCTTATTTAAATTAAGAATTTTTAATGAAGAAGGTTCTTTAAATTAGTGGTGACATATAAACAGATTTTGAAATTGTGCTCAACACTTGGTGGTTTCATGGTCTAGTTAACCCCATAACTTTGATCTGATTAGTTAGTTTTTTATATACAGTCTGTCAATATAAATCAGAATATATATATATATATATATATATATATATATATATATATATACTCCCCCGCGCCCTACGTGGGAAATTTGCTTAGTTTACGCAACCCCTTCGTTGCGAAATTTTATTATTATTTTTAGTGCAATTCGCTTTATGAAAGTGCATTACGATCGCAGATGTAATGGCACATTTCTGTTTTACATTAGTCGTAAAAGAAACTGTTATATTCGAATACAAAAGCCTCAATTAGAATAAAAGCATTTGTTGTATTTTCCCTTCCACACACACACACACGCACACACACACATACACATACACATACACACACACACACACATACACACACACACTTATCTTACATGAGCTGTGGTGCAGTGTCTCCTTGATAAGAGGGGTAGACCAGGATGTGAGGGGCCAGCGAATCTCCCTCGGGAGACCTCCTCCTCTTCCAGACAAAGCAAGCCAGTCCTATCAGCAGCAGTGTTGCCAACGAACCAGCTCCCATTACTGCAACACAATGAATACATATATGAATATGAGTGTTTCCCAAGAATTTTCCTTGTTAAAAGGTTTTAATCTTGTTTTACAATGTTCAATTCTATTTTTGTTTATTGTAAAGGCTATTAATTAGTTTTATCAAGAACTCAACTTTGTACAATATATTTTTTGAACAGCCACAAAGTTGTGTTCTTAAATATAAAACATAAACCTGGAGCATTTTTGAGGCTATTTCAAACCTATATTTGATACCATTTGATGTAAAGATTAATAATTAAACGATTAAAGGTAATGGATCTGAAGGAATTCAAATAATGAGGATCAATTTATGTAAACAAAGTCTTATAATAGTCAATGATATATATATATATATATATATATATATATATATATATATATATATATATATATATATATATTTTATATATATATATATATATATATTATAATATATATAATATATATATATAATATATATATATATATATATATATATATATATATATATATATATATATATATATATATATACACAGTAGAGTACCGATTATCCGAGTCCCAATTATCCGAGTTCCGTGTTAACCGAGGTTCTCAAGGAGGTATGTACATACTTTTAAAAAAAGTGTGGAATCTGCTAGTATTCCACAGAAACGAGGTTCTTGCCTCGGAAGTAGGGAGTATGTACTAAGTCAGCGCTTCCGGACAAGATTCTTGGAAAGCTCTATGCTCGCGCAGCTCTCCCACCCCTCCCCATCCTCCCTTCCGATCTTAATCATTAATGTAATTTTCATCATTCTATATTAAGGTATGTTTAGCTGTCTTCTATTTTTTATTTTTTGTTGTTCAACATAACATTTGCAATAATTTTTAGTGTAAAAGAAAGTGGATTTCGTTCATAAAGATATTTTAAAAACATATGTAATTACATACCAAAGCTTGCTTTTGTCTCCTCATAGCTCATAAACTTTTATTTTCTTCATCTTAAATGTCATTAAGCTGTTTTATTATTCCATCCGTGTTATCTGAGATCTTTCTTATCCGAGGTAATCCTGGTCCACATTAACTCGGTTAATCGAGACTCTACTGTACATTACGCACTTGTGGAACTTGTTATCTTTATTGTTTTTACTAATCTTGATATATAGACGATCGTTTAAAATAAAAAAAAAGTCAATTCAGTGAACTTTTTAGGGTACAGCCTTCAGTAACCTCCTCCCCTTCCTGTGTCGATTTAAATGTTTACTTTAAGCTACTTCCTCACTAAATATGTGAAGCCCACCTTAAATTTCAAGTCTTTTAAGCAGTGTGTTCTTAATTAAGATGAAGTAAAGGACATTTATAAGAGATAACGTTTTTCTGCGATGTTTCAGCGTGAAAATCTACTTTATTTTCAGAGGTTGGGTGTGGTGGACTTTCTTAGTTTAAATGTTTTTTTCTGGAAGCAAAGTGATTGAAAATTTTCATGTAAATGTAAGCATGAGTTACAACAAAATTCCTTAAGCGGTGTTCATAAATCGGTTAATATTTCATTAATCAAAATATAAAATAGTCACCGTGTTTATAATTCATGATCCAGCCTTCCTATGTAACAAAAATGTTTCATTTTTTTCAAATACGGTGTTTACAGTTTTAATATTTTTACTTCCTTTCTTTAGTTTTTTCCCTTTATAACAAACCTTTCGAAGCAACATTTAGAGTATTATGCATATGCAATTTGTTGATATTGATGGTAACGTAGTATGTGTTGGGTGGGGAGGTGTGAGCCTATGACACAAAATATGCGTTACATAAGGTGGTATATATTTTTCTGAAACTGCTCCGATATTTAAATTTGGAAATGAAACTAATGAATCTAAAACCCCGGTATCGATGGAATATCATAAATTCCAATATTTCTATTGGAAGATACTCATATTTATATATTTACAATCATATTAGCAGATTTCCCTTAAGGAAAATCAGCTATTGAGGTTGTACTCATGACGGAATTTTCGATTTTTTTCTTCAAATATCCATCGATCCTACCTAAGAGATGACGAAAATGAGGTCAAAACTATATATATATATATATATATATATATATATATCAATCTATTTATCTATCTATATATTTGTCTGTTACCGCTCTAGCGATCGCAATTTTGGTTTAGTCGCAACTAAACTCGATATTTAGTCGTTTTATGTAAAAAGAAAGATCAAGTTCGGGGGAGGGGGGAAATTTTCCGAGTTCGAGTTTAGAGGGGGAGAATTTTGAAAATTCGAAATATTTCTATTACTATAAGTCGGATCAAAAAAGTGTATAGAATCAATCTTATAGGAAATGAAATGCACTATAAATAATGGTCTCTCTATCTTGAATATTAACCGAGATATTTGCATTTTTCAGTTTTCAGCCTTCAGTAAACCCCCACTTCTACTAGTGTTACATAAACAATGCTCTGTTATATAATAAAATATATAAATTGAAGCCTAAATACCAAATATTGGTTTGTTTGAACTTTCACTTTTTGAGATATATGCATATACGTTCTGTTGAGCCCCCCCTTCTTTTGTTTTTGGATTACTAAAATTTGAGTGATTGAGATAAAACTGATTCTGATTCATTACAAATTACACCACTAGCTTTAGTAAATTGTTATCAATAAAATTAATATGTTATATTCAGATATATTTCATTAATTGTTTGTCTTTCCTGTCTATCTATTCAGCGCTACTAGGTTGGCTGGCCTGCTTGTTTACAATTCAGCCTTGTACATTTAATGAGCGTTCACGGTTGTGTTACCTGTACGTATATTTATCTATTGTAAACCTTTGCGTGGGAAATCTGCTTAGTTTACGCACCCCTGCGTGACGGACTTTTTTTATCTTATTAACTTATTATAATTATGGATTTCATTAATTTAGGGAAATAATTAATTACTTGAGCTTGGATAATAGAGGGGAAACCGCTTGAATAGTTTGTTATTAGACGAACAGAGGTAGATTTTAATCCCAATCCCCTTGGCATGTGTCGTGGGTATTCAGACTAGTTTAACAGCATGTTATGGATTTCATTACAGCTTTTGTACCATTTTAGTAACTGAATGGTATTTGACTAAATGGATGTATATAAATCAATGATGTACCTAAAGTGGATTTCCCAGTAATTTACTCGTAGATGGATGCGTATAATAGGTTTTGTAAGTCAATTTGTTACAGCTGGACCTGGGGATCTCACTTCTTCAGATTAAGGCCGACGTATTAACTCACATAGCTAGCTTACAAAAATGTAATAGTATCTGAAAAAAAAACTCCCTTTAAAAATATTTCACTTTAAAAATTGCAAATAAATTAAAACATATTTCGAACAACATGAAAGAAATGTGAGAACACTCAGTTCCTCTACACTGCCCATATTTGTATGGAAAATATAGTCTGGCATTGTTGGATTAATCTGTCGTTTTACACTTTGGCACTTCGTCCAAATTTTGAGATTTATGGAGTGAGCATAAATACACCGCGAGTGCTCAAAACATTAAATAATTCGATAAAAATTAAAATTAATCTATTGAAAAAAATATTATCCTCTGAATCCTATTGCTATCAACCAAAAAAATCTATAATAATGAATTTGTATTCATATTGGTCGGTTTTAAATATATTTTCACCTCGAATGACCTAGTTGGGAACACGAAAAAATAAAGAGCGCCACCCAGGGGCTGCGTTCAAACACCCCATGTGCTGATATCACACACTGGTGATCTAGTCTCACAATATATTCCCTATTGCTAAATGAAAATCAGAAGAGTAGAAGTCGGGGTTTACTGAAGACTGAAAACGAGGAAGTTCCAATAACTCACTTAATAACTGAACAACAATTATAGAGCATCAAAAGATTACTAAGATTGGTTCTTTAATAGTTTTTGATCTGACTTATAATAAAGGAGTATTCTGATTAGTCGAAATCCCTCCTCACAATTTCAGCTTTCGACGAACTTGATCTTTAATTTTACGTAAAATGTTTAAATTTCCAGTTTAGTAACGGTCAAAGAAACATTTGGTATGATGGAAACACATACATATAATATTGAATGAACCTCATTTACGTTATCCCAAGAGCACAGCGTGAATATCTGATTTCCCTTAAGAGAAATCTCATAAAAAACAAAAAAAAAAAAACGGAAAATCCAAAAATCCGAACCCTGTGAATGTAATAAATTTGGCTACATCGGATCATAAAAGTATTCTATATTATATTTCAGTCTTCAATCAAACACTTTAGAAAAGCAAATTTAATTACTTAATTGACAGCAAACAGGACCTGGCCATGGTTAAAGTAGAGAAATGTGGACTCGGCTGCTCAAAGAGAAGCATTAATACAAATATTCAGACGCTTCAAAGAGAAGATGAGATTGTCACTGTCAACACTATATGAAAATTGTGCGCTAGATCTGACATATTCATCATAGTATTTAGATAGGTTTTTAGGAAATGCGAACAGAATGAAACCTACCGTAATGCCCAACAAGAACTCCACATGTTACATTAAGAGAAAGAAGGATAAGAAGTAGACCAAGTCAACGGCGGTTCGATGATTTTGAGGAAGACTTGTGGCAGGTGGACATCATGGAAGCCAAATGGAGTGGACAAGAGGTACGTATGTTGAATGATTAACCATAATCACTGGTCGCTGTAAATCACTGATAATAGTTAATCACATCGTCCTGTCCAATTGTCATCTTCAAATTTGAATAAAGTGTCGTCCATGTATTACACCATTATGACTCACTCAGTTGCCTGATCTAATCTAACAACAAATTTATTTAGTATAGTGTTCATACGTTATTTAAAAGGTTTGAACGAGTAAAATAAATTTTGAATACATCCTAATAAACTATAGCCAAAAGAAGTTCACAAACGTAAAAGCTCTTGGTTAAATTTTTTTTATTTTCCCTCCAGTCCCCGTGCGACACGATAGAAACTTACTTTATAAGTTCCAACTGGGGAACAATGGAGGAGTCCTCTGGGGGCTCTTGGGCAATTGCTGATTTATTGGCAAAACATAAAACCTGGAACTCGATTGGCCAAGTTTCTTGGAGGTACGATCCATGAACTCTACTGTATGATGTTCACTTTCACAACGTGCCTCTGAACAAAGCTGTAAATCTGGGTTTTAAACGTTTCTTGACTTTTAATTAGTTTTCTACTAAGTTTTACAATAATTTCCTATTACACATAAATGATTGCCCATGTACCTTAGTGTAATCGGTGATAATAAAACGAGATTTCCAACTAAACTATAAGCACTGGACTCGAATTTAAACTGACTGCATTTAAATCTTTTCGAACTAACTACTAAATGCGGTGAGAGCGTACTGCATTTAAAATTCAGCTAGAATCTAATTTAGTTAAAATTACGCAGAAATCCTGAAATAGTGAATCTTTAGCAAAGCCTTAGTTCATATAAGCAGGCTTTCGGCTATGCATTCTGATAATTTATGTATGGATGTAGATGTGTGTGAACTTACTAGGTACGTATCTTAATAAATTAAAAAAAAAAATAGGAAGAAAGTATTACTTTTGTGGAATACTAAAATCGCGAGAAATAAAAATTACTTGTAATAATAATAATAACTTGTTCGGCAAACGATCATTTAGTAGACAAACGTTCACACATTTATTTATTTATTTATTTTAAGCTTCGCATAGGCGATATTCTCATTAAATATTATTAGAGAGAAAAAGTGGAACTACTGATAGAAGAATATAAAAACGGAACATATAGTACAAATAGGAAAAACATAGAACGAAAACACAAAATATAGAAACAAATCGAAACATATAGAAAAAAAAATGCAATTATAAAATTATAACAAATTAGAGCTAAATTTTTGTGTATGTTATGTGCGTTTTTTAGACACTGAATAATTATGAGTATATGTGTTCTACCTTCAGTCATTAATTCGTGTAAATCATGGAGTATCTGTAAATGTTTGCAGTTTGTAAGTAAGTGGCTTATAGAGAAGAGAACATTACATAAATCACATTTTGGTTGTTCCTTCTTTTCTATTAGCAATCCATGAGTTAGATAACAATGGCCTCCATTCGTGTAAATGTAATGTTTCTTTCTTTTCAGTCAAATAGATCCTGACGGTAAGCACTCCATGTTAATCTGTAAAAATATTTATTAATATATTATGTATGAATATAGTCTGAGGCACTAACTCGTATTTTTTCTTAAAGCTATATGTTCAAAATCTAATACTTTCACTCCATATATGTACATATTTTTAATGTTTTAATTTAATAACACCTTGTATGAGGTTGATTTAATGGTGAATGTTTGCCCAGAATGGCAAGTGATGATGGACGAGTTTTACTAGAGGGAGGAAGGTTTAGAGGGGGAATTTTTGGAAATTCAAAATATCTCCGTTATTATGCATCGGATCGAAAAATTGTATTGAAACAATCTTATTGCAAATTGAATTTACTATAAATATTGTGATATACATTTATTCTCTATCTTAAATAGAAACCGAGATATTTGCATTTTTTTTAAGGCTGTGGTCAGGTATAGTTCGGATTAGGTCGGCCATTTCCGTCATTGCTCGGCTCAGGTGGAAGCTTCTTCTAACCTTACCTGTCGGTTCTAACCTTACCTTACCTCCGTTACTTTGTGAGATTTATGCAAATGCGTTCTGTTCATCCGCCCCCCCCCTTCTTTAGTTCTTGGACAACTAAAATTTGAGTTATTAAAATATAAATTATTCTTACAATTCATAAGCCGTTTCATTTGGGAATTTATTTTAATTAACTGAAAGATTTCTCATTACGGTTTGTATTTAATCACGGTGGTATTGTGTTACCAGTATGCAGATTTCTCTATTGTTTAACTTCACATGGGAAATCTGCTTAGTTTACGCAGCCCCTGCATGACGGACTTTATTTCAGGTTTTCTCCAGTATGACACATATTAAATCAATATGTAGCGGCGAATCACGTACTCGTCAGTCGTTCGCTATCGAATATGATAACCTGGCGGTATAAAAAAATACCAAATGTTTTTATAAAATATGTTCAGTCAGTGAAAATAGTTAACCGGATTGTGAGCGAAAAAGTTAGAAGTGTGAAAATATCTGGTGTCTCGCGTTAACTGGAACTTTATTATATTGAGTAAACTGAGACGGTGTTGTGTCCGGCGAAAATGTGTAAGTACTCTAAATAGACTTGTTTTGTGTAACATATTACATCCTCATGATGAAGAGGTTATTTTGTGCTTGTTCTGAATATACAAGTTGAAAAGCGTACAGAACTATTTATTTCACCCTACTCAGTCCACTAAAAATATACCAAACTAATTGTCCCCCTCTATTGACAAATGTTCACTGGCTCTTTTGTTGTGTTTTGCCAACTTAATATAAAGAAACCAGTACTTTTCAATTTTCTTCTTACTTTGTGGTTAATTTTGATATCTAATTCTACATATTATTTAGTTCGATTTCTATCTTTCGTAGGTACAGTTCCTATTCTGCCTTATTTAAATTCCTTTACTAAAATTCCTTTAAAAGACCATTTAATGGAACTCAAATGAATATCACTCTATAACTTCCGGGTGTTAACAGTAGTAACGATTTTTTTTTTGTAATTATTGGCTCATGTCACAAATGAAATATTGCTTTCAGAGCTAAGTGGCGGTTAAAAGGAAAATCAGCCCTTATTCTCAGATGGTGAGAGTTTAAGCAAGATCAATGAAGGTGTAATCCTGAAGGTATGAGATATGGTGGCGAATTGCCAGCAATCTAGGAAGGAAGGAGATGGTATCTCTCAGATTTATCCTTCAGATCACAGCTGTCCGACCGAGGAAAATCCCTAAGATCCGCTTTCCTTCTTCCACTTCGCTTTTCCTTCTCAAGTCGGAAAAATTAAGGAAACCATTTCTACTAAGCAAGTCCTCTTTTAAAGCAAAAAAAATGTCGATAGGCTTATTGGCAAAACGCCCTTAGTATGAACAACGGAGATTCTATTAAGAGATAAAATGTAAGTAGTAAAAGTCAGTCACTCTGCTTGAAGTATGCATATTTCTCACGCTAGAGTGACAAAACCTCTCTCTCTCTCTCTCTCTCTCTCTCTCTCTATATATATATATATATATATATATATATATATATATATATATATATATATATATATATAAAATTGTAACATCTGTGTGTAGATTGATTTTTTTCGCGAAATTTCACGATAACTTTTCGTTTCACATGTCATAGACACCACAACTGTATTTTGTTTCTTTCGTGTCTGTTTTTTTGTTTCTTTATTTGTTTGTTACCTAAGTATAAATGAGTTATACGTTAAGAATTACAGCGGATGTCAATTTTATTTGGCACAAAAGACTCAACCGAACTAAACCAAACTCGGTATGTGAGTTAGCACTAACGCCTTCCTTATAATAAGCCATACTAACATTTCTAGGGACGGGGAGTTTCTAGGGGGGGGGGGGTTATAAGGGAGGCCTGAAATTAAAAATAGTGATATTTCGTTTCCTATTGGGGTTTCGGGAAATATGCACATAACAAAAGTTGTTTATTTTGTTATTTAGAGAAACTTTTGTTGTGTACAATATCGTGGTATACCGAAATATAAAGGCGTTATACGCTAAAAATTATAGCGGGAGTCAACAATTTTATTTTGCACAAAAGACTCAACCGAACTAAATAAAACACTCGGTATGTGTATTAGCACTAACGCCATCCTTATAATAAGCCATACTAACATTTCTAGGGACGAGCAGGAGTGGGGGTTATAAGGGAGGCCTGAAATTAAAAATAGTGATATTTCGTTTCCTATTGGCGTTTCGGCAAATATGCACATAACAAAAGTTGTTTATTTTGATATTTAGAGAAAGTTGCTCAACAATTCTTTTCAATATG
This sequence comes from Riptortus pedestris, assembly GCA_019009955.1. Lineage (NCBI taxonomy): Eukaryota > Metazoa > Arthropoda > Insecta > Hemiptera > Alydidae > Riptortus > Riptortus pedestris. The sequence continues at coordinate 128,491,484 of CM032232.1, read as the reverse complement.
AACTACCAGGTACCTCATCTGGAAAAATTAATTCAAATTATGTTAATATTTTGTCCCTAATACTTCAAATCTATGCATAATGCATAGGAAACGGGAAATATGACAATATGGAGGACAGTGAAGTCTTTCATAAAAAAATAATTTTATTATTAACAAATCCACAGAAACGACAGAAAAACGGGTATTAACCCTAAATACTGGGACGGGTAAATGTAAAAAATATTGCGCAAAGTAAAGCCTTGCCAAAAAAATACCATCAACATTATGCCTCAAATGAATTCCCGAGCGAAGACGGGTATCTGAGCTAGTAGTTAATAATTTCTTTAATTCTCACGTATTAAGAGGCAAGTGTAAAAAGAAAGTTAAATGAACAAATGTCTCGCTTATAAATGAGTTGCGAAAAAGTGTATAGAAAGAAAATTATAGAGAATTAAATGTTTATCAAGATTGGCCATATAACATTTAGTCGTTCCGAATCATAACTGATATATGTTCGGATTCCTCCTCTCCCTCTAAATACCTCAGCTCTGACCAATTTGATCTTATGCATTGCATGAAAAAAGGAAAAAGGACCATGATTGTCGTATTGACTAAATAAAAATTTTCGAGTATGGAAAGTAATATCGTGATTGATATCACACATAACATATTATCATGTATCTCATATAGTAAAGATATTTGTGTAGCAAAATTTGATGTCTACGTTTCAACTAAGCCCTTTCATGATACACTGGTTATTATTGCCGTAATACGATTAATGGGGTGGATACATATAATTTATTATTATTATCAATACTAATGAAGGTCAACATTTTACTACTAATTGAGACGGGTTATCTACAGGTTACAACTCTTTTCTAGCCAGGGTGGTACTAAGGATTTTATTTAAGGAGTTTTTCACTAAATAAATTCCCATTGTCCAGGTGAGAATCGAACTCACCCCTCTAAGTTTGCCAAAGCATGTACTTACATGGCTAACCTGAGCCCTGAAAAATAATTCACTTAATATTTAAAATTCGTAAAAAAAATCCATTGAAGAGTATTTATACAGGATGTTCAACAACATTGGTTCTATATAATAGATTTTCGAAGTGATTCTTACCAATATATTAAACGTAATCATCAGTATTTCAAGTAAAATAAAATTTAAAACAATCCACATTCTTGCTACTTACTGGGGCGAACTATATACAGGTTATCACCACTTTTTAATCTGGGTAGAACTATGGACTTTGTTCTGGGAGTCATGTACCAATATAAATACTAATAGTCCTTGAACATGAAAACCATTACTACAATTATACCAAGAGTGATAAGAGATAATAATTAACTTACTCTAAATAACATAAAGGAATATAATAACATAATATGCTTGAAATGACTAGAGATCCACTGACATCAAACAACTTACACTTATTTATTCTTCTAAATTAACATCTTCTCAAGCGAACATGTCTAGGGCCGCTGGTATTACGGTTACCACCCTTTTCTAGGGTGGGTGTCTGGATTTTATAGTCAGTTCCTAAGTAAACAACTTCCATTTTAAAACCACGACTCATTTGAAACATGTTATTAATTTGCGTTTGGATCTATGCCTTGTCAGACTTAACCATTCTTACACATAATTTTAATTTAATGACTAACGTCATCTGATTTTTTATTTGAACAGGCACTTGTTACTAAATGAAGTAGACAATTATCAGATATTAACCTGAATCAGCGGGAAGATAATAAGAAACTAACAAGAATACCCAAAAAAACCCTTAAGATGTCTGTAAGGTTTCTGTTCAATGATATCTTTATTCTAACGCCATGTTGTAATAACAATGTACTAATGAAGGAATATATATTTCTGAAAATACACATAAAGCTCTAACAATGCACAGAAAATAGGTCAGGAGTTATATTATACTCAACTAAAATTTGAATTTGAGCCAAGTGTAGTGAATCCAGGAAACAGCATTATATGGACTGAATAAGTTCTCATGTAGTTGGTACACAGCCAAGAAAAATGTTAGAGCTTCAGTTTTTATTTCAGTGGAAATTTGCGTTTTAGAATTTTTAAAAAAGAATCACCATATGTTGACCTTGACTATGCAGTACGTGATGGATTGGACGAAGATGTGAATTTATATTCTTGTTAAATCAGGCAGATACAGTTGTCTGCACCCACTGACCATTGTAAACAACAGTAAAATAAATATTTATGAAAACGAAAATATTTGGCTTAACATCGCACAAATGACGGCGCTACTTCTGTGAGGCTCAGGTGATTAGCTAACAGGTGGCATGAATACCAAAGATCCCTACTTCACCATTCAAATACCTCGAGTGGAGAGTCGGCCAACTTTAAAGCCCGTAACTCAACATCTATTGTATCCTCAAATCCACTGCTAACCACAAACTTGAACTAGGTAGCCTTTCCCTAATTCTACTTCGAGATGTATAACCTCTTTAGAATTATGTATAAATGTCAAAAGTCCGAAATGATACTGAACTAAGCAGATTTCCCACTGATATTCACTACACAAAAATCCGATGAGATTAAGAGAGGATTTTCTGAAGACTGAAAACCGGATAGTACCAATAACTCGCTTAATACTTCAGTTACGAAAAATGTTCAATTCCACAATTGTAGGGCATCAATAGTTTAGAAAGCTCGGTCTTATACAATTTTCCGATAAGACTCATGATAACATAAAATTTTTAAATTTCCAATTCCTCCCCCCCCCCCACACCGATTTCAACCATTAACACATATGATCTTTGGAGTTGAGTAAAAATGTTAAATATTTATTATAGAACACATCAAATAAACATTCGAGCCAAAAACATAATCTTAGTTGATGACTCTCATGATGATGTATCTCATTTAGTAAAGATAGGTTTAAAATAATATTTAGTATTCAAGCTTAGGCTAACACATTTCATGATATATTCGTTAATTGTTAAAGTCCAATGGCTAAAGGCGGAAAAAAAAGTCCGTCACGCAGGGGCTGCGGAAACTAAGCAGATTTCCCACGTGAAGTTTTACAATAGAGAAATCTGCCTAATAGCAACTGTAATAGAAAGAAACCTCTAAACCTAAAACATTATTTAGGGCGTAATAACCCAGTAGTTTCTAGCCCCGAAACACAGTTAACCTAACCTCTAAACCTATTCACGAGGGACGGATAGTTATGGAAAAAGGCCGCCAGAGCTTTCGGCGGAAAGTCCGAACTTAGCCTACTGGCGACCACACGCAGAATACAAATGCAAATATCTCGGTTAATATTCAAGATACAGAATAAATGTATAGAACAATATTTATAGTAAATTTAATTTGCAATAAGAATGATTCTGTACAATTTTTCGATCCGACGAATAGTAACGGAGATATTTCGAATTTTCGGAAATCCTCCCCTCTAAACCCCCCTCCCCGTGGTCCGATTTCAGCCGTTAACGAACTTGATCTTTCTTTTGACATAAAACGACTAAATATCGAGTTTGGTAACGATCAAACAAAAATTGCGACCGCTAGAGCGGTAACAGACAAATATATAGATAGATATATATATATATATATATATATATATATATATATATATATATATATATAGATATATATATACAGTTTTGAACGGACCTCATTTTCGTCATCTACTAGGTAGGATCGATGGACATTTGAAGAAAAATTTCGAAAATTCCGTCATGAGTACAACCTCAATAGCTGATTTCCCTTAAGGGAAATCTGCTAAAACAACAAAAAAACGTTCAAGGTTGTCTACCGAATCCAATTTATCGAAAATTAAATTTGGAACAAAATTAAATGTTTAAAATTATTCAATTCGACTTATACAAAAAATACTTATACAATTATACTGACAAAAATATTTTGAATTTTTTAGTTACTCCGCCTCTTAAGCCCAATAGCTGAGTATGACTTGAATGTGTTGAGGTTGTATTTATGAAGCATAAATTCAAAAAAATTCGGAAATATATATTGATCCTTTCTAGAAGATAACGAAAATGAAATCCGTACAAAATTATACACACACACACACACACACACACACACACACACACACACACACACACACACACACACAAGGCAGCAAATTCAAACCGACCTCATTTTTCTAACCTAGAAATTAAGGAATGTTTTAAAAATAGTATCACTACTCCAAACACAAGACCTTTAGATCATATACTAATTTTTTTTCTTAATTTACATCAGTACTACCCAGTAGAACACAAAAATAACCTCCCTTGCTTATTATACACCACTTAAAATCTCCAGTTATTTTAATACAAGGCCCAGACTTAGTGTGACATAATCGGAACCCCTGAAAAATCCTTTCAGTCCATAGTATATAACCTTCTCCAGCGGCCATTACTTTGGAATTTCCAAAGGAATGACCTACTTTTTATGGCGGATTCAAAATATTCGAAAATGCGTCCTTCCTCATTTATGGACATCGAAAGACGGTATCTGAAATCCCTTTTGGCACTGGGTATCTCTGATACTAAAATTGGATTTATCTCCAATATGATTTTATTTTTCATGTCTTCAATATTCTGCGACCTGTTCTGGTAGAGATCTCTTTGTCCCTCCCCCATAGAAAATAATCATTCTGGGGCTCAGGTTGGCCGTGCGAGTTAAGGCGTTGGTCTCGCCTGGTAGACCTAGAGTGGCGGGTTCGATTCCCGCCCTGGGCAGTAGAAATTTATTTAGTGACGGACTCATTAAATAAACTCCTTACTCCCACCCTGGCTAGAAAATGGTGGTAACCTGTAGATAACCCGTCCTGATTAGCCATAAAGTGGACGTAAATAATAATAAATATCAGATTAATTTGTATTTTTTTCTTATTCACCCGAATCATGCTATTTTCACCTCAAAAATGACGTGATGTACTAATATTTTAAGTATTAGTTTAATAGTGTTTTAAGAAAGTATATACAAGCTCTTTTGTGTAATGTAGTTATAATCCCATTTTTAGTGGTAAACTATATTTAACAGAGAAAGCTTAAAATTTAAAAAAACTGTATTTCTTATTTTGTAAGTGTCTCGAATCCCGGTATTACCATTCAATGAAAGTCTTTATACGAGTTACTGGAAGTCAGATAAGTTAAAAAGTGGAACTCACTATCTTTAATAACAGTCTGGTGAAGTTCTATGTGAAAAAGTGTTGGGCCAATTCAATTGCCCTGGTAGATCCCATATTTCATTCGCACTCCATTCCAGGACAGAGGTTCCCCGGACAATTGTTCTAGCTCCAGCTATTTCCAGTCTCTGGCAAACCTTTTTATCCCTCCATTGTCTCTATGTAACTAACTTTGTTTCCACTTTTTCTCCGTATTTCTTTCCGGAATAATCCGTATTAAAAACCCAGTTGGCCGTCCCATATATGTAAATACACTTTGCGAATTTTCAATATCGCTCGAAACTGTTATCTTCATTCAGTACTTTTTAATTAACTGTTATTTATGAAGTGCCGGTTTGCTATACTCGTCCCAGCTGGTATGACTATCATTAACCCGTTCAGTGCTGATGACGCATGAGGCGCGTCACGGGGTTTCCCTCCTGGGCTCATGACGCTCTAGATGCGTCATCTCTTCTCCACTTCTACCAGCTCTCCTCGCCCTTAGTACCTTGCTATTGGCCTCAAATTTTCCATCAGCCCTCAGTATACTACCAATTTCCTTCCAGTGCAGTTTGTTAGTAATTTGCTTTCTTGAGTCCAAGTGAGAAGTGAACCAAAGCGTATTTGCTGGTGATTGTTTTTGGTTATATTAAATCTTCAACCATGTCTTAGTTAAACACATAGGTATTAGAAATTGTAAATATTGTATTTTATTTTAGTTTACTGTTGGTAATTATTTCATTTTTAGCAATTATTTTAATATATTTGTAAATGTACTTACAATAATTTCAGGTATAATAAGGAAATTAGATTTAAACTTAGTCATTATTTAAAACTTTTATATATAATTAATCGTTAGGCCTATTTTAAAAATAAATTAGCATAAATCGTAAAATAAAAAACAATTAAAAATTGAATGGAAAAAAACTTCATGAGAAGTATAATAAAAAGTATCATACTAAAATGGTTTTACATGAAGTGCAATTTAAGTAGTCTCATAGCTCCAATATGCTCAAACCTACATCTTCAAAATGTACCCAACCGTACAAAAATAAAAAATAATACCTATTTTCTTAGAGGTAATTTTATTATTTCCTTTGTTTTTGTTTTATGTTTCTAGGTCAAATCCACAAATGTCTTGGCAGAAATAGAAAGAGCGCTATGAAGTAATTCATTTTTAAGCTATTTTGCGAGAAAAAAAAAACAAAAAAAATAGTCTTGGGAGTTGGCTAACTGTTGTGCGTTATTGCCTATACTCTTTTTCTAGCCGTGCCTCTGACGCGCCTCATGCGCCTCGGCCGGAAGTAAGCTTAAATACCCTTTCCTGTCAAAAAAAGGTTAAAACTTTAACGGAAGTATCAAAAAGGTCAAACACCTCCACTCTTAATACTTCTTTATTACAGGCAAAGTACTTTCGGGTCGAACCGTCCCATCATCAGTGCTCTGTGACACAACATTATACTTTCAAAAACATATAATATATATGAATAAATAAATGTAAAAGTCAACAAAGGTAGTCGAATATTAAAAACATTTAAAAAACAAACAAATATATAAAACGCAATGCAACACTTATAACTAAAACATTACAAATAAATAAATATTAAAAGCAATAAATAACAAAATAACTAGGAGATTTTTGGTCAGCACCGAAAGTGTTAATGAACTGATAGTCGAACAAAAGTTTGCGAAATTCTACCTCCTAGATTACACGAACCTCCCTCCGCCAGGAAGCTACAATTGCCTATGCGTGCAGTTTATCGCTTACTTCATCATCGTGTACCATATATCATCTTCCTGAGTCACGCGCGAAAAAATGAATCATCTTTATTGCTTTTGTAACTCCCTGTGATTCCTCCAAAATCACCATACGATTTTTTTCTATTCCAGCTTATGCTGAACTTCCATTCTTTTAAATAGTTAAAAAAATGTCTCCTTTTCTTCACATTATTTCAAAAACCAAACTAATCTCGATTATTCTAGCAAGTCGAGCATACGGCAGATACTGACATTTACATCACAACCACTGATGCTTTCATATACAAATGTGAATTGTGCTCAGAGATGTTTTGAAATATAAAATCTTTGAAGGATGATACAGATTTTCTGTCTTACATTATATCGGCCACATATTATCATTCCGTCATTTTTCTAGGCAGCGCTAGAGCATATTTGAATTACACATTAGAAATTATAGAATAACATAAAAGTACGAGTATTTTGTATTATTAATTGTTATGACTATGGTTGATATGCTTACACAAAAAATAGACGTAAACATACAATTTATCATTGTAATAATAAATGTAATGAAAAAAAAAAATCCATTTAATATTTACCTTGAGAATGCGTGTGTTTGTGATTGGAAATGCATTGGTAAGATTTAAGAAACTTTTAAACTCTTACTTATTTCTTATATAATATATAAGAAATATATTTTCGTCTTTAAAGGCCAAGATTGACAATCATTATTAAGAAAAAGTCATGCAGTAACTGATAATAACCTAAAAATGTATGTTTCTGGGTTCAAAGTTCTTCTTGGAAAACAGAGCGAAAATAAACGGTAAACAATAACGAAAATTGGGCGTAATTTTCTTTGTCGTCGAATACAGTTCTTTGTTGATTATTTTCGGTTCATTGATCAGTAATCTCATTACGGAGGGGGCGGAGGGATGAAAAGTCGGAAAATTGGTTTATAATTTAATACGAAATTCGGATAAAGTTCCAGTGTAAATAACCAGTGGGATGATAATACTTGTTATGAAGTAATTAAACGGGATAGCGTTGTGAATGAAGAAATGTTTATGAATGAATTTTATTGTGAATGACTTGGAGTTAATGGACTGTTGAGTTGTATATCGATTGAGTTGAGCTCAATACCCTCAGGAGTTGAGGAATTTACTCCAAGTTATTTAATAATATTTGCGAAACTTTGTCCATAGCTTCAATGTTATTGTATTTGTTCGTTCGTGCCCAGTTATAATTTTAATATCAATAAAAGTCCGGTGAGACTCTGCAGTCACTACAGACTTCCCAAATGCGTCACGTATTTGGATTTATGTCAAAGTGTAAAACTTCAATGAGAACAATATTTTGTATTTAGTAAATAATGTGTTTCATAATATAATAGCTTATTATTATTATGAAATAAGCAGGAGTAGGGGTTTACTGGAAGCCGAATACTAAAAAATTGCAAATATCTCGGTTAATAATCAAGATAATGAAAAAAACGTTCATGGCAACATTTATGGAACATTACACTTGCAATTAGATTGATTCTATGCAAATTTTCGATCCGACGAATAGTACCGGGGATATTTCGATTTTATTTTTTAATTTGCCCTTCTAAACCCCCACTCCCACTAGTCCGATTTTAGTTGTTAATGGACTTGTCCTTCATTTTTACGTAAAACGTTTAAATATTGAGTTTTGCATCGATCAGACAAGAATTGGGACCCCTACAACGTTACCAGACATATATATATATATATATATATATAGTGTTGAACGGACATCATTTTCCTAATTTCCTTGAAAATTCCTTTTTCGAAAATCGCGTCATGAGTACAACCACAATAGCTGGTTTTCCTTAGAAACATTTTATAAAGCGATGACTAATAAATAACTTCATGAGCAAGGCTGGTTTAATAATACATTTTCATACTGAGTTCAATAGTGTCAATATTTTGAATTTGCGTTTTACCTCTCTATAACCCCTCTCCCCTCTTCTCTCTAACCAATTTCGGTGACTACAGAACTACACTTGTGGTTTCACCGTTCGTTAAAGCATTAGCTACATTTTTGAAAAAGAAAAAAAAATGATTTACTCCCCCAAAACCCCCTTAACCCTTTGAACCTTGAATGATTGCATCTGGTAATGTGACATCGTACCTGTGATGTTTTTTAAGTTATAATTGCATTGTAAAATAGTTGAAATGTATAGAATTACGATTGAATGCCACTGTTTGGAAAGGTTGCACTTTTGCATCTAATACATATGGCTTTTTCAGTGTCCATGAATCCCTCAGCCTATTTGATTGAAAATACCCGCACCCACACACACGTATGCAATATTTTTGAACGTGAAATCGTCAAACTATTTCGTGTCGACCAGGATTTTTATATGTTTTCCTCTTCTGATTGATAGCTGTGGTTGAGATGTGAGTTTCATCCCTTTCATCACAATGTTGAAAGATAAACCAATTGAGGGGAGGATGACAAATGTTGGACTGATTGGATGAAAACAGGTTTTTGATCAGCAGTATATTAATGAAATTAATAATAGTAATTTTTTTAACATTTAATTAGAAACTATTATTTTAAAAAATGAAGCATTTTCGACTCGACTGGAAATACCGGAAAGTGCTAAACTTTAAAGTTGAGAGTGCCCTACCTGTTCTATAACTTTTTATTTACGGCCCATGCCGTTACAAGGTTTCAATTACTTTTTCCCGTTAACCCCGATCCACATCCAGCTTTCACCATTGACTAGGTTTTGATATAAATTTGTGTGTGTGTGTGTGTGTGTCTGTGTGTGTGTGTGTGTGTACATACATATACATTCGGTTTTCTATTTCTATTATGAATTAAGAACACCACTTCATTGAAAACTGGTTAAAACAACCACGTTACTAAACGGAATAATAAACATTTAGAAAATAATGAAATTACGTAAAATAGATAAATATATGTCAATCCTCCACCTTAAATTCTGAAAGTAAGATTTGGTAATTTTGGTGGCACCACATGTACCCGTAGCCGGTCCTCAGTTTATTTTGAATATGTCCCTTTTTTTTCAATCAGTGTCCCACATTTCCATTTTTCATATTTCTGATTGAAATTTGCCGCTTAAATGCGATACCCCTAGCCTTAGTTTCCCGAAAGTAGTAAGTAGCCTAGTATTCACTTTACTGCATGATAATTATTAGCAAATTAGTAATTTGCCCTTCCATAATTGCAGTTCTCTCCAACTACAGAAATTACTACTTTTTCTAAATATTTCGTTATTTTTTTTATGAAAAAAAAATTACTGAGAATATTACTTTATTGAACGGAGATTAAACATTTTAGGCATAAAATTAAACATTTGGGGTTTTAGGCTAACCTTGTGGGTTAAAGAGTTAGTTTTAATTCACTTCGTTAACCTAGAGTCGTTGGTTCAATTCCATCCTGGGCAGTAGGATTTTATTTAGTAACAAACTCAATAAATAAAATACATAGTCCCACCCTGGCAAGAAAAGGCTGGGAACCTTTAGAGAACCCGTCCCGATTACCCATATTGGCATAAAAACGACGTTTATAAATTAAATATTTGTTTCCTTAGTGAAATTAGATATAGGTAACAAAGAGTGGTTGTAAAGATAAATTTAAGTGATAATTTAGGGCCTCCAGTGCAAGAACACTGAGCGTTTCTTTCATAATTAGTAAAACGTTTTTGTTACTAACTCAGCGTTCTCAGGTGTCATAATAAGTGAGGATTAAAAAGGTTTTGGAAGGAAAATTAAATAATACGTTGTGTCGGATTGTTCTTTTCATCTCTTACCTTCCTTTGTGAATACCTTAAATTGAAATACTTTGTCCAAATACTTTAAAATGAAACACTTGCCACAAAGCAGAGAATGTTCTTAACTAAACATTACTCCTGAGCATAAAACCTGTATTAACAAACCCATAGTTGTAATAGTCACATTTATCAATGTAGAAAATAAAACACTAATTAAACCCAGTTGACGTTAGTTAAATTAGGAGAGAGAGAGAAAAAACGTCCAATTCTTCACAATTTGTTTATTTCAGCGCTAAGCGCTTTCAAAGACTAATGTCTCCATCTTCAGAGCTACACATGAAAAACAATAACATTAATAAAAACTCTATACATTGCAACAGGGTCATAAAACATGTTAATATCAATAAATAAAATACAAAATAAATATCTAACAATGAACATAATAAATATACTTAAGTCATATCTTAAAATAAAATACAGAGAGTGAGAGATCTATTGTGGTATAGGAATATATTACCGACCTACTTGCATGCGCTCATTGGGAAAGACAGCAAGCGACTGGCTGGGACGCGGGAGATAACGTCGAGGTCCAGTACCCCCACCATTGCAGACTTATAACAATCGGTCTTCTTGTTCAAAGAGCGACTACCAATAAGTTTCTTATTCAATGCGATCTCCAGCCCCTCCAATGCACTTAGTTTTTTACCTTTCTTGGCTTCATGTAATAAGCACACTTCATGGGCTCCTTCGCTATGTCCCTCTTGTTCTTGATGGCAGAAAAATTCGGAATCTGAGCGATAACCATGTTCTCTACACCGAGTTCTTATCTTTCTTCCTGTTTGGCCGATGTAAGCTCCTTTGCATGTACCACACACGATTTTGTACACACCGGACCTGTCTTTTATATCGATAAGGTCTTTAGCTCTACATAGCATATCGCCCAGATTCGGTCCGCTCTTATATGCTACTCCCACTCCAATCTTACTTAGTGCGCATCCTATTTTCTCTGAGAGTTTCCCTAAATATGGAATAGCGCACCAACGGAGCTTCTTAGTATTTTCGTAGAAGTGGCTAAAGGACTGTTTGAGGGCAAGTTTTTTGGACCTCCGTTCATAAATGCCATGGATGAGAGAGGTTTCGAATCCATTAGTTTTGGCAACGTGTTTTATGAATTCGAATTCTCTTCGATGGTCCTCCAATGACAGCGGTAAGGTCAGTAGCCGGTCTATGTAATAAATAAAAGCAGTTATTTTGGTCTTAGGGTGGTGGAAGGAATGTATATCTATTGCTGTGTCCGTTGTTGTGGGTTTCCTGTAGATGTTAAATGTGAACTTTCCGTCTCTTCTCATGATACACAGGTCTAAATAATTTAACACCCCCCCATTCTCTTTTTCCATCGTAAACTTTATGTTTTTATGTCCCCTGTTCAGATACTCAAAGAAGTTCGCCAACTCTTCTTCCGTGCCCTCAAACAAACAGAAGCAATCGTCTACGTAGCGTACCCAATGCCCTATCTTCCCAAAGTATGGGTTCTTTTTGTTCATTATATAACGGCACTCCAGCCAGTCCATGAACAGGTCTGCAGAGAGGGAACTTGCCGGGCAGCCCATAACCAATCCGTGGTCCGATTTATAAAACCTTCCCTGGAACACAAAGTAACTCTGGCTGAGCACTATTTTATATAGATCACAAATCTCACTGCTGATGCTCGGGCTACATCCTTTAGTAACAAGTACATGGCGGATCAGCGGTATTATTTGGGATGACGGGACGGAGGTAAACAAGTTGACTATGTCAAACGACACCATTATGCAATGGGCACTGTGTGGTGAGCTATTTAATAAGTTAACTACTTCGCGACTACTAGTTACCGTGTATCTCGGCTTGTATGAAGTATATGAGTTAAATTCGTCCAAGACTCTCCTGGCTAGTTTAGTAGCGGGTGCCGATACATATGACACGATAGGCCTGAATGGGATGCCCGGCTTGTGAACTTTGGGGGCACAATATAAGCGCGGGGGGAGGGGATTCATCACAGTAAGTCTCTCACCCTCAAATACATTAAACAAACATTGTATGTCCTTAATTGCTTTTCTTACGATGTCTTGGAAGTGTTTTGTAGGGTCTTTATCGATCACTACAAACTTGTTGTCAGATAACATAGCATATGTTTTCTCAATATAACATTCCTTATCCATAACTACTGTACATTTTCCTTTATCAGCTTTTATTACCAATAGGTTATTGTCCAGAAGCTTATTTTTAACACTCTTAATTAACTTAAGCTCTAAATTACTATGTTTATGAATAATGTTCGTGTTCCCATATTCTCTCTGAACATATTTATTAATAGTCATTGCACATTCTTTTTTATTGGAGTCACTTAAATCATTACAACTGTCAATAGACGCAACTAAATTGAAAACGTCCTTCTGCGTGACAGTTTTTTTAGGACAGAATTTAAAACCTTTACCCAGAATATCAAATTCTTGAGGGTTAAATTGTACATCCGTCAAATTGACTACGCGAGGGAAACAATTACAAGCATTATTTTCTGTATTTAAGTGTATATCAGACGTCTTTATGCTTAGTTGATTGACATTGTCTTGATTTACAATAACTGAGCTAGCATTGTTTACTTCACTAATCCTATCTCGCTGTCTTCGGTCTCCGCGGAGTGATTTAATCTTCTGGCTAGCTCTACTATAGGCTTTATGAATCTTGCCAGAGCAAATGTTTAAAACACTGGAGTGAAACTTGTCCCAGTCATTATTCGACATCTGATAGGCAAGACTTAGGTGGATTTTAAGAAGATATACACTTAGACTGTCTCTGATTTTGAACCACTTTTTCATTTCACATTTTAACCAAATCTTTTGAATTTTAAACAAAACCTTTCCCTTTAAATTCAATTTTTTAGTCCTATCGGTAATATAGTGAGGAACAATATTTCCTTTGATGCATGTTAAATTAAAATAAATGTTCTTATTAGCTATGCCATGTTTTAATTTTAATTTAGAATATAGTTTTTTTAGATCACTCACTGTCATACTTGAGATTTTTCTGAACGTACTGTCTCTGATTGTGTGGTATGTTAGTTAAATTAATTTTATAACCTTCCATACACTTTTTTTTTAGATTACAGGGTAAAAGTATTTTTATATTTTAAATTCAATAAAAATGATATAATTCAATCTCAGAGGAACGCTATTGGTCTCTATAGATACTATGATAATTTGCATATTCTTGCTAGCCATAAAATCCTGCTAGATATCGGGAAACGCATCTGTATCCTACGGGCAAAACGAAACTAAGGAACTATCAAAAAGACAGATTAGCCGAAAATTAATATGGGGGGGGGGGTTAGGCATTATTTTAATGGCTCTCCTTTTTGCTACGGAACTTGTAGAAAAAACATATTTGGAGGTGATAGGTATAAGATTACATTATCCAGAGCCACTAATAAGTAGCTCAATTATTATTACTCAAAATCTTAAAATCGATCCTGAAGACTTGCATTCCATTGATAGCCGACTATCAAGGCCAATAGTTCTTTGCGAATATTTTAACAGACACTGTAATCTACTCTGTTCTTCTCTTACAGATCAGCGTAGAAGAGAAATTCAATTCTTAGTTAAAAATTAAAGTAGTCTAGCAATACTGAAACATGAAAACAATGCCAGCAAAACATCTTTTCGCCAGTGACCAGTTCCCAATACTAGTATAATCATTACGTAACTTTAATAATACAAACTTGGATTTAAATAAAGCAGACTGGGGCAAATTCTCAGTTCCTTAAGACCGTTAACGTTTTTAATGATATATATATATATATATATACACACACACACACACACACAGCGTGTCCCCAAACCAAACGGCCAAATTTAGGGATCGATAGAGGATCGAAAAACTAAAACAAAAAGTCATAAGCCTCGTTTTCGAGAAAATCACAAAAAACTAAAAATAGTTGTGCAAAAACTAGTTATGGCCAATGGAAGAGCGGATTTTATTCCTTGAATGAATTTTAGCAATAAATGTTATTCCAATACAATTATTGTATTCTAATCTTATACTAACAGAAAGGTAATTGAAAAAAAAAATATTTTTTATTAAGAAAAAATAATAAATACTTTTTTATTCAAATATTCATAGTATAAAAAAATTACCTATTTAAAGTAGATAACATTATGAACAATAACTGAAGATTAAAACATAAAAAAAGATTAAAAATTTAGAAAATTAATAAAATAATTAAATATTCTTACTTGGATAACATAAATGTTTCAGTTTTTATAAGGTTCTACCTTAGTGAGAAAAAAAGCCCTGAAAATTTTGAATGTTTTACCTTCTTTAAAATTACATCGTTAATTTCTAAAGCGTCAACGTAAATGTTGTTCGAAGTGCTGGCCTCTCGCTGCAATACACGCATCACATCGCGTACTCACAGATCGCACTGCATCTAAACATTGTTCTGCGGTGAGCTGGTTGCAAACCATTCTGATGCGCTCGATGAGGTCATCCCTTGTGTGTACGGGCTCTCGGCAGACATTTTCTTTCACGTATCCCCACACGAAGAAATCTAGTGGCGTGATGTCATGAAACCGGGGAGGCCAAGGCACCGGCCCACCTCGTCCTATCCAGCGACCTGGGTAGTTGATGTCCAACCAGTTTCGTACGGCCCTTCCGTAATGTGCAGGACAACCATCGAGTTGAAACCAGCTCTCAAGCCTTGTTTCCAAAGGGATATCTTCCAAAAGTGCCCGTAAGTCATTCTCCAGGAGTAGATGATAACTTTCAGCGTGAAGTCGAGCAGGTAAAAATACGGGACTTATTATGCGATTATAACAAAGACCGACCCACACGTTTACAGAAAACTCATGCTGGTAGTGAAATTCTCTAACAGCACAGGGATTTTCATGTGCCCAAAGGTGGTAGTTTCTTTGATTGAATATGCCCGCAAGTGTAAAAGTCGCTTCGTCTGACCAGATTACTTTCGAACTTAAGTTTACATCGTTTTGCAATTGTTCTTTGTACCAATTACAAAAATTTAATTGGCGGGGATAATCAGCGGGTATTAAATTTTGTACCTTTTGTACATGGTAAGCATGCCTGCGGTCAGCCCTTAATGTGTGCCAAATGGTTGTCTTTAGTATGCTTAGAACTGAAGCAGCTCTCCGGGCGCTTGTGCTAGGGTTGGTATTGTAGTGCCTGAGTATCCTCTCCCTCCGCCTCAGGTCGGCTTCCATCGGAGCCTGCATACGGTTTCCACGACGATTACATGAGAAGGACCCAGTCTCTCGAAGCCTTCTGAAAGTGCTGGTAAAAACACCTCTGTGTGGGGTTTCTCTTTCAGGAAACCGTCTGCGATATTCCCGATCTGCCTGACGTGCATTGCCATCGCTGAATCCGTAGACGTACACTATGTCCGCGTATTCAGCGTTGGTAAATCTAGCCATATTTGTTGACTTCACTGAACAGTACTAGCAACACCACTAATGTGAGAATGCGAGGCTGGATTCCCTTCAAAAAGGATTAAAATGATAGTAAACATTTTAATCCTTTCTTTTTAAGTTTAAACACTCAACCTAGACGTTTTATTGATAAGGAAAGCGTGAGAATATTCATGTTTTCTAAACTCAAAAAGCCAATAGTTTTTAGTAATTTAAGTACATTATTAAAAAAAATACACTTTTTGCACAACTATTTTCATTTTTTTGTGATTTTCTCAAAAACGAAGCGAAAACGAGGCATATGCCAGAGGACTTTTTTTCTTAGTTTTTCGATCCTCTATCGATCTCTGAAGTTTGGCCGTTTGGTTTGGGGACACCCTGTATATCGTGTGTGTGTGTGTGTGTGTGTGTGTGTGTGTGTGTGTGTGTTTCTGCTAGTGGTTCTCTGCGTTTAGCCAGAATAATCTTAAATAAATATATATGCGAGAGATAAGAGAGCATTAGACTGAAATAAAAGTATTAAAGAGATAATTTCATCAAAAGTAAGCATTAGACTGAAATATTTACTATGTTATGGAAAGATGAGGGGAAATAATACAAGTCACTATTTGAGTTCTCCAAAGAATCAAGTATATATTGATTAAACAACATATAATAATCTTTATAGTAGGCAGGTAATTTTATACAACTTAAATCCTAAAGAATGCTGAATTCGAAACTTACCTTATGACTAATTGAATCAAACATTAACATTTATTTATATAGAGGTTGAAAAAGAAACAAAGGAAATTTAATTTACTTAATTAATTTTAATTTAAAATACTTTAGCGTCAAGCCAATAATATATATACAATATAATGATCGATCAGTCCTATATTATGAGTACTCATTTAATAGTTTGCGTAGATAATGCTAGCATTATAATAAGACGTAGGTACCTGCGGGAAACATATACTTTCCTTGAAGTGGAGTCTTCTACCGGTGTTATTTGGTGTTCCAATGAGATTCTGTCTTCTAGCTGGTTGCGGTGATCCGATATGATGGTAGCGTTGAGGGAGATGAAAGATAAACTATTACAGAGGGTGACTACCGACAACTGAGTGCTTATCTCTGAAGCGGAGTACACTATTTCTGAGCGGTAGAAACGACCCCGGAGAGGAACAAAGCCCAACTGTGTACTGTCTGTGAAACTAGCCGGTGCCTTCTTGAGCTAGCAACGTAGTTTCCGCTGTAGGCCACCGCCTTCATGATCTTTATCTATTGGCCACCGCCTTGGTGATCTCCATATGTGTGGCGGGTTTGTGAACTAAGCGAGCGCGGGAAATTCAATTCAAATGAGGACTGAACAGCATCTTATAATGACCTTTTCAAAATCAAAATTTCCTGTAAAACTAAACTTAAACGCAAAAATTGAAGACAACATTATTAAAAAAGGGAAAGATTTTATACCTAAAATTATCATTTTATTCAAGTGATTCATAGTAGACATGAGCTCACTTGTCTTCTAGTATATTATTATAAAATGTAATATAAATTTAAATGATTTATTATTTTTTGCAACTGAGGCTAATTGGGACGGTTGATTTACAGGTTACCACACTTTTCTAGCAAGAGTACCAATCAAGATTTTATTTAATGAATTCAGTCGCTAAATAAATTCCTTTGTTCAGGCGGGAATCGAACTCACCACTCTAAGTTTAACATGTGAGATTAAAGGCAACGCTTTAACTCACATTGTATAGTAATGTAAGAAGAGTAGCATCCGACAGAACTCAGGAGTGGCATTTAAAATACTGACCCAATATGGTTTTGATGATGGTAATCGAAATGCTAATTCAAATTGAATGTGAATGATTAAGTCAAGCTAAGTTTCGTTTTCGAATACCATTTATCCACTTTTGAGGGGGGGGGGAATCAAAGTATTTTTGAAATGAAATTATTTCAGCCTTCATTTCAATCAAATATTTTGCCTTTCCTTCAGGAAGTGCATTTCGAAATGAATCAGACCCGGAAAACGTAAGATTTAGAAATATAATTAAAATCATGTGCATTAAAATATGTACTAATGGCTAGTTTATAGGTCAAAATGGATATTTCTGTTTAATTTAATAACTTTAATCTTATTTTCTATGTTTAACTTTATTTAATCTTATCATATATCCAATTTCAGGGTAGCTCATAAAGTGGTAATAACAACTAGTTAATGATACATCTAGTTATCATCAATTTCGTTCTAAAGCATAAAAATACATACAACAATAACATAAGATTTATTGCATTTAATCATGTGACCTATTTACGATTAATCTACCTTTGCACGCTATGCTTACACGCATCCAATATGCGTAATTCAATATACACTTTGCTTATATCCACGGAATATTTAACCTAATTTTAATTAAAGAGTACACTTATTTTGCAAAGATATAATAAATTTGTATTGTTTTTGTTAGGTATAATTATGGGGTTGCTATCTCATTTAAGCATGATCTGAAGGGTAGAAGTTATTTGTACATTAACGTCACTTTCCCTTTCATAAGTTTATTCACGAAATCTATATGTATTCGTAAAACCAACTTACGAAATACATTCCCAACAAATGTTCTAAATCCCAACATTTTTTTCAAGGGAGATAAAGCAATGAACTATTGATCGATTTCCATTGAGTTTCTAACTAGAAAGTACTAATACGATTTGCAAAAGACTTTAAGAAATAAAATGTTGTACTGTCACTAAAGACCAATTTCGGCTTTGATCCAGTAGCAATACAAAGTGTGTGTGTGTGTGTGTGTGTGTGTGTGTGTGAGAGAGAGAGAGAGAGAGAGAGAGAGAGAGAGAGAGAGAGAGAGAGAGAGAGAACAATTTATTAAAAAATGTTAAACTACTCACATAAATTGACTTACTCATTAATGTGGCTACGGATAGTTATTAAAAATGGGGAAAAAATTTGCATGAACGAGAAGAAAAAAATTAAAAGAGTTCACACTATGCAGATTTCCCACTACGAATCTCACCGTATACAATAATATTTTCTATTTCTATGTTAAATCTGTGTTACTGTAATCAGTGTTGTAAAAATGTTAAAGAGTCTAACATCTCGGTTAATATTCTAAATCGAAAAAAGTGTGTAAAACAAAATGTATAGACGTTTACATTTACAATTAGATTGATTTTATACAAAATTTCATATTAACGGAGAATATAGATTTTATATTTTCGAATATTCAAAAAATCTTCGTTATTATGAAATAGTTTAAAATCAATACACTGGTCTAATTTCAGCCCTTAACGAACTTGATTTTTAGTTTTACATAAAACATTTAAACGTCGAACTTGGTAATGATAAAACAAAAATTGCGGCCCTTAGAGCGTCAACAGACAAATATTTGCATATATACATATATATATATATATATATATATATATATATATTGAGTGGACGTCGTTTTCGTCTTTTCCTAGTTAGCAGTAATAGATAATAAATCTTTCGAAGATCGCGTAATGAGCACTAGGGCAATAGCTGATTTCCCGTAAAAAAATGACTAGTAGCAAAGAAGGATTAAAAGGATTTAAAACTGATACTGATAAAACAAATAAGTGAAAATAAATGGTTATTCAGGACACAATTTGGTGGCTCCTCACAATTTATTTATTTATTTTTTCTTTACTTTTTCAAAACTCTTAGTACTTTCATAAATAAATTTTCAGGTTCCACAAAACTGTGTCCTGAATTACCTTATTTATCAAACTAACAACCAGCAGAAATTAAAAACGAAACTAAATAAAACAGAAAGAGAGATTACGAACAAAATCTGACAAATGAATGAAAAAAAGTAAGTTACTACGATAGATGGAATGATTGGTTATTCCAAATAAATCAGAATAATTGTTTGACCGGCAGATCTACATTTGTTTCTTTTATTCCCTTTCCCTTGGAAAATATGACTTTCATCGCATATAATTTGACACGGTCCCTGGATCAGTTGTGGCTCATAAGTAAAAAATACCAGTGAACAAATCAAGACCCCTTTAGATTTCAAGCATTGGTTGAAGGGAGAAATAGAGAATAAAATGCATCATTATGTAATATGTCTAATTTTTCAGCTGCTACTTAAATGGATAGTACTTGTTTGACAACTAGGGTCGTACTTTATGTCTATGAAGGATTTGACTGAGAAATTAAAATTTGGATTAGGATTTTGATTTAGACAGTACAATATCCATATTAATGGCCGATTCTGACTAGGGAAAAGTTGCGGAAAAAATAAAGTGTGGAGTAACCATAAAAGGG
Source organism: Riptortus pedestris (assembly GCA_019009955.1). Lineage (NCBI taxonomy): Eukaryota > Metazoa > Arthropoda > Insecta > Hemiptera > Alydidae > Riptortus > Riptortus pedestris. The sequence continues at coordinate 128,471,111 of CM032232.1, read as the reverse complement.
GAGAGGTGGGATCAACTTTCTGACAGCTGAGATTAAGCTGAGTTTCAGGCCAAGGTCTAATACGAAGCTCCATATATACACACAGGGATTAGGGGTTCTTTAGCTATCATTCCCTTTTCAACGCCCTCAGTCTTTTAATCCATTTGTTTTCATTTTTATTTTATATTTCTAACACACGCACGCACGCTCGCATTATTGTGATTTTGACCCTTCAGTTGATCATAAGGAAAGGTTAGCCATTCATCTCAAATGAACAAGTACCACCATTTGCCTACGCTCTAGAAACCCTGAAAAGTAGGTGAAGCGCTTGGAACGCGTAAGAAAATGCTAGATTAAATAAACACTTGCTGTTGTAAAGGAGTATTTGACAGAATCTAAGCTTTTGAAATTATTATTTATTAACGTTCACATTTTGCTACTACGGCCAATTGCTACTATGGTTGATTGAGAGCCACGTGAGTTAAAGCGTTCGCCTTACTCTCACATGCTTAACCTACAGCGGCGTATTTCTGGCAATTTCATCAATAAATATCTCATTTCCAACTTAAAGTTACACGTCATGTTTAATGGGATTTCCTATTACGGAAGAAACAGCGAATAAAAAGTGGGATGAACACATCAATGTTACATTTCTGTAGATGGGAAATGTGCTTAGTTTTTTCATCAGCAGATGGAAAGAACTATTATTATATGGATGCCTTGTCAAAAAAAAAGTTTATTTATTTGTCATGACATTTTCACCTACCTGCCACATGTCATTTCCATGTACATAGGGTCGTACGTAAGATGTTCTTTGACTTTAGTATTCAATTTTTGAGCCAGTTTTCGCTTTATCAGACATACATTTGTATTTTTTAGTCTAGAAAAATGGTATATTTTACTAATATGGTTGTTCTGTTGACAATTTAAAAGTTGAGTCGTATAAAGTTAGAAAAAGTTGAACAACTGACATGCCTTGAATGTAATATTAACCTTAAATATTAGACAAAGAATGTATTTACTTTTGTATTTCTCGTTTGAAAGGAAACTTTAGTTTTATTAATGTCCTTTTAATATGAATGAAGGTCTTTCGCAACAGGGATTCCCTCTCTCTCTCTCTCTCTCTCTCTCACTCACTCTCTCTCTCTCTCTCTCTCTCTCTCTCTCTCTCTCTCTCTCTCTCTCTCTCTCTCTCTCTCTCTCTCTCTCTCTCTCTCTCTCTCTCTCTCTCTCTCTCTCTCTCTCTCTCTCTCTCTCTCTCTCTCTCTCTCTCTCTCTCCCTCTCTCTCTCTCTCTCCCACCCTTCAGAACTCCGCCTCTCTCTGTCTCTCAACTTTATTTTGAATGAAAGCCTGATCTTGGTTGGCAAACATTCAATTGGTTTCCATTTCATTTCGCTCCACTGGGGATTTTAGCTGTTTGTTTATATTAGCCAATCGAATTGAAAGATGAGGCGGCTTTGAGCGAGCGGTTTTCAATGCCCTATTTAAATGAACATCATAATCCCGCATCTACAATACAAATTTATGAGAGAATTATAACAAATTCATCAAATTAAATCGATACGAAGCTATTGAGAGCAAAATAAAATGGGATTTACAAATGCTCCCTTCCTCCTTCCTGTTTCTTGACTTATATTTTATCATTGGAGAAAGCTATAAATGAAATCTTCTTAAAATAAGCATATTATTAAATTATAGTTTATTTTCATTGGATTATTCTTGTTATTATTCAACTGAATCAAAAATGTTTATTTGATCAATTCTGTACACGAAATTTTACAGTTTCATTTTACACTAAAGGTCCTATTCATTAATAGCTAAAATCGGACACAGAATAGGGTGGTTTAGAGGGGAAATTCGAAAATTCAAAATTTGTCTGTTATTATGAGTTGGGTCGAAAGGTGTTACTGAACCAATCATATTACACTATTGGTACTCTGCAATTGTAGTTCTAAACATTTTCTCGTTACTCAAATATTAATCCTGTTATTTGTTCTTTTTTTTGCGATCAGCTTTCAGTCAACCCCCACTTCTACACATCTGATATTTAGCAGATTTTCCTTATGGAAAATCAGCTATTGAGTCAATTTTCTATAAATTTCAACAAATATCCATCAATCCTTCTTAGGAGATGACGAAAACGAGGTCCGTTCAGAATTATATATATTTGTCAGTTACCGCTCTAGCTGTTGCAATTTTTATTTGATCGGTACCTATCTCAATATTTAAACGTTCTATGTGAAAATTAAGATCATGTTCAGAAATGGCTGAAATCAAACAAGTATGAGGGGGATTTTGAAAATTAAAAAGATCTCCGTTATTATATGTCGTATCGAAAAATTGTATAGAACCAATATCATTGCAAATTTATTGTTCTATTAATACTGTGATACTGTTCAATATTAACCTATATATTGGCATTTTTTTTTTCAATTTCAGCCTTCAGTAAATTAGTAATTACTCTTTAAAAATAAGAGAATTCATCATAAACATCTTAATCCAAGCAAAAATACCAATTTTTATTTTCAACGGAGATTTTTTGACCAGCCACGTCTACTCACCGGATTTTTGGTTTTGGAACCTTAAGGGAAATCTGCTAAAACAGAAAAGGGATTAAGGGTTGACATAATCACTATAAGAATATAACACGGGGAAATCCACTTAGTTTGCGTAGACCCTGCGTAACAAATTTCTATTTACGACTATTTACTCTTCATACTTCTAGATATCTTGAGTTATAAAAATGTCAGAAAAGCGGAGGAAAGAGAAAAAAAATCTTAAATCTGGGAATACATCATATGCGTGGTCAATCTGCTTAGTTTACGCAGTGTCTGTGGTAATTTTGTTCAATATTTACAATGTATTTTTGATAAAGTAGATAACGCCATGATTACTAAAAGGAGTCTCCTTTCTCCTGCAAAACAATGAAAGAAAAATGTTTATTAATAATAGAAGAGGTGGGGGAGGGAAAATAAATTTAAGTTGGAAATCAATATCATGATTACCATTTGATGGCTCTATTAAAGTGATTAATTAATCTTAACATTAAGTAAAAATGATACAAAAAGGCATTATAACCATGAAGCGAAAATGAATAATTGTAATTAATATGAGTTAGTAAAAGATCATTAATTTTGCGATAGTAATTAAATTGTGTGCATCGTAAAATGGATGAGCTATGCCCTATATAACTTAATCATATTGATACACTCTCAGCTATAAACAAGTTATATGCTTTCATATATGAGCCACTCAAAGCATAAGAGCTAACAATCTACCAAGAGCGGAGCGTTTGAAGTAAATACAGTAGCAATTAAACGGGAAGTGGGCAATCAACGTTAGTAATAAGGTTGATGTTATAAGGTTAATATTGTTATATCTCAATCAGTTCTTACTCTACTAGATTCTAGGCTCCACTTACTGTTCAATAGTGAGAAAATGATTGAAAAGTCATTAAAAATCCAGAATGTAGTATGTTAGTTGTAAAATTTAATTAGGATATTTAATGAGTTGTTTTATACATCCATCTACAAAAAAAATGTGTGGTTTGACCACTAATAGCCGCAACAAAAGGTCATCAATATAAAAAACGTCCGTCACGCAGGAATTGCGTTAACTAAGCCAATTTCTCACGTGCGTCATGTTTTTGCATTTAACTCAAAACGTAAAAGTTCAATGAACACAATATTTGGTATTTGAGCTTCAAATAAAGTGTTTCACAATATAACAGCTTATTGTTAATATAACGTGAGTAGGAGTGGAGGGGGGAGGGGTTACTGAAAGGCGAAAACTGACAAAAGCAAACATCTCGTTATAATAATATTTAAAGAACATCACATTTACAACAAGATTGGTTCTGAGTGATTTTTTGAGCCGACTGATAGTAACGGAGATGTTAGAAATTTTTGAAATTCCCTCCTCTCACTGGTTGGATTTCAGTCGTTAACGGACTTGTTCTTTCAATTTACATAAAATATTATATATAGAGTTAAGAAATGATCAAACAAAATTTGCATCCTCTATACTACTATATATAGTTGCAAACTCTATGCTACTATCACTATATATATATAAACATATATTTTATTTATTTATTTGGTGAGCTCCGCAACTAGGTGATGCCCCTTAGGATCATTTATTTTCAATTCCTTAAGTTAAAATGTCAAAATTATTAACAGTATAAACACATAGGCACGCAACACAAACGCTACCATTTTACCTAATTTACTAAATATATTATTTAAAATATCAAATAATAAGTACCAATGTCCAATAACAATTTTACAAATGACAACATTTTACAAACGTTGATACATGTTTTTACCATTTTTCTTATAAAATATATTTACTATCCTTTTTTTCTATTTATATTTTCTAAATTAACGTAAAATATTAATTTTTTTTAACTTTTGACTATCATGCCTGGTTTTAAGTTATAACTGTCGTTAATGTTTTAATATTTTTAAAATGAATATTCCAATGTAGATTAAATTCGATTTTATATTGTATTGTAATTTTGTGTTTCTTGAATTTTAGTTAATAGAACTATAGTTCTTTACTTTACATACAACGGGTTTTTGTGTCGTCAGGTACTGAAGATGCTCTGAAAATAAAGAAGATGCTCTTATTAAAAATTAAAACCTACTGGTTTATGGAAGAGGAAGGCCTTCTATTTTTGTCAGGAGTAATATTTTTAGTTTAATGAATTCTTCATAAATTCTTTTGTATTAGGTCCATCTCTAGGCTCAGCTGAAAATCCATTTCCACCGTTTAATGGAAGGAAGTGAAAGAAGTGCCGGCGAGTGGCTGGAATTTCTCCTCGTTTCGTCGAAATTGCTGTTCCATCATCGGACAAAACCCCCCGAATTCGGCCGTTCTCCCGGAGTAATTTCAACTTGGCACTTTTACGTTCCAACTTCCCTACATAAAATCAAACCGAAGGCAGAGGAGCGCCTTCTTGTTTCTTGCCTATTTTAAACTTTTAAAGTTTCCATACTTCACCGAGGCTGGGAAGCATTAAGGGGGAGGTAGGCGGAACTTCCTAATTTAGAGAGTTCACTTCTGAGATATTCCTCCAACCTGAGTTTATGTTTTCTCATTTGGTAAAAACGCCATCCTCATCATCATTAAGCCTTATGTTACAATGAGTATGTAAAAAGCCTTTTAAAACTCTACAAGTGTGTGTGTTTATAAACTAGTTAATGGTGCTCGCCCTCCTTGATGGCTGAAATGGGACAAGGAAGAAGGGGGAGAGGTTTAGAGGGAATTCAAAAAATCTCAGTTGTTATGAGACGGGTCAAAAAATATTATAGGATCAATCATGTTAACATGTAATGATCTAAAGTTTGGTCTTATACATTTTACGTAACTGGAATATTAACCGACTAATTAAAGTTTTTTTTTTTTGGGTGGGGGGTGACTTAAGATACCCATTTGAGGTAAAGTGTTAACTTTAATTTCACATGGTAAACCTAGAATGGCGAGTTCGATTCCCGCCTGGACAATAGGAATTTATTTAGTGGCAAACTCATTAAATAAAACCTTTAGTCCCACTCATGTTAAAAAAAGGGTGGTATCCAGTAGATAACCCGTCCCAATTAGACTTAGTAACAAACAGTGGACGTTAATAAATAAGACCAAATAATTGTTCTTGTTTTAAACTTTCAGTAAACAACCCCCACTTCGAGAAATCGAATTTTAAGTATGAGTAACTGAGCATCTCATGCCCGCACAGGAATTTTAATTCCTGTTTACATAGGATTCTTACTTTGGTAGTAATAGAAAATAGATTGAGATCCCCAGTTTGCCAATCCAAGAGGTGAGGATTTTGCTAAGTTTACGCACCCCCTGCGTAGTGAATTTTTTTTTTACATGGATTATATCTGGGCTTAGAATGGTATTGAGCAGCTTGTTAATTAAAACTTTAAAATATAGTTTTAACATTTAATTATTAATTTATTTTGCATGGATTAAAACTGAGATTTTACGTGTCATTTTCTATGCAATATTCATTATTCTGACATAATTAGGGCTGAAAAGACTTAATTATGCCTTCTGATGGAACTAGATCGCTATCTATGTCCAAATAGCATGCAAGCGTCCCTTAAATTATTCAATGTACGATGAAAATAGTCCGCCACGCAGGGGTTGCGTTAACTAAGCAGATTTCCCACGTCCTGTTTTGACGCACAACTAATCCCGACTGACCGTACAATCTCAATTTCCAAGTAAAACTCCAATGAGTAGAAGTAGGTGTTTACAGAATGCAGAAAACATGAAAATTCAAATAATTCTCTTAAAGTATGAGTATAGAAGTATAGAACATCAATTGTATAACATTAGTAGCTCAACAAGTTTCATTTTGAAAATATGGCTACTTTACAAATATTTTGATAGTTTCAACTTATTACAAAATTAAGTAAGATATCTCAATTTCACACTTGCCTGTGTGTAGTATAATTTCTCCTAGTGAGATATGATATGGGCACGAAACTAGTAGAGCAATAAAAAAATTTTTAAAAACCATTTTAAGTTTCCATTCTTTTGTAGACCTTCCACCATAGATTAGTTATGTTAACAAGATTTGTTCTATAGTTTTTCGACTCGACTAATAATAAAGCAGTTTTTTTTTAAATTTCAACCCCCTTCTACGAATATGATCAATAGAGTGAATACAACGAATAAATATTGAGTGTGGTATAGATCAAATAAATGTTTTCAAGTAAAAACCGGAAATGTTTAATTGGTGACGTCTTAACAGTACATATCCCATGCAGTAAACGTTCAATGAATATTTAGTATTTAAGTTTCGAATAAAGTGATCATTGATATAACGGATTATTGACATGAGTAGGAGTTGGTTTCCTGAAGGATGAAAATTAAAAAATGAGAATATCTCGATGAATAATCAAGATTGTGAAAAAATGTAGATAACAACATTTATAGAACCTTGCATTTGCAAATAGATTGATCCATACAATTATTTGATCAGACGCATAATAACGGAGATATTAAGTGATTTTCGAAATTTTTCCCCCTCTGAACCCTCCTTCCTCTTGTCCGATTTCAGCCGTTAACGAACTTGATCTTTCTTTAAACATGAAACGATAATACATCAAGTTTGGTAACGATAAGACAAAAATTTCGGTTAGTAATCAAGATAGTCAAAAAACATAAAGGAACATTTATAGAACATTAAATGAACAATAAAATTGCCACTATACATTTTTTCGATCCAACGTATAATAACAGATATATATCGAATTTTTGAAATCCGCTCCCTCCAACCCCTTCTCCTCCGATTGATCGATTTCAGCCATTATCTTTATATTTACATAAAACGGAAAAATATCGGGTTCGATAAAACGAACATAGGTACCGTTAGAGCGTTAACACAATTATCTATATATATAATATATATATATATAAAATTGTAACCTCTGTCTGTACATTGATTTTTTTTTTACGAATTTTCACGATAACTTTTCGTTTCACATGTCATAGACACCTTAACTGCATTTTGTTTCTTTCGTGTGTGTTTGTTTGTTTACTTGTATGTTTGTTTGTTACCTTTACACGCATAAACGGCTGAACCGAATTTTCTGAAACTTGATATGTATATTACTACTAACCCAACTTAGACTTTAGGCTGTATTACTCGTAATATCCTCTGAGACGAACAGGAGTGGGGGTTATAAGAAAAGCCTGAAATTAAAAATAGCGATATTTCGTTTCCTATTGGGTTTTCGGCAAATATGAACATCACAATAGTTGTTTATTTTGTTATTTAGAGTAACGTTGTTGTATACACTTTTTCCGTATACCGAATTATAAACGAGATATACGCTAAAACCTATAGCGGAAGTGAACAATTTTATTTGGCACAAAAGACTCAACCGAACTAAATATAACCCGGTATGTTTATTAGCACTAACGCCTTCATTATAATAAGCCATACCAACATTTCTATGGACGGGCAGGAGTGGGGGTTATAAGGGAAGCCTGAAATTAAAAATAGCGATATTTCGTTTCCTATTGGTTTTTCCGCAAATATAAACATATCAAAAGTTGTTTATTTTGTTATTTAGAGTAACATTTTTGATATTTACGTTTGCCTTATAACAAAGTATAAACGAGATATACACTAAAACTTTAGCGGTAGCCAACAATTTTATTGGGCACTAACGGCTGAACCGAACTTAACAATACTCGGTATGTCAATTAGCAATAATTCTTCCATGATTATAAGTTATATGAAAATGTTTAGGTTCCAACGGGAGTGGGGGTTATAAGGGAGGCCTGAAATAAAAATTCACCATATTTACAAGTATAAAAGACGGGAAATATAAAAATATTGAAGACAGTGAAGCCGACGAACAAATAATCTTATTATTAGCAAATCCACGGCAACGACGGGTTTCAATCCTAAACACTGGGACGGGTAAATGTCAAAATATTGTGCAATGTAAAGCCAGCTAAAAAATACCATCACCATTCAGCCTCAAATGAATTCCCGTGCGGAGCCGGGTATCAGAGCTAGTACATATATTATATATATATAATATATTTCAACGGACGATCGAAGGACAGGAGGAAATGTTTTCCAAAATCGCCATGAGTACAATCTCAATAGCTGATTTCCCTCTAACTCTTCTCAGTACAGTTACCAGGTTACTAGTTAATAACTATAAATTATATGTGAACAATAAACTTTCTACGGTTAAATATTTAAAAAAAGAAAATCTCTATCTTGTTTCTTTAAACATATTAAACCTGTTTGTCGTGTACTGTCCTCCAATCATAACCTAAACAGTTTTACAATGAACAAAAACAGCTGATTACTTCATAAAAGACCTTTAAACTCCTTCAGTTTATGTAGGACGCAATATTATTTATTAGCGAATCATTAAATATGAAAATAATATGCAATGCAACTCCCATTAGAATATTTCATCATTTAGAATAGCTTTTATAGCATAATAGTGAGTAAGAAGTTTGAAATTCATTCGAAGTGTAGCTGGAGGTGAATTGCTGCTAAACTATGAATGACTAAATACCTGAAGTTTGACCATCAGATGGAATGAGTAAACAGCAGGGAGCGAGGTCGTTATAACAAAGTTGATAAGATAAAATAATTACTGTAAAAGTAAAACCACCACTTGTCAACAATAAATCTTTTCTCTCTGAAAATATGCCAGCAGCTGAAGGAATGATAATAGAAGGAACAATTAACCCCTTTAGGATAATCAGCATTTAGGTTGTAATTGTAACACGATTATCCAAAAAGTCCGTCACGCAGGGGCTGCGTAAACTAAGCAGATTTCCCACGTGAAGTTATACAATAATTGAGAAATTTCACGAGAGTCGATCAGTTAAGGAAACGGCAGAACTAGCTTTCGGTGAATAGTCACCCAGCCGTTAGACGCCCAGATTTAATAAAAATGCAAATATCTCGGTTAATATTCAAGATAGAGAATTAATGTATAAAACAATATTTATAGTCGATCTGATATATAGTTTCGGAGATATTTTGAATTTCCGAAAATCCCTCCTCTAAACCCCCGCTCCCTCTAGTTCGAATTCAGCCATTAACGAACATGATCTTTCTTTTAACATAAAACGACTAGAACCAATCTTATTGCCAATTAAATTTGCTATAAATATTATTATATACATTTATTCTCTATCATGAATATTAACCGAGATATTTGCATTTTTGTGAAGTCTGTGGTCGGGTATAGTTCGGATTTGGCCGGTCATTTTCGTCATTGCTCGGCTCAGGTGGGAGGCTACTTCTAACCTTACCTGTCGTTTCTAACCTTACCTTACCTTACCTTCTTTACTTTGTGAGATTTATGCAAATACGTTGTGTTCATCCGCCCCCCCCCCTTCTTTAGCTCTTGGACTGCTAAAATTTGAGTTATTAAAATATAAATTATTCTTACAATTCAAAAGCCGTTTCAGTTGGGAATTTCTTTTAATTAACTGAATGATTTCTCATTACCGTTTGTATTTAATCACGGTGGAATTGTGTTACCAGTATGCAGATTTCTCTATTGTAAAACTTCAAATGCGAAATCTGCTTAGTTTACGCAGCCCCTGCGTGACAGACATTTATTTTTGCTTGATCGCTACAAAACTCGATATTTATTTAATGTAACGTTTAAAATTACAGGTAACATTCAATAATGGCTGAATACGGAACATGGGGAGGAGAGATGAAAAATTTGAAATATATCGGTTATATGTCGGATGGAAAAAGTATGAAGCCAATGTTATTTGATTATTTGATTTCTTATAAACTTGTTTATATACGTTTTCTCTTTATCTTGAATATTAGCCTAGATATTTGCATATTTTAGTTTTCTGGCTCCAGTAAACCTCGACTCCTTCTCAGGTCATATTAACAATTCATTGCTGCATCATGAGCCCTTTTATTTGAAGCTTAATATTATGATTTTTATTTTTTTAAAGTTTAACTGGATTTAATTATAGCACAGTGAAAGAATCTTGCTTTTACAGGGATTGGTACTTTCTTATTTTCTAGGCGTAAGACTAACGAATACTCTCATCATTTGGGGCAGCGTTATCAATGACAGCTGATTTTTTTTTCCTTGTGCTGATAAGAATATCGGGCTTCTTATGATGGACAGTATGATCCGTCATCATGGTTTTATCCCAATAAATTTTTGCATCATCTTCTCAAGCAACTTTTTAGGGATGTAGCGATAAAAAGGGACCTTACTATCCAGCATGTTAGTAGTTATCGCCAGGTGATATATTTTTACCACATTATTATGTCTCTGCAGAAAGTCTGTCCTTGCAAATAATTTGCAACGTGCAGTAATACGCTGAATAGACTCGTAAGTTTTATTGCACATTCTACCATGATCGAAGACACTATTGGCTTTCAGTACATTGCGTCTATAAGCTCGGGTTCAACTTGGTCTTGGATAACTATTAGAAACCTTTGGATTCTGACAATAGTTCACCCGACTTAAGCCATGCCACAGACATTTCATTAATGCACCTTGTCAGTGTTGGACAACATTATATTTTCCACTGTAATTGGTTTTCCTTTAGAAATGTTGCACATTTTCGAGGCCAAAGGACATACCAATACTATTACTGAAAGCCTGTACAATGCTGATCATATTTTGTAATTGACATGATTTCTTTGCGTAAAATTTTAAGTCATCCATATATAAGCTGTGATTAATCCTAGTTTAATATTAAGAGATACTTATTATCCAAAACTACTTTCTCGAAGTAAATTACGAACATCTCTTGTAATATGAACTTAAGACAGCATGTTTATGGTTGAACATGAAATTTTGGAATGCAAAGCTAATTACATTAGTAAAATGTAAATTTAAATCAAATTTTAACAATCAGAAAAGTTCCTGTAAAAAAAAAAGGATTAGTCATATAAAAAAAAGCTGTGCACGATTTAATCTTGAACAGTTAAATGTTAAATATTGATAGTGTTGATTTGGCATTCCCAATGATTTCGTTGATTAAATTTGCATTCATTATTTCTTCGGGAGATTAACTGAATAAAACAACACTTGCTAAATTTCCGCCATCTGGAGGTTTAAATATTTGGGCAGTTTTCAACCTAAAGGCAATTCTTGCGGCCTCATGATATCAGTTCAATAATAAACAGTAAAATTGGATGTCCTCTTAGTAATACGTTTTCAGGGAAAATACCAGCCGATTAATTTAGCAGTAACATTTCCATTTATTTATTTAACTAAAATAGCTCTTAGCAATAAGCAAACCCGTCCTGAAATTCAAAGCAACAATAGTAAGTTGTTCTTATCAAGAATTGTAATAAAAAATAAAAATTTAGTTGACAAGGATTATTATTAGTGTTATCATCAATTAAAAATATTAATTGAGTCTACTCAGGCATTGTCCTTATCTATATACTAACTGCGGTTGATACTGAAGTGTTGAGAAGCTAGAAGACTAAATTAACATTTAATTTTGTCCTCTATTTTCCATAGAGCATTATTCATCCACAAAAGGTATCTATTTTTTGTATGCACCATACAAAGTAATTAATGAACATTTTATTACAATGTTTTGTGTAAACAATTAATAAAAATTAGATGACATTGAGGTTTTAGAAAATACAAATTAGCTTTGATTAAGCTACAAAAATGAAGCTAAAAATAGAAAAATCACATGATTTATGAATTCGGTATTAGTTAATTTTCACTTTATGCTTTGTCTAATTAGGACGAGTTATTTAGATTTGGAACACTTTTCTAGCCAGTTCGAGACTAAAGATTTTATTTAGTGATTCCATTCACTGGTAGGAATATTTACCAGGGCATTTGCATTTCTTAATGTACGACCTTCAGTAAACCACTACATTTAAACATTAAACTTATGGAATAAGAGCATATATCTTGAAACAACTTATTTTAAGCTTAACTACCCAATATTGTTTTCAACGGGCCTTCATTATGCAAGGTACATGTAAATTCCTTGTTCAATGACGTCTAAAATTAAAATTTTATGTTACTCGAAAATGTTAATCTATACTATATTTAATATTTAACCACTGCAGTCAAAACAAAAGATCACTTTTGTTATTGGCAGAACTCGGTGATGGAGTTTAGAGGCCAAGGGGATCCCAAAATTCGAAATATCTCCATTATTATAAGGCCGATCGTAAAATGTTATAAAATCAATTTTATTAAAGACCTGATTGTCTACAAATGTTATTCTGTGAATTTGTTCTGAAATAACTAAATAATTAACTGAAATATTAAGCGAGTAATTCATACTTTCTTCTTTACAGCTTTCAGTACCCTCCCCTCCCCCACCCATTTATACTCAGCGTTTTAGCAAATTTCCCTTAACGGAAATCAGCTATTGAGGTCGTACTCATGACGCGATTTTCGAAAATTTTCTTCAAATGTCCATCGATTCTCCCCAGGAGATGACGAAAATGAGGTGCGTTCAAAATTATATAGATATATATATATATATATATATATATATATATATATATATATATATATGTCTGTTAACGCTCTAGCGGTCGCAATTGTTGTTTGATCGTTACCAAACTCGTTATTTAAACGTTTTATGCAAAAAGACAAATCAAGTTCGTTAATGGCTGAAATCGGAGGGGGGGTTTAGAGGGGGGATTTTCGAAAATTCAAAATATCTCTGTTACCATACGTCGGATCAAAAAATTGTATAGATCCAATCTTATTGTTAATTAAATTTACTATTGTTCTATACATTTCTTCTCTATCTTGAATATTAACCGAGATATTTGCATTTTTATTAAATTTGGGCCGTTACGGACGACTGAGTTTCCCTCCAAAAGCTAGTTTGGCCCTTTCCTGTAACAGTTCGGCTCTCGTATAGAGATTTTTCTATTGTATAACTTCACGAGGGAAATCTGCTTAGGCCACGCAGCCCATTATTCTTTGGTGACAGTCTACGTTATCGGATCCTATAAAAAGCTTTTTACTGGGCATAGAAACATCTAATATCTGGAACAATTCTATCTCCAAAATCAACTTCTTTGAAATTGCTCATTCCACCTAGATAATACATGATGTAAATATCGTGGTAAACATAATTATGTACAAGATATTTATTAGTCAGAGCAGCATTTCATGGTTAGTTATTCGTCCCAATGAATAAATTTGTAAGGTGTTAAAATTATGTTTAGAAGGAACCCTAAATTTTGTCGTAATCGAAAAGGAATTAGGGTATATAATGCCATACTATAGGTTAATTTGATGATTGTTTGTTCTTCGAATTTGGAATCTTTAAAAAAAAATGATTATTTTGAATAGGGCATCATCAGCAACAAAGCACATTATGGACAATTTTTAATAGATTCCGGAATCAAAAACTATTTCGCAATAGTTGTAGATATGACCACTATAAAAATAATCCATGGACGCCAGATGCTCGGGCGCACAGGACATAGAGCAAATATGTCTAGGTTATTTACTTTTTCCTGTTTTCTGTGGGGAGTGGGACGGTGGAGAGTGTAGAGGCAGGATCGTGTGATATTTGTAAAGGATAACAATACAGGTCCCATCCATCTTTCATATCTTATTTTTATCCTTCAACGTCCCCAAGGTAACGCCTATCGCTTTCAGCCACAACTTTCTGCCCACTTTAGAAATATCCTTCTAAAAGTTGAAAAGAAGTGTTGACTAAAGGCATTAGGGTTATTGTTTTCTAAAGGTTGAGCGGGGGAAACTCAGCACGTGTTTCAAGTCGACATTATTCTGCTTTGATAAACTAAAAGAGAACAGTAAATTCTTTGTAAAAACGTCCGTCCCGCACGGGCTGCGTAAACTAAGCAGACATCCCAAGTACTGGAATAACACGCTTGTTATCTCATCTCTCCACGTATTCTCTATTTATATGTAAAAAAAAAACAATTAGTAGGAGGGGGAGTGAAGGCAAGAAACAAGAAATTACGAATGAGTCGCTTAATACTTATGATACCAAAAACTGCATAGAACAACAATTGTAGAAAATCAAAAGTCTAACTAGATGGGTACTATAACATTTTATGATCCGACTCATTATGACGAAGATATTTTGAATTTTCTAATCCCGCCCCACTCTAAACCACCACTACTCCAACTCCGATTTCAGCCAATAACAAATATTATTTGTTAATTTTTATTAGATTGAAAAGGCTAAATATGGAGTATGGTAATAGATGAAATATACACTTTTAAGTAAAGAACGACAAATCTTAATTTATGACGTAATCACATGACTTATTTGCAAGTGCCTCTCAAATTAATAGTCCTATGAAAACCATATTTGATATTTAACCTTTTATCAGATTGATATACCAGCTTATAGTTAATGTAACAAATGTAGGAGAGGAACACATTTTCATCATCTCCTGGGTAGGATGGATGGACATTTGGAGAAATGTATCAAAACTCCCACCATTAGTACATCCTCAATAGGTGATTTCCTCTAAGTTAAATGTGCTAATAATGAGTTTTGCTTTTGAATTAATGACGAAACTTTGAAATGAAGATTCAAATGTATAATTTACTGACTCCAGATGAACCATTGAAAAAGCTTTACTGCGGACGTGAATTGGGCATTTTGACACTTAATGTCAGAGTCATTATGTACATGTTTGCATGACAAATATCGCTATTTCGCTCTTCGAGTTCTCTTATTATTCAATATTGCTGGGATGATTCCTGGGTAGTCATCATGGTTAATAAATCCAAACTTCTGTTCCGGTAACCGACCAGCTATATAAAGAACAATTTAACATATTACACATCTTAAATAGCCTCCGTTCGTATTTCCTTTGTGATTTCATACGTAATTTTGGATCATTTCAGACAAACAAAAAGTCCGTCCACGCAGGGGCTGCGTACAACTAAGCAGATTTCCCACCGTTTTTAAGCAATTAGAGAAATTCTGACCTCTAATAACTACTGTTGATTAGTAAGAAAAATTCCTACTTTCTAAACCTATCACACGTATTATTTAGGACCGTAATAACCCAGTAGTTTCTAGCCCCAAAAAACAGTATAACCTAACCTCTAATACCTATTCACTAGGGACGATTAGTTATGGAAACGGCCACCAGAGCTCTCGGCTGGAAAGTCCGAACATAGCGTTTCCATACTGGCGACAACACGCAGAATACTAATGCAAATATTAACTTCGGTTAATATTTTAAGATACAGAAAAATGTATAGAATCCAATTTAGTTATATGTATATAGTAAATTTAATTTGCAATAAGACTTATTCTATTACAATTTTTCGATCCGACGCATAATAATAGAGATATTTTGAATTTTCAAAAATTCCCCCATCCTTAAACCCCCCCTACCACTGGTCCTATTTCAAGCCTATTAACGAAACTTGATCTTCCTTTTTTACATAAAACGATAACATTCGGAGTTTGGTAACGAATCAAACCATAAAAATTGCGACACTAGAGCGTTTAACAGACAAAATATATATCTATTATTATATATATTATTATAATATATATATTATATATATTTTATATATATAATTTTGAACGGACACTCATTTTCGTCCATCTCCAGGGATAGGATCGATGGACAATTGAAGAAAACTTTTTCGAAACTCGCACGTCATGAGTACGACCGCAATAGCTGATTTCCTTTAAGGGAAATCTGCTAAAACTTTTATTATTTATTATTTTTCTTTACCCACTTGCTTAAACAGAGCCCTGCGGTATTCATGTAAAATAATTTTATTTTTCTCTTGTTCTGATTATTTTTTTCAGGTGTGCTGTTGTGAGATAGTGGTTCTTGCTTAATTGTCACTACTGAAATGAATACAACTAATGTGTAGTTCTCTAATATACCATTGGAAAATAAAATTAAAAAGTTATGAATAAATGTTACAAATAAAGAGCATACATACTTGGTAGTGCAAGTGGAGAATCAAGCAAATAATCAGTTTGGGAGTCACTCGTTTTAACCGAATCATCACCGATTTTCTTCATCCTGTAAATTAAATACAAGAAATATTAGAATAAATATTGCATTCATATTTTTCTCATACGCTTTAATATTATTAACATAACTTGAAATTATCACCGATTTTCTTCATCCTGTAAATTAGGTCATGAATGTTTTCAAGTAAATCTAAAATAGTGAGATAATTATTTGTGTTGACGATATCTATAATTTTAATTTTAAAAAGTCCGTCACGCAGGGGCTCGTTAACTATAGTAGATTCCATTCCACGAGCACAAAGTATATTTTGCATTTACCTCAAAACGTAAAAGTTCAATGAGAACAATATTTGGTAATTTAGGCTCTCAAATAATGGTGCTTCATAATATGACAGGAGTAGGAGAGGGAGTTTACTGAAGACCGATAAAACTAAAAAATGCAAATATCTTGCTTCTAACTAACCTTGATAGAACAAAAAACCGTACGTAACAACAATTATCAAGCATTAGATTTGCAATAAGATTGGTTCTATACAATATTTCAATCCGGCGTATAATAACGGAGATATCGAAATTCCTCCCTCTAAACGCTCCCTCCCATTGGTCCGATTTCAACCATTAATGAACTTGATCTTTCTTTTTTCATAAAACGATTAATACCGAGTTTGGTAACGGTTAAACAAAAATTGCGACCGCTAGAGTGCAAAAACCAGTGAGGGAGAAAGTGTTTTAATTCCAGTATGTAGATTTATCTATTGTGAACCTTTGCTTTAAACATACGAGTTTAAAAGTATTATGTAAAAATGAAGATTAAGCTCGTAAACGGCTGAAATCAGGCCAGTAAGAGGGGGGAAATTTGGAAAAATCTCCGTTGTCATTCGTCGAAAATTGAGAGATTTCCCGTTTACTTCTTCATGAGACTAACATTTTATTTTATTACTGTTCTGAATTACTAAAACATAAATATACAAAAAACACGCATTTAACAAAAAGAAACCCTTCACAGAACGGAAATATACTAAGCTATATTAAATTATGTAATGGGGGCTCAGTTTAGCCAGGTGAGTTAAAGGGTTGGCCTTAATCTCTCACGGTAAACCTAGAGTAGCGTGCTCAATTTCCGCTTGGGCAATAGTAATTTATTTAGTAAAGAACTCATTAAATAGAATTCTTGGTCCCACCCTGGCTAGAAAAGGGTGGTAACCTGAAGATAACCCGTCCCAATTAGCCATAGTAGAAAAATGTGGGCGTTAATATAATAAATAATAATAATTCTGTAATAAATATTGTTGATAAATGTACTAAAATTTAATAGTTAAGTTCTTATTTCAGTTAACGTTTTAGTGCACAATTAGATCATTTTAATTATTTATCCACATTTTGCACCTACGCTAGTGGGGACGGATTTCCTACAGGTTACCCCCCCCCTTATCTAGCTAGGATGGGACTGAGGATTTTATTTAATTTTAATTTATTTAATGAGGATTCACAAAATAAATTTGTAATTGCCCAGAGGGGGAATCGAACTCGCCATTTTGGGTTTGTCGTGTGACATTAAGGTCAACACTTTAACTCGCAAGGCTAGCCTGAACCTCACAATTTGATCTTTATACAGCTAATTGTACAAACGCACATCGTTATGGAGAATGTGTTCAAAATCTAGTTTATTCGAGGATGCAAACATTTTCTTCGCGCCACTGATGTTGAGTGAACTCTCTCAACTGGTAATTAGAACTTCCAGAACTTTTGTAAGCTACGAAAGTTCCCCACCATATATCAAGTATGAACTACGTACTGGTTATAACCCTATCATAATTCATTCCAAATTAATAATTAAAACAGAGGTTGGTGCTCTCAAAATAATACTTTATAACTTTAAATCCAGTTAATGTAAAATAAATTCTATTTCATGACGTTTTCATTTTTTTTAATTTGTTATCTCATTGAAAGAGTCTTTGTAGAATATTGTATCTGAGAAGGCTCCTTTTGGTTTTGACAATAAAGGCTCAGAATTTACAAGTTTTTTTTTTTAGATCCTTATTAAATATAAGTGCAGGATTTATTTCCAGCTTTTACCTTTGGAATGGTTTTATAGGTATGGGAAGGGGCCCGAATATAATGCTACAATACCTAAAGAGTACATCAGATCTGTTTGAACTCAAGATAAATGCACATAAAACCAAGGTTTTTGGTAGAGAAGAAATCAAGTGAAGTATAAATAATAGAATTGGAAACCTTATACCATAAAAAGTGAAGTTTTGTTACCTAGGGAGCATCATTACTCGAGGCAATGTTAGTAGAGTCTATAGAAGAATAGCACTTGCTAAACAAGTCATCCAAATCAAAAGGAGTATTTGAACTCCAAACAATAAACATATAACAACGGATACGAAAAAAGTGTTTCCTAAGTTTTTCTTTTGGAGAGTACTTTTCAATAAAGGGAATATAATATATTCAAAGCAACGGAAATATTGATTAGGCGCAGAATCACCAGAACATTTTTTACATATAACAATTAAATATCGAGTTGTTAACGATAAACAAAAATGTCGACACCTAGAGCGGTAATATATATATATATATATATATAATATATATATATATATATCATTTTCCGACATCTCCTTGTTAGAATCGATGGAGACATTTATGAAAACATATGAAGACATTTTTCAAAAATCATGAGTATGATGGGTATGATTATAAAATAATCTACACTTTAATCCAGAAATTGTTGTTTTCTGAGTTTTGAATAGCATCCATCTTGGAATACATAGCTGGCAAACAGATTAATTCAGCCTAAGCTCTGCGGCTAATTCAGACCGCAAAGCCCCGAGCGGCCATCTTATTGAATATGACTTATAGGAATCCAATTTGCGAAGGCCAATCCATTTGACGTCAATTGGAATGGAAATTAGGAATCATTAGTCAGTGGTAATTAATAATGGAAAATCCATCATCACTTCTCAAGGTCTGATTGTTGGAGATAACATTTATCACAAAACTAGTCATTTCAATGGAAAAAAAAAAAAAAACCCAAAATTTCCTAGGAATGCAATTAATGATCCGTTTAAGCCAGTAGGGAGTCATTTTTCATTTTGTATAATTGATTTAAGTATTAAATACCCACCCAATCGTTTTTGGCATCCAGAGCTAGAACTTTTAATTGAAAAACTTTTGGTTAAAAGAAAAGGTGAAATCATTGGGGCCAATCATATCGCTTAGTTTTTAAGAGCTGGTCAGCTGCACTCATTCTCTGACATATTAGCAGATTTCCCTTTCGGTAAATGGGCTTTGAGATTGTGTTTATGACCTGCTTTTAGAAAAATATCGGCAAATGTCCATGGGCTCTACCTGGAATTAAAGAAAGCCAATTCAATTTAATTTATCTATATCGCTTATAAATAAATTTATGTGCATATACTTCGTTAACGGTCTTTCTCAAAAAGGCTACTTAGAAGAGAATAAGTAGTACTAACGAGGTTAAGAATTGGCTATTCACGACTTACTTATTCGAGAAGACCAACCCTACTGCCAACACCGTAACTGTAGACTTACTATAAAACATATACTTACTGACTGCTATTTAAGGACTCACATAGACCTACCATACACTTTGACCGACTTACTAATGGACCGTAGTAGGTACAAAGACATGGTACGTCACTATTCAAAATCAATACCACATTTTCCAAATATTATAATGTAAAACGATACTGAAAATATATGCAGAAATGGTCATACCTGCGTAAATATGTACTAAAATAAGACAAAAGTGATACGTACGCTCAATCACCCCTGCCCCAAAATGCAATTAAAATATGAATAAATAAATAAATGATTTCATGTTATATTTAATACATTTGGGATATTTTAAATTGATGTTTATTATTTGTAGAAAAGGAATGGCCCCTGAAAACGAGTTATATTCGCTACAAAACATGTAGACCATTTTAAAATACTGCCCGCGTGGATAAAAGGATTTATTCTTCATGACCCTTGCTAATAAAGTATGAATAATATATATATATATATTAATATATAATTTATATTTGATGGTTAGCAAACGGCACTTATGTGCGATCGAGTTCATTAACTGCTGATATCGGACAAAGTGAGATGAAATTCAGAGGTGGAAATTCATAATTTCAAAATATCTACCTTATTAGTAGTATGGTGGGAAAAGTTATATGCAACAAATGTAATTAAAAATTTCTACAATTATAAACTCTTATATTAACCGAGATATGTGTATTTTTTTTATCCTTGAATTAACCTCCACTTGAACACATGCCATCAGGATTCGTCTTCTGTTCAGAGTAAATAAAATCAAACATTCGAAATATCGTCGTTATTATTATAAATTTTAATAAGTAAGTGCCACAATAAATTAATCGTAAATGCTACAAATTTAATTTTCAACACACGTTGTCCTATACATTGTTTCTCTAAGTCTCGCTATAGTTTCCAGTGAGCTTTTGATGCAGAAATGATAAAGACTAAGGAAATATAAAAATGTTATATATATATCGTAGTAATGTTTTCATTCCTTGAAGATTTTCCGAGCTAAGCCAGACAACTCCTGTTTGTAATATATAATACAAATCAAGTTGTATGAAGTGATTGAAAGACGTTTATTTGAGGATGTGAGAGAGTCGACGGTTTTGGACCACATCCCTTCCTTCTGACGGCGTATGAGATTGGCCAATCAGCAATAGAACACTTCAATCAGTCCCCATTCAAAACCAATCACCGAATAGATTGTGCGCGGTGGGGAACTAAATCAGAGGCAATTTAATTCAATTCGGATATGCAAGTATAATAGCAGCCTCTAATTTCATCAGTTAATTTCAATGCTCGCTCTAAAATGTAGTTATTTAAGCATTTAATGGATATAGCTTATGAGAATAATGAGTATTTAGCATATTTCTCTTTCAGATAAACTGACTATTAAGGTAGATCTCATGTAGTTACTTTTTAATCCTACCTTGATCACAACAATAAGATAATTACATATAGCTCTAGTGCTAAAAACATTTGTACAATTATTTTCTAATTTAACTCTAGATCTCTGGATTTGGGCTGGTTGGTGGAGGTCCATCATCAACGGAAGGATCAAAAAGGTCAAACACCTCCACTCTTAATATTTCTTTATTACAGGCAAAGTACTTTCGGGGCGAACCGTCCCATCATCAGTGCTCTAGAGTTGGTTCCTATTGAGCCGGCATCTCCGGCGAGACTCATTTAACGTTTAATTTAACGTTTCGTGATAAACTAAAGATCAATATCTTTAATGACCAAAATCAATCTAACAGAAGTAAAAGTTCAGAGAGTGGATAAAATACTAACTAAAATAGTTTCTCACGTACCGGAATGCCATGCCTATAATCTCATTGCAAATAGCATTTTCTACTTCTCCACTAATAATTAGCCTATGAAGCTGTAACATCAGAATTAAGTCGGTCACCAGATTATTAGTGCATTTCCTGAAAAGTAAATATATACATATAATTTTGAACTGACCTCATTTTCGTCATCTCTTGGGTAGGATCGATGCACATTTGAGGAAATTTATCAAAAATAGAGTCATCTGTACGACCTCAATAGCTGATTTCCCCTAAGGAAAAATGATAAAAAGACAGAAATAGCCGATACTTGGTTTCCCACAAGGAAAACAACATTAAGCAACAAGAGGGAAGGAGTCAGGTTCTCGGTCTGTTACCAGTTGCCAGCAATAACCAGCTCTGCTAACCACTAACGAACTGGAACACGGACCAGCCTCCCACCGCGCACAAGGCGTCTTGTTTAATTGATTCTGTTGGCAACCTCATTAGCGGATTTCTCTGAAGGAAGCTATACTCGTGAGGTGATTTTTGAGACCTATCCCCAACTAAACACCGATACTATCAAGTATTTGAAAAAAAAATGAAGTCCGATCATATCTATATAATAGATGAAATTTCGCAACGAAGTATGAGGGTAGCTGTAGAAGTTGAAATCGTAAATATCTTCGTTATTTAAAACTCAAGAGATTTAGGATAGAGCCCTTACATTTAACGCACTCATGGCTAGAACAGAAAGATCTTTCTGCAGGACATGAACCATAAACCATAAAACACCTACTGACAGGGACATATAATACTTAGAAACTCCACATAACATGTACGAACTTCTTACAGGTAGGAAACTAACACATCGGACAAGCATACGTAATCGTCTTAAAAAATTGACTTTGGTTTACAAAATTTCACTTCTCCCCCTTTTTGATTTTGACTCACAATGGTGAAAAGAGAATACGAAAATCCAAAACGTTCCGTAACTTTGTGTAGAAGTAGAATTGTTCAACCGAAACACAAAATTAGTTTTGTTCGTGTGGAACTACGATTTGAAGAGATAAAATCACATCTTGAAAAAATTTGATTTGAAAAGTTTCAAATAATAATTTTATGGTTTTTAATGCACTTTAAAAATTTGCAATTGTTACATGTCATTTAATATTTACAAAAAGCTGCCAACATTACATCAAGCTTGCTCACAGAAAATAAAATATAAACACAATTAAGGCTACGAAAATGATGATGAGCAGAGTTTGTGAATGATTAATAGAAATCCAATGGCTGACAATGTTACTTTTTTCTAATTTTTGTCGTAATGCCCTCCTTGTGGATAGCTGTTGGCACGCCACATGTACCCATAAAAAATGTCCATACGCGCACACCATGTGTCAATTAGTGCATATATTTTGAAGTCTAGTTGTACACCATAAACTTAATTAGCAAGTGTGTATTTTAGGTACTTAGGGTATCCATGTAAGTTAAAGCGTTGGCTTCAATCTCACATGGTAAGCCTAGAGTGGCGAGATTGATTCTCGCCTGGGCAGTAGAAATACATTTTGTGATAAACTCATTAAATAAGTCAACCCTAGCAAGAAAATAGTGTTACCTTTTAGGTATCTCGTCCCAATTAGCCACAGTAGTAAAAAGTGGACGTTAATAAATAAATACATATTTGAGTTTTGTGTTTGTATATATGAATATTGTGTTGAAATGTGTGGTCTGCCTTCCGCATATAATATCTAGTAAATAACGGAAAGATGTTCGTTCAAGTTGTACGTTATATATGTACTAGTCTGGTACCACTTTAGAAACTCTACTTCTGTTTTATCATTACTAAACTGGATATATAAGCGTTTTGTGAAAACTAGACAACAAGTTCGTAATCTCTTTCTTTACATATTTTAATTTTCATCATTCAGGAAACCCCACATTTTAGTCATCGCATTTTGATAACCAGACAATGTCTCATGAAACGTCGTATTCCAAGCTGAAATCCAAATATTTATTTATTGAATTGTGTTGTACATCATGTATGGCTAACCAGTCTAAGCTAGCATGGTTATCCAAATGAAACTTGGAACTTAAATGTACTCCGTGATATCGATGTAATCTTTCTAGTAACTCTCTGGGCCTATCCTTAGAGGGGAACGTGTTTTCCACTGGGATTTTCTCGTTAAGGTTCTTCCTGGTTCTCATTCAGCCACTCTCTAGACAGATGGCGCTGACCTAGCTACGACTGATTAAATATTGTCTGTGGGAAGTGGCTCCCTCTCTCAATCTCGTCTCTCTCCTCTCTCTCTCGTCTCTCTCTCTCCTTCTCTCTCTCCTCTCTCTCTCTCTCTCTCACCTCCACTCTCACACACATCTCTCTCCTCACTCTCACTCCTCTCTCTCTCTCTCTCTCTCTCTCTCTCTCTCTCACTCTCACTCTCACACACACTCACACACACTCTCTCACTCCTCTTCTCCTCTGTCTCTCTCTCTCTCTCTCTCTCTCATCTCACCTCTCTCTCTCACACTCTCTCACACACACACACAACACACTTCCTCTCTCACTCTCTCACAGACCTCTCTCTCTCTCTCTCTCTCTCTCACTCTCTCTCTCTCTCTGTCTTTCTTCTCTCTCTCTCTCTCACACACTCTCACACACACTCTCTCTCTCTCACTCTCTCACTAGACTCTCTCTCTCTCCTCTCCTCACTCTCACTCCACTCTCTCTCTGTCTTTCTTTCTCTCTCTCTTCTCTCCCTCATCATAACTAAATTTACGTTTTCGTTCTTCTGGACCGGATTCGATTAAATATATTCCCTTCCAACCGGAAACTCATCCTAAACTTTTCAAACGCCTTTAATAACAATCCACCCGAAAAATTAACCCCATTCTCCCTATTTTTATTTTAACCTGGTGTCAGGATATGTTCATTTCCGCTCTTATTGTCATAGATTCCCTTATATCTAAAACTAATATGACAAAAGACAGACATTTATAAAAGAATTCAATAACTAAACAAAAACCAGGAAAAAACGGCTGAACAATTCCCAAACTAATTTTTATATTTATATAAGGTTAGTCATGAAGTATAAATTGTTTTAACCTAATTTCCTGATATGGTCTTCAACAAAAATTAAACATTCCCCAATCCTTTGCGCAAAGCCCGCAACTTTTTATTAATTTGTCGGATTGATCTTATTCCTAATTTATTTTTTCCTATAATTTTTCTATAAATATTAAATTTCTCTACCTGGAAATATTAATTGAGACATATACTTTTTAATTTTTTAATTTCAGGCCTTCAGTTAACTCTCATTACCTGTGGTATAATGCGATAAATTTGTTCAACATATGAACCTACTTTATTCAAAGCTTTTATATATACCAAGATGGTGGTTTTGGGAACAGGACCTTTATTATGTGAGGGGAGTACATTCAATACGTTGTGTAAGATGACGTCATCAACTAAATAGGTTTCCGTTCAATAATTGAAAATTGTCAAGGGGAGGAAAAAGTAGGGCGGGAAGGGTGAGAGTGAGGTGGAGACAGAAAGAGTGAGTGAGAGATTTTCCTTTTGACCGATAAATGTATGATAACCTTTCGGCGCAATGTATTAAAGAACAATAAGTTAATAACTTAATAAAAGAGTCCTAGAAACACTTTACAGCTGAAGGTATAGACCTAATTAAAAACTCACCGGGAGTTTAATAAAGAATGGTTAATTCACAAAAATTTTGATATGGCTAAATCTCTCAATTTTATTTCTTATGAACGCTGGACGCTTTCGGGGACTAAAGCACAATTCCGCAGAGCATCAGCGAGTGAGTCGAGTATGAGTAGACTGGCTTAATAATAGAATGGTTAATCCACAAAATGCTTCTTTATGGCTACTCACAATTTTATTTCTTATAAACGTGAGCGCTTTCGGGGACTAAATCCCCATCCACAGAGCGTCAGAGCGTAGGGCGATCTTATAAGACTTGCTACAAGATGAACGGCTAAACCGGAGTGCAAATCGGCAGGGTTAGCCTGGTAGCAAGCTATTAAGATCGCCCTATCGCTCTGACGCACTGAGGATGGGATTTAGTCCCCGGAAAGCGCTCAGCGATTTATAAGAAATAAAAATTGGTGAGTAGCCATAAAAAAAGTTTTGTGATATCCATTCATCACCCTCACCACCAGCTAAGAAAATTAATAATTTTAATAAAGAATCGTTGCGGTTGTCGAATAAATGCTTTTTTGACGCCTGGTTATTAATACGCTGAAAATCTCTCTCGGATATGATTAACTGAACACTAGGCAACTCTAGATGCCGTGCAAGTCCCTAACGCAATTATCCTGGTTTAAAATTGATTAAAACCAATTTGGATGAGATCTTTTAACTGCAACTCAGACAACAGCTTATGAAATACAATATTTAATCAAGGAAGGTGCCAAGAAAGAATTTTGATATCGGTATCCCCTATTGGATGGACGATTGGAGCAGTCAGTTTATGGTTAGTTTATGTGCGCATAACTATATTCGTTGAGGCAAGTTTAAATTTTCTAACAATTTATTGTTTTTTGTCTCCTAAATTAAAATATGAACCATGATAACTTACAATTTTTTGAACCACCTCGACCTAGCCGCCACCCCCCTAAAACCCCACCCGAAAGAAAACATGGTTTTGGAAGGGAGCCTGGTAACTCACTAATCATCTCTAGCTTAAATGTTTAAAATTCTGTCAGCAGAATTATGTAAAGTATCCTCCAGTCCCTAGTCAAAATCCGATGAGTACATACTTCAGATGTGCGAATAACTCGCTTAATATTTTTGATTTTGAAAATTAAGTAAACAACCTAATGGTAGTAGAGCATCAATAGTTTTTTTAAGATAGGTTTTTATGACAATTTTTTTATCGATCCAGATCTGCATATAAAATAAACGATGATATTGGTTTTTTATTTTGAATTTTTTTGAATTCCCCCACCCCAATAACCTCCAACTCTATATGCTAACATCGATTTTAGTTTATTAATCTGATATCGTCTTAATAAAACGGTTAAATATTAGAGTCTGGTATAGATCAAATGAACATTTTTATTCATAGAACGTAAAAATATTAACTGATCACGTCATCACACCATGTATTCGCATGCATCTTTAAATTATATATGTCCGTCGAAAAACAATTTGGTATTTATACTTATAAAGCGGTTTGATACAAATTGGCTTAATAATGTGTGTCGAAAGACTTAAAATAACAAATATTTATTTCGATTTATATTTTTCGAATCAGACAACATAATGACCGGAGATATTTTGAATTTATTATAATTTCCGCCCTCTTTAAAAAAACCCCGCCCCCCTTCTACTGTTCCGATTTTAGCCAATAACCAATTTCATCTTTAGTTATAGACAAAACATTTAAATATAGAGATTGGTAACGACCGAACAAAAATTGTCACCGTTAGAGCTTTAACAGACAAATAAACTGCTCAAAAATGAATAGGGATATTGGTAGGTTGGTAGGTTTTGTGGTATTTATGGGGCCTAGCTTATTTTTTTAATTTAATTGTGAAAATAACATTATTATTTAATAGAAATTTATTGTCTTTTCCACCCCCTTTAAAATATTCATTTAATTAAGGTCAATTTAATTAAAATGTAGGATAAAAAAAAATAAACCAATATCCCTATTCCATTTTTGGAGCCAGTATATATATAGTTGAGTTCAAGGAACGAATATGGGGATGATGAAAATATGAGGGTATTTTCTTTTTTTGTTTTTAAAAAGAATATATCATATCTTATTATAGGAATGAGTGTGTGTTGTGTGGGGGGGGATGGGGTATTAATTTTTATTTCAGATTTTTAACTGTTTTTTTATATTTTTAATTGTAAATAGAGTAGCTTCTTTTAATAATTTTGTATATTTATTGGACAATACTTTTTAAGTGGAGTCAAATCCGGTTCTTGACAAACATTTCACTATTTATTACATGCTTCTTGTTTTAAGCACTTGAATATGCTCTGACGAGCGGAAAGATCTAGTGCAATAAAGTCTTCAGTGAAGGAAGACTTCCCTTCATCCCCATACATACACACACACACACACATATTTATATATATACTCCCACATCACACATTCACCAAATATTGTTTTTCCATTGAACCTTTACTTTGTGAGGATAGTATGCATATACGTTTAGTTACCACACCCCTTCTTTCGTTTTTGGATTACTTAAAATTTGAGTGATTGAGATAAAAACTGATTCCGATTCATTACGAATTACAACACTAGCTTTATTAAATAGTTTTCAATAAAAAAATATGTTTATATTCAGATATATTTCATCAATTGTAGGTCTCACCGGTCTATCTATGCAGCGCTTCGAGGCATGCTGGGTGTTTTTGTCAACACAACAATTCAGCCGCTTTCCCGTTGTTAGATATTATTAACTTGTATTGCCCAGTTTACTGAGCATTCACGGTAGGTTTTACCTGTATGTATATTTATCTATTGTAAACCTTCGCGGTGGGAAACCTTGCTTAGTATACGCAGCCCCTTCGTGACGGAACGTTTTCGAAAACGTCTTCAAACGTCCATAGATACACTACTCCAGCGGTGGCAAAAACGAGATCCCATAAAAACTAAATATATAAACGTTAAGATTGAAAATGGATTATCAAAATAACTTCGGTTACTATGAGTCCAGATAGAAAATTAATGCTAGAATCTACAACATCTTCCTTCCTTTTCGGTGACTCTATGAAGCGCTACATCATTTCAGTTTTATTTTTTAATAGACAGAATTTCTATTCAATGATTTAACATATACTCGATATTAAAATTAATGTGAAATTCAAGATTTTATTCCATAATAACTGATAACTGACCAAAAAAGGTTCTGTCACCAAAATTAATACTTCTCTGTACATGCTTCCTCTGACTCAAACATTTACCACACGTTCTTTGTATGGTTAGAGAAATCAACAAGACCCTACATTTACTTAACCCTTAAGCGATCCATCTCAAGTTTCAGCTTCATTTATTTCAGTATATGTTTCAAGTTTTGGGTATTTTTTTTCATACAACAGAAGAAAATGATAATGGATGATGAGATGAGATCACGTACGCGTTTATTTTAAGCATCTTTAAATCTGTTTATGTCGAAGTTTAGCGCGGCTTTATATGTATATTTTATAAATATACACCCACAACACACATTCAGTTTTTCAATGGAATTCTCATTTTTCGTCATCTCCTTTGATGGATCGATGAACATTAGAGGAAATCATTAAGAAAATTCCCATCTTGAGTGCAATCTCAATAGCTGATTTCCTTTAAGAGAAAGCTGCCAAAATGGAAAACAGATTGCGAGCAGTTCAGTTAAGTGTCCAGAATGTTGGACAATATGCTTAGTTTATGGCGTGCAGACTTTTAAACAGTTCTGAAAAGTAGCAGCTACTACATATAAAAACGGATTAAAAGACGCCATAATTAAGTAAAATCCTATTTAGACTAAAAATGGTTCAGCAATACGAGTGGCTGGGAGTAGATGCTACAAGTTGGCCGTCTAAATTATGCTGGCTGTGTCGCTGGGTCCATTACCTCTTCTACGACAGCCTCCAAATGGCACTTCTCTACTGACGTCATTCGTCCTCAAAGCTCTAGAACTTGCGGGATTTTTTTTTAATGACTAAGATGATGGCTCTTACCTTTGAGTCATTATGCATTTAGGACTTACAAGCCTCAGAAATGGTAAATGCTTCCTAAGTATGCAATTTTGTCACACAAACCCATTATAAGTAACCAACATTAAGCACCCAAAAAACTTTTCAAAAACCCGGAATAGGCTGTAAAATCCTGTACATTGAGGATTCTACGAAAAATTGCTTCCAGGGAAAAAGATTTGACGTTAGAATAATTAAAACTTTCCCATACGCAATTGAGGTCAATGGTTAATCTTAAAATGTCAGCCGCGCAGAAACTTCGACATAAACAGATTTAAAGATGCTTAAATAACGCGTTCGTGATCTCATCTCATCATTCATTCTCATTTTCTTCTGTAGTATGAAACCAAACATGAAACATATACTGAAAGAAATGAAGCTGAACTTGTGATGGAACGCGTTTAAGGGTAAAGTAAATGTAGGTCTTGGTGAATTCACAAACCAAGTAAACATATAACTCAGTAAATATCTGAAAAAAAAGTATACTTTATTACTTTAAAATCCAGTTAAAGTAAAATAAATTTCTATTTCAATGACGTTTTATTTGTGTTAATTTGTTATCTCATTGAAAGAGTCTTAATGTAGAATATCTGTATCAGAGAACGGCACCATTGGTTTTTGAAATTGAATAAATGGCTCAGAAATTTAACAAGTTTTTTTGTTTTTTTAATTCCTTATTAAATATAAGTGCAGTGAGGAATATATTTCCAGCTTTTACTGTTGGAATGGTTTTATAGGTATGGTGAAAACGGCCGCACCGAATATAATGCAACCAATACCTTTAACGAGTACACCTAGCATCTGTTTATGCAACTCTAAGATAAATGCACATATAAACCAAGGTTTTGGTAGAGAACGAAATCAAGTGAAGGTATAAATAATAGAAATGGAAACTTATACCATAAAAAAGTGAAGTTTCGTTTACCTAGTGAGCATCATCACTCAAGACAATGTTAGTAGAGCTGATTTGTCGATAGAAAAATAGCACTTGCTAAAACAATCCTTCCAAATCAAAAGGAGTATATTATCATCCAAGCCAACATGCATATAAGAATGGATATAAAAAAGTTGTTGCTAAGTCTTTCGTTTCCGAGAAGTACTTTTCAATAAAGGGAAATATAATATATTCTAAGCAATGGAAATATGATGATTAGGCGCAAGAATCACCCAGAACATTTTTTACATATAACAATTAAATATCGAGTTGTTAAACGATAAAACAACATGTTCGACACCGTAGAGCGGTAATATATATATATTATAGATATATATATATATATATATATATATATATATATATATAATATCTAAATATATATCATTATATTAAATATATATATATATATTTATTTATCATTTCCGACCTCTCCTTGTTAGAATCGATGGAGGACATTTATGAAAAAACATATGAAAAGACATTTTACAAAAATCATGAGTATGATGGGTATGATTAATATAAATCAACTACACTATAACAATACGGATAATTGATGTTTTCCTGAGTTTCGAAAACGGTACCCATCTTGGAATACATAGCTGGCAAACAGATTAATTCAGCCTAAGCTCTGCGGCTAATTCAGACCGCAAAGCCCCAAGCGGCCATTCTTATTGAATATATGACTTATAGGAAGAATCCAATTTGCGAAGGCCAATCCATTTGACGTCAATTGGAATGGAAATTAGGAATCATTAGTCAGTGGTAATTAATAATGGAAAATCCATCATCACTTCTCAAGGTTTGATTGTTGGCGATAAACATTTATCACAAAACTAGTCATTTCAATGGAAAAAAAAAAAAAACCAAAATTTCCTAGGAATGCAATTAATGATCCGTTTAAGCCAGTAGGGAGTCATTTTTCATTTTGTATAATTGATTTAAGTATTAAATACCCACCCAATCGTTTTTGGCATCCAGAGCTAGAACTTTTAATTGAAAAACGTTTGGTGAAAAGAAAAGGTGAAATCATCAAAGCCCATTGGGGCCAATCATATCGCTTAGTTTTCAAGAGCTGGTCAGCTGCACTCATTCTCTGACATATTAGCAGATTTCCCTTTCAGGTAAATGGACTTTGAGATAGTGTTTATGACCTGCTTTTAGAAAAATATCGGCAAATGTCCATGGGTTCTACCTGGAATTAAAGAAAGCCAATTTAATTTAATTTATCTATATCGCTTATAAATAAATTTATGTGCATATACTTCGTTAACGGTCTTTCTCAAAAAGGCTACTTAGAAGAGAATAAGTAGTACTAACTAGAATTGGCTATTCACGACTTACTCATTCGAGAAGACCAACCCTACTGCCAACAATTGTTGACTTACTATAAAACATATACTTACTGACTGCTATTTAAGGACTCACATTGACCTACCATACACTTTGACTGAATTACTAATGTACCATAGCAGGTACAAAGACATGGTACGTCACTATTCAAAAACAATACCACATTTTCGAAATATTATAATGTAAAACAATATTGAAAATATATGCAGAAATGGTCATACTTGCGTAAAAACGTACTAAAAAAAGACAAAACTGACACGTGCGCTCAATCACCCCTGCCCCAAAATGCAATTAAAATATGAATAAATAAATAAATGATTTCAAGTTACACAAAATTATATTTGGGATATTTTAAATTGATGTTTATTATTTGTAGAAAAGGAATGGCCCCTGAAAACGAGTTATATTCGCTACAAAACATGTAGGCCATTTTAAAATACTGCCCGCGTGGATAAAAGGATTTATTGTTCATGACCCTTGCTAATAAAGTATGAATAATATATATATATATATTAATATATAATTTATATTTGATGGTTAGCAAACGGCACTTTTTTGCGATCGAGTTCATTAACTGCTGATATCGGACAAAGTGAGATGGAATTCAGAGGTGGAAATTCATAATTTCTATATATCTACCTTATTAGTAGTATGGTGGGAAAAGTTATATGCAACAAATGTAATTAAAAATTTCTACAATTATTGCATGCATAAACTCTTTTATTAACCAAGATATGTGTATTTTTTTTATCCTTGAATTAACCTCCACTTGAACACATGCCATCAGGATTCGTCTTCTGTTCAGAATAAATAAAATCAAACATTCGAAATATCGACGTTATTATTATAAATTTTAATAAGTAAGTGCCACAATAAATTAATCGTAAATGCTACAAATTTAATTTTCAACACACGTTGTCCTATACATTGTTTCTCTAAGTCTCGCTATATTTTCCAGAGAGCTTTTGAGGCAGAAATGATAAAGACTAAGGAAATATAAAAATGTTATATATATATATATCGTAGTAATGTTTTCATTCCTTGAAGATTTTCCGAGCTAAGCCAGACAAATCTTGTTTGTAATATATAATACAAATCAAGCTGTATGAAGTGATTGAAAGACGTTTATTTGAGGATTTGAGAGAGTCGACGGTTTTGGACCACATCCCTTCCTTCTGACGGCGTATGAGATTGGCCAATCAGCAATAGAACACTTCAATCAGTCCCCATTCAAAACCAATCACCGAATAGATTGTGCGCGGTGGGGAACTAAATCAGAGGCAATTTAATTCAATTCGGATATGCAAGTATAATAGCAGGCTCTAATTTCATCAGTTAATATCAATGCTCGCTCTAAAATGAAGTTATTTAAGGATTTAATGGATACAGCTTATGAGAATAATGAGTATTTAGCATATTTCCCTTTCAGATAAACTGACCATTAAGTTAGATCTCATGTAGTTACTTTTTAATCCTACCTTGATCACAACAATAAGATAATTACATATAGCTCTAGTGCTGAAAACATTTGTACATTATATTCTAATTTAACTCTAGGTCTCTGGATTTGCGCTGGTTGGTGGAGATCCATCATCGTAGGAAGGATCAAAAAGGTCAAACACCTCCACTCTTAATTCTTCTTTTATTACAGACCAAGTACTTTCGGGGCGAATCGTCCCATCTTCAGTGCTCTTGAGTTGGTCCCTATTGAGCCGACATCTCCGGCGAGACTCATTTAACGTTTAATTTAACGTTTCGTGATAAACTAAAGATCAACATCTTTAATGACCAAAATCAATCTAACAGAAGTAAAAGTCCAGAGATTTGATAAAAGATTAACTAAAATAGTTTCTCACGTACTGGAATGGCATTCCTATAATCTCATTGCAAATAGCATTTTCTACTTCTCCACTAATAATTAGCCTATGAAGCTGTAACATCAGAATTAAGTCGGACACCAGATTATTAGTGCATTTTCAGAAAAGTAAATATATACATATAGTTTTGAACTGACCTCATTTTCGTCATCTCCTGTGTAGGATCGATGCACATTTGAGGACATTTATCAAACATAGTCATGTGTACGACCTAAACCGCTGATTTCCCTTAAGGAAAATTGTTAAAAAGACAGAAATAGCCGATACCTGGTTTCCCACAAGGAAAACATCATTAAGGAACAAGAGGGAAGGAGTCAGGTTCTCGGTCTGTTACCAGTTGCCAGCAATAACCAGCTAACCACTAACGAACTGGAACACGGACCAGCCTCCCACCGCGCACAAGGCGTCTTGTTTAATTGATTTTGTTGACAACCTCATTAGCGGATTTCTCTGAAGGAAGCTATACTCGTGAGGTGATTTTTGAGACCTATCCCCAACTAAACAGCGATACTATCAAGTATTTGGGGGGGAAATGAGGTCCGATCATATCTATATGATAGATGAAAATTCGCAACGAAGTATGAGGGTAGCTGTAGAAGTTGAAATCGTAAATATCTTCGTTATTTAAAACTCAAGAGATTTAGGATAGAGCCCTTACATTTAACGCACTCATGGCTAGAACAGAAAGATCTTTCTGCAGGACATGAACCATAAACCATAAAACACTTACTGACAGGGACATATAATACTTAGAAACTCCACATAACATGTACGAACTTCTTACAGGTAGGAACTAACACATCGGACAGCATACGTAATCGTCTTAAAAAATTGACTTTGGTTTACAAAATTTCACTTCTTCCCCTTTTTGATTTTGACTCACAATGGTGAAAAGAGAATACGAAAATCCAAAACGTTCCGTAACTTTGTGTAGAAGTAGAATTGTTCAACCGAAACACAAAATTAGTTTTGTTCGTGTGGAACTACGATTTGAAGAGATAAAATCACATCTTGAAAAAATTTGATTTGAAAAGTTTCAAATAATAATTTTATGGTTTTTAATGCACTTTAAAAATTTGCAATTGTTACATGTCATTTAATATTTACAAAAAGCTGCCAACATTACATCAAGCTTGCTCACAGAAAATAAAATATAAACACAATTAAGGCTACGAAAATGATGATGAGCAGAGTTTGTGAATGATTAATAGAAATCCAATGGCTGACAATGTTACTTTTTTCTAATTTTTGTCGTAATGCCCTCCTTGTGGATAGCTGTTGGCACGCACATATGTACCCATAAAAAATGTCCATACGCGCACACATGTGTCAATTAGTGCATATATTTTGAAGTCTAGTTGTACACCATAAACTTAATTAGCAAGTGTGAATTTTAGGTCTTAGATTATCCATGTGAGTTAAAGCGATGGCTTCAATCTCACATGGTAAGCCTAGAGTGGCGAGATTGATTCTCGCCTGGGCAGTAGAAATACATTTTGTGATAAACTCATTAAATAAGTCAACCCTAGCAAGAAAATAGTGTTACCTTTTAGGTATCTCGTCCCAATTAGCCATTGTAGCAAAAAGTGGACGTTAATAAATAAATACATATTTGAATTTTGTGTAGGCATGTGAATATTGTGTTGGTATGTGTGGTCTGCCTTCCGCATTAGATTCTAGTAGATAACGAAAAGATGTTCGTTCAAGTTGTACGTTATATATGTACTAGTCTGGTACCACTTTAGAAACTCTACTTCTGTTTTATCATTACTAAACTGGATATATAAGCGTTTTGTGAAAACTACACAACAAGTTCGTAATCTCTTTCTTTAGATATTTTAATTTTCAGCATTCAGGAAACCCCACATTTTTGTCATCGCATTTTGATAACCAGACAATGTCAAATGAAACGTCGTATTCCAAGCTGAAATACAAATATTTATTTATTGAATTGTGTTTTACATCATGTATGGCTAACCTGTACTAAGCTAGTATGGTTATACAAATGAAACTTGGAACTAAAATGTACTCCGTGTTATTGAAGCAATCTTTCTAGTAACTCTCTGGGCCTATCCTTAGAGGGGAACGTGTTTTCCACTGGGATTTTCTCGTTAAGGTTCTTCCTGGTTCTCATTCAGCCACTCTCTAGAAGATGGCGCTACTCTACGACTGATTAAATATTGTCTGTGGGAAGTGGCTCCCTCTCTCAATCACTCTCTCTCTCTCTCTCTCTCTCTCTCTCTCTCTCTCTCTCTCTCTCTCTCTCTCTCTCTCTCTCTCTCTCTCTCTCTCTCTCTCTCTCTCTCTCTCTCTCTCTCTCTCTCTCTCTCTCTCTCTCTCTCTCTCTCTCTCTCTCCTCTCTCCTCTCTCTCTCACTCTCTCTCTCTCTCTCTCTCTCTCTCTCTCTCTCTCTCTCTCTCTCTCTCTCTCTCTCTCTCTCTCTCTCTCTCTCTCGCCCTCTCATAACTAAATTGCGTTTTCGTTCTTCTGGGCCGATTCGATTAAATCTATTCCTTCCAACCGGAAACTCATCCTAAACTTTTCAAACACCTTTAATAACAATCCACCCGGAAAATTAACCCCATTCTCCCTATTTTTATTTTAAACTGGTGTCAGGATATTTCCGCTCTTATTGTCATAAATTCCCTTTATCTAAAACTAATATGACAAAAGACAGACATTTATAAAAGAATTCAATAACTAAACAAAACCAGGAAAAAACGGCTGAACAATTCCCAAACTAATTTTTATATTTATATAAGGTTAGTCATGAAGAAAATTGTTTTAACCTAATTTCCTGATATGTCTTCAACACAAATTAAACATTTCCCAATCCTTTGCGCATAGCCGCACTTTTTATTATTTGTCGGATTGATCTTATTCCTAATTTATTTTCCTATAAATTATTTTTCTGTACCTGAAATATTAATTGAGACATATACTTTTTTTTTTTAATTTCAGCCTTCAGTTAACTCTCACACCTGTGGTATAAACGATAAATTGTTCAACTATGAACCACTTTATTCAAAGCTTTTATACCAAATGTGGTTTTG
This sequence comes from Riptortus pedestris, assembly GCA_019009955.1. Classification (NCBI taxonomy): domain Eukaryota; kingdom Metazoa; phylum Arthropoda; class Insecta; order Hemiptera; family Alydidae; genus Riptortus; species Riptortus pedestris. The sequence continues at coordinate 128,434,405 of CM032232.1, read as the reverse complement.
AACGGACCTTTAAAATGTGAGATACATTCAATACGTTGTGTGATGAGGTCATCAATAAATGTTTCGTTCTATAATTGAAAATGTCAAGGGAAAGGGGCGGGGCGGGTGAGAGTGAGGTGAGACAGAGAGTGAGTGAGAGATTTTCTTTTGACCGATATATGTATGATACCTTTCGCCAATGTATTAAAGAACAATAAGTTAAAACTTAATAAAGAGTCTAGAAACACTTACAGCTAGTATAGACTAATTAAAACTCCCGGAGTTTAATAAAGAAGTTGTGGTTTCCAATAAATGCTTTTTAAGGACTTTTTGACTCTTGGTCAGTAATATGGAAAATATAATTAACTGAACTCTAGGCAACTCTAGATGCCGTGCAAGTCCCTAACGCAATTATCCTGGTTTAAAATTGATTAAAACATTTTATGAATCTTTACTGCAACTCAGCAACAGCTTGAATACAATATTTAAGCAAAGAAGGTGCCAAGAAAGAAATTTGATATCGGTATCCTATGGATGGACGATTGGCAGTAGTTATGGTTAGTTATGTCGCATAACTATATTCGTTGCAAGTTTAATTTTCCACAATTATTGTTTTTTCCTCTAAATAAAATATGAACCATGATACTTACAATTTTCTAACCCCCTCACTTCCTAAAACCATTTTTGAGAGCCTGAACCACTAATCATCTCTAGCTTAAATTTCAAATTCTGTCAGCAGAATGTAAGTATTCTCTAGCCCTAAGTCAAAATCCGATGAGCACAACTCGATGAGCGAATAACTCGCTTAATATTTGAGTTTGAAAATTAAGTAAACAACAATTGTAGAGCATCAATAGTTTTTTAAGATAGGTTTTATGACAATTTTCGATCAGACTCATATAAAAACGATGATATTTTGAATTTTTGAATACCTCCTCTATATGCTACATCGATTTTAGTCATTACCTGATATCGTTTTAATGAAACGGTTAAATATAGAGATAGGTGTATGGTATAGATCTAATGAACATTTTCATTCATAGAACGTAAAATATTAACTGATCACGTCATGACACCACGTATTCGCATGCATCTTAAATTATATATGTCCGTCGAAAAACAATTTGGTATTTATTCTTATAATAAGCGGTTTGATACAAATTGGCTTATTGTTGTGTGCGATGACTAAAAATAACAATATTTATTTCGATTTAATTTTTCGATCAGACACATAATGACGGAGATATTTTGAAGTTTTAGAATTTCCGCCCTCTTTACCCCCCCCCCTTCTACTGTTCCGATTTTAGCCAATAACATTTTTTTTTTTAATTATAAATATCATTAATATTTAATAGAAATTATTGTCTTTTACCCCTTCAAAAAGTTATTTAATTAAGGTCGATTTAATTAAAATTAATAGGATAAGAAAAAAATAACCAATATCCCTATTCATTTTTGAGCAGTATATATATAGTTGAGTTAACGAATATGGGGATGAAGAAAATATGAAGGTATTTTTTTTGTTTTTAAAAAGAATATATCATATCTTATTATAGAATGTGTGTGTGTGTGTGGGGGGGGTGTATTCATTTTTATTCAGATTTTTAACTGTTTTTTTATATTTTTAATTGTAAATAGAGTAGCTTCTTTTAATATTTTGTATATTTATTGGACAATACTTTTAAGTGAGTCAAATCCGGTTCTTGACAAACATTTCATTATTTATTACATGCTTCTTGTTTTAGCACTTGAATATGCTCTGACGAGCGGAAAGATCTAGTGCAATAAAGTCTTCAGTGAAGGAAGACTTTTCCTTCATCCCCATACACACACACACACACACACATATTTATATATATACTCCCACAACACACATTCACCAAATATTGTTTTCATTGAACCTTTACTTTGTGAGATATATGCATATACGTTTAGTTGACCCTTCTTTCGTTTTTGGATTACTAAAATTTGAGTGATTGAGATAAAACTGATTCCGATTCATTACGAATTACAACACTAGCTTTAGTAAATAGTTTTCAATAAAATTAATATCTTATATTCAGATATATTTCATCAATTGTAGGTCTCTCCGGTCTATCTATGCAGCGCTTCGAGCCTGTTTGTTCAGCCAACACAACAATTCAGCCGCTTTCCGTTGTAGAGATTATTAACTTGTATTGCCAGTTTACTGAGCATTCACGGTAGTGTTACCTGTATGTATATTTATCTATTGTAAACCTTCGCGTGGGAAATCTGCTTAGATTACGCAGCCCCTGCGTGACGGACGTTTTCGAAAAATGCCTTCAAACGTCCATATATACACAACTCCAGCGGTGGCAAAAACGAGTTCCCATAAAAACTAAATATATAAACGTTAAGATTGAAAATGGATTTTCAAAATATCTCGGTTACTATGCGTCAGATAGAAAATTAATGCTAGAATTTTCTACATCTTCTTTTCGGTGACTCTATGATGCGCTACATCATTTCAGTTTTATTTTTATAGACATAATTTCTATTCATTGATTATCATACTCGATATTTTAATGTGAAATTCAAGATTTTATTCTATAATTACTGAGATCTGACCAAAAAAGGTGATATAACCAAATTTAATATTTCTCTGTACATGCTTCCTCTGACTCAAACATTTACCACGTTCTTTGTTTGGTTTGAGAATTCAACAAGACCCTACATTTACTTAACCCTTAAGCGTTCCATCTCAAGTTCAGCTTCATTTCTTTCAGTATATGTTTCATGTTTGGTTTCATACTACAGAAGAAAATGAGAATGGATGATGATATGAGATCACGAACGCGTTATTTAAGCATCTTTAAATCTGTTTATGTCGAAGTTTCTGCACGGCTATATATGTATATTTTATATATATACTCCCACAACACACATTCAGTTTTCAATGGACTTCATTTTCGTCATCTCCTTTGTAGGATCGATGAACATTAGAGGAAATCATTAGATAATCCCATCTTGAGTGCAATCTCAATAGCAGATTTCCTTTAAGAGAAAGCTGCCAAAATGGAAAACAGATTGCGAGCAGTTCAGTAAAGTGTCCAGAATGTTGACAATATGCTTAGTTTAGGCGTTCCAGACTTAAACCATTCTGAAAAGTAGCAGCTACTACATATTAAAGACGGATTAAAAGACGCCATATTAAGTAAGATCCTATTTAGACTAAAAATGGTTCAGCTATGAAAGTGGCTGGAGTAGATGCTTCAAGTTGGCTGCTAAATTATGCTGGCTGTGTCGCTGGCTCATTACCTCTTCCACGACAGCTCCAAATGGCACTTCTCTCTGACGTCATTAGTCTCAAAGCTCTAGTTCTTGCAGGATTTTTTTTTTTATGACTAAGAGATGGCTCTTACCTTTGAGTCATTATGCATTTAGGACTTACAACCTCAGAAATGGTATATGCTTCCTAAGTATGCAATTTGTCACACACCCATTATATAACCATCATTAAGCGCCCAAAAACTTTTCACCAGATAGGCTGTAAAATCCTGTACATTGAGGATTCTACGAAAAATTGCTTCCAGGGAAAAAGATTTGACGTTAGAATAATTAAAACTTTCCCATACGCAATTGAGGTCAATGGTTAATCTTAAAATGTCAGCCGACATAAACAGATTTAAAGATGCTTAAATAACGCGTTCGTGATCTCATCTCATCATCCATTCTCATTTTCTTCTGTAGTATGAAACCAAACATGAAACATATACTAAAAGAAATGAAGCTGAACTTGAGATGGAACGCTTAAGGGTTAACTAAATGTAGGGTCTTGGTGAATTCTCAAACCAAACAAAGAACGTTGTAAATATGTTTGAGGTCAGAGGAAGCCATGTACAGAGGAAATATTTAAATTATGGTTTTATATCACCTTTTTTGGTCAGATCTCAGTAATTATAGAATAAAATCTTGAATTTCACATTAAAATATCGAGTATGCTAATCAATGAATAGAAATTATTTCTATAACATAAAAACTGAAATGATGACGTCACCGATTTTCATGTAGCACATCAATTAAAATACCCGCCCCCCCCTCCTGTGGCAAGGACAATATTTGGGAGATATTAACTTGTGATAATAATTATCATTCCACTTGATTAAATTGACTTATTGTTAACCTGAGGTCTAAAAGGCATAAAAAACCAAAAAAGTCTGTCACGCAGGAAGCTGCCGGAGGATCCGCCGCGCTCGGACGCGCGCCGAGCAGCCGCGCCACCCGTACGGTCCCGGCGGGTGCAGGTAAACAACTAAGCAGATTTCCCACGTGAAGTATAAAATCCTCCGGAAAAATCCTCCCCATTACGAGAGCCGAGCAACAGTTGCGGGCAAAAAGGCCGAACTAGCCTTTCGCTGGGAAACACCATTATCGGCACCAACATTTAAATAAATAATGCAAATATGTCTCGGTTAATATTCATGATAGAGAATAAATGTACTAGTTAATAATATTTATTGTTTAAATTTAATTTGCAAATAAGATTTTCGTTTTATAGAATCATTTTTGATCCGACGTATGATAACGGACGATAACTCGGAATTTTCGAAAAATCTTCCATCTTAAACCCCCCCCTCCTCTGGTCCGATTTCAGCCAAGAACGAACTTGATCTGTCTTTTTGCCCCCCTCATAAAACGTTCAAATATCGAGTTATGGTAACGAACAAACAAAAATTGGGGACCGCTAGAAGAGTTTAACAGACAAATATATTAATATAAATATTATAGTATATATAGATTATATATAATTATATATATATATATATATGGTGTCCCCCAAACCAAAACGGCCCAAACTTTAGGGATCGATAGAGGATCGAAAAACTAAACAAAAAGTCTCTGGCATATGCCTCGTTCTCGCTTCGTTTTCGAGAAAATCACAAAAAAACTAAAAATAGTTGTGCAAAAAACTAGTGAAGGCCAATGGAAGAAAGCGGATTCTATTCCTTGAATGAATTTTAGCAATAAATGTGTTATTCCAATACAATTTATTGTATTCTATTATTTTATACTAACAGAAAAGGTAAATTGAAAAAAAAAAAATTATTTTTTCTTCGGAGAAATAATCAATAAATACTTTTGTCTTCAAATATTTCATAGTATAAAAAAAATTACACTCATATTTTAAAGTAGAAAACATTATTATACAATTATACTGAAGATTAAAAACATAAGAAAAAAATAAAAAATTTAGGATAAATTAATTTAAAATAATTATATATTCTTACATGAGAAAAACATACAATTCTTTCAGTGGCAGTTAGTTATTATATGGGTCTAACCTTAGTGAGAAAACAAAACCCTGAAAATTTTGAAGGGTTTTAACCTTCTCTAAGATTTACCATCGTTAATTTCTATAGCGCTTCAAACGTAAAAATGTTGTTCGAAATGTGCTGGACTCTCGCTGCAATACACGCATCCCATCGGCGTACTCACAGATCGCAGTGCATTCTCATAAACATTTGTTTCTGCCGGTTGAGCTGGTTGCAAAAACCATTCTGTACATGCGCTCGAGGAGGTCATCCCTTGTGCGGACGGGCTCTCCGGTAGACATTTTTCTTTCACGTATCACCATAGGAAGAAATCTAGAGTTGGCGTGATGGTCCGGAGACCGGGAAGGCCAAGGCACCGGCCACCACCTCTTCCCTATCCAGCGACTGGGGTAGTTGATGTCCAACCAGGCTACGTACGGCCCTTCCGTAATGTGCAAGGACAACCATTCGAGTTGGTAAACCCAGCTCTCAAGCCTTTGTTTTCCAATAGGGATATCTTCCAAAAAGTGCCCGTTAAGTCATTCTCCAGGAATTAGATGATAACTTTTCAGCGCTGGAAGTCTGGAGAAGGTTAAAAATACGGGACTTATTATGCGATTATAACCCCCCAAAGGGACCCGTGACCCACACGTTTACAGAAAACTTATTGCTGGTAGCTGGAAATTCTCTAACCGCTCGGAGGATTTCTTTGTGCCCAAAGGTCGATAGGTAGTTTTCATTGATTGAATATGCCCGCACGTGTAGTTAAAAGTTCGCTTCGTCCGTCCAGATTTACTTTCGAACTTAAGTTTTTACATAGTTTTGCCCAATTCGTTCTATTTTGTACCCAACTTACACCAATTTAATGTCGGGGATAAATCAGGGGTTATTAAATTTTGTACCTTTTGTACATGGTGTACGCATTTGCCCTGAGGTCAGCCCTTAATGTGCGCCCAAATGGTTTGTCTTTGGTATGTGCTTAGAACTGAAGCAGCTCTCCCGGCGATCGCTCTTGTTGCCAAGGGTTGGTAATTTGAAGTGCCTCACGTATCCTCTCCCATCCGCTCCTCATGGGTCGGCTTCCATCGGTTAGCCTGCATACGGGTTCCACGACGATATCATGAGAAGGAACCCCGTCTCTCAGAAGCCTTTCTGGAAAGTGCTGGTATAAAAAACACTCTGTGTGGGGTTTTCTTGGTCAGAAACCGTCTGCGTGATATTCTCGAACTTGACTGACGTGTCATTTGCCATCGCAGAATCCGTAGACGTTTAGACTATGATCCGCCCCCCCCCCCCCCCCCCCCCCCCCCCCCCACCGTTTCAGCCCGTTAGGTTAAATCTAGCCCTATTTGCTTTTGACTTACACTGATTCACACGTACTAAGCAACCACCATAATGTTGTCGAGTATGGCGAGGCTGGATTCCCCCCCCCAAAAAAGGATTAAAATGTAGTTAGTAAAACATTTTAATCCTTTCTATTTAAGTTTAAAACACTCAACCTTAGACGTTTTATTGATAAGGAAACGCGTAGAGAATATTCATGTTTTCTAAATTTTCTCCTCGTAATATTAAAAAAATTAAGCTTACTCAAAAAGCCAATAGTTTTTTGTGTTAATTTTAAATACATCATTAAAAAAAATACACTATTGACACAATATTTTCAGTTTTTTGTGATTTTATCTAAAAAATCGAAAGCGAAAGACGAGGGCTATTGCCAGCAGGGACGTTTTTTTCTTAGTTTTTCAATCCTCTATCTATCCCTGAAGTTTGGCCGTTTGGTTTGGGGACACCCTGTATATAATTTTGAACGGACCTCATTTTCGTCATCTCCTAGGTAGGGTCGATGGACATTTGAAGAAAATTTTCAAAAATCGCGTCATGAGTACGACCTCAATAGCTGATTTCCCTTAAGGGAAATCTGCTAATACAAGTGACTGGATAGAAAAAAAATGTATAAAAGTGAGTTATAAAAGTCTTTTCGATTAAATTAATGAAGGTAAAATGTTCTGCTAGACCAACCAAAATAAATAAAGTGCTAAAAATACATATTATTTTAAATATAAAACACATCTGGTCATTATTTAAGTTCAATGGACTTTAATAGGTCAAGAAAATGAGTGTAAATCAACCACATATCGTGGTACAGCAGTGACTTTGTGCGTTAATGCTCGAAGTCTTATGATATTTATGTGTTACAAGGCGATACAGGAAGAAAGCAATTTATCAAATAATTCAGGAAGCAGAGAGATGAACCATTAATAAGGACCAGAAATAAGAATAGGTTCCATTGTTGGGTCTCACAAGGAAAGAACGGAGAATGGAACACCACAAAGCCATTGTTTCCCCTTCGGTTCCTCCAAATATTTCTCAACACGGAAAACCAACACGGCCCGGGAAAAGTTGTCCGCGGTTAATCTTTTTGTTTTTGTCAACAAATTACTAAGTGAATGAACTTTGGTAGAGCTTATGTATACTAATTATTATATGTTAGGTAAATTAGTAACGACATAAAGACAAACCTAGTTATATACCAGCAAGATAGTATATTTATTTATTCTTAAATGGTGTCCCTCAAAGCATTCCACTACTTACATTTCAAAGATATAAAAACGTTTTTGCTGACTGGTCACGTAAAATAAAAGTTATATTTGTGTTCCAATCTATTTAATATCATTATTATTCTAGTAGTAATTTAATTAATAAATAAATTTCAAAATTTTGATGTATATTTAAATGTTAGTCACACTTACTAGTAATTATATTGTATTTTTCGAAGCTTATCATCTTTGAAAAAATGTTATATACTCCTGTCATATTTTCTTATTAGCAGTGTTCCCTTGGGGGAAATCCGCTATTGAGGTTTCATTCCAATTTGAACTATCAGGTACCTCACCTGAAAAAATTATTTTCAAATCATATGTTTAAATATTTTCTCCTTAATAACCTGGGAAAATCTATGCATAATGCCCACCAAGGAGACGAGAAATTATGACCAATTTGGAGTAAATTGAAGAATTACATAAAAAAATTAATGCAATAGTGTGGAGAAATGGGATTTTCGAAAATTCGACAATATCTCCGTTTAATTATGCATCGGGTCTTCGAATAAAATAGTATATAACCAATTCTTATTGCAAATCTAAAGTTATATAAATATTGTTATAATACGTTTTTTCTCTATCTTTAATATTAAACCGAGATATTTGCATTTTTCAAGTTTTCCAGCCCAACCGCCACTTCTTCTATTTTGCGTACAAAAAATACTCTGTTACATAATAAAATAACATTATTGGAAGTTTTAAAATACCAAAATTTGTATTTCAAGAGTACCTTTTATTATACGATCGATACATGGCAAATTATGTCATGGGGGCTCCCCCCACCCCCCCCCCCCATCTTAATGTTTTGGGACTACTAAAATTTTATTGTTTGAGATAAAAACATTTATTCTGACTCATTTTTAATTTACAGTACTTAGATTATATGTAGATAAGTTATCAATAAAATTAATGTGTTTATATTCTGATATATTTCGGTATAGTTTTTTCTTTCGGTCTGTGTGGCGGGGCCGACCAGGTTTATTGAAATTGGCGGAACATTTCTTATTTCCGTTTGTATGTTATTCACCGGTGTTGGTTGTGTTACCCGATTATGTATATTTATCTAGATTACTAAACTTCACGAGGGAAAATCTGCTTAGGTTTACGCAGTCCCTGCGTGACGTACTTTTGTTTCTTTTCGCGACCTGTTTGTTTGTTTGTTACCTTTCTCACAAATAAAACGGCTGAACCGAATTTTATGAAAATCGGGTAATGAATATTACTACTAGGCCCAGCTTAGGACTTTTAGGTTTTCATTATTAACATTCTCTGAGATGGAAGAGGTTGAGTGGGGGTTATAAGGGAGGGCCTCGAAATTTAAACTTTAGTGATATTTCGTTTTTCCAATTGGTTTTTTGACAAATTTGCACTTAACAAAAGTTGTTTTTTTTGTTATTTAGAGTAACGTTCGTCATATATACTTTCGTCGTATTCCGAAGTACAAATTCGTTATACGCCAAAAATTATAGCGGGGGTCAACAATATTATTTGGCACGAAAGACAACCGAACTAAATAAAACACTCGGTATGTGTATTAGCACTAACGCCTTCCTTATAATAAGCCGTACCCTCATTTCTAGGGACGGGCAGGAGTGGTGATATTTCGTTTCCTATTGGGGTTTCGGCAAATATGCACATAACAAAAATTGTTTATTTTGTATTTAGAGTTAACTATTTTTAGGATATTCATTTTTGGTCTTTTAACAATAGTATAAACCGAGATATACACTATAAACTTAAAGAGGGATGTCAACTATTTTTTGGGCGCACTAACGATTGAACGGAACTTAACAAAAATCGGTATGTCAAGTAGCATTAAATTCTTCCATGATTATATGCTATATTACTATTTTTAGGTTAGACGGGCTAGATAAACGGGGGTTATCAGGGAGGCCAGGTAAATTAAAAAAAGCGCGATATTTCATTGTCTATTGTTTTTCGACAAAACATTGCACATAACAAAAGTTGTTTACTTTGGTTATTTATTTAGATTAACTTCTGTTTTAAAAACCACTTTCTCCAGGAACAATGTGTGGAGCAAAGTAATTTGCGTAGAAATATTGATATGGTCAAACATTCATTCCAATTCTGAACTATCAGGTTTTCTCACAACGGGGTAAAAATTTAATTACAATCTACGTTAAATTATTTTGATTCTTAATAACTGAAAATCTACGCATTAATGCACAGGAGACGGGTAAATATGACAATATGGGGGACAGTGAATGCATCTTTTCCCGATCTCATCCCATCACTTAGTAATCTGTAAGTCTGGTCTATGAGTATCACGATATACTAAGCCTGTTCCAACTCATACAGAACGGCTACTCTATCAATACCCCCTGCATTTAACCACTCGCGCCCTAATGATCGGTTATCTAATGCGTCCAACAACCCTCTCCTGTTGTAGCAAAGTTCTAAAAGCCTTGCCAAAAAAGTACCATCACCATTCAGCCTCAAATCAATTCCCGGGGTTTAGCCGGGTATCTGAGCTAGTATATATATATAGTTTTGAACGGACGTCATTTTCTTCATCTCCTGGGTAGTATCGATGGACATTTGAAGGAATGTTTCAAAAATCCAATCATGAGAAAAACCGCAATAGCGGATTTCCCACGAGGGAACACTGCTAATAAGTAAATATGATAGGAGTATATAACATTTTTTCAAAGAAAGTGTAATGTCCTATAAATATTGTTCTGTACGTTTCTACAATATCTTGATTATTAACCGAGATATTTGCATTTTTTAGTTCAGTAATCCTTCACTCCTACTCATGTCATAATAACAATAAGTTGCTGCATTATGAAGTACTTTATATGAAGCTTTAACACCAAATATTATTGTGACATTTATGCAAATACGTTCTGTTGATCCCCCCACTTCTTTTGTTCTTGGTCAATTACAAGGGCAAAAGAAGTGCATTTCGAGATAAATGCAAATACTTGACGCAAATGCGAATTCTTCATAGTTAACCCAGCCCCCTGCTTGACAGACTTTCTATAAATGTGGGAGGTTTTAATGTGAGATCGTCTCTGAAGTTCTATTCAGAAGATAGGACTCATTACTTACTAACCTAAGGCATTTTCTCTAAATTATCAGAAAACAATTAAGAAAATAAGTTTAAAATTGAAACAAATATATCAATAGTGTAACATAATGAATGAGAATTTACCTATCAAATACGTATTTTTTAAAAAAAACCTTCGCTACTTAATCGATGTTCATTTACATTAGAAAATAAACTACTAATAAACGGATACAAAACAGCAAAAAAAAAAAAAAAAACGTAAACACACATTAAATTAAAATACTAAAACAGAACAATAGTAAATAGCACTCAGAACACAACGAAAAACCACAATACTAAATACAATTAAAAGCAATAAATTTATGATAAAAGAGTATTAAAAAAATTAAATTACAGGGTATTAGAGCCAAATTTTAATCTGACAATAATATAGCATAAACGTTAAATATTGTGTATATTGTACATGTAGATATATGCAATTCAAATGAATCCTTAGAAATCATAGTATTTTTCACAAGCTCATATTACCCGGAAATCGTCTTCCAGTGTCTTCCTGATTTAAACTTGTTCATTTCAGTGATGGCTCAGTTCGAAATACAATAAAACGCCATTAATAAATAAGTTGTACTTAGAATGTAATTTTCAGTACCAAATGTTGTATCCATTTATAAATCAATATATTAATTAAGGGATATTTAACTCAATAACGCTATTTGAATATTAATTTCCTAATGTTTTATCAATTCCATGCTTATCAGACATAGAAAGAGAACCACTTTCGTTGGAATTATCTAGTGTGTATAGCGTTAATCCAATCTTTATAAACATTTAGGAAATCACTTTTCCTGTCAATTTCGGGCAACACAGCTGAATTTGCAAATTTCTCCTAAACGTATATTTCCAATACAATCTTTTGATTTATCTGATAACTGACTTTACTCGAAAGGGATGAAAAAGCGAATACTTGAAAGCTCCATGGCAGAAAACACAAACCTCGCTGTCAGCTCCTAACCTTCTCCACATCAAACTGGTTGGTGTAATAGGCAGCTCGATAACCACTTATCCCGATTGCTATCAGCTTTTACCCAAAGTTTGTTTCTCCTTCTCAACTGGACTACGCTAATTCTTTTTCCCAACGGACAGTTCTCTTCGATTTATTTATTTCATTTCATACATACATACAAAAAATATCACTGAAATGTAATCGTATAGGAGTATAGAAAAAAACTCATTTAAATGAATGGTGATTCTCACAATAACTACCGAAATATGGTGGTTGAATCTCAAAGGTTTACAAATTTGAATTTGCTTCAACAATAACTTCCAGCTTAGGCTGTTCCGCCTACTTTTACAGATCTGAATTTGAAAACGAAGCTTGCCAATTTTTTCTTCACATTTACTATCTAGTGTTAATCAGTGGAACTAATTCATCTTCCATTCTATCTTGGCGGAAGACAGGGTAAGAGAGACACAAAAATAGAAACAGACGCGTTTGTGGGTTACTAAACGCCGATGTTGGAGCTTTCAATAACTCATGGTGGCCTCCTTTATTTCAAGTGCCAAGAATAATAAAATACCCTTATATATATATATATATATATATATATATATATATATATCAGCTTGTTGTAAGAAACTTTAGCAAAGGGAAAGAGTTTGAAAAAATAACAACCCTCACTTTTCGGAATGCTCTTTTGTAGTTTAATAAGAAGTTCCGTCTTTCTATAGCTTCCCAGTACCGAATAATCACATTTTTTATACTTTGTTTTCAATGGACCCCAACAAAAACTTTTTCCCCATGCAGACTTTATTAAAAAAGAACTACATGTTTCGTGGCCTTTTTACCACCTCATCAGTGACCATTCCTTTTAGCTATGAAGTTCTCGTTCCCTGTTACACTCGTTGCAACCAACCTTCCGCACTAAAGGGGTCGTTGAAATTCCAGTTCTATCCAGTTTTAAGACTGAAAAACTTGACTGAGATATGCGCCGTATGTTGACGACCAAGCGTTCATATTTGAATTTATGGAGCTAAAGAGATAAGTCAGTAGAACAACTACGATTGTTAGTCTAATGGAAGTTACATCTTCTGGATAAAATCGATGGCCGGCTATTGGGCGGATATCAAAGTGTGTATGATAATAATTTCGGAAAATAACTTGATTACACAAGACTTTGCAATGCTTTTCTGCTGCTGCAATTTTGCCCACTTTCCAACCAATTAAGAAACAATTAAATATCGAGTATTACTTCGATCAGATAGTAATTTTTGCCCACTGTGCAGATATTGTGAAATCTAAATTGATGTCAAGTCAAGTATATTTTATTCTCGTGTTTAGAAATAAGTCTATCAACTGAAAAAAATCTGACTGCGGAAGGCTTGACATTTAAACTGGGAGTGATTAGTGTCATAAATATTTAAGTGAAACTTATAAAAAGTTACTTCCAGATTGAGATAAATCTATCGCAATTATGTTTTAACACTACAATAAGAAGTGATATTTCAGAGCCCTTTAAAAAAAAAACTACATTCTTTGTGATTTGTGAAGGAACTACGTAATGCTCTACAATCTCTTGAAGCAATATCTTTCTTTAATAAGCACAATATATCATTCAAATGATATACGCTTGGCCTCTGCAAAGCTCCCATAAAAGTCTTTTGATTTATATGAAAAATTCTCGTAGCATTACTCGCCTATACACTTCTACTACTTCAGGATTGGCCTGTTACTTCTACTGTTGCCCAGATAAGAGTTTAAGGGATCCTACTTTAATTCTACCAGATTAACTTTAAAAATGGAAAATATACAGAATAAAATATCCCTTTTTTTATTTTTTTTGGAAAAGGAAAATTTGAACTCCTCTCTTCCTTGAACCTCATTGGATTGATCACTTTTGAATTAATGGGCTAAGATCTACATTAAAGGTTAACAGAAAGTTTATTTTCGGGGAAGAGGAAACATCACCTGTCATTAATTTAATATATTTTAAATTAAAAGTTAGTAGAGTAATCATAATACGTTTTTAATGTCAATATTAATCACACATAGTATATCAATCAATCGCGTTGCTCTATCCTCAAGGCCTAAAAAATTGATCAGGCCGACAACTTGACATCGCAGAAAATCTGTGTGGCGGGACTTGGCCCTTCATTAGCTGTGGAGAATTTCCATTTTCATAGAATATTAATTAAAAAAATTGGTGATTGGTTGGCGTTAAATAAGCAAAATTTTTTTTAAGGCATTTGATCTCGGCTCACTATCTACTTTTTATTTCTTCTTCAATAAGAAGCCTTTGTAAACTGGAATTAAAATTTAAGAAGTGCATAAGATGTTTAATACCTGAGTAACACTAAATAAAAATGGATGAGTAGAAGTGAGGGTTTATTGAAGGATGAAACAAAAAACCAAAACAATGCATATAACTCATTTGAAATTCGAGTCAATGAATGTATTATTTTGTATTCATTTCATTTTTTTTTGTATTCATTTACAGCATCAAAACAAATTCGATTTCCTCTGGCAACACAAAAACAGATCAATACAATAAGTAAAAAATGATAAATCCAAAAAAAAATCATTCTAAACTTACATAATAATTTAGTGAAAAGGAAAAATAATTATGTACAAATTATTTAATATAAATACATCTACATCAAAATAGTTGACAAATTTAAATTTACATATTTTTCAATCTGAGGCATAAAAACCGAGTTATTTGGTATATTATTATATATAAATTCCCCTTCTTCCTCTTCCGATTGCTGCTAATAACGAGCATAACATTCACCTATTAGACTCATTATATAACGTTTTACTCAACATAAATTTTATTCGAATAATACATAATTGATTGACATAACCATCAATTATGTACCGTTCAAATAAAATGTTGATTAAAACATAAAACGTTAAATAATGAGTCTATACCAAATACAATTCCACACACTCGCATAAACAATGGTCAAGGACTGGCTAATAGTCTATCATTAGTCAGCTTATGCAGGCTACAGGGGGATGGTTATCTAATAACTCTGGCCTTCAATAGAATTTTCTCCACTCTTGCCTTGATCATTGGTAGACGGTCTGATGCAGAAGGCAATGGAAAAAACACTGAATCCTTGTAAACTTCATATTCCATTGTTAGGTCCCGTGAAAAGTGATTGATTACCAGGTGTAGACTGTAAATAATATATTTATTTGAGAAACGATAAGGGTTTACGATTAGGAAAAAATCGAATATCTCTCTTAATATTCTAGATTCCAAAAGATAATTATACATTAAAAAATATAAAAAATTAAATTTCAAACAAGATTTTGTTCAAAAACATGAATTTTGTCACCAATTGAACAGGATTGGTAGAAATACATATTTGGAACATCGTCAAGGCTAGTCGTTAAAGGAAATCTGCTAACAAGTTGGACTTGGTGTAACATATTCGATAGAGAAATGGGGCGGAGAAGAAATCCCCAGCTATCAGCTGTATAATTGAAAGCTATAAAGTTGCCGGACATGCTGATAAGTTGCGCATCCATCACACCTTATCAGGCTGGGAAATTGCCCGCTCCTAGCTTCCTCCCCTTCTCCGCCCTCTCCCGTCCATATTTCATATTTTATTATTTTTCAATATTTCATATTTTAATGAGTTGAGCCCATTTATTTCTAGTATGGGCCTGTTCCACGTTGACGCATCTACAGACAAACGTTTAGGGAGCTTCTATCTTTACTTATCACTCCACCATTAGACATACAAAGAGATTCTAAAATACAGAATAAAAAAAACATAAAGTCAGCTCGTAAGGAACTAAGGAAAGTTCTCGTAAGGAGAGTTCTGTTTGGCTATATTCTTGACGTGCTGAAGCCCTTACGAGTTTCTTTTATACTTTTTCTTCTCCATCCATTTATTTTATTTATTTGAGAGTGACTTCGGTGATTAACTCTTCAAAGACTATTTTGTCCAAAAATTTTTAATAAATAATATAAAGATGAATTAATGAAATAAGAACCAAATAAACTAACTCAAACTGTTTCAATGCAATTAATAATCGTGAGCAGTATAAAAAAAAAAAAGATTATTTATGCAGGTAATTTTTCATCTTATTTTTATCCATTTTTAAACGGTCTTGTTAATGTGCAAATGAATTAGCTGCGTTAAGTGGCAAATCAGCTTTTTAAATTGAATTCATGACGCGATTTTCGAAAAATGACCATCGATCATACCCAGGAAAATGAGATCCGTTCATAACTGTGTATATATATATATATATATATATATATATATATATATGTGTGTGTGTGTGTGTGTGTGTGTGTGTGTGTGTGTATGTGTGTGTGTGTTTCTGTGTGTGTGTGTGTGTGTGTCTTTCTGTGTGTGTGTGTGTGTGTGTGTGTGTGTGTGTGTGTGTGTGTGCGTTTATATATATATATTTTTCTGTGTCTATTAACGCTCTAGAGGTCGCAATTTTTGTTTCATCGTTACCTAACTCGATATTTAAAAGTTTTTTTATGCAAAAATGGAGATCAAGTTCGTTAGACACTAAAATGGGGGGAGGGGGTTAAGAATAGGAGAATTTCGAAAAGTCTTAATATCTCTGTAATTGTAGCGATTAGGACCGAAAATTGTATAGAACCAATTTTATTGAATATTTAATGTTTTGTAGGTTTTGAGATATATCTGCTTAGTTAACGCAACCCCAGCGTTAACAGGACTTTTAACTGTCGTGGAGTGGTAATTTCTTTTAGGGGAGGATTTTCGAAAATTCGAAGTATCTCCGTTACCATACCTCGGATCAAACAATTGCATAGAACCAATATTATTGCAAATTAAATTTATTATAAATATTGTTTTATACATTTATTCTCTATCTTGGATATTAACCGAGATATTTTTATGAAATGTAGGCGTATGACGGGCAATTGAGTTTCCCGCCAAAAGCTAGTTTGGCCAATTCCGTAACTTTTCGGCTCTCGTAAGGAGATTTCTCTATTGTATAACTCCACGTGGGAAATCTGCATAGTTTACGCAGCCCTTGCATGACGGACTTTTTATTCCTAAATAAGGTCTGATTAGTACTTTTATAGCAATAAATAAGTAAGAAAATACTCAAAATAGTTAACAATATCTGCTATCTGATTAAAGCGCTGTATTCAACGGTCAGCTGTGAGGAAGTCCTTCAATCTCCCAGGATGGTTCGACAGATCTCCCCAGTCAGGTGAGAACAGAGAATCGCCATCAGGATTGGGACAGTCAGTCTATCAGACAAGGCAAGAAGAATCCAGTATTTTTTTTTTTTACTGAAAACTTACAATTTATTAAACAAAAACTTTTCGTTTTGCACAAAATTTCCTCTCTCCCCATTTCAGAAAAAGCGCCATGTTCGGGAGCTGAGGCGAGGGGAGATTGAGTAATTCCTCCAAATAATTAATCCACTTCCAACATGGTGGAGTTTCAATACAAACCATAATTGGAGAAGCTATCAATTAGTTACTCAGCTGAAGCTTGTCGGGGCTCCGTTCAATAAGTATTTTAGCAGATTTCCCCAAAGGAAAATCAGCTACTGAGGTTGTACTAATGCCACGAATTTCAGAAAAAACATTCATCAAGTGTCCACCTACCCTTACTTCTGAATGTTACTCTTTCAATGATGTGAGATACGAAAAATTGTCGGAGGTTGACACATTCATAAGTAACAATTTCAGAGTCCTTATAAACCGAAGTATAACATCTACAGAATTTATAAAGTAGATCCTTTTTTATTTATTCTTTCATGCCTGTTTCTACACTTGCCAGAAGGATAGATAGATAGTTTATTGGCTAATCTATACATATTTTAGCCTCAGTCTGTCCTATTTAGTGTTAGTAATAATGCAAACAGAAATATGCATATGCTTTAGACATAATATTAACACAAATAAACACATAATCATAATAAATATCTTTATATTTTTTGAGCAATAGTATTTATACTTCTAAAATTCTATTTAACTTAATCTTATGAATACTATTTATATATCACATATATTAGCAATAATATTGAGTTTATCAATATGACCACTATGTTCCAGAGAATGTTAGACATAATTTATGGCTCTGAACTTCTTCAAGTATTGCTCCTTATAATAGCTCTATATTGAACGTTCCAATAACAAATGTTGCAACCCGTCCGATAGAAATTCCATCAAAACAATGCAAAATTCTTGGGGTTTTAATATTTGCATTATGATACAGTTTGGCCTAACCATTGTTTGGAATAAGGATCAATAAGATGGCCTTGTCCTCTACTGATTTTTAAATTTAAAAGTACAAGACCTTTTTATTGATCCTTATCAATTGGCTCGTCTACCATCCAGAATATTCCAGAGATTGTTTGGAATTCTCAGTTGAATATCTAATCTTATTTTCTTTACATTCATATAATCTTAAGGTTGGGACTGGTATAAAAAGGCACTTCTATAAAAAGGGTTTTATGAGGGCGGTATCTCTATTGTAGTAGATAGTATGTGATTTATTGCTCGTTCTAAAACTGTACTATTATTTGCTAGGAAATTTATTTCAATTGATATATAGTGAATTATTCTTGAACATTATTTAGTTTTCCTTCAGATTTTATTTGTGAAACCCAATTATAATTAATATCTTGATTACTCGCATCCTACGGTGTGAGTCTTTTGAAGCTTTTTTTTTAGTATTCTATTATCATAGATTGAAAATATTTGTGCACAAAAATTTTTTTTTTTTTCAACACCTAGAAGTATTATTTGGGTACTGCCTAGTTTCCAGTGTACCTATTAAATGTTGATTTTAGCAAGAAACTTATTTATTTCAAAATTGCATGTGTAGCCGATTCCAAGTAGTTCAAACTCCAGTCTTCAGAATCATACAGCCGGGTTGATGATGATGATTTTCGTTTCCCATGCGTCGTTCTTTCCTTAATTTGCCAGAAGGAAAACCACATAGTGTCATGTGGCTGTGCCAACACACGATTTTCGCAAATAAGATTTTTTTTTAATGATGATTGTTAAAATGCAAATAGACTACTAGTAAACAACTCTATTCCAATCTGACTTCTCAGGGAACCTTGATGGATACTGGAGTTTATTAGTTTAAATCTGAGTGACTATTAGAGTACATATATTCATTTATTAGTGAGCAGAGAGGGAGGGAGAATGGTTTAAAAGTTTAAAGTGAATTGAAATTTTTACAGTTTATGAGGTTGGAACTGGGCCTTTTTTCTTTTCAAAACTTTACGAGACCTGTTTCGACAGGAACAATATTATTTAATTATTTATATGCCAAAATAGGCATTATATCACAACAAATCTAATACTCCAACTGGAACTACTACTTGTCAATTAAGTGAGTTTTTGTTTCATCAATCGTATGGCTGAGAAATCTTTAGAACTTGAATCATTTCGCACAATAGACAATGCCCCAAATCTTTTTTTAAACCCTCATCGTTTAAGATATATTTTATTCATTGCCTAAGTACACATGAATATGAGTAACTTTTCACTTCCTATTTTTCATCCCCTTAAATAGACGTTCCAGGGAGGATAAGGCGGAAGCGGAAGAACATCAATGAAATCGCAGCCCTTCGGATTTGCATATAAATGGAAACTCAGACGGGGGGTGAGCATTAGGTCGTTATTACTAAATGCAGTGCAGCTGAACGGAAAATAAATTCAGTAGCTTTCCTCACAGCGACCTACATGGTCTAATACGTTCTCTATGAAGGGAGACTGAGTGCAGTTTAATGTATGTTTTAATGGCGGGATGCACATAAAAGGCCAATTGCAATATAGTCACCACCTGTGCTGATGCAGTCAAAGTATTGCAACGTGCTTGCAATCCATATGGAGTCCAACCGTAATTTGACCAATTACACATTCTAGTTCCTTTTATGAACTTTCGCAATTTTGGAGGGGACATTGCATAACACTATTAATGAAAAGATTTCTAAGAGCAACTTAAAAGAGACTCCTAAAAGAACCTAGGAATAGTTTCATCCTCTACAGATGACATCACCTCCCACGTTCTCACTATTTTTCCATATGCTTAAGTATAAAAAAAATGAAATGAAATGAAACGTGATTATTTCCATTAAATGTTATAATAAGATAATTGGGTACGTCATTAGTTTTTCTACAAACAATTTTCTAATATCATGTCAATTAAATTCTTTACAAATTATTGGAATTCCATTTATACTTATATAACAAATTCGTTAAAAAAAAATTAGATCAAACGCTAAGAATACATAGTATAAAATTCATCTATTTAAAAATTATATAAAATAAATTAGTTCATTAATAATTTTAACACAACTCTAAATATGTATAATGTTTTTACAACTCTAAAACAGATGTTATTTTATTTGTTGGCATGCAAATTCATTAAAGAATAACAAGCTATATGAGGCGCTCAGTATTATAGTAGCCCAACCCTCACATTTTGCCTATTTGAGTTACCTTAGCATCTGTTGCTGAATAATGTGTTCTATGAAATATTAGTGACCTAAGCCACCTTCTAGGTTTTTCACTAGATAGCAGCAGCAGTTTGTTTTTTAACTAACAGTTTTGGCGGTCATTGAAAAATATATAGTGCCTTAACCAACTTGGTTTCACACAAATCTTACTGTTTGGGGTTAGACCACTATTACTCTGATTGCTTCATATAAATGATAAGAAACTTGTCCCAACTCATGGAAACAATGTACCTGATCAAATATTATTTTAGGCCGATATTTATTAATTTATTTGACAACTGACCACTTTGAAAAATATTTATCCTGAGTATAAAAATATCCCTCATTCATGAACTTCTTTAGTTTATTTTTAAACAAATAGTACTCTTTAATAGATTAGATCCATTCGGGCAGAGCGTTAAAGAGTTTTACTCGTGAAAATGATGACACTTTTCTAGAAATATTTATGTTTGTGGTTGGAGGCTTGGGGTATATTCCTGTATCTTGTTTTATAATTATATGCTATGCTATTTTTGAAAAACAAATTCATGTTTTGTTACACAAACAATATAGCTTGATGCATAAATATTGAGGGAAAAGTAATAATTTTTAACTCCTTAAAAAGTGGACGACAGGAGTCTCTCAACCTTCTGTTGATTATAAAACTTATTACTTTCTTTTCCATTTTAAATATTAAAATGTGATTTGTGGAGTTTGTTCGAGATTTTTGGAGACCCCAATGCATAACACCATAATAAGTTAACAGACTATGGAAATATTCGTAGTATATTAATAATGAAGTTTCCATTGGAAGATATTTTTTAACAAAATTTAATAAGAAGCAAAGATTTTGGCTTCTCACTCATTTCTTCAATATGATTGAATCAGTCAAGGCTGGTTTGTCTAGAGTTAATCCTAAAAACGTTATCATGCCGACTGATAAGATGTGATCATTATTAAAAGTTATGATTATTAATTGAGATCACTCCTGAAGAATGTGAGCAATGTTTACTGAAATCTAAAATATTTGTTTTCGACAAAATTATTGCTAGCTTATTAGCCATTAACCAATCAGATAAAGCTTTAATAGCAATAAAGCCATCTTGTATCAGTTGTTCTGGGTCTGTACGTTTTATAGTTATACTGGTATCGTCAGCATAAAGAATAGATTTGGTTGGCTTTAAAACTGAACATGACATGAGATATGAAGTGGGATAATAGCTTAATGTAAAACCATTTGGGTGAATAGAAACTTATTAAATATTCAATACAGAAATAAAAAAAAATACAAATAACTCCGCAAAAATTAGTTGTGCAGAAACTTTTACGGAACCAAAATTGCAAGAAATAATTTTTATTTAAAAAAACAACAACATATTTCGTATAATAAAAAAAAATTTAAACTTTCCCCGAATATTGTGACGACCTTTAAAAGCCACTGGCAAATATTAACGAAACAAATACTGTATAATACGATACATTTCCTGGGAGTCTGTTTGACTTGTGCCTTCACATGTATTTGCTAAAGCATATTTGTATCCCATGTTTGCTTAGTTTACTTTGGGTAGGGTAGGATGCCCTATTATTCACAGGTGAAGTTTATTTTTGTTAAAGTAATAAATAAAAAGAGATAAGTTTTACAGGTAGTTCAAAGCTCACCTTAAATACATTTCACATCAGTGGGCACTAATTGATTGAACTTAATTGCAGACACTTGAGAAAAAGTAGTAATCAAGACATAAAAATCGCGGACTACACGATGGCTTCCAAATTTGTAATACCGGAAGAGAATTCTTAGAATATTATTGATGAGAAGCAAATAATTCTGCTGAAGTCCTTTTGAAGCGTTTTATTTTACCGGTTTAGAAGTTTGTTATGCATTTATCTCGCATATTAAAGGTCAATTGAAAACAATATTTGGTATTTATGACGTTTCATGATATATGCTCTTATATTTAAAGTGCGATGACTAAAATTGAGAGTGGCTAAAATCTAAAAAAAATGTCAATATCTCGGTTAATATTAAAGATACAGAAACCATGTACATAACAACATTTATAGAACATCAAATGTGGAATAATATTGGTCCTATGCAATTTTCCTATACGAATTATACTTAGGGAGATATTTTGATGTTTCGATATTTTCCACTCTACCATTCCCCCTCTCACTCGTCTGTTCGTCAACGAACCTGATCTTTAGTTTCTCATAAAAGGTTTAAATATTGAGGCTTCAGTTTAGCCACGTCAGTTAAAGCGTTTGCCTTAATCTCACTTGGTAAGCCTAGAGTGGTGAGTTCAATTCCCGCCTGGGCAAAAGGAATTTATTTAGTGACGTACTCAATAAAAAAAATCCTAAGTCCCACCCTGTCTAGAAAAGGGTGGTAACCTGTAGATAACCCATCTCAGCACGCCATAGTAACAAAATGTGGACGTTAAAAACTACCTATAATGGCTGAGATCTGACAAAAAAAACAAGTAATATAGGTAATCAATTTTGCTGCAAACTTAATATTGCTCAGAATCTCCCTCACTAGTAGATATCCCATCCTAATTAGCCATTGTAGCAAAAAGTGTAACTTAATTAATTATAATAATAATTAAAAATTAAATACCGAGTTTGGTACCGATCAAACCAAAGTAGAGTGGTAACAGATATATATGTATATGTATGTATGTATATAAAATCGATGGATATTTTTGAAAATGTTCAAAAAACGCGTCATGCGTATAACCTCACTCACTGATTTCCCTTAAGAATTAAGAAAGGAAAGAAATATGTATCTTGAAAGAGAAAGGAAACAAGTAGATTGTGATAATGGCTAAATATAGAAGCAGCCAATCGAAGTTTCGAAGGGTTCACCAGAAGTGGAATTTAGTCTAAATCAATAACTTTGAAATACTACCCAAAGGCTCCCAAACGGCAGAGAGATATTCAGAATTCCCGTATAATCCGAAGCCTTCAATGGATTTAAGATCGGGGGCGCGCTGTTATCGGCCAGAAATTAATTAATGGCGACAGCGGTTTGCAGGTTGAAGATCGTAGATATTCTACAGAATTGGTGGGATTATCAGCGAGCAGGCCTGCTTTTCTCTGCCTGTCAAAACCCGGCCTCCTCCGCCCGGAGATACACGAGGATTGACGGAAAACGCCCCCTGAATTACGAGTCTTTATTAAAAGCCCCAACAGCTGATGAGGACTGACTAATGGGCCGGAATCCTGGAAATTCATCAGAGCAGATCGTAATTAAGAAAAGTGGGAGCAGGATCTGTTAATAGCATCATTTGTGTGGACTACTTTTTCACTCAATATTACTCACTTAATTTCCATCTCACAATTACGTTTTCCGCCAGGCCCGATCCGATTTCATTTAACAATTATTTCATTTTTCCCCAAGGTATTAGGACCGCCATAATATTCTTAAATATATTTTTATTTATTATAATATGTGCTGTAATCTCGTATCCACCATTAAATTAAAATTAAACTTGTATTTAATTTAATTCATTGTTTTCTCCACAGATTCTGGACGTTAGAGGGACCAAGTAATCCATAAAAAGTCCCTCACGTATGGGCTGCGTTAACTTAGCAGATTTCCCAAGCTGTATTTGACACAGTATTGATCTTCTCTCTCCGTATATTTCTCACATCTAAGTGAAAATTGGATAAGTATAAGAGGGAGTTTACTGACAGTTGAAAAAAAGAACGTGCAAATATCTTGCTTAATATTCAAGCTACGAAAAAATTAGTTAAAGGACAGTTATAGATTGTCAACAGTTTAACACGATTGATTCTGTAACATGTTTTCATACGCCTAACAATAACGTAGATACTTTGAATTTTCGAAATCCCTCCTTCCTACTTCTGGTCCAATTTCACCTTTCAACGACTATGAACTTTACAGTTGAATTAAACATTTAAATGTCGATTATGGTATAGATCAAATAAACATTTCCGATTAAATAAAGGTAAATCATTACTAATGACGTCATCACACAACGTATTTGCAATTATCCCGCACAGTCAAAGTGAAATCAAAGCAATATTCCGTATATAAGCGTTAAACAAAAAGGATTCATAATATAACAGTTAATATGACATGAGTAGTATTGCGGGTTTACTGAAAGGTGAGAACTAAGAATACTAATAACTCTGCCAATAACCACAATAATGAAAAAAAAGTATATAACAACATTTAAGAAACATATAAAATGACCTGGGTTTAAATGAAGCAAACAAGCAATTTTGTATGAAAAAAATAATTTAGTTTATTTAAAACTCATTTATTATTATGACTAAATGAATCGTCAATTGTATATTCAATTTGTGTGTGTGTGTGTGTGTGTGTGTGAGAGAGAGAGAGAGAGAGAGAGAGAGAGAGAGAGAGAGAGAGAGTGAGAGAGAGAGAGAGAGAGAGAGTGAGAGAGAGAGAGAGAGAGAGAGAGAGAGAGAGAGGCCGGTGCAGATCTGAGCTGCAGGGGAGTATTGTACACGTTACAAAATAAACGAGTCCATCAAGCAGGTAAACCAACCAAATTTCCATCTTGCTGAAGTACAATACCTTGGAGTCAGAAGAAGTAATTTGGTTAATAATAACGAATATATCTTAAATTGTCTATTTACCCTTCCTCTCTCTCTCTCGGCCAGAATATAGCCATTAACAAATTAAATTTTTGTTTTGCATAAAACGTTTAAATATCTATTCTTCCAGGGACGCTGGGAGGCAAAGGAAAGAATCAATCTATATAATATATAGTCCGTCACGCAGAGGCTGCGTAAACTAAGCAGATTTCCCACGTGAAGGTTTACAATAGAGAAATCTGCCTAATAATAATAGTAGTAGGAAGGTATCTCTAGACCTATTCACGAGGGACAAATAGTTACCAAAACTGCCGCCAGAGCTCTCGGCGGATAGTGCCGACCCCCCTCACAATACAAATGCAAATATCTCGGTTAATATTCAAGATACAGAATAAATGTATAGAATAATATTTATAGTAAATTTAATTTTCAATAAGATTGATTCTATACAACTTTTTTTCGATCCGATGCATTAGAACGGCGAAATTTCAACATTTTAAACCTCCCCACTCTAAACCACCCCTCCCACTAAGCCGATTTCAGCCTAGAACGAACTTGATCTTTCTTTTTCCATAACACGCTTCCATATGAAGTTTGATAACGATCAAACAAAAATTACGACCGCTAGAGCGTTAAAAGACATATATATATATATATATATATATATATATATATATATATATATATATATATATATATATATATATATATATAATTTTGAACGGACCTCATTTTCGTCATCTCCTGGGTTGGATCGATGGACATTTGAGGAAATTTTTCAAAACTCGCGTCATGAGTACGACCTCAATAGCTGATTTCCCTTATGGAAATCTGCTAAAAATAGGCCTGTTTTACTCCACAATAAGATTATTAATGACAGGTTACATCGTCAATTTTTCACTAAATTTGTGTGTGTGTGCCCCTTTCTTCTTCAATGACAAAATTAAAAAAAAAAAATTATCTTAATTTATGTAAAACGTAACTCGGCACAACGTAACGTGAATATTCGGCACAATAATTACAATGATCCTACGAGCTCAAATATAAAGTAACTCATTTGTCTCTAAATTCAGTAATTGCATCCAAAAAAAAATCGTTCTAACAGGAATACTATAAATTTAATCCCAAGTACGTTTAAAACAAAGTGTGCATAAACTAACTTGAATGGAGGGAGATCGTGAGAGGTTAAGTGACGCTGAGTGAACAGCGACGTCACGCAGCGAGGATCTAGATCATTAATCCTCCCTGGAATACAGCAAAGAGATAGGAAGAAAAGCACCTCTGTTGGCAGGGCTTTTAGCTTTATATCTATTGCTACAAGAATCAAGAGTTCATTCTGTCCAACACAGAAATAAATACTGGAAACTTATTTACTTTGGGGTTTCTGATTTAATGTTTGTCAATAATTAGTATGTTTTAATAAAATTTATGCAATTTGTCCAGGATACTTTTGTCTATTTGACGATTTATGGTGTATCCGAAATAAATAGCCAAAGATACTTTTTATCAAATGCAATTTTTACTCACTTAAGTGATAAGCATAAAAAAATGTATTACTGGCAAAATTTTATCTCAAAAGGAAACACATTTGTTTGTAATTTATTGCATTTCAGTTCTTTCTGGTGGGGCTAATATACTACTGGTTTAAAATGACGTGATTGGGAAACACATATTAGCTGATTTACGAAATGTATCCTCAAATGTCCATTGATTCTACAATTGAGGTACGTTCAAAACTATATATATATATATATATATATATATATATATATATATATATATATATATATATTATAGACTTATATATTTGCCTGTTAACGGTCTAGCGGTCGCTATTTTGCTACCAAAATCGATATTTTAACGTTTTATGTAAAAATGATGGACAAGGTCGCCAACGGCTGAAATCGGACAGTGAAGAGAGAGGGGAATTTCCAAAAATTCGAAATATCTCCATTATTATGAGTTGAATCGAAAAATTGAATAAAACCCATCTTCTTGAAATTTTAATTACCTGTAAATGTCGTTATATACGTATTTTCTCTACCGTGAATATTAACTGAGTTATTTGCAATTTTCATTTTTGAGCCATTAGTAAACCACCACTCGTACTAATGTCATATTAACAATTAGCTGCTATATCTTGGACATTTTTAGTTTATTATGCAAGGTTCATGCAAATTCGTTGTGTGATTCATCAACATTAAAGTTTTGCGGTCTTGTTTCATAAAATGTTTGATTGTTATTTTACCGATTCCGTCAACAGTAAACATTATATTTGTTAATGTCTGATGTCGGACCTAGAGTAGTGGGGGTTTCATAGGGGGGTGGGTGTCGAAAATATCTCTTTATTATGATTCGGATCTTATGATTCTGATCGTAAAATGTTATAGAACCAATCTTGTTAAAGCAAGTAATTCGTACTTTCTTATTTTAGCCTTCTGTAACCCCACCCCCTTCTACTCATCGATTTTGTACGTAGACATAGAGAATATGTCGTGAAATGAGATCGCAAGTGTGTTATACCAGTACTGGGGAAATCTGTTTAGTTCACGCGGCGCCTACTTCCAGTTTAAGTACAACTATTCAATTTAATGATAAAATTTCCCTCCTTGTAATGAAGGTATCTGAGAGAAGGCCTCCCGAGAATCAATCCCTTTGAATCCTCCAGGGAATCCCGGGAACATCCAATGTAGATGTAAATCCCGAATCGGTTTATTCAGTATCGACCCGGAGTTATCACCTTTAGGTTCGTTAGAAAAGAAATCCGAAGCCTTGGCTCAAACCAGTCCCAGAGAAAGGTTCCACGTGGCTGAGGAAGCAGGCCGAGTATCTTAATAATTGAGTTTACAGCAGAATTTAAGTTAGCATAAGTATCTACTAACTACTATATAGCAATTGTTGACTTCCACAATGTTATCTTACTTGTCACTACCAATGTCCGTGATATTTTGAGTGGCGAACTCGCTCAAAAATCCGTTTTGAACGACTTCGGATGTGTTAAATTTGTACAGTTATGAATCAACACAATTATAATAATAATGAATAATTGTGAAGAAATGGAGCCTCAAAATCGATAAATTTCCTTCTCAATATAAAAATAAAATTAATTATTTTGATTCAAATACTACTGACGGTATATTCTGTATTTAAAATCAGTACAATATAATGCATGGTTTTTCAAAATTTTAATAGATTTCCCTTCAGGAAAATCAGCTATTGAAGTTGTACACATGAAGCGATTCAATCAAATGTCCATCGATGCATGTATGTTTATAAGCTTGTTTGTCACCGCTCTAGCGGTCTCAATTCTTTTAGCAGATTTCCCTTAAGGGAAATCAGCTATTGAGGTCGTACTCATGACGTGAGTTTCGAAACATTTCTTCAAATGTCCAGCGATTCTACCCAGGAGATGACGAAAAATGAGGTCCGTTCAAAATTATATATATATAGATATATATTTGTCTGTTAACGCTCTAGCGGTCGCAATTTTTGTTTGATGTTGACCAAACTCGGAGTTTAATCGTTTTATGTATAATGGAAGATCAAGTTCGTTAATGGCTGAAATCGGACCAGTGGGAGGGGGGGTTTAGAGAGGGGATTTTTGAAA
Source organism: Riptortus pedestris (assembly GCA_019009955.1). Taxonomy (NCBI): domain Eukaryota; kingdom Metazoa; phylum Arthropoda; class Insecta; order Hemiptera; family Alydidae; genus Riptortus; species Riptortus pedestris. The sequence goes on along the minus strand of CM032232.1, from coordinate 128,405,871 downwards.
ATTCGAAATATCTCCGTTATTATGCGTCGGATCGAAAAAGTGTATAGAATTAATCTTATTGCAAATTAAATTTACTATAAATATTGTTCTATACATTTATTCTGTATTTTGAATATTAACTGAGATATTTGCATTTGTATTCTGTGTGTGGTCGGCAGGAGTCAGCTGTTCGGTACTTTCCCAAGAGAGCTCTGGTGGCCGTTTTCGTAACTGTTCTTCCCTCGTGGATAAGTTTAGAGATCCCTTACTACTACACTTGTTATTGGGCAGATTTCTCTATTGTAAAACTTCACGTGGGAAATCTGCTTAGTTTATGCAGCCCCTGCGTGACGGACTTTTTTAATCGTAACCCGACTCGATATATAACCGTAGAAATTAAAAATATTATAGCTGTTATTATGAGTTGTTCTACAATTTTATTCCATACATTTTTTCGTAACTCAAATATTATGCGAATTATTTCTGCCCTGTGTGTTGGACTTTCTTTATTTGCTTGTGTTTCATACTGCTTCATATGATGTTTTATAGTTAAAATAATGTTTAGAAAGTTTAAAAAAATGTTGAATCCACTATGATTTTTTTTTCATAAAGCACTTATTGTGCTTCAGTGTAAAGAAGGAAATTAATGGGAATAATAATTTTAGACATCTGAATAAAAGTCTGTATTTAAACTTCTGTAAAGTATTTATATATACAAATGGATGTAGTTCACTAGCTTTAAATAGCCGGGTGAAAGCTGGTGTTGTAAAGGAGGTCAAAAAACAAAATTCGATGACGATTTATGAAATTAAACTATGATCTACCAAAAAGTATAAGAATCCTTATGAATCCAGACAACTTACTTCCATATTGAGAGAAAGTCCTGGAGATTTATAATAAATATAAACATAAACTTTGTCTTTATTTATATTTGTTTTAAGTTTTGGAAAACAAATAACACTTCGTAGAGTATTATTTGTGTTTCTGAATTTGAATGTTGTTTATTTAAATTGAAATTCCTGCTAACACAAATAAACTTTACCACTAAAACTTCTCCATCTATCTCTTGAACTCAAGTTCAAGAGAACTGCCCGGATCAAAGGGACCGGCGTAGGAGTTGGCTTACCAAGCTTTTGACCTGTTGAAAGGGCAAGCTAAATCAAGATCGCCAAGCAAAATTTATAATTGGTACATGGTACAATTGATCAGATAATTGAAATTTAGATTGCTTATCGCCCGAAAATCAAAGCAAGTCAAAATTTTCAATTAAGGACTCAGGTTAAGCCAATTGTGTTAAGGCGTTGTTTATAATCCTCCGCGATTAGCATTAGGATATTATTCAGATATGAGCTCACTAAATAATATCAGTTTACCCACAACGGCAAAAAATAGAATGACCATTATTTTTAATGGTCATTAGTACTTTAAATAGTCTAATTAAGCGGTATATAAAGATTATTTTTACATATTATGTATTTGTATTTAATCAATATGCTTCACAAGTGCATTGATAAGCATATTGCTGATGGCTTAATGGTAAGGTGTCTATAGATTGATTGAATTTCGTTTTGGAAACTGATTCAAATCAAATGCACCACAAATATGTGAGCATTTCTGGTATTTTTTTTTTTTGTTTTATAGGTATTTAGATATTAATTGGCTGGCATCCAACAATAGTTCGTATGCTGTATGGAACTTTTAAGTTATTTTGAAGACTGGGGCCAGCAAGTAAATTTAGCTGTCTGCCCAGTATTACATGTTTGTTTGTCTCTTCTGACCATCAAGAAACAATATATGCTTATAGAATTTCAGAAACTTGCCAATTGATCAGTCAGTTATGTTAGTTTTTATTGGAATTGCCACTCGGTTTAACAAGCCTCCCTCCACAGTATAGGTAATTATATGGTAATCTTTAATCATTTTTTTATTACAACTTCCCCATCTCTGCGAGAGAGAAAGAGAGAATGAGAGAGAGAGGGGGGATGGGAGAGAGAGAGAGAGAGAGGGGGAGAGAGAGAGAGAGAGAGAGAGAGAGAGAGAGAGAGAGGGAGAGAGAGAGAGAGAGAGAGAGAGAGAGATAGAGAGAGAGAGAGAGAGAGAGAGAGAGAGAGAGAGAGAGAGAGAGAGAGAGAGAGAGAGAGAGAGAGAGAGAGAGAGAGAGAGAGAGAGAGAGAGAGAGAGAGAGAGAGAGAGAGAGAGAGAGAGAGAGAGAGAGAGAGAGAGTGAGAGAGAGAGAGAGAGTGAGAGAGAGGGGTGAGAGTGAGAGAGAGATTGTGAGAGAGAGAGTGAGAGAGTGAGTGAGAGAGTGAGAGAGAGAGTGAGAGAGAGAGAGAGAGAGAGAGAGAGAGAGAGAGAGAGAGTGAGAGAGAGAGAGAGAGAGAGAGAGAGAGAGAGAGAGAGAGAGTGAGAGTGAGAGTGAGAGTGAGAGTGAGAGTGAGAGAGAGAGAGAGAGAGAGAGTGAGAGAGAGAGTGAGAGAGAGAGAGTGTGAGAGAGAGAGAGAGTGAGAGAGTGAGTGTGAGAGAGAGAGAGAGAGAGAGAGAGAGAGAGAGAGAGAGAGAGAGAGAGAGAGAGAGAGAGAGAGAGAGAGAGAGAGAGAGAGTGAGAGTGAGAGAGAGAGTGAGAGAGAGAGAGAGATTGAGAGAGAGAGAGAGAGAGAGAGAGAGAGAGAGAGAGAGAGTGAGAGAGAGAGAGAGAGAGAGAGAGAGAGAGAGAGAGAGAGAGAGAGAGAGAGAGAGAGAGAGAGAGAGAGAGAGAGAGAGAGAGAGAGAGAGAGAGAGAGAGTGAGAGCATAAGACAGACAACCAGAGTCAGATGATAGAATTTGTCCGCAAATCATACTTGTTTCACTAACACTACTATAAAAAAATATGACTATAATGTAATATAATATGTAAATATAATATAATAATACTATAAAGTAATATGACGAAATCTACGTGCCATTTCCGCGAGTGGAAAATCTTCGTCAAGGACTTCTTTAGTTTAATTCGTTCAGTTCATTAAACTTTCTAAACAAATTATTTACCCTTAAATGAAGGGGCCTTTATCGCTTTATCGACATGAAGCTATAGCGTCATCAACCCTTTGAACTTTAATTACAAGAATTAGAAAGTTAAAAGTTAAGAAACGCCTTAGAAAAGTCTCCGTTTGTTAGAGAAGTCTTTCAAAGCAATAATAAAATACAAAATATGAAAGCTTTGCAAAAGTTGGGCGGAAAAAAAAACCAACATAAAAACCCTTTGAAAATGGAAACAAAAAAAAAGAACTGGAAGATATTAAGGCGAGGCTTTGCGGAATAGGCCAATCTACACAAATAAAACTTCTTTGCCACAACCAAGATCCGGGGAATTTTTCTTATCCTCCGCCTTCCTAAGGGTTGTATAACTCGCGATATATAAAAGTATGAAGAAGAAAATGCCTTGAATTAAAGTCTGTCACACTGGGAGAATTATGTAAGAAAATAACTCGCATAAATTAAAAAATAACTTTTTTAAGTAAGCTATCACCTAGGAGATAACGAAAAAGACTGTCACGCAGGGGTTGCGTTAACTAAGCAGATTTCTCACGTGCGTCACAGTTCAATGAGAAAAATATTTTGGTATTTATGCATAATATAACAGCTTCTTGTTAATATGACATGAGAAGGAGTGGGGGTTTGCTGAAGGCCGAAAACTAAAAATGCACATATTCTTGTTAGTAATCAAGATAATAAAAAAACGTTTATGACAACATTTATAGAAATTATATTTGCAATAAGATTGATGCTTTACGAATCTTTGATCCGATGCATAAGAACGGAGACATTTCGAATTTTCGAAATTCCCCCTCTTACCCACCACCTCCCAATTGTCCGATTTTAACCGTTAATGGACTTGATCTTTATTTTTGCATAGAATGTTTATATATCAATTTTGGTATCGGTCGGACAAAAATTGCTTCGGCTAGAACGAACCTTATTTTCGTTATCTCCTAGGTATGGCCGCTGAACATTTTGGGGGAGTACAACCTCAATAGCTAATTTCTCCTAAGGAAAATCTGCTAAAATTGAGGCCCATTCAACTATATATATTTGTCTTTAAAGGTTATAGCTGCAGTAATTTTTGGTTTGAACGTTGCTAAACTTGATTTTTAAACGTTTTTGGTAAAACTAAACATCAAGTCCGTTAACAACTAAAAATCGGACCTGGAGTCGTATAGAAGAATGTTATATAACGAATCATAATGTAAATTTAATTTTATATGTTTAATATTAAATGTTACTCTAAACATTTTTTTTCTCTTCCTCAGATATGAACCAAGAGGTTTTAATATTTCATTTTTGTATATCAGTCATCAGAAAACCCCAATGTCATATCATCTCATTCTTGCGTAAAGCCAGTATAAAACGGAACATCATCATTGCATTTAAGGAAGTGGTAAAATAAAAAATACGAAACGAGGTGGATTGGGAAATATATCTCCAAATACTGTCGGAGATTTATTGGTTAGTAATGTTATTCTATACAGTTTTTCTTGATTATTAAAGGAGTTTTTTTGTATGTTTTAATTTTCAGCCTCTAGTTAACACCCCCTTCTATTCATACAGTTGTCATTTAGGAAGCAGGTCTAATAACAAAGTTAATAACAGGAAGTCTTCCCACCAATTTCTTGGTAGTAGTGGAGTAGTGGCCCCAAGGCCGTAGCGTTAGCATCTGTTATACAGCTGCCGAGCACCTGTTGATGGCACGTTAGTACCGAAAGGTCTTGTGGTTTAATAAAGAAATCAGTGGGAAGTCTTTCTCTTATTAAGACCTATATCCCAGATCTGCACAACCACATCCAGCAACTTTCGAATTATGAATTTTCTTTTAAATAAATAAACATTTCTTGATCAGCTGAAACATCAAAACCTATATACAAAGGATTCTGATTCCGGGAGACATAGAAAATGTAGACTTTTAGTTAGCGGGATTGGATCGGTGTATTTTTTACGTCATCGGCACAACATCACCAGCTGATTACTAATACAGAAAACGTCATAATAAGCAGTATACGAGGAGAAATATTCATTGTAAACTCAGATAAAATTCAGTTTATTAGAGGAATGAGAGAGAGGAGAGAGAGAGAGAGGAGAGAGAGAGAGAGAGAGGGAAGAAAACTAGCATTCTCGCAGTGATAAAGTGTACATAAAGAAAGCCGGAACGACCTGCAGCTCAGCTACACGTTTTACGAGCGACTGCAACGAGACAGCTTCAGATAACGGCTATCCTGCCATCTCACAAAGTGTTGCCAACTTAGACAAGATGTAAATTTAGGTTTAACACTTATCTCTCACGCCGTTTCTGTAATTTTAATGCCCAGGGATTTTTCTTTTTGACTCCAAGAACTCATTAATCGGAGTTGTGTAATAATTTCAACAATTAATGTGAAATAGGAATGCAAATAGGTCTTTATTTGATGCATCGAGATACAGATAATATCCGTCACTTACGAGCTACTTTCACGAAACAGAGCTCCCACGACGTCAGACTGAAAACTTTATCTTAGCTATACTGTCTTCTATTCCTCTATTAGTAACAATTTGATTTGGTAAGATCATTAAAAAATTGTGCGTGCTTCATATATATAAAAGGGGGGTGATTTTAGATCAGTGGTAGAGCGTCCGACGTAAGATGATCTAAGCACATCGAGCATGGTCAGCCCTTGAATGAGCGAGCGCAGAGTTAGTTCACCGGTTCACTACCAGAGGTCGCGCTGGTGTCGTGGCAGTAGTGGATTAGCGGGAGTCTAGTGACAGCACGTCGATATGACGGAGTACGTTGACTCTACTAGAAACTGTGAACTTGGATACTGGCCTTTGGTGATAAGTCCATTGTACGTTCTCAGGATATAATGATGCCTGGCAGTCTACTGGAGAAAATTTTTTCCAAGTCCTTCTTGGTAAATGGGGGTTGTACTTGAGTCCAGCTCGGGAGTGGCTAAAGATCATAAAGCTCTATAATGCCATCCTAATATATATATATATATATATACAAGGCTTGAAAATTGGACTATGGAACACTTGTACAATTTTGTCGCTAATGCAACTTCTGAAATAAATAAATAAATTATATTCGTTTTATTGAAAGATATTCTAACGGTCAGAAAAGATTAAATTTAAGAGAAAATAATGTTTCAACTGCGAATTATGGGAGTCGTTTGTATGTGGCCGATGTCTATGCACTACTTCGTTTCCTTTAAGAGCAGCCTAGAAAATATAAGTTTTTAAATTTAATCATTATACTTAAGTAATATATAACCCCTCATCCTTTATATAATTTCACCATGCCTTTATTATTATTATTATTATTAGCTCAAACGTTTAAAAATGTCTACATATAATACCTGTATTCTCATTGTTCCATTCTATGTACAAAATATGCAAATACTACGCGTAAATTTTTATAAATGAACAAATAAAGGATTGTTATTGTTATTGTTATTATGCCTTTATTGGTGAGAATAAAATTTTCCAGGTGATGCGTTTATTGCTGGATAGTCTGATGCAAAAGGCAACGAGAAACCACTGTACGTCCTTGTGGCCTGCTTATTCCCTCGTCAGTTTCCGTGAAAATCAAGTTTGTCTGTTCTAGGGATCAATTACCAGGCAACTGCATACGTTCAGATAAGTTAAGATCAAATATCAATGTTTTGTCAAAGTGGGGGTAATTTTCAAGAGCCGAAATAAATTTTTATTGTCATGAATGCAGATATCTTAAGGTTAGAATTAGAGGTCGTCGTAAAGGGTAAGTTAGCACAGAAAATCTGGCTTTATTTGCTCCTCAATAACAATATATTATATCTCAGTTCCAATGCATTCAATCGAAAAATGTTATTGAACATAATTTATAGATTTTTTTATGGTAAATAAAAAAGCTCCTGTACAAAGTTTCTGTACGTAAATGCGTACAGGCGTCACGCCGAATCAAGTCGATTCAGATCAGTACGGGAGTTGTACAAGTAAACGTTGCAGCAATTCTGAATATAAAATTTCAACATTCAAAAGTCTAGGAGTTCTGAGAAATGCAAGATACCTTCATATAAACGTCACATGGAAAATGGTGGAAATGGTTTTAAGGAGGAACAAAACGGATAATCCCGTTGAAATTTGAAATACGAACATTTTCGTGATTACGAAAGTTACTTTATACAAGGAAGTAAAAAAAGATGTGAGATATCTGGGAGGAGGAGTTTATAAAATAATAATTGAATCTTATCGAGCATTCCTAGCTTAAGTTGTCCTTCAGCTTAAGTTGTCCATGGTGCTAAACACTGTACAGAATACGATTCTTTGCCCAGCAGCAGGTGCGTTGAGAAGCTATGATCAGTATATATGCAGAGTTTGATGGGCCTCAACTCGAGATTAGACGAAAAGTGCAGCTCATATGCATAAAGCTGAATTAATGAGGCAATCTCCAAGTCTTATAAAGCCCTGACTTTGATGCATCATGCCCAGGGCTCTAGACCCAACAGTTTAAGGCTGTTTGATTCCATCATAATCCCTCAGTTTGGCACAAAACAATATCGCCCTCTACAATGTTGCATAAACATGTAACATAACATCAATCAAGCTTTAAGGTACTTCAACCACATTCGGCTACGATATTCAAAAAGCATTGGTAACACTTCTAAGCTTAAACTGATTAAAACACTGAAAAAGTTTCCATTTACACTAATGGCGTTGGGTAATTGTAGTTCTTGGGATTGTGTAGGCAAGCACAAAATTGCAAAAAAACTGAGTGAACTTAAAGCATTTCGAGCAGAAAATTCTGCAAAGACTCACCCCTAGTACATTGAGCACACAAGCACTTATTATCGAAGTTCTAGAATCCGATTTTAAGTTTATCACTCATTACAAGACAAGGAAACTATTGAACTGTGTTATACTACATATATGGACTATATTCACAGACATTAAACTTCGACAGATAAAGTCAACGACGAATGAATGGAATAGCACTTACGAGATCTAGCGTTAGCAACGGAGTTAGAGATAATTCGCTAATGGAATCTCTAATGGGATTGAGAGAATAAATGAATGGCTCAGTATTTGCTAGACTTGAGACTGTGACTAATTGAGTATCTCACTGTTAAAGTGATTACTTTCTTTTATTTTTTTTTCAATTTTGTAAATCATTCTTCGAACAGACTGATGAGTTCGCAATTAGTGAACTGATACTCTTGGATGAAGGTTTGTCCAAAAGGGGACTGCTAATAAGTTTATAGACCAACGTTCAGTTAGCCGGAAAGTCCGTCGATTCAGTGAGTCAGGCAACTATCAGGAGGCCTGGAAAATATCGGCCAAAGACTACTTCAGCTAAACCCTTCATACTGTTCTCGGGGTTGAGGCAAAAGTCCGAAACAATGTTTCCACTTTGAAATGAACTTAAACCTTCAAGGCCAAAACGAACCTATGAATATACCTATTTTCCACATCAAGTGGTCAATTTTTCCACCGCAGTTAGGAAACCCGACAATAGTCGGAACATTGTGCTTAGGAGAGGGGTTTGGCGTAACATTTCTCTAAGAGCAGCTGATGGTCCTGTATTGATGTCTTCTCACCAAAGGTTAGAAGTCTAACTATGTAACCAAATGCTCAAAAAGTTTGACAGACATTCTGAAACATTATATTTGTCATTTGCGCCATTTATTGTTGAAAAGGTCCTTTATCTTAGAGAAAGTAGTAGGCCTAACTCCTGCCACTTCCTCCAAATCTCCTTCCCTGAAGCAAAATACGTCCCTAAAGAAAGTCATCCCAATCATAAAAGATCATTTTACTTATGTACGAAATTAACCCGGGGTTGATATTTCTTCAAGCGACGTTTGCCAAAAGGTCTTGTACAGAAAAACTTGGCTTCACAAGCGTATCCGAAGAGTGTTCGGTATAAACTTTTGCTTTTCCGTGTTCTTTTAATAAAGGTCAGTTTGACAAACATCTCATGACAAAAGTTGTTTGAACAAATATCTTAAGCAAGTCAGTATAGCCTTAATCCAATTGTTCCAACGCTACTTCGCATTGCTGATGAGTCACCGTGTGACTAAAGCGATCACCACTAATGTCCCGTCTTTTACACTAAAACTAATATCTTATTACAGTCTTATTCTGACTTTAGGATACACATTCGGTGCGCAGTTATGTTTGGCATGTTTTCGTTTCAGTCTTTCGTATCAAATCAGCTAAGCGTGGTTTTGCTCGAAGCGTTAGACCAGGACAAATTTGAGTTCGTTCGACAAATGGATGGATATCCAAAACGTCATATAAACTAAACGCCGTGTTCCCAAATGTCTATCACGAAGTGATTGGTATTTTTTTCAATGAGCAATCGGGTAAAAAGCTATTAATCGCCCAGGAAGGAGAGTCGAAAGACGTCATCAGTTCGAACAGCAAGTCAGTGAGCCATTCATCTGAAAGGTCGGGATAGGAGATGATTTACTACGAATGATATTGTCTCGACAGGACTTCTGTCATCTGAACCATTCATCAAACCAGTATTGTCAAAAGATGGCAGCTCTCATCAGTGAATGACTCACATTTATCAGAGAGCAAAACACCCCACATGTTTTCATATGTTACACAGAAATCAGGAGGGGAAAATGATTTTTCATTTTAAATCCATATTTTTCCAGGATAATTAATTCAAGATGATTGTTAAATTTATTTTTACATTGATTCTCTAAATACTACAGCGGTTCACTAGATAAGTGTGTTTTGTATCTATTCAGATATACAACAATGTCTGTGCTTAGGATGTATTCGTCCTAAAATTGAATGTGTCTCAAAATCTTTCAGCTTGCCAAACTTTTTTAGTTCGATGCAACTATAGGGGCAATGAAAAGAAACACGTTGTTAGCTTAAATTAAAAGACTTATTTAAAAAAGGATTTTGTCAAATAAGAAATAGGGAATAGTAAATAAAGATGAGGTCATCTCCCCTTGAATACCATACTATGAAATCGTCTCTGTCTCGATTGATAGCCATCCAAAAACTGGGCTGAGATTTTCCACAAAATCATGATTTCGAATATGAAATATCATCAAATGCCCAATATGGTTCCTTGTGGTATTATCGAACTTATTAAACTAATTTAAAATGAATACGAAATAACTAAATTACAAACCAGTAACTTCTTATAGGATTCTTAGGCCCATTATTCAAATATTCCTAAACATTCTGATAGCCAGTGGGAGTTAAAATTCGACCATGTCGGTGTGAAAGGTTCGTGCTTGGTAATTAAAAGAAATGGCCTTTATAAGTCTAAAGTCTATATTGCAAGTAAAATTTTAATGAATGAAAGTCTTTTATCGCTGACCTTTTCAATTTAAGGGGGAAAAACTTTTTTTCTTTTACTCAGTATGGCTACATTTTGAAATTTTATATAAATATATATATATATATACCAATATTACATCAGATCCAATTTTCTGCAAGGAAATGAGCTTCCAAAGATGAGTGACTACTAACACTCCTCATCACTGCCCTCATGAAAAGTGTTTCAACTAGCAAAGAGAAAACAAAACCAGTTATGTCACAATAAACTAAAGAAAATGTTATAATACAACATTTAACGTTATATAAAATAATATTCCCTTTGCTATGTGGCGGTGATAGGCATGCATGCGCAAACAATCTTACTAACGTTTGTCCTCAAAGGATTCTATTCAGTGATTACGTCTATAGTGTAAGAATTATGGTTAGAAATCAAGTTGTCAATTCCAGTTTTTAGCACTTCATAGAACTCACGGCTGCAATATTAATTGAGCTTTTATAATATTTGAACTTCAAAAGCAGATCTTGACAAATTTCAAACAATAGAAAATTAAATAACAAAGTCCGTCAGGCGAGATTAGTAGTTTTTGTAAACTAAGCAGATTTTCCTCGTGCGTCACATGTTTTCAATTATCTGAAGACGTAAAAGTTCAATGAAAACAATTTTTGTTATTTAGGCTTCATGTAAAGTGCTTCATAATATAACTTTGTATTCTTAATATGACATGAGTAGGAGTGGGCGATTACTAAAGGCCGAAAAATGAAGAATGCAAATATCACGGTTAATATTAAAGATAGTGAAACAATGTACTTAATCTGCTAAAATTTACGGAACATTACATTTGCGTTAACAACGGTTCTATACAATTTTTCGATCCGATGCATTATAATAGAGATATTAAGAATTTTCGAAATTTCCCCCTCTAAACTCCCACTCCCCCGGATTTCAGTCATTAACGAACTTGATCTTTATTTTTCATAATACGTTTAAATATCAGGTTTGGTATCGATAAAAAGAAATTACGGCCGCTAGAGCGTTAACAGACAGATATATATATATATATATATATATATATATATATATACACACAATTTTGAGCGGACCTCATTTTCATCATTTCCTAGGTAGCATCGATGGACGTTTGAGACAACTTTTCGAAAATCGCGTCATGAGTACGACCTAAACAGCTGATTTCCCTGAAGGGAAATCCCCTAATATTAAGAATTCCAGAAAAGCCTAATAACAATATTTTCCTCTGAACAGCCAGCAAAAATTGCTCTTCAGCCACATGTAGCTATGGGATGAATAGTGGCTAACGAAGTACGTCACTAACTAAGAGATATCAAGTTGATGTATAGATAGGCTGAATGGATCATTCAACGAATGATAGCGTTCAACACAAGAGCCCTCTCGCGATGTACTGATAAACTAAGGCCACTTTATCTTTCTTCTCCGGTTTAATTGGATTTTGTGAGGGTTGAATGAGGGCCTGTAGAAAGTGGTAGTCTCACTCTCAATTAATCCCCTCCATTGATAAATGAATGAAGTGGTCCTAACTGTTGTGAATGAAAACTTTTGGAAATTCTTACTCCTCAGTGAAAAGTCTAAATTGCATGCTGAAGGTGGTATGCATTTCAAATAGAACTGTATATTATGCAAATACGTTAATAATATCTCAAGCCCATTTGTTTTGGGGAATTTCAATTTTCTTTAAATTTTCTCACTAGGACTTGAAGATATTAAAAACGTCTGTCACTCAGGAGCTTTGAAATTTGAAGGTATTTTTCGAATATCGCGTCATGAGTACGACCTCAACAGCTGATTTCCCTTAACGGAAATCAGCAAAAAACTACTACAAAATAAATATACAGCATAACAGAACGATAAAAGCATGCTGTTATCCAGAAAATGAAGAAAAATTCATAAATATATAGTGTAAATCTAAATAATCATTATTGGAACAATTATAGTTCAAATATTAAAAGTCCGTCACGCAGGGGCTGCGTAAACTAAGCAGATTTCCCTCGTGAAGTTTAGTAATAGATAAATATACATACTGCTAACACAACTCCGTGAATAAATACAAACGGAAATAAGAAATGTTTCAATTTCAATAGCCTGCCGACAGGAAGCGTTAGGTTAGAAATGTAAACAAACGGGTCCCGCCTCACACCGGAAAGAAAAACAATTACTGAAATATATCAGAATATAACACATTAATTTTATTGAGAACTATTTAGTATATCTAGTACTGTAATTAATAATGAGTCAGAATAATTGTTATCTCAATCAATAAACTATTAGTAGTCCAACCCTTTAAGCTGGGGGGGGGGAGTCACCAGTGCATATTTGCACGTATCTCGTATAATAAAGGTCTCTTGAATACAATTTTTGGTATTTAAACTTCCAATTATGTGATTTATTATTTATCAGAGTATTGTTTACGTAACATGAGTAGAAGTGGCGGTTTGGTGAAAACTGAAAAATGCAAATATCTCGGTTAATATTCAAGACAGAGAATAAATGTATATAACAATATTTATAGTACATTTAATCTGTAATAAGATTTATTCTAAACACTTTCGATCCGACTTATAGTAACGGAGATATTTCGGATTTTCGAAAATCCTCCCCTCTAAACCCCCCTCCTACTGGTCCGATTTCTGCCGTTAACGAACTTGATCTTTCTTTTTACGTAAAACGCTTAAATATAAAGTTTGGTAAGGATTAAAAAAAAATTGCGACCGCTAGAGCGGTAACAGTTATTATATATATATATATTATATATATATATATATATATATATATATATATATAGATATATATATACAGTTTTGAACGGACCTCATTTTCGTCATCTACTAGGTAGGATCGATGGACATTTGAAGAAAAATGTCGAAAATTCCGTCATGAGTACAACCTCAATAGCTGATTTCCCTTAAGGGAAATCTGCTAAAACACTGAAGGTGAGAGATATATTGGGACATGTGAAGATTGTTCATATACTAACCTACTTAAATCCACTCGCTAGGGGAGTGACGGCCATCCCCTCATCGATTTGAACTAAACTTTTATAGTATGAAAAAAATGGTAGTGGTACCTAATGAAAAACAATTTCCGTTAAAGCAAGAGAACGTAATTCTCATACGTTTGACTAAAAAAAAGAAAATGTTTAAGTTTGCCTGTGGTCCAGTGGTTTTCGTCGTTTTATAGTAACCACAAGATTTCGAGAACAAATCTGGCCCGGAGTGATTATTTTTTTTTCTGGAATTGTTTTACTATTTTTCTAGAGCGGTTATTTAATATTAATAAATATTAATTATAAATAATTAATATTATTTAATATAAGTATTTTTTTTTTAATTATTGGCATTTAATTTTTAACGTGTTCTATATATTTAAAGTAGATCATTAACCCTCTCCCCCCTTCCGATCGAGATCTTGAACGGTTGAAATCGGACGAGTGGGAGGAGGGGTTTAGAGGGGGAGAATTTTGAAAACTCGTTTTTTCGCTGTTATTGTGAGTAGGACCGAAAAATTGTATAGGGTCAATCTTATTCCACATTTAAATACTTATATATATATATATATATATATATATATATATATATATATATATATATATATATATATATATATATTATTACACATATTTTTTGTATCTTGGCTATTATCCGAGATATTTGGAGTTTTCAGCCTTCAGATTACCCCAACTCATATCATATTGACTATAAGATGATATATCATGAACCATTTTATCGTATGCTTAAATACCAAATTAGTTTTCATTGAAATTTGTGAGGTACATGTAAATACGTCGTGTGAACACGTCATTATTTAAGATTTTATGTTCTTAGCTCGTAAATATTTATTTGATCTTCACCATACTCGATATTTAACAGCTTCATTCAGCTCTTCAAAATTTTATTAATTTGGAAACAAAATCTATATGATTTCCTTGTATTTCTATTATTAAATTTTCAAAAAAATGTTCCACTGCACAGTGATATGCCCTATCTATGGAAACGTCCATTGATCGTAATTTATTAATCTTTTTTCTTTCTTTGATAATCAAAAAAGGTTCTATATAAATCTTTTCTATCTCTAATTGGTACGGTGAAATTCGCATTTTTATTTTTGATTTCTCCCGTCTTAACATTTTGATCAAAAGTTAAAACACACAACTATGCGTAACAACAGTCCTAAACGGGAATTTTCAACTTTATACAACCATTATTTGCGTGAGGTAGGTATATACGTTCTGACGTCACGCCACATCTACTCAAAATGCCTTATTATTCAAAGCATTATGAACAAATAAGCTCAAAATCGAGTAGTAAGTAATATCATTTACATGCAACCTTGAACTTCAGAAATACAGCGAAATTGTATTTCTATCATATTCCGTCTTTGACCTTTGAGCATTTCGACTGCTCCGCTCAAATAAATACTCGTTATCTATTCAAGAAATGTCTAAAATCCTGTTCTCGAGACAGTCAGGAGCATGAATCTTGTCAAAGTGAAAAGAACAAAGGGAGTCGGGGGTTCGGAGGGCACGGTGTATTTAACTCCAAGCGGGACGGAAAAGGAATTGGTTATTATGTCAGGTTAACCACTTTGAATTTGGAGGAAGGTTCATGTCCCGTCGGCAAAGCTACTCACAAACATATGGCCTTGTTAATAGAACCGCTCATTACCTTTGACCTTTGCCGGCATGGCAAAGTGGGCTTTCTTCATCAAAATTCAAATGAGGAGTACAAGACCTCAATGTATAATTAATGCCGCTAGAACTCAATCAGACCAAAGGGGAGATATTGATGGGTGGAGGTGAGTCATAATATTCCGATTGATAAAACAGTATTTCGACAGTGATTGTAGCAATGTTCGGATAGAACTGAAATATTATATACTTTTTCAGTGTTCGTTAGGCCTTTGGTGTATAGTTTTTGGCGGAGTTATGATTACCAGAATTGCTTTAAACCATATAGAATATTTACTAAATAAATTATTAAAACTAATTAATTTGTTATCAATTGCAGCTAAATCAACATGGGAACTCCAATCAGGAGCATTAAGTGTAATTTACAAAGGAGCTATTTTACCAGCGTTAACTTATGCAATACCAATATGGAAAACGGGCTTAAACAAGAAATATAATGTTAAAAAGCTCGAGAGGATTCAAAGGCTCATTGGAATTAAAATAATAAAAGGATATCGCACTATTTCATTTGAAGCTGCATGTGTCTTATCCAATTTGGTCCCTATTACGATAATAGCAGAATAATATACTGAAAGATATAACATACTAAAACTGCATCGAACTACTAACGAAATAACAGCAGAAGAAGTGGAATACCCGGTACCTTACATGAATTGGACACATTCTGGACTAACACCCGACATTGTAATTATTACTGAAAATACAAATCACTCATACCAATATACAATTTACACAGGTGGCAGCAAGACGGCTGTAGAGTAGTAGCTTCAATTGTCGCATGGACATTATAAATCTATTTAGTGACAAACTTATTAAATAAAATCCTTAGTCTTACTCTTGCAAGAGAAGGGTAGGTAATCTGTACATATTCAGTTCCGATTAGCCATAGTAGCAAAAAGTGGACGTTGGATGAACAACAATTGGTCTTACTTCTGGCATCCGTTTAACTTGCTTCAGGCAGATTTAATGATAGCTTTTGTTAAAGCAAACGATAATAGAAAAATACGAGTTGGTATATAAGTACAAAAGAATACAATGGTTGGACGTTGTTCGTTCTATCTCTAACACAGGCCATTACTGTGTAAATTCCTTTTCATGATTAGTTTATTTATTTAAATGAGTTCTGCAGCGATGGCGATTCACTTAATAGTCTTTCAGAAAAGGAAAACGAGAAAAAAAATAGAAACGAATCAAAAGGGCTTGTTCATGGTTATATTTGACAAAAGAAATGTATTTCTTGAGGAGATATTAATTTTTAAGCATAAGATATCGAATATAAATTGCCTATTTGGGTGTGGTGTACTGTTATTTTGCTGACAGTGGTGGTTGGAAACAAGGAAAGTTGAGTAGTCAGTTTTTGCTTCCACGTGGACTACTTCAGGACAATGCTTAGCAACACGTGTACAACGACCTCGTCTAAACACAGCACTCCTATACCATGTAACATACTCTATTTCTCTCTATATATGTATGTTAACTTCTTGTACATCATTTTTATTTTCCCTTTATTTTTAAGTGTAAACATAATTCAAAGTTTTTAATTCAAAGTTTCACCCAGTAGTGGTTTCCGTAAGGTTTAGAGATCAAACGAAAGGGAATAAAGGAACATACTGACAGTTTCGACACCCACGTAATTAATAAAAACGTCCGTCATGCAGGGGCTGCGTAAACTAAGCAGATTTCCCACGTGAAGTTATACAATAGAGAAATTTCACGAGAGCCGAACAGTTAAGGAAACGGCCGACCTAGCTTTTGGCGGGAAACTCACTCTCATCCGTTAGCCGCCCAGGTTTAATAAAAATGCAAATATCTCGGTTAATATTCAAGATAAAGAATAAATGTATATAACAATATTTATAGTAAATTTAATTTTCAATAAGATTGGTTCTACACAATTTTTCAACGGAAATATTTCGTTTTTTCGAAAATCCTCCCCTTTAAACTCCCCTCTCAATGGTCCGATTTCAGCCGTTAACGAATTTGATCTTTCTTTTTACATAAAAAGACTAAATATCGAGTTTGGAAACGATCAAACAAAAATTACGACCGCTAGAGCGGTAAAAGAGAAATATATATATATATATATATATATATATATATATATATATATATATATATATATATACAGTTTTGAACGGACCTAATTTTCGTCATCTACTAGGTAGGATCGATGGACATTTGGGAAATCTGCTTGTGTTTTAATTAGTTACAGCTATACTAATATTCTAAAATGTTTCGAGATACAAATCACTGAATATACACATTATTTGTAATAATAAACTCATTTATTTAAAACCGATTCGAAATATATAAATCTCAAAAAATATAAATATTTTTATTATCCAATATATATAAATATCTATTATCCTATTAACATTTGAGTTCTCTATCTATTATGCTGATTAAGGATACTATTTGATTATATTATGTATTTCTATAACGTGCAATATAATTTTAATTAATGCCATGACTAAGTCGTACGGATTCCCTTTAAAATATACACTATGTTTAATTGAATTTAATAAAAAAAAAAATTAAAATTGTTTTAAACAACAGAAATTTTTTTTTTCAATTTTTCTAATGGTTGTATAATTTCTATTCCTGGGTTGTCTGTTATATACTTTTATTACCAGGAAATAAAACAGCGTAAAGTGAGACATTCTTTATTTAAACGACCCATGATTACTTAGAAAGAACTTTAGTTTTGTTCATTCCAGTTCTTTAGCAGAAAAGTATACTAAATAAGTAAAGAGATTATAAACTTCCAGGAGAATAGTTTTTACTATTATTTTATAGCCTTAACGAAAAATGAAAAAGAAGGCTCTCTGAATTTCCTGATTTACTTGACGAAGAAACGTATTTATACACGAACTTAATCAAGTCCGTCACGCAGGGGCTGCGTAAACTTAGCAGATTTCCAACGTGAAGATATACAATAGAGAAATCTGCCTAATAATAACGGTAGTAGTAAGGAATCTCTAAACCTATTCACGACAGGAAAGAAACGGTTCTAATCAGTTACGGAAAAGGCCGCACTATCTCTCGGCGGAAAGTCCCGAACATAGCCGACTCGTGCCGACCCCATTCACAATACTATGCAAATATCTCGGGTTATATTCAAGATAGAGAAAAATTATATAGACCGATATGTATAGTAAATTTAATTTGCAATAAGATTGGTTCTATACAATGTTTTGATCCGACGTATGGTAACGGAGATATTTTAAAAGACCGGTTCGGCGTGTATATCCAAGTTATTTTGGCCAAGCAGGACGGAACATAAAAACATGGAGTAGAGAACATAGTTTTCGTTCAGATTCAGATTGCCCATGAAGTGTAGATATTGCACGAGACCAAGAAAGGTACAAACCCAAACTCAAGAACCAAAGAAAGCTTAGAGATTTCTATGGATGAAAATGTAATTGTGATCGTTTTTTGAATAAAAATCAATTACTATAATTCCGCAATGGTGGAGATACAGGGCCACAATCTAATCACCCGCGCGCCGGCCTGTCACTTGCTGTTTCCCAGTGGCAAGGGGAGTGCACGGCCTTCCCCCCACTGATTTGAACGAAAATGTTTTAGTGTTTAGTATCTAATGAAAAACAGATTCTGATAAAGGGAGCGAACGCACTTCTCATGCATTCGTCTAAAAAGAATGTGGGGGTGGGGGATATCTCCGTACCTATTAGATATACAAAAGATTTGTACGAAACCATTATTGGTTTTCACAAAATGATCTATTAATTGTGATTATTTGATTAGAAGCTTTGGAACAGGGATATATAAGTTTCAAATGAAATTAGGTTAAATGAAATGCTTCACAACATTTTATTTTATTTATTTGGATCACTCGGAGGAAATGTGGTGGCCATATCAGATTTTTGGTTGATCGTTACCTAATTATTGAGTTAAACTTTTCGTGTTAAACTAACTATGAAGTTCGAAAATGGCATAATAAAGGGTGCATAATTAATGGGAGTTTAGGAAAGACCTAAAATACATTATGCCAAATAACACTGATATAAATTATATTTACCCAATCATGTTGGTACGATTAGTTCCAGTGCCAAGGGCTTTTGACACTTGAAGCTGATCACATAAGCAAGAAAAAATCCAATATTTTGAAAGCGTTTGAAACATTCTTTTATCGTGAACCATGTTGAACGGCCCGAACTAGCAGAGTGTGCGACAACACACACTGTGGTGAGCACATTGGATTTGTTCAAGCTCCACTAGCCTTCAATGCCTTCCTTGTTCTATTCCACAATTCAAAGGAAACGACATGACAGTTTTATCACATCAATTGTGATAAGATTCTCACGCCTTTCATGGTCATTTATTTTGAAGATATAATAAATATATCGAATCGCAGCAAGCCTTAAAACTTTAAATTCTATTTCATGTGTAACATTCTGTGCTAAAGAAGTACAGTAGTCTTATGACAAGGATTTTTATAATCGCCTGCATTAATCTGGGTAGAAAACTTATATACTTTTTATAAGTGATTAGTAAATCACAAACATTTCCAAGATGAACTGACAACATGGACGAATGTATTAAATATCTGCTTGTGTTTGTTATAAAATATAATTTTGTGTGTAGGAATGAACTAGAAATCTACCTCCCACAAATCCTCTTCCGTTAAAAGAAATAATACATAAGATATTGTCTTTGTTGGAACAACTTGCCGAACGTTTAAGGAACTAAATTGTTAATTATTACCTTTCATATTGTGCTGATGAGGCTAATTGGAACGGGTATCTTAGGTCACGGGTTTTCAACCCGGGTCGAACTAAAGATTTTATATTCTCAGTTCGTCATTAAAACAATTGCCATTGCTCTGGTGAGAAGCGACTCAAGGTTCGTCAAGTAAGAATAGAACCACTGCCGTAACTAACATGGCTAACTTGAGCCCCAAGGAGCTACATTAAAATTCCTCTTTTTAATTTTCAGTTAAATACAATTATAGTTATTTATTATACAAATGACGAAAGTAGATCATTTTACAACTCCAGTGAAACGTTTACGTTTCTTCACTTGTGAAGAAAGTGATTACTTTCTTCACTCTATTGCAAAATGTTTCACTTTCTTCACTCGTTTCAGTTTAGTAATGTTACCATTATTCAACAATTACAGAAAAACATATTTAGGCAATGCATCTATTAGCGGTGGCATGAAATGGCCAAATATTGAGATTAGTGTTGATTGAAAAGCAATATCACGCAATCTAGAAATAAAAATTTTAAATGAGGACATAACACTGAACTTATTCGAGTTTCTGGGACTTATTATACCTCACATAGTAAAAATACAATAAAATGAACATTTGATATTAAGCTTAGAGTTGATCTGTTAAGGTCATATATGGGATCTGATTTTATATATGGGATAATGATAAATGGAGGTATACTGAAGACAGAATACTAAATAATACAAATATATCCGTTAAAACCAGAGTTACAGAAAACTGAGATATATTTTCTGGAAATTAAATTTTCGACATGAATGGTTATATACAATTTTTCGATCCGCCTTGTAATAACGGAGATATTTCTATTACCCTTTTCTAAATTCTCTTCCCCTGGTCCTATTAACAAATTTTGTCATTAGTTTGACATTAAACGTTTATGTTAATTACTTACCGCCACTTTGCCCTAAATCTACAGTAATCTACAGGTCAATGTCCTATTCTAGACAGGATGGGGCCATTTTACCAAACGTTTAAATATATATATATATATATATATATATATATATATATATATATATATATATATATATATATATATATACAAGCTCAGATACCCGGCTTCGCTCGGGAATTCATTTGAGGCTGAATGGTGATGGTATTTTTTAGCAGGCTTTACATTGCACAATATTTTGACATTTACCCGTCCCAGTGTTTAGGATTGATACCCATCTTTGCCGTGGATTTGCTAATAATAGAATTATTTGTTTGATAAGGCTTCACAGTCTTCGATATTTTTATATTTCCCGTCTCATATACATGTAAATATGGTGAATTTTTATTTCAGGCCTCCCTTTTAACCCCCTCCCGTTCGAACCTAAAAATTTTAATATAACTTATAATCATGGAAGAATTAATGCTAATTGACATACCGAGTTTTGTTAAGTTCGGTTCAGGCGTTAGGGCCCGCTAAAGTTTTAACGTATAACTCATTTATACGACAAAAGTGTATATAACAAAAGTTACTCCAAATAACAAAATAAACAACTTTTGTTATGTTTATATTTGCGGAAAAAACAATAGGAAACGAAATATCGCTATTTTTAATTTCAGGCTTCCCTTATAACCCCCACTCCTGCCCGTCCATAGAAATGTGGGTATGGCTTATTATAATGAAGGCCTCACTGCTAATACACATACCGAGTTTTATTTAGTTCGGTTGAGTCTTTTTTGGCAAATTGTTAACTCCCGCTATAATTTTTAGCGTATAACGCATTTAAACTTCGGTATACGACAAAAGTGTATATAACAAAAGTTACTCTAAATAACAAAATAAACAACTTTTGTTATGTGCATATTTACCGAAAAACCAATAGAAAACGAAGTATCGCTATTTTTAATTTCAGGCTTCCCCTATAACCCCCACTCCTGTTCGTCTCAGAGAAAATTAATATAGCCTAAAGTCTAAGTTGGGTTAGTAGTAATATACATACCAAGTTTCATAAAATTCGGTTCCGTTAATGCGTGAAAAGGTAACAAACAAACAAACAAACAGACACCAAAGAAACTAAATGCAGTTATGGTGTCTATGACATGTGAAACGAAAAGTTATCGTGAAATTTCGCGAAAAAAATCAATGTACAGACAGAGGTTACAATTTTATATGTATATATATATATATATATATATATATATATATATATATATATATATAGAGAGAGAGAGAGAGAGAGAGAGAGAGAGAGAGGGAGAGAGAGAGAGAGAGAGAGAGAGAGAGAGAGAGAGAGAGGGAGAGGGAGAGAGGGAGGGAGAGGGAGAGAGAGAGAGAGAGAGGGAGAGGGAGAGGGAGAGGGAGAGGGAGAGGGAGAGGGAGAGGGAGAGGGAGAGAGGGAGAGGGGGAGGGGGAGGGGGAGAGGGAGAGGGAGGGAGAGGGAGAGGGAGAGGGAGAGGGAGAGGGAGAGGGAGAGGGAGAGGGAGAGGGAGAGAGAGAGAGAGAGAGAGAGAGAGAGAGAGAGAGAGAGAGAGAGAGAGAGAGAGAGAGAGAGAGAGAGAGAGAGAGAGAGAGAGAGAGAGAGAGGGAGGAGAGAGGGGGAGAGAGAGAGAGAGAGAGAGAGAGGGAGAGAGAGAGAGAGAGAGAGAGAGAGGGGGGGAGAGAGAGAGAGAGAGAGAGAGAGAGAGAGAGAGAGACTAATCAGGTATACTGATCAGTTCTATGCTCCCTAGTGGTCGCAATTTTAGTTTAATCCTTGAACGAATTGTAAACTCTTGTTTTTTTTTTTTTTGAATACTTTTTTTCCAAATTCTCGTGATGAGAGCAATCAGTAATACCTTTAAGAGAACCACGCTAAATAACCATACATTCTAGTCGTGAGGATACTTTTTTAACATTTTTAATATACGTGTGAATCTCTAATGTTATGAAAGGTTCTTAAAACTTTTAATCTACCTAGTATTTTAACCCCCAGCAATGTCGAGAGTGTAGTTTAATCTTCTAATTTATATAATTTAGCTTCCCCTTCGTGCTTTCCCGTTATCCCCTTATCTCTCCTACCACTTTATCTTTCTTTCCTTCTTCTTCTTCCTTCCTCAATTCAAATCCCGATTGTGAAGTCGGGCAAGCACAAATGATAAACCAACACAATTCGCCTCAACGCTAACTCACCCCAACTACCCCAACTAAATGTATACCTCACTCAGTACTTGTGATGGTTACCACACCAGACTCATTGACAGGTTGATTCGATTTTATGTTTAGTTTGGTGGTTACTAAACTACTAAAGTAAACTTTTCATGTTTCCCTAACCACCCATTCACGGACTGACCATGATTAATCCCATGCTTGTCTTCAGTGATCTGAAGCTGGGCAAAGCTCAAAGAGAACAATATTTAGTATTTAGGCTTCAAATAAAGTACTTCATAATATATCAGCTTATTCTTAATATGACAAGAATAGGAGTGTGTGGGGGGGGGGGGGGGTTAATGAAGGCCGAAAACGAAAAATACAAATATCACGGTTAAAATTAAACATAGTGAAAAAAAAAGTCCGTCACACGCAGGGGCAGCGTAAACTAAGCAGATTTCCCACGTGTAGTTTTACAATAGAGAAATTTCAAGAGAGCCGAGCCAGTGAAGGAAAAGGCCGAACTAGCTTTTGGCGGGAAAATAACTCGTCTGTTAGGCGCCCCGATTTAATAAAAATGCAAATATCTCGGTTAATATTCAAGAAAGAGTATAACAATATTTATAGCAAATTTAATATAAGATTGAGTCTTTACAAGTTTTCGATCCGACGTATAGTAACGGAAATATTTCGAATTTTAGAAAATCCTCCCCTTTAAACTCCCCCTCCCACTGGTCCGATTTCAACCATTAACGAGCTTGATCTATCTTTTTACATAAAACGACTAAATATCGAGTTTGGTAACGATCAAACAAAAATTGCGACCGCTAGAGCGGTAACAGACAAATATATATATATATATATATATATATATATATATATATATATATATACAGTTTTGAACGGACCTCATTTTCGTCATCTACTAGGTAGGATCGATGGACATTTGAAGAAAAATTTCGAAAATTCCGTCATGAGTACAACCTCAATAGCTGATTTCCCTTAGGGGAAATCTGCTAAAACGTGCATAACAACATTTATAGAAAGTTACATTTGTAATAGGATTGGTTCTACACAATTTTTGGATTCGATGCATAATTACGGAGATTCCCCTGTCCGATTTCAGCCATTAACGAATCTTTATTTTTGCATAAAACTATTAAATACCAATTTTGGTGAAGATCGAACCAAAAATAACGACATGTAAAGCGTTAACAGGCAAATATATATATAATTTTGAATGAACCTCATTTTCGTCTTCTCTTTTGTAGAATCGATGGGCATCTGAGGAAATGTTTCGATAATCGCGTCATGAGTACGACCTCAATAGCTGTTTCCCTTAATGTAATTCTGCTAATTATAGCTAATGACTCGTTAATCATGTCAAAATATGGGGTCTTAGTAATCAAAGTGAACCTAGAGTAGTACTTGTGTTTCAATAAAAATTCAAGGATTTAAAATTTTGAGAAAGAATATTTATTTTTGGACGAAATCACAAATAAAATCCTTAATCCCACCCTAACTAGAAAAGGATGGTAGCCTACATTTTACATTTAAAGTATATAAAGAAATATTTATAAAGATAGAAAGTAATATTGTTATTAAAGATTCTTCTAAATTATCTAGGTTAAGAAATGCACTTGAATGCTTGGTATTCTGCATTAGCATTTCTGGCTGGTTTAATTAAAAAGTTCATTAGACCTCCATTTAAAATATTTAATTTTCCTTTTATAACTGAATGACTTCATTTTTCATGATCATTTAAGCCAAAGTGTAGAATTCCCTGGCAAAGAACACTGACAAATCCTCTTTCCCTGACTTACTAAGATTACAACGTTTTTAAACAGGCGTTATTGTGTTTCTTTTAAAAATATTGCAAAATCTAAACTATTTCTAATTCCTCCAGTTACATTTTTATTAACTCATTGTTTTTTTATTCACATTACATTTTTGATAAATAATTGAGATAATTGATTACATTTTTAAACAAGAAACCAAAGCAATTTTCACCAGAATATTTAGATATCCTTTACAGTACCAAAAAGGCACTTCTCAATTATTTAAATGACACAAAAAGTCATTCATTGCCTTTTTGTGTCATTTAAATAACAATGTTTGTGTCATTTAAATAACAATTTTCGACTTATTTAAAGTTGTTAAGGTGACATAACTCCCCATACCTTGTGGGGCCTACTACAAACATACAAATCCCTCACAACACTACATAACCAGTCACATTTTTCTGTAATAGCATAAATGGATATGAATACAATATACTGTTTTAGCAGACTTCCCTTAAGAGAAATCAGCTGTTGAGATGGTACTCTGACGCGATTTTTGAAAGATTTCTTCAAATGTCTAGTAGATGACGAAAATGGGGTCCTTTCAAAATTATATATAAAGTATGTCTGCTACCACTCTATAGGTCACAATTTTTTTTATCGCCACCAAATTAGATATATAAGCAAAATAAAAGATAAAATTGGGGGGGGGGAATGTTTATTATGGGTATTTTTTAAATTATAGGTATTATTTATTTTATAGCAATTTCTCATAAGGGAAATCAGCTATTGAGGTTGAACTCATGAAGCCATTTCCGAAAAAGTTCCTCAAATGTCCATCGATCCTACCCAGGAGATGACGAAAATGAGGCCAACTTCGTTATTGTGAGTCAGACAGTAAAATGTTATGGGACCAATCTTGTTAAACAATCGATGGTTACAATTGATGACCTGCGCATTTTTTCGTAACTCGTAGTATTAATCGAGTTGTTCGTACTTTCTTCTTTTGTTTTCTGCCTTCAGTAAACCCTCTTCCCCTCAACTACTCATCAGTTTTTGCATATAAATAGAGAAAATGTGGTGTGTTGAGAAGTGATGAAGCGCGAATAAAACACACCACGTATTTTGAAAAACGATCAAAAACATCAAACAACATCTTTTAAAAAGGCGGTAGCAAAGGGCAATGGTCAGCCAAAATAATTAAGTGTCCCGGACTTGTTAAAATGTGGAAAGCGGTTTCCATCTCAAAATCTGCCCTGCTGTGATGTGACAAAATTTGACAGGATATAAGAATATGTTTCAAACCTCGACCACAAACACAAATATTTGGAGAAAAGCGTATCATTTTGAGGAGCAGAACTTTTTAGTGCACTGCGCAAATGTATTAAACAAATAAATAACAAATTAAAAAATGTCACATCTGATTTTATAATAACATCAATTTTAAATGATATAATACCATTAATTTAACAAAACCCAATAATAATTCTTTGCTATATACTGCATTCATAAGTGCCGACTTACATGATATATTTATTAAATATAATTACAGATTGCTACTTAATTTCTGAAGTGCTCTTTTCCTCATACGCTCGTTGCGACTGCCACTTCCTCACTGGGGAGGTCTAGCAAAGAATTATCATTGGGTATTTTTTAAATTAATGGTATTACTTATTTTTAAATTAATGTTATTTTTTGAAAAGGCATGGCTCCTGAAGAGGTGGTATTTAAGCCACGAAACATGTAGAACGGTTTGCGTGGAAAAAATATTTTTCATTGTTGACTATGAAACTATGAAGAACATATAAAAATATTGGGGTCAGAATAAGGAGATTAACATTTAATAGAATACATTTCATTTCAATGTGACCCCTTTTATTATTACTTCATTATAAATGTACTTTGAAACATAATCATTTTAATGGCAACAATATTCATTTATCAGTTCTGGACTGCGCCATTTTTAATATTCTAAGCATTCTGACATTTGAGACTTGGAGACCTAAGTGTTAGCTGAAGTTTCGAGGACTCGACTCAATCAACCAAGAAGCTTGTTCTATCTTTTTAGAAGGCCAAGCCTTGAAGGAAAGAAAGACTAATAGCTAGTCAAGGACAAGAATGTTTTCTTTAGAAATTGATCGCTCGACTATTTCTAGATGACATGGATCAACAGTGTAAACATGGTTGACCAAGGAGAACGAAAAATGAAATATTCATGTGGCACGCAACCCTTTCACATGTGACAAACTGTTTTACGTTGTCCCATTGGGAGACATTTTCTATTAAATACAACAGCTAACAATAAAGCCATTGATGAATATTCTCAATTATTTTCAGGCCACAATATATATAAATACATAAGTATTATATATATTCTATACATTCTCCAGATACTTGGTAATTTTAATAAGGAATATTCGCGTATTTTTTTGGGATGCCCATCAACATCATCTCCTGCAGTCTCAATGAGGTTCGCCAAAGAGTATAGTAAAAAATGTTTAGGCACTCAAAATTATGCGTGCCATCAAATAATTGTGCTGCAGAGTAAAGCTGATTCAGGCAGATATAAAATTTAAATAATAGATAAGCCTACATACTGCTAACACAACACCGCCTTGTATATTAGGTGATAAATACAAACGGTAATAATAAATCATTCCTCTCCCGGTGGAAAGCGCCAAAAATGTAAACAAACAGGTCTGCCAACGGCTTTCAGTTATTGGATTGGACACCGGAAAGAAAAACAATAACCGAAACATATCAGAATATAACACATTAATTTTATTGAAAACTATGTGCTATATCTATTACTACAATTTATAATGACTCATAATAAATTTTATCTCAAGCAATCTAATTTTAGTAGTCCAAAAATTTAAGACGGGGGGTGGGGGGTCAACAAGAACATATTTGCATGTATCTCGTATAATTAAGATCTCTGGAAAACAATATTTGGTATCTAAGATTCGAATAATGTGGATTATTATATAACACAGTATTATTTACTTAACAAGAGTAGTTAAAGTAAGTTGGGGTTTACAGAAGGCTGAAAACTGGAAAATACAAATACCTTGGTATTGAATATTGAAGATAGAGAATAATATAATAGTATATAACAATATTTAAAGTACATTTCAATAAGATTTATTCTATACACTATTTCGATCCGACTTGTAATAACGGTGATATTTCGAATTTTTAGAATTCTCTCCCTTTAAACTCCTCCTTATCCGATTTCAGCCATTAACGAACTAGATCTTTCTTTTTACATAAAGCGACTATATATCGAATTTGGTAACGATCAAACAAGAATTGCGACCGCAAGAGCATTAACAGACAAATATATATGTATACAGTTTTGAACGGACCTCGTTTTCGTCTTCTACTGGGTAGGATCAATGGACATTTGAAGAAAAATTTCGAAAATTGCGTCATGAATACGACCTCAATAGTAGATTTCCATCAAGGGAAATCTGCTAAAAGTGGACTTTAATAAATAATTTAATTTTTTTTAGGTAGATTTATTGTTAAGATTTATAAAAACAATCACTAAATTTTATTTCTGATAACTTGATAAACGGTGACCTCTTTGACCTCAAGAGGAAATCAATGTAACTGAATAATTTATACAATAACAGATGTCACATAAAAGTAATTTCAATCATAAAGGAAGTCATCAGTATAGCTAACTGTCTCTTTTAAACAATATGTAAAAAATTGTATTTAACCAAGAAATTTAGAATGATTTATTAATTTTTTCATTCAAGCATTATTCATTTTCAGTTTCATTAAACGAAATGTTGCTAAAAATGTGAACAGACATCAAAAACACAAGAGTGGTTTTCCCTCTTTGATTCTGAATGTTCTATCAGCATTGTTATATTCCTAAAACATTTCAGCGTCAACAATGAGCATAACATTATTATGAAATAAGCTTCATGAGGCTTACAGCAGACATAATGCTACAATTAAATGTTGAGTAACCCTAATCTGACAAGCCTTGGACTTATAGAAGAGCTCCTTTGAATACAAAAGCGGATCATTCTCATTCAACGAGAAATTTCTCTTCAAAAGCAACACCGAAACCAAATTATTAGAATTATTACATTTAAAAGAGCCTTTCATGAGATTACTTCAACGACCATTTATTAACTCACGCATTTACCTCAGAACCAACAGACAAAGGGCTCAGCTTGGTTATTATACCCGTGCCCTTATTGTCAAAAACTAAAGCAAGGTAAACAAAGCCTTAAAAATAATCTGCTTCTATAAATTGTCTTTATTAATAGAAATGCTTACATAATTTAGTATATTATTGTTATATGGTCTTCGTCACTGATTCAAAGAACCTCGAAATAGTTTAGATTGGCTCGCCACTAAACGAAGGTATGTAATAAGGATATCAATTAAAATAAAATTAAAAATCACAGTTACTAACAACATAATAATCAACAATTTTTATTCCTTATCTATTTAATTTACAAAATTCACCAACATCGCTTTATTTTTTTAGACGGAAAACTATATGATTATGCCTCTATTCTTGTTTCAGTATATTTCAGCCACCTGTTCACAGCAGTCTTGTACAATGGTTCATTATTTCCTGGCTCTCATTTCCCAAGATTATATGATCTTGGCCTTACTACACTCGGATTTATTTCAGCCTTGGGTCCGATTCCTAAGGGGAAAAAGTGAATTTAGTTAATGGCAGACTCAGTATAAATTCTTAACCACTCTGGCTAAAAAAATGGTGGTCTATAAACTTATAAAACAGATTCCGGTAATACAGTTTATGCAAATATAATCAATAAAGTAAAAAAAAAAAGAAAATAAGTATATCATCCTCTTTTCCATGTTATAGGGTGTTTACAATTTTCATAATAAATGTTATATTATTTTTTATAAAATAGAAAGGACGTTTCGGAGGCATTGATATTTAAGTTATTCCAGTAGTTGGACCTTTGTCCTTACATGTCCTTTAAGCACTATGTGATGACTTTTTTTTAGTGAATATTGCCTAAAATATGCGTCATGATCCTCAAACGTTTCATTTACATTTTACTATTCTGATAGAAGTAAAGTTCAGAAATTTACTATTATATGTTATAATATATGTGTTTCACCTATCATGAATTATATTTTTATATTGACAATGCAATGCATATTATAGTTTTAACTGAAGATAGCCAATTTAGGTCGTAACGTCATGGTGTGCAATAAATACAATGATAACATTGGGTGGATAGCTGTGGACTTTTTTTTCCTATAAGGATTTCATTTACGACCAAAAATTGAAATTAATAAATAAATGTTGGTCATTTTTTTTGTTATCTTGTATGAGGTACATATTAATATTTTATAGGAAAATGAATGAATTAATGATTTTCTTTTTTTTACTGAACTTTACGAAACAATTTGAAACAATATTTCCGGTATTTTACTTCCGTTTCGGCCCTTTATCGAATCAACTCAAATTACTATTCGCTTTTAATATCACCCACAAGCTATTTTTGTACACATTGCTAGAGACCGATAATTTTGGATTCCGGGTAGCCACCTCCATCGTGATGAGTAGGTCTTAATGTTCATGAAAAAACTAGGCGTCTTATTTACCATCGAAAAGATATGGCTGTAGAGTAGAAACTGCTCAAAATTTAGTGATGAACTCACTCAACACAATTACACGCTTCGTTCTTGCAAGACGAGGATGGAGTCCTCTACATAGCTAATTCGTATTAATGAAATACAATTTTTAATTTTACCTCTAACCCAATGTAAACGCAGGTTAAAAGAGCTCCCTTCAATTTCGAGGGATTTAACTTTTTCCTTTGACAATTTTAAAACTATAACCCTTTTTATTAGACCAGAGATCATTGGGGGAAGTGGGAATTAATTGGTTACCATCCTTTATTTAGTAAGCTCATTTCTACATTAACGGTGATCTAACCAAACTCAACCGCAATACATTGCTAATGTGAATTATGTAAGTGTGAAGTGACAAAGTAATAAGAAATACTAGGGTCACATTGTTTTACAATTATTTGTTCAGCTAATATAGTTCAGAACGACGGAATCAATTAAATTTTAAATCCCTCTAAAATGACTTGTGTAAGGACCTTATTAAACATTATTTGCACAAAGAAAAAATAAAATAAAATATGTTTAAAAAACTCTGTATGAATAAATCCGTTTGATTAGATTTCGTGTATTTCTAATTCTATTTTAATTCCGGTGGGAAACATTGCACCTAATTGAGGTAGACCACATCAACAGTGTATAAAGTGAAGTGTATAGAAGAGTGAAACGCTGGTTGTGCCTAACGAACCAGGAGCTACGAACAAGGAATAAATAAAGAGGTATCGAACCATCTCTAAAGAAAGAATGACAGGGCAGCCGTTTTGTGCTAAATCAAAGGGTTTGCTACGAATCCTCTATTATAGGGGCAGTCAATGTTTGTTTTATTTTTTTATTGCTTTGGTATTTTATCTCTCTGGGTGTTACACGCCCTTTGGATTGGGGAAAGAATTCAACGAATTTATGCTCTTCCTATCTCAGAGAGTTTGTCGCTGTTAATTCAAGTATTACCAGAAGTGCTAGAACCACAACCATTCCTATACTGGGTTAAAGATAACGACTTATTATGGAGAATGGGCATCCATACATCAATAAAAAAAAAATCATCCTACCTGTAGTTTGACAGCATCCTATATGCCGGCGTGAACCGAATTTACAGAGTAAATTAAAGAATGGTGTCGGTAAAAATAAAGTCCCCAGGTGACCCAGAAAGAAAATAAAAATACCAAAATAGGATTAGAGCTCAGGTACCTGAAATGAGCTGAGGATATTGTAACCAAAACGAGCAATCTTGGAGACTGCGCTGATGCAATATTACTTGAATGCAGTGGCTTTGTATGTGATAAAAGTTGATATTTACTAGTTAAATACCTAATAAATTAGAATTGAAACGGACGAGGTATCAGGTTTATGATAAGAAAAAAAGTCGTCAGAAAAGCCTTGATAATCAGACAAAAGAGTCTCCAATAAATCATTGATCAGAGCCCATCTCCCTGTTGTTGATTCAGACGACGAAGATCGAGAAACCTTCAAACAAAAATTGTCTAGCTCTGGAGCGATTACAGACAAATGTATATCACTCCAGTAGTCGCACGCCGCACGCACGGTGGTCTGAAATGGCCGGTTTGGCGAAAAAATTACATATCAAACAACATATTATTTTTTCTTTTTGAAGAGTCTGGTATAAATAAAGACACACTTATATCTGATGTATATTATGATTTATTTACAAGACTAATGAAAAATTCTTTGCTTTATAAGATTAAACAACTTCATGTAATTTTATATAAATTTTTTAAAAACTAATGTATTTCCTATAAAATTTATTCAATTAATAATAAAAGTTTTTTCACTTCTGGATGGAAATCTAGTCTGTCTTTAGTTGTAGGCTCTTTGCGAAATTTATTAATGTAGGGATCTGACGTCACAAGTAGCATATGATAAACATCTTCGTTAGTCGAAATTCTACTACATTTTCTTGATTTGTTGAGACGATATTGACGGTAATCTTTGTTGCGCGCCTCCTGTGCCTCTTCAGTCAACATCCCTATCGGCAACATCGCAGCTGAAATAATGGTGCTTCCGTGCCAAAGAACCTTGTGCACAGTATTAGGCATGTTGTACCATCTATATAAATTTACAAATAAAGTGGCAGTTTCTTGACAATAATTTCCAAATTTTGCTGGATCTACAGCAGCGCCACTGTTGATTACATCCAGGATAACTCCAAAACGGTGAATAAGTTCTTCATTCACTCCAGTTATATTAGCTGTAGTAGGTGGATCTTGAAAAAATCGTCGTGAGGTATTCCCATCATTGGTTGTACCCATACCTTGCTTCACCATGTCAACATTAAGTCCCAACATAGCTCTAAACTTGTTTTGAATTTCACGTTTGGTGTCTTCCATTACTTGTTTGGTGTCCTTCGTTGTTCTCCATTCTTGAAACGGTAATCTATATGCAATTTTCAAAACACACTCCATAAATTTAATTCTTGCATGGAGAGGAGATAGGCCGAGTTGAATTGCTCCTTCACATTTTGGTAGATTCCGTAATATTTCTAATTCGTTCATCTGAGAAGGTTTAGCTTTGCATATCGGACAAACAGCCATGGATGATGTCTCAGTTAGTGACTGTGTGACTTTTCCATCGATCATTGAGAGAACCATTTCATGATGAATTCTAAAAGTTATATTGTGGAGAATAACAGTGGAATAAGTTGTAGTTAATATTTCGAGTTTAACTTTTTGAACTTCTTCTCGAATTGTGTTTGGTGTTTCTTTCATAAATTCAAATTTAATGGGTCTGCAATGTCTTGTAGACGATGGCCTTGTGTTTTTCCAAACAATTGTTGTCTTGTCATCCTTATTAGTCAAAAGCAATGGGACAAAAGCTATTAGAAACATATTTGTATCAGTAATATTTTGACCTACAAATGTCTGTTTATATTCACTATGTCCTGAAGAGCCATCGCATCCCCATTTAGAGACTAGAGTAAGGTCGTGGCTTACAAAATTTAAATCGGTCTCCTGATATGTCATCAAAATTCTTTTTACGGTATGATCAAGCAGTGATTGTAAACTAACTTTGGCCAAACTCTCAGTGACTTCAATATTTTCAGGATAACACTGCATTTTGGCTTCCATTAATCTTTTGTACGATGGATATATGTCAAAACCTTGATCCTTTGCCGTTTGCCTTAGAATTTTATATTGTAACTTTGAAAGAGAGGCATCCACTAATAGCGCCAAAGCTTTTTCAGAACTGAAACCTGGAGGCTTTTCCTCTTTTGCCTGTATTGACTTGGCTGCAGATGTGATCAACCCATCGGAAAAAGTGTCTTTTAAGTGTTTAATTTTCGATTGTTGACTCCGTATGCCACACTCCTCGAAAGGTTTTTCAGGCCGACCTCTTTGTGCAATTGGCTTGTCTAAAGAATCAATATTTGTTATTGAAATAGTATTTTTCAGCCAAATTTCATTTTTTTTAAGAAAGCGGTCGTAAGTGCGATTTGCTTCTACCCATCTACGATGAAAATGCGGTAAAAATACTTTTTTTAAATACCTGCTAACTTCATCCAAGTCCTCCGGAGTTAGATAAGGGTAATCACTTTTCAATTGTTTTAAACACTTAACAACATCACGGTCACTTGCTAATATTAGATCAACTATTTCTCGATATGTGCAATGAATATTTTCCATTATGAAACAAAAATATCTTGGATGTTAACCTTTCTCATTGGAACAGTTCAAGAGACTAAGGAAAATAAATAAATAACATCGACTGGGGGTATTAGTGCTTTTGTTTACTTTTGAACAGCTCAATCTTTTAATACTCGAGTTGGAATTATTGAATGACAAACCACAGAGGCAAGTTGGGGCAGGTAAATCCAATTAGGTCTTTTAGATAAAGGTATTAGTACTATTTTTAGACAAGAATGAAAACGGAGCATGACGGAGCTCAATAGTTGTGGATTACTAAACATTCGTAAACTTTGTTGTTTGACCATCTACTTAAAATTTTTGTATTTAATTGTAAACCAAAAATTGCAACTGAACAAAGCGTTTGCTCTTTTTTAGGCATGTTGTAGAAACGGAAAAAAATATATAAAATTATAGCTTTGTTTTATAACAGATTTTTTAAAAGCAAAATAGGAGCCATACTGTTACTCTAAAAAAATACGTGTACGTATGTGACGAATTGTTTGATCTGTTAAATAACATAAAATGCACGACCACCCTTCCAAATCATGGGGTTGTAATACTCAACTATTAAGCATTCAAAATATTAACTTCATTTGTTTTTTAAAAAATTTCGAAAAATCGATTTTTTTCGCCTCGTTGACCACTGTGCGCCGTCTGAGATAACATGGAGAGACTTTTTGAGCTGCTGAGTAGAGTATAGAACCTGGGTGCCACCCCTAGCTACCTTCCACACATGTCTAGAGCATACCACCAGTACTGTTGCAACCAGTGCGTATGACCTCGAGGCATCTGGGAGATCCCGCGCGACTACCTTTGTAAGTAGTGCAGTGGCAGATTTACAGCGAGCTGAAAAGTATAAAAAATAGGGAAATAAGTTCAAGCATCTTTGCTTATAGGAAGGAGGGCACCCTGGTTTCCTATGTCTCAAAAAATAAGTCCAAAATTAGAAATGTATTGGCTCTATAGAGTATGCATTTTGATGGAGAAATAAATGAGAGAACAGGAGACAAGAAAAAGCTTCCTATTATAACACTATATAATCAAACCAAAGTAGGTGTGTACATATTGGATAAAATGTGTTCACTTTATAATCTATCGAGAATTACTAGAAGTGGTCTATGGTAGTATTTTTGTCTCTTCTGAATATTTCGGAGATCAATTCTCAAGTAATTTATTTAGGAAATGGCCATATTTCATTTTATAAACCTACCTAACTATTTTATTTTATAAACCAGATTATATAATGTGTATGTATAACATATGTATATATCAATTTTATATTGTGTAAACCAAGATAATGTGTGAAATATTTTTTTTTCGTCATAAATTACGTATATTCTTCATATAATGTATGAATTATAACTTTTAGACAAATATTAGTACAGGCTTAATTAAAACTAACCTTCTTATCGTCATCTGAGAGATGACGTGCGACCATTCTTGTACTGATGAAGGGCACGACTATTGCAGTGATATATACGTATGTGTATATATGTGTACATATATATATATATATATATATAAATATATATATATATATTGGATATTAGTGGAATTTTTTTCAAAAATCGTGTCATGTGTACAACCTCAAAAGCTGATTTAAAATAGGACAAAATTACTATTCTGGGAAAGAAAAACCCCAAGAAAGGTGTTTAGAGCAGTGTGAGAGCAGGGCAAATGGAAATGATAGAGTTGTATGGCAATCTTGATCTGTTTTATAATAAAAGGCAGATCGCTTGGGGCCTGCTGAAAGTATGGAACCCAACAGATAATCCAGCAAAATGTTGTATTGATCTGCAGGTATTTGGACGAAAGGAAATAGGTTTTCTTACCTAGTAAGTTTTCTGTTTTAATTTAGATAGTATAAAGGTTTTAACTTTTTCTTTATGACGTACGCTTATAGTTTTTAATTTTATTGGTTTACTATTTATTAAATTTTCTATTTTTTCCTGTATGTTTTGTTTTTTATTGTTTTGTGACTGTTTTTACACTGTTGGTCATACTATGTTTGTTATTTAGTCTAAAGGGTTTTGTTTGTCAGCAGGCACTAACGATGGAGCGCTGACTCAGAAAGTTCACTTTGCATAAAATAAAAGCACTAGTAGTGGATACGGCCTTTTTATTCATCCTGATCTAACAAATTATGATATACTCCCAGTATAATTTACAGTTTCCCAAACTGGAATCGAACTCTTGGCTCAAGGTTATCGTAGAGTTAAAGATAAACGCCTTAACACACATGGCTAACTACCTTGAGACCTATGAAGGGAATCAATGAAGTGACTGGACCATATCCTAACCCAATCTATCTCCTTTGTGAGCTCATTTGATCGTGGAATAGACAACTAACTTTATCATTGTCGAATCTGTAGATGGCGGTAACTAGCTGAACGTTGACTACAGGCGACAACAGCTATCGGTGTGACAGCACCATTCTCGAGTATGTTGAAAGATGCACAGGATTGTTTGTAGAATGTTTTTCTGTTCATGTAGTTCTTTGGTCAGTCATTACTTATTACCTTCAGTTTGTTTATCCCGTGACGTAGTTG
The DNA here is from genome assembly GCA_019009955.1 of Riptortus pedestris. Lineage (NCBI taxonomy): Eukaryota > Metazoa > Arthropoda > Insecta > Hemiptera > Alydidae > Riptortus > Riptortus pedestris. Next base: position 128,369,466 of record CM032232.1, on the reverse strand, counting down.
TTTACACATCTGTATGTATTAGCAGTCCTTACCGAGTCTTGATTGCAGTCAGGTAATAAGGCCTTTATATCAATGTTGGAATTTCCATTTTGAATGTTAATAATGTCTGCTTCCGTAATTGGTCACAAAAAAACTGATTATTAACAACCTATTTATTAACTATTAATCGGTATTACAAACATTTTGTACCATCCAAACGCAGAAGTTATATAGTAAATATGATTATACATTAATACTGTATTGCATTCTTGTGTTAAAAATAAAGTTCGTTTTGCGGGAGATTTCCTAATTGCTAGTATGGCACAGTAGTAATGTCATACACCATATATTCTCTACTTCTAAGTCAAAATCACGAATAGTAGTAGTGGATGTTTACTGAAAACAAGGTGGTGATACACGAGGCGGAAAATAAGAAAGTATTAACTACTTGCTTAATATTTCAATTTAGAGAAAATGTATACAACAATTGTAGAACATCAATAGTGTATCAAAATTGATTGTTTAACAATTTCGGATCCGACTCATACTAACTGATATTTTGAATTTCCAAATTCAGTTCTTAACCCACCCTCCCATATTTCGTGTCCAATTTCAGCCATTAACTAATATGATCTTTAGTGTAGAATGAAACATTTAAATAGTATTTTAATGGTATAGAAACAATAAACGTTTTCGTGTTAATAACGAAAATCTAAAATGATGATGCCATCAATCAACACATTTACATGTGTATGAAATACATCATATCGTTAATATGGCAAGAGTAGGAGTGGGGGTTAATTAAAAGGTTAAAACTAAAAAATGCATATATCTCCGTTATTATTCATGATAGAGAAAGTACTTATATAACAATATTGGGAGACAACAAAATGTGCAGTAAGATGGGTATTATAAAATAACAGAGATTTTTCGAAATTCTCCCCCATCCCCCCGGGCAGATTTCAGCAATTAAAGAACTTCATATTTAGTTTTACATAAAACGCTTATATATTGATTTTGGTAACGTTAAGAGAAAATTGGGACAGCTAAAGCTATATCAAACAAGTTTATATATAATTTTCGAACGCACTTCATTTTCTTCATCTCCTAGGAAGGATCGATGGACATTTGAGTAAATAAATCGAAAATCGCGTCATGAGCACAACCTCAATAGCCGATTTCCATTAAAGGAAATCTGTTCAAAATCACCATTATTAATTTAATCAGTTACAAGCAATTCTCTGAAGACATTTAATATGCGTGAATTTTTCGATTCCGCTATACTGGATTACTTACGTTTGTTTAGATCGTAGATATTTAAAATCTTAGGTACTTTTGAATGTTAATAATAGAACAATCGGTTTCGTACTCAATAATTACACTATATTTTTTTTAAATAATGCATAAGTTTCCATTAAGGTTTATGATTAACAAAAATTTCGTTGAAGTCCGAAACCAGGATTTTTATTTTTTTTTTACATATATAGATATAATTTCATTCCTTTCGTAATTGAAATGAACGCCTGTTTAATAATCGAAAACATGTAAATAAATATTTAAATGAAAATAAATCGTCCGGAATAAAAATATGTTACTTGATACTGAGAGGTTTCTCAGGGTACTTGGGCAGAACAAGTTTTTGTGTCATTAGAGAGAGTGCTAGGCTTACGGTCTCACACATAACAATGAAAATACTTTTTGCTGCGAACACCACTATACTGAATGACATGTTTTCCTCTCCAGTAATCCTAAAACTAAACATCTCGCTAAGGCTTTATCTAAAATCTGTATTAACTGGTTTACAGACGCAAAAGTTCCAAAAATAAGCAGGGGCTGCGTTACGTATTTGCATTTATCTCAAAACGTATAAGTCCAATGTGAATAATATTTGGTATTTAGGCTTCAAATAAAGTGGGTCAATGTATAACAGTTCATTGTTAATATGGCATGAGTAAGAGTGGGGGTTTACTCATGGCCGGTAACTAAAAAATGCAAACATCTCGGTTAATAATCAAGATAGTGAAAAAACATACATACCAATATTTATGGAACATTACATATGCAATAAAATAGATTCTCTACTATTTTTCGATCCGACGCATAACATCGGAGATATTTCAAATTTTTAAAATTCTTCCCCTCTACCCCCTCCCCCCACTGGGGGCCTTTAACCGTTAAGGAACTCGTTCTTCCTTTTTGCATAAAACGTTTAAACACTAAGTTTGGTAACGATCAGACAAAAATTGCGACCACTAGAGCGTTAACTAGCACACACACACACACATATATATATATGTGTGTGTGTGTGTGTGTAATTTTGAAAGGACCTCATTTGCGTAATCTCCTTGGTAGGATCAATCGAAATTCGAAGAAAGTTTTTGAAAATAGCGCCATGAGTACTACAACCTCAATAGAAGATTTTCCTTAAGGGCCTAAAATGACAAAGACAATTTCTAAGAATGTTTATTTTGTAACACCCAGAATAAAGAATATGATCCTTGGATAAAAGGGTCCTAAAACCGAGACCCATCCATTTGCTTCCTGCAGCAACTTGATAGATCAAAGCAATCAATTGTGACGTCGGAGATGAAGGATACTGGAATAAATCATCTTCAGTAACTATATACAATTCAATATGCAAACAAGAAAATCAATATCAACAAAGGTTAGACTTTCATTCTTGAAAGTGTCCAGCTTAGTTCGCTATTTAAACTGCTCAGTTTGGAATCTGCACTAGTTCAGAATAATAATCTGATTTCTTTTATCTTTTCTACAAGGGATTTATTACTTTGAAATATATATTTTATTTTATTATTATTATTATTTATTAACGTTATTTTATTTTAGACGTTTCCATAACTAATGACATTATACTCAACAAATGTCTATTATGATTATGATCTTCCAGAGAAGAATTTTAGAAGAATTATACCAAATTATTATATACTATCTATTTTCACATTAATGCGTCAAAGCGTGAAAACTTTAGTCATAAAAAAAAGGAAAAAAAAGTGTTGACAAACCAAACTATTGATAGTGACAGCAGAATTTTTCCATGAGGTTTATTTATTTATTATTTATATAGAGCTTCGCAACGATTTGATGTCGACTGGCCTCTTCTTAAAGATGGACGAGAAAAGAACTAGTGAACAAAATAACCAAAAATGGAACACAAAATAATATAAAGAACAAAACTAAGGGAACGGAACACAAAACACTAAAAGAAACAAAAAACACGAATACAACTTAGAACAAAAATGGGTGATAAATGAATAAGTTAAAAGAAAATTTGGTCACTTCAATAACAACTATTCATGAAAGCAGACATATATTATACAAATTTAAACATGTCAAATAGACAAATACACACACACTTTAAAAATTTTAAAATCTGTAATTAAATATTGTCGAACTACGGAATCGTTTTCAAATATGTCAGAGACAATTTCCCCCTAAAGGGAACTCAGCTTCTTTTTCCCTTAAGGGAAATCAGTTATTGAGGTGGTACTCATGACGCGATTTTCGAATATTTTCTTCAAATGTCCATCGATGCAACCCAGAAGATGACGAAAATGAGGTCCGTACAAAATTATATTATATATATATATATGTCTGTTAACGCTCTAGCGGTCGCAATTTTTGTTTGATCGTTACCAAACTCGATATTTAACCGTTTTATGTAAAAAGGCAGATCAAGTTCGTTAATTGCTGAAATCGGACCAGAGGTAGGGGGGGGGGGTTTAGGAGGATTTTTGAAAATTCAAAATATCTCCGTTATTATGCATCGGATCGAAAAATTGTATAGAACCAATCATATTGCATTACATTTACTATAAATTATGATATATACATTTATTCTCTATCTTGAATATTAACCGAGATATTTGCATTTTTATGAAGTCTGTGGTCGGGTATGGTTCGGATTACGTCGGCCATCTTCGTCATTTCTCGGCTCAGGCGGAAGCTTCTTCTAACCTGTCGTTTCTAACCTTGCCTTACCTTCCTTACTTTGTGAGATTTATGCAAATACGTTCTGTTCATCCGCCCCCCCCCCCTTCTTTAGTTCTTGGACTACTAAAATTTGAGTTATTAAAATATAAATTATTCTTACAATTCAGAAGCCGTTTCAGTTGGGTATTTATTTTAATTAACTGAAATATTTCTCATTATCTAATCACGGTGGTATTGTGTTACCAGTATACAGATTTCTCTATTGTAAAACTTCACAGGGGAAATCTGCTTAGTTTACGCAGCCCCTGCGTGACGGACGTTTTTTGAATCTACTTATTGCCTCTTTGACCATTCTGAAACATTGCTTTTCATTTCCAATAGTTTATTGTTGTGAATAGTACGTAACTAGTGTTCTTGCCAGTCTTTGAGTATTTTTCTCTGGACTGTCTTGTAGAGGTCTGCGGGTGTTAGTATTGTTCTCTGAGTAGTAGTAATTTTAGATGCCATGTTTGTCAATGTCAATAGGTTTAACAATGGTCTGGGGTTGTTATAAATCAAGGTAACCAACACTAATGATAAACATGGAGTCTTAATAAATTGTAACATTAATCAGGACATTCCATTGATTGTAAGTTAATAAGCATGCCAATACTCTTGTATGATTAAGGATAGTATTACAACACCATTTAACTGGATACTAATGAAACATTTATACCAATGGAATGTAAGGAACTATGAAATGAGAAGTCAATGTATTTACGAAATTTCTACATTCGTCATATTATGTAAGAACATTTTTGGATGTAGAATCATTACTACGCAAAATAACATGTACGTGGTTTAAACATTTCTTACAAGCTAAAAGGGAACCATAATGACTGTTATATTTTGTTAAACACCACATTAAAATATAATAGAAAAGGTATTTCATCATTTAAGGGCTGTGTGAACCAAGCATATTTTCCATGTGATGGACTGACACTCAGATTACATTATCATACACTTTTTCCATAATCCATCACCAAGCACTCAACATAAACAATATTTAAAATATAAAATATCTTGGACAAATATTTGAATTAATCGCCCCGTGAAAAAAAATATATATTATTTTCATTTAATAATTCATTATTTTAAATTATTATTATATTATATAACAAAGTATATTGTCTAAAATAATTCCTATAATGCTAATATTTATTTACTTCCACTATTGTGTACTACTAAGGTTAATTTGGGAGGGATTATCTACAGCTTACCAGCCTTTCCAAGCCAGGGCGGGACTAATGTGTTTATTTAACTAGTTCATCACTAAATAAATTTCTATTGCTCTGGAGGAAATCGAACCCCAAACTCTAGGCTTACCATGTCAGACCAAGTTATGGTAGCCTTAACTCACATGGCCAACCTGAGCCCTAATGTCAATATGCTAGCCATATTTGATGTCATGACCGAGATTTTATCTATTTGTCTGTACTTTATAAAAATCACTGGAGACAAATCAACGATAAATAGTGCGATAATGATTAAATGCCAATTTCAGTTCGTTTCGACATTATTATTTGTTAAATCGTCTAAAGTGGAAATGAGGCAAACTTAAATATTGTATTTATTTTGAGGAATTAAACAATTTTTTTATTAATTCGGCAGGAATTAACAAAAATAAAATTTAATGGCGTTTGAGTTTATATTCAAGTTCATCTTAGTCAAAGAGATCTTCGTAATATTGAAGTATCTCGAGGCTCATTAATTATTAACCTGAAAGCATAAACGGTCGCACAGTAAAATATAAGATAAAGTCCATTACTCAGAAGAATGGACCATCTGAAAGTACGTTTTTATGGGGCGTTTCCACTTCAAGATTCATTAGAAGTCTTGTTTTACGGCTCTAGAATCCAGTCACAACTTCTTTTGATGGTTTATGTTGCTCCAGTAATCAACTAAATGGACTAAAGAGGGCAGTAATATATCTCTGGAAAATCTAGACAACATTAATGCACTCCGAGAAAAATCATTCGCGCTAAGAGGCCAGAGGTATGGGTTTTCAAAGTCAATTTATATTTCGCATTCAAATGCAAAATAGAAAATTTATTTTCGATTTGTATTTGGAAATCATTAACTACTCTCTTGATACTAAAATTGAATCATTCTCATATTACTACCAATATATTTTATTTTCTTATAAATACAAATACAAAAAACACAAAGATATTTTCATATTATTATTAACGGGGTAGGGTTATTCTCTGCTTCCTGGATATCGTTTTACAGGGGAAATATTTATCCAACAGGTGAAAAGAGTTAATTTTCTAGTATCTAAAAATATCGATTTTTGTGACTGCCTAATTATCTCTTCACATAAATTTAAATATTTAGTACTATGGACTGTATTTGTAGGCACAAGTCCGTTTGTTGAGATAACAATGACAGTGACTCTGGCTGATTCTAATTTGTACAGATCTTTCAATTCTACGGCTGAGATTTGATACTTTTCTCAACTTTTCGGCAATATCTTTCTAAACATTGTCATCATTTGGTACCAAAATATCAATGATATCTGCTGACTTCTTATCTTTATTAATGATAAGGATGTCCGGCTTGTTATGGTGAACATTCTGGTTGGCTGGCATCGTTTCATCCCAATAAATGTTTATATTATTATTTTCAATAACTTAACCGAGTTACATTAAAATTTCTTAGTAATTAGTATATCATAGATCAAAATACATTTTATTTATACTTCTTGAAACGTATAGATCATGTTATAGCCCTTGGAAAGGAATAAGACGAATAAAAAAATAATAAAATAAAGGGCGTTTAATGCTCATAGAAAAAACATTTGAAGTAAAATATTTGAATATATATTACATACTACAATGTTTAGTAAGTAATATTAATTTCGCTTTTTTCCACACATTTGTTTGTTTCTAGTTTGCTTGTTTTTTTTCTACTGAATTGTATACACATTTAATATTGGTATAAAAATATGAACTGGAAAGCCCAAAATACATTTCTGACAAGGAACGAAAGCTATGTCTTTCTCATCCGTCACCACTATCGATAGGTCTAACGGAAAAGTAGATAAAACATTTCTTCGGGGACATTAGCTATTGATGTTGTACTCATGACGCGGTTTGCAAATATTTCTTCAAATGTCCATCGATCCTCAATTTCGAAAATTCAAAATATCTTTCTTTCATTATAGTTCGTATCAAAACATGTTATAAGATCAATCTTGTTAAAATATTTAAGCTCCACAATTCTCATTCTATACATTTTTTTTATAGTTCCTATATCAGTAGATTCCCACGTCTACTCATCGAATTTGAACATAGATATAACACAATTATGGGGAGTGGAGATCAATAGTGTATCAAAACAGTCATTGGGAAATCTGCTTAGTTAACGTAGCCCCTGCGCGATGGACCCTTTATATTTAATAAAGACTTTTACACCATTTGGTGAACTCTACACTATTTTTTTACTCATTTTATCCGGTGGATCAATGGAGACGTAACTGCAATATTTTAGTACTCTTATATAACAAGTAATAATTGTCAGACAGACTTGATTATTGGAAAAAATGTCTTACCATATTTTACACGATACTAAGCAGAGATTTATCTACAGGGAAAGAAATTTGGGTGTCACCAGAGGATTTTAAAGATGTATTTAAAAAAACTTATATTTAAAAAGTGGCAATCTCAGTGGTCAAAGACAACTGGAAATAAAGCTCGGTAATTAAATAGTCAATCACGTAGTACACTAGAAGTAGAGAAATCCGAAATGAAGAAGTTATACTAACACGTTTCCGAATCGGGCATACCAAAATAACAGAATAGTTTTCTACTGTAAGTCCTCTTTATTCCTACCTGATGTTGTTATAATGACGACCTCTTCTAACATGCAAAAAATGCTGTAATCAGAGAAAATCTATAAACCTCAAAACAAACCTAGAAAAACCTCTTGGAAACAACGAAGACAGAAATAAGAAGCTCAAGGTTTTCTTGAAGGGAACTCATCTGTTCCAAGTAATATAGACTTTACACAAGATGCTGTATAAATAAATAAATAAAATTTATACACATGAGAAGTCAATGTATCCGCAAAACGTCTACAATCGTCATATTATGCAAGAAAATGTTTGGTAGTAGAACCATTACTAAGAACGTATACATTGTTACAAAATTCCTTAAAACTTAAGAAGGAGATCAAATAGTCCGCTTGTTTTATTTCGTTACGAACCATATTAGACTTCTTATATTTTATCAACAAATTTTAATTGTTTGTCAATTTCACATCATTATTTTACTCATCTTATCCGGAGGAACAATGCCGTAGCTGCGACATTTTTGTACAATTAGAAAACAAGTAGCAATTTTCAGAGAGACTTCATTGATGAAAAAATATAGCGCCTCAATAAATTTTATCTTCGGTACCTTATTCAAACTGTCTTGCAAATGTTTACGTATTAATTTGAAATATTTCGCATCAATGTTTTTCCAATCCAGTAAAATTACAGAATTTTCAATTTCGTTGTTATTCCACCATATGAGGGATATTCTTTTTCAATGTTTCAGATTATTTTTATTTTGCAGTAGTGTCATATGAAATCTCAATTGCGCTACATTCTATTGAAATTTCCATATCACGATCGGGTTGGACCATTTGAGTAGCTTTTAATATAAAAAAATATATATATATATATATATATACTTTATATTTTCTAAGCTGGAGAGCTTGTATACTAAACTACGAGAAAGAATTAAGTCTTGAATAATTAAGAATTTGCTCTTTTAAAGCTCCAGCGCTTTTCTTTTATAGGACGAACTTCATTAAAATATTTATATAGCAACTAAACTAGTTATTTTAATGTTCTACAGAAGAATTAATAAAAGTACTCAAGCTTTTTATGTATAACAATTAGCCTAGTTTATGTTATAAAATTACTGAATAAAATCTTTAGTATCGGTTAGAAAGGGGGTGTGGACCTGTAGAAAGCCCATTAACTCCCAGTACTTTGTTTGCAAGCGTCTATTATCCATATTGGCGAAAATGACAACTTGGTTAACGCTAGTTAAAAAAAACAGTAATAATAATAGTAGAAAAAACTTTAGTTAAATAACTCAATTATTTTTAATTTTGAGGACTCACATTCTAGAAAGAATACCACTACTCTCAAGACTTTTAACGGTGAAAAATTGATGCTGGCAGGAATACGAAAGAAAAAAAAACTATGATGAAATGGTTTTGTATTTTTTTTAATTGATTGTAAGACCATTTTAAGCCATTAAATGATTAATAACCCAGCAGGTGTTAAAAAAATGTTGCCAAGCAGATAAAAAATAATTAAATTATCACATTAATTACATGGGATATTTCAGAGATTGTATTCGAATATAGAAGAATCACGAGCTAGTGAATGAAACAAATAAAAATGAAGCTTGCTCCAGAGGGGAGCAAAGAATCAAACTGTCTTAAATGCATCGTAAAAGTTGTTTTTCAGGATTTATGGAAATATTTTTCGCAGTGTATGAACTCAAGTTTCGCATCTATGAGTTCTGAAGGGAATTTTCATTAAAAGAGCAAAAGAGGAAAGTAACCTCACTTTGCAGATCATATTTATCATAATACCCGAAAGGAAATAAATACATTTTTATTTTAAATAAGATATTATTGATAACAAATTCTTAAATTGTGAGTAAAGCGTTGGGACTTTTGGAACAAAATTTAAAAATGCATACATGATTAAGAGTGACTGATAACCGTGATTACGTGTGTTGGTACTGACCTGCGAGACGGTACCGTGTTGAGGGCTAGTATACTACTGACTGGTTAGGGGCTCCAGGCAGACTATATCACTGCGCACGCTCACACAGATCACGTAGCTAGCTATCTTTTAGCAGATTTCCCTTAAGAGAATTCTGCGTGCTCAGGCGCAATTTTTGAGATTTTTCTTCAATTTTCCATCGATCCTACCTATGAGATGACAAAAATGAAGTCCTCCCCGAGGACCCAAATAGTTTCTTCAAGGTATCTAAGCTTACGACATTACAGGTTGCTCTACTGTCAAGCTTGCATTTCAGCGGTTTCGGACCAGTTTTGGAAGGAGCAGATAAGTCGCAAAAAGATCATTCTTTGAAAAGTCATCCATAATCTGAAATACTTCAACATCCTCGTCGTGATCTGAATGCAAAATTTCCTCATTATTCTTCTCCTGATTCCTTACGGTTTCTTTTTTTCTGCAGGCATACCGAAGTGAAATGGTTCTGCTTCTTACACTTAAGCATGTTTTTCCATAAGCTGGACAGTTGGTAGCGCCCCTATTATGCTGCCCGCCACAAAACCGGCAACTAAACCTTGCCTTGGCATTAATTGCGAAATTCGAGTCATGTACAGTTTTTCTTGATCTATTTATTTCATTTATAATGCCCAATTCTCGGCTTGCTCATTACATAAACTTATCTCTATTGCTTGCTCCAATGTCAATGGTTTTTTTGGCTAAACGTCTTTTTCGTATTCGAGAATTGAAAATCCCTGCGATCACGCATCAAAAGTTAGGGGAGGGGTTTAGAGGTGAGGAATTTCGAAAATTCGAAATATCTTCGTTTTAAAGAATGTTCATGTCAGAACACCTTTATGGACGTTTCGGAGGGGGGAGGTAGCTTGAGACATTGTGTTACGTTCTTTGAAATCAATTTAGATACAGAAAATAAACAATCGATTAGTTATACACGTGAAAAATTCACTTTCATTAATCAGATTATCGTCTAATTCAAATATTTAGTCCTACACTGGATAGAAAAGTGTGGTAACTTTTAGATAACTCAACCTGATTAGACGTAGCGGCATAAAGTGGATGTAAATAAATTACATTTGTTCATTGTTAACGAGTATGGGTGAGGAAATATAAAATATAATTATAAAAATAAGAGAATCGAAATAAATAAATTAATTAAAGATAATATAAAAATCAATAAATGAGATAATAAACATAAGTTTCATATCTAATAAATAACGTAAAATACTTTCATTATATAAATATACTCAGTATTTATAAACTTTTATAACCTTAATCCATATCCTCAACTAAAGACCAGATGGTTCTACACAACCTGTTGATTTCACTCTTTCCATAGAGCTTCATCGCTATCTCCTTGCCAGGCTCGAGTTGGTCCGAGTGTTTTCATTTCTCTACTCTTCCAATTATAACTACCCTGAAACTCTCTCGTCCTCTCCTCTATCACTCCCCATCGCCATTCCCTTGCTATTCGACGCCCTCAAAGGTCGGGAAAACAAACCCAGTGTCTTGTCTTGTGATCAAAGTATATATTGGGTTGTCGAATCTTAACATTTGGACTCTGTATCCCCCAAAGTATCATCATCATGTCGAGTTCAGTTGACAAATATTTACCAACAAATAACTTATTAATAGTTACAATTTCCTGATCAATGGCAGTGAGACATGAATACCGGGATGGGGAACTTTTTTGAAGATCTTGGAATCGCAAGTTTGCCAACTCCAAACTGACCTAATTTTGTAGGCCCAATATGGCATTAAAGGGTATAATAATCTGTTGGAACTTTGAAAGCCCAGTTGTTCTAATTTTAAGTCAGAATTCGAACGTCAGATGATGGTTAGAAGGCATTACTTTCGACTTCAAGTTTATGTATACTATGTAAACAACTCTTGAAATCCCAGCTCAATTTGTGATTTTTATTAATATAAATACTTAAATTGTAGAATTGGGTTTTAATAGTAGCAGCAAATTTCAAAATATGCTGATAATCTCAAACTCAACCTGTTTGATTAATACTTCTCAAAGTTATCCAAGTGCACCTAAGACTAACGCCTTAACCTAAGTGAGAGCCCCTGCCCCCAGTAGCTTTAATGGAATATATTATATAGCTAGCCACTTTAGACCTCTGCACAGGTTCTAAACCAAGTAACCTGTGGATAACCCGCCCTGATTAACCACAGTCAGCACAATGTGAATCATAAGTGTATACGTTGCAGTGGTAACATAATGAAGGTTCCCGTGGCAACCAGATGTGAACATCAGAAAGATTTGAATGCTGATGTTTTTTTCAGTATTTTTTTTGTAACCCAAAAATGATTTATTAACGTCCACATTTTGCAACTAAGGCTTATTGGGACGGGTTATCTACAGGTTAGCTCCTTTTCTAGCCAGTATGGAACTAAGGATTTTATTTAATGAGTTTTCACTAAATCAATTCCTATTGCCCAAGCGGGAATCGAACTCGCCACTCTATGTTTACAATGCATTGACTCACATGGCTAAACTGAGCCATCGTTCGTCAAGAGAATTTCCTCTCCCATCCTCAGGCAATGCCTTGTCGTCCACACAGTTGACCATTCTCCGCTGCAAACACGCTCCAGACTGTCCAAGAACCACTTCATTCATGCTGATCCACTTCATTGCTGCATTTCTCATGCCCAAATCCCACAATCCGTTGGCACTCTTCTTACACCAGGCACTTTTTAAGACAGGGTCACTAGTAGTACTTCGACCATGCCTCACCCTCGGCGAGCTTAGCAACCGCCCTCTTCAGCTCCAACTTGTCGTAATTTCTCTTTCTTCCTTTGAAATATATCCTCCAATGGTGCAGGACCGATATGGATATCAATAATTTCCAAACTTGTCCTTTACTTCACAACTAAATCTGGCAGAAAGGATTCAATAGGGGTTAAGAATAAATTTTCGCACCAAGGGCTATTCCTACCTCCTCACCCCCCCCCCTACCTAGGAATAGCTCCTCCTACAATTTAATAAAGGGCACAAAATCCCTTCCAGTTAAATCCTCTGCTCTTGAATGTGCCCATGCTGTAGAAGCTGGAACCTTGACACAATCACTCGTGTCCCTACACTGGCACACAATACATTCTCAAACTCACACACACCTACAATAATATCCGGAGGCACGAAACCACGCCTCACCCCCAATCGATGATCTTTGGCTATCCAAATCATTCAGAAATTTCTGTCGCCTCCTGGTTCCAAAGAATGCAACAGCCTGAGCCAAGCAAGGGATCCCCAGTCCACCGTAACGTCAAGAAGCATGAATAAATGTATTACAAGATGTATGAGGGAGTTGCACACACTTACGTACTAAGGCCTTATATTTATATCCATCCGGCTGAGCTCCACCGGGATGGGTTTTCTTAACACCAACCCATGAAGCCACCGGGGCAAAACGTAGGTCCTCTGAGCCTGTAACTTCTGCTGCGGGTTCAATGCGACCCTGTCAAGATTAGACAATACAGTCCTCCAATCAGGTACTATTGCCTCCGCACCATGAGGAGAGAAAGGAATGCCAAGGTAGACCCAAACATCATCAACGCTAAGGGCTCCAACAGGATGATTCGAGATCCTCAGCTCAGACGCCGGACACACCTAGACGACCCTCCGTCGCCCCAAGGATCTAAGCTCCAGCCCGAAACACTTCTTTGGATTTACGGGTAGCTCCAAACTACACTCCCGATGCGCCACTAACCAGTAGTCACCAGGACCAGTCGGACTATGCGATTTAGGGATCATCGTGACGCGCGTACGAACCTGTCCTTCAGGAACCTTCCCTGCTGCTAAAATGCAGTTAAGAACAGCATCGCGCAGAACACCAGGAATCCCCATCCACTTAGCAATAGCCACGGTGATACCATCCAACCCAGCCGCTGTATCGCTCCCGAGTAAATTAGAATCGGGAATTTGAAAATTCAAAATATCTCCGTTACTATGAGTCGGATCAAAAAATGATGTCTTATTAAGTTATTGATGTTTACAATAGCTGTTTCGCACTTTTTATCTAACTCATTTATTAAGAGAGTTAATACTTTCTTGTTCACTAGTGTGTCATAGCAGAATGTGGGAAATCTACCTAGTTTAAGCAGCCCCTGCGTGACGGACTTTTTTGCAATTCATATAGATATTAAAAAAAAATTGTAATTTTTTCTTTCAGTTTTGGAATTTAACCCACGACTCAAGGTTTGCCAAGTGAATAAAGATTAACTTAACGCCTTAACTCACATGGCTAACCTGACCTCATACTTCAAGTAGCATGTCCATGTATTTTCTAAAAAATAAATTCTAGTCTATAAAAGCATCATAAATTTAACACATGACAATTAGTTTGTATATATTGTACTAAGAAGTATAGTATTATTATTATTTATTAACGTCTACATTATACAACTAGGGTTCAATTAGGACGAGTTATCTAGGGGGTTTTCATACAAAATGGGGTTATTCTAATGAGTTTTTCACTAAATAAATTCCTATTGCCCATGCAGGAATCGGAACTCACCACTCTAGGTTTGCCATATATATTACATTTAAAAAAAAGTAAGTAGTAGTAGAACATTTTTTTTCACTTTCAACTAAAAGACAAATCACTATTTCCATCGATGGAAATAAACTTTTTTTATTATTGAAATAAAATTTAATACAGTAATAATAAATGGTTTATGCCTACCGTCACTTATTCCAGGAAGCTACTAAACTTCAAAACAATGAATAATAAAATAATAATTGATTTATTTATTTATTGTTAATTATTGTTTCATTAGGTTAGTCAATGTACATATGTTAATAGATGCATTCGCAGTAGGATCCAGGCTCAAAATTTCTTTCAAAATCGTTTCCTTCCTCAAATGCTTCGACTCGTGGACCGCGAAGTCCATAGTATTGAGTATCACCTGTAGGTTTTTTTCTGGTTATAAATAGATTTTTCTAATAAACAACACAAACTACAAAAAAACAAAAAAAGCTAAATTCTCAACCTGAAAATGGATGAAACTCGAATGAGTTCCCGCCCTCCGGACGAGCGGGACAAATTCGAGCTGATGGCGACAGAGGAGACGATGTCCAGTCCACTCCAGAAGGTGGAGGAGAAAATGGATGAAGACTTGCTGTTCTTCCTCACCTACATTCCAATCGCTTACAAAAACCTAAAAGATGAAAAGGAGAAGGAGCTTTGTAAGGTTAGAAAATATAACCATAATAATAGTAAACTGCCATGGTTACGACGATTAACTAAGTACAAATGGACTCGTGCCCAAAACAAACATTAATAGGCACCAAAAATTTAAATTTGCCAATAGAAAATATAAAAGGAGCATAGCAAGGGGTTCGCGATATTGCGAGAATTGTGTGCGTTTTAAATTCCCGTTGACATATATGTCACGATTACAAACTCCCGGATTTTTCCCCGATGTGGATTCCAGCCCAGTTTTCTGAGAATAAACGTCCCCACAATAATAAGCTCTCCATGTTGGGTGAACACTGACACTGACATACATTATACATACTCCAGAGCTACCTTTCCCGGGAGAAACACCTGGTAGTAGGTATAAAACACAATCCATTAATAAATATGGCGCAACGAACAAAGAAAACACCTCCCGAGATTCTGGAAGGCAGAGGAACCAGTTGATCAGGATCAATAAAAAGGCCTTGTCCTCTTCTAGTGCTTTAATTTTGCGCTGTCAGAGTCGAGCTAAATCATCGTCAGTGCTTGCTGACAAACAGAAACCTTGGTTGGCAAATAAAGCATGGTCTGCAGTGTAAAAACAGTCACATAACAATAATAAAACAAACATGTAAAGGATAAAAAACAATAAAAAATGTTAAAAAGCCCGTCACGCACGGACTTGCTTGAACTAAGCAGATTTCCCATCTGCTAGACTAGCACACTTGTGATTTCACCTCACCACATATTCTCTATTCTTATGTAAAAACCTTATGAGTAAAAGGCGAGGGGTTGAGGATGATTACTAATGGGAGAAAACAAGAGAGTACGAATAACTCGATTAATACTTGAATTACGACAAAGCGCATAGAACAACAATTGTAGAACGCCAATGTGTTAACAAGATTGGTTCTATAACATTTTCCGATCCGACTAACATTAATGAAGATATTTTGAATTTTCGAATCACCCTCTCTAAACCCCCATTACTCCAGGTCCAATATTTCCGCTCATTACTGGAAAATGTTTGATTTATACCATACTCCATATTTAAAAGTTTCATTAAACTCTAAAGATCGTATTTGTTATTGGCTGAAATAGGACCTGGAATATTGGTGGTTTAGAAGGGCGGGAGATAAAGAAAATTCAAAATATCTCCGTTATTATTAGTTGAATCGGAAAATTTTAAGTTATCGGCTTTCTACAATTTTTGTTCTATTCGTTTTTTTTAACTCAAGTATCAAGCGAGTTTTATATATCTATACATATATAATATTTTTTTTCGCGAAATTTCACGATAACTTTTCGTTTCACATGTCATAGACACCATAACTGCATTTTGTTTCTTTGGTGTCTGTTTGTTTGTTCATTGGTTTGTTTGTTACCTTTTCACGCATAAACGGCTGAACCGAATTTTATGAAACTTGGTATGTATATTATTACTACTAACCCAACTTAGACTTTAGGCTATGTTAATATTCTCTGAGAAGGGAGGCCTTAAATTAAAAATAGCGATATTTCCTTTCCTATTGGTTTTACGGCTATTTTTTTATTTAGAGTAACTTTTGTTGTATACACTTTTCGTATACCGATATATAAACGAGCTATACGCTAAAAATTATAGTGGTAGTGAACAATTTTATTTGGCACAAAAGACTCAACCGAACTAAATAAAACGGTATGTGTATTAGTAATAACGCCTGCATTAAAATAAGCCGTGCCAACATTTCTAGGGACGGGCAGGAGTGGGGGTTGTAAGGGAGGCCTGAAATTAAAAATAGCGGTATTTCGTTTTCTATTGGTTTTTCGACAATGATACACATAACAAACATTGTTTATTTTATTATTCAAAGTAACTTTTGTTATTTCGAATTTTATTGTATACCAAAGATTAAATGAGATATATGCTAAAAACTATAGTGGGAGTCAACAATTTTATTATTACTCATTAAGGTGTCTTTAATATAGGCATAATATGACAACTCATGTTATGTGTTTAGATTTATATGTTTTTTCTAACTGTGATTTGAAGGTAACAAATCTCCGCATCTCAGTTGTTATTTCTTTTAATTAGAAAATAACTTCGTTATGTTTCAAATAAATAATTTAAGTAAAGGCATGTTGATGCTGAAGCGGAAGTTGTCAGGAGACCATCACAGGTTTTTGTGTTAACTTATTTCCTATGAAATGATGGAATTGCATTCAACCCAAATTTACTATTATGTATATAACTAAGCTCACAATCACGGAGTAGGTTCATGACAGGAAATATGTACATTATAGATAATATTTAATTCTAATGAACGATATCTCTGATTGAATTATTCACGTTGTGTCAAACAATGTAGAGGGGATTGCCTAGGAATTTATTTTCATTTATTCTTCAAAAAGTCCCCTGCCTAACCCTCACGGGGAAACTATGTGCCCTGACGGGAAGTGTAGTTTTACACATTGAAGCCTTGCCAAAAATAAAAACCATCATTCAGCCTCTAATGATTTCCCAAGCGAACCCGGGTACCTTAGCTAGTATATACATAAACTAACTTATGTTTCAAATCTCTATCGGTCGCAATGTTTGTGTGATAGCTAACAAACTCGATATATTTAAACATCTTATGTAAAACTAAAGATCAAGTTTGATCTGAAATAAAACGAGTGATTGGGGAGGGGGGAAGTAGAGTGGAAAAGTCTTCATTAGTCAGATCGAAAAATTGTATAGAACCAATCTTATTGCACATTCAATGTTATATAAATTTTGTTATATACATTTATTCTATATATTAACATTTTTTTTAGTTTTCAGCCTTCAGTAAACCCCCATTCCTTTTCATGTCATATTAACATTGAGCAGTTATATCATGAAACCTCGTATTCTTAGTTTAGATAGAAGTTTAGAGGGTGGGGAAATTGAATAAGTCAAAACCTCCATATAAAATGATATAGAAACAATCTTGTTAAACTATTGGGGTTTTATACATTTTCTCATAACAGAGATATTAAGCGAGTTATTGGCAAATCCTCAGTAAGCTCCCATTTCTACTCATCACATTTTTATTTAGAAATAATGAATACCAGCACATAGTAAATCTTCGTTTACACAGTGCTTGCATGACAGACTTTTCATATGTTTCATAACTGCTGCTATCAGCAATCTTCTTCCTAGTATTATCTCAAATACAATCAGACAGAATTATGAGTATCAACAGTACTGTGTGAAAAAAAAAAAAATACATTCTCTCTTTTCCCCATAACCCTTATTATAAATCTAAAACTAGTGTTAAGGTTTAATGTAATTTTCATGTAACCATTCAATAGCATTGTGTTCAATGAGAACCTTCTTTTCCTTGAATGTGACAAAGAGGTTGAGTAAAAGCTTAATGCAATTTAGTATTTATTATTATTATTATTTATTACACTAAGAATATTTATTCATTCTATGAATTCTTCATATAATTTCCATTTATTTATTATTTCTCAGGAATGGATGAGAAGACTGACTGGAAAGCGGCCACGGACTGCAGCAGGAAAAAGAAATAGGAACATTTATATAGTCAATTTAATATTGAATATGGGAGATGGTAAGCTTGAGCCTCCTTTCAACAACCCCCCACCCCATGAAAAGCTCAAGCCACCAAGGGCCTATTTTGGTACTATAGATCCACCTCAGGTAAGCTTTCCGACCTACACAATAAAATGTCAATACTATTCACTTACTAGTTTCTTATCTTGAGTTTGCCAAGCTGATATTGTGTTAAATGGCTCATTAAAGCTTTCCAAATTGTAGTGTTATAAGTACTCTTATTCTCTGAACTAATTAAAGCTGTTTCATCGGTGAAATGGGATAAAATAACCAAATAACAGCATTTTAATTTAAGCACTTAAAATGTCCCGAATTTCTTAGCATATTCTACATAGTGAATAAAAAGACCTTTGTAAATTAGTTACACAAATTTAAATGAAAGAACTCATCTTTTTTCATCATTATTTTATTACGGGACTAGTTTCGGATTCAATTGGTAAGTTATCAGAAGTAGACCAGCCTAACAAAATTGAACCACTAAAGGATCTCATTATATAGATGTATTGTCCTTATTTTGAGTGATGTCCGTGATACTGTTGAGGCATCAATTTGTTTGGAAATGAGTTTTCAATAAATGAATTGTGAAAATTATTTAGGAAAGTGCACTTTGCTCAGTAAAGTACTTGTAGAGGACAAATACTATTAATTGATCATGATAAAAATTATTTAGGCTATTTAATTTGGGCTATTCTGCAATTATAACTTTTAGTTTTAACAAGAAAAAAATTAACTGGCTAATTAGTTAATAGATTTATAAGTGAAATTGGATGAAATCAAATAAACAAAAATAACTATAAACATTCAGTAAAAAAAATAAGGGAAATCAACAAACTCTAACGTATGACAATTGATTCAATTTTAAATACTTCCAAAAGTTGGTCTAATCTACCAAAGTAAATTAGAACCTGAAAATGGAAATCTATTTCTAGAAAACTAAATAATTTGGATTATAAAACATAAAATAAAGCTAAATGATCTGATTAAAGCACATTATTGTGGAAAAGGCAACATTGGGCAATCATACTAGAAAAATATTACATTTTAACTCTGACATCCTTTTATGTTAATTTAATATCTCAACTACAAAGTCTATTCTAAACTTTACCTTTTTAATATAAAATTATCTTCAAAAATAACATGTAGTAAAATAAAAACCTATCCTTCATTGAGTTTTACTCGAAGTGCTTAGCACTTTCAAACAGTCAGGCCCCTATTTTCAGGTACAACTGAATTGCTCACTGTCTCGATAAAACCAGTTCATAGCTTTGAATATATAAGCCAGAGTCTTTGAAAGCTCTGCATTTAAAATGATAGTTTTTTTTATTTAACCAGATGTTATATGCGGTTCTTCTATCTCAACACAACAAAATTAAATATTTACATGCTTATAAAATAGTAACTCAAAAAATTACTTTTTTCTTTATTTAGCCTTGTCCAGACGATTTGAATCTCCAAATAGAAGATTTTTCTCAAGTGTCAAAAGATGGAAGGACAGTTTTTGCTGCAAGGGCACTCCCTAGTGGAAGAGGTTGTTTTGGATATATCGGAGTTTCTATGGGTGGAGCAGACACAGTCTGGCTTAACTCTTGTGGACAACCAATGTATGGAAACTTTAATATTCTTTAAATTCAAATGATTATAAATATCCAGTTCGATTTATTAAATTTTTTTTTTTGGTGGGGGGTGTTAGCTTTAAAGAAAATATTAAAATTATTCATAAATTGAATTATTATTTAATAACATCCACTTTTTTGCAACTCAGGCTAATTGGGACGGGTTATCTACAGGTTACCTTTTCTAGCCAGGGTGGGATTTAGGATGTTATTTAATGAATTTCATCACTAAATAATTTCCTTTGCCCAGGCAAGAATCGAACTCGCCACTTAAGGATTACCATGTGGGATTAAGGTCAACGCTTTAAATTACATGGCTAACCTGAGCCCCAATTGAATTAGTAGTTTTGGTGCTAGTTTATAGTTTAGGTAAGATCTGGCCAATTAAATTAGTATAAAAAAATAACCTTTGGTCATTCCTCAATTACCTTTCCTCTTAACACTCCAGCAGTCGCATGTCATCTGAGAGATGACATGGAGAGACTTTTTGTACTGCTGAGTAGAGGATAGAACCTGCTAGCCCCCCACCCTGCTACCTTCCCCTCATGTCTAGCTAAAGCCTTCCACCAGTACTGTTTCAACACTCTTCTGATTCTCCAGTACTGCATATGACCTTGAGACATCTGTGAGATCCTGCGGACCTAGGCCTTCCATTATAACACATTATAATCAAACCAAAGTAGGTGTGGACATATTAGATAAAATGTGCTCACTTTATAATGTATCGAGAAATGCCAGAAAGTGGCATATGGTAGTATTTTTTTCTCTTCTGTATATTGCGGGGATCAATTCCCAAATAATTTATTTGGACCTCCCACCTACTAGATTGTTAAGAAGTCATTTATTTGCATTCCATATCCAGCTAGAAGTTTGCCAGTAGTTTGTCTCTTCATCTGTCACATTACATCTACGCCTGTACTGAAACAAGTACTTTATACAAAAATTATGAAATTGCTTTAAAATTAAACTATTCACAGATTCTTTTATTACTTCCTTCCGCAAAGTGAAGGACCACAACAATTTTTGCAGGGGGGGGGGGTTAGTGGGAGCAGAAATAAAAACATTTCAAATTTCTTCATGCCTATTAAGAGATACAATATGTTTTTCAAGAGAATTTTCTATGACATGTTTTGATCCAATGTATTGGAGCTGGTATATCATATATTATTTGCAAAGGATATCATTTTAATGAATTTCATCAAATATTTTATTTTTTTTAATAGGGAAGCACAGATTAGCTGTGCACGTTAAAGCATTTGTCTTAATAAACTAGCTAAACCAAGACCCATGGGTTCAATTCCCATGAACGCATTAGGACTTTATTTAGTGACAATTTCATTAAATAAAATTATTTGTCCCAACCAGTAGATAACTGATTCCACTTAACCTCAATAGTAAAAAGTGTATTTTATTAAATATAATTTAATAGTAATACAAGGAAGTGGTGTCCACATCAGATGTTATTTTAATAATAATAGGACTAGGGTCCTCCTCTTAATTAAAAGATTAATTCATAAACCTGCTGTGGGTGGTAGAAAACTGTATAGGTCTTTAGTACATAACCCACATGCTGGTTAACTTAGTTGTATAAAGTGGACATCCTTTTTTTTTTTTTTTTTTTTTTTTTTTTTTTTTTCATGGAAATTAAAAATATCTATAATTTGAAACAAAAATTCTAATTAAAAAATATAAAGCCTTATAAATCTCTTGTTCCTTTTACATAAGTATAGTGAGTAACATTCTAATCTTTAGTCCATTATAATTTAACTAATGTAATATCCACAAAATTAAATTGTCAATTTTAATGAATTATTTTCCAGAGACCCTTGTATACTCAATGAAATTCGAGAAAGTCATGCTTCACGTGGTACGTGTCCGGTATGTTAACTACGAGAGTAATTAATTGATCTAATTTTATTTTATTTTTTGTACTTTTTACATGCTGCAATCATTGCAGGACCTGGGATTCTACCATGATCTCAAACCTTTCAATGCAGTCTATAGATAGGATCATCCAATTCAGGATCTTTAGCTTTTACAAGTCCTCTCTCAGGTCATCAACTACGTTTGCCTGAACCTGCCTTGTGTACTATACATTTACCTGAGCAGTCTTATGGGACCAATTCGCTCAATGCACCACAAAAAAGAGCATTGCCCGTCTGCACAGATGATGCAGAGGATTCTAACTGGCCATCTATGCTACTCTACAAAAATCTTTCAATGTGTTCTATTCTCACAAACCAGAAGGGATGATTAAGAAGTAGGGTCCTCCTGTTTCCGTTAATATGACCATGTTCCATTGTCATGTATATATGGATATTACTGTTTGTCTTATGTCTCTTATGTATAGTCACACTTTTGACTTACAGAAGAGACTCTTAGTTCATAGAGCTTTCTACAAGACAGAGGTACACATGCCTACAACAATTTTGATCTTTACGAGTTTCCTCACTCTTAAACTCTATAACTGTCCCTCCCAAGTATTTAAATGTACTAAAACTCGGCAAAATATAGCCCTCCCAAAATCTATAAAGTCAAAAAGTTCTCTTTTATTTGATCTCTACCATACATATTTTGAACCACATATCTTCCACTTTACCTGGAAACTCTTTTACATCACCAGCTTATAATAGCATTAGTATTTCTATTGGTCAGAATTGAGTTGGTGTATATACACCGTATACTGTGTTAGTCTTTTGTAAATAGTTAAAACCAGGTTTGTCCTTATAATTAAAATTGACTTGTGATAATTGGTCAGCTTGTTTTAAATGACCCCTCACCTCGTTGATTCTGACCCCTCAAAGATATCATAGATGCTTTTCTCCTACAAAAATCCCCTATCAGAGTCATCATTGTCAAGGTATGCTAAGTTTTTCCAATTAATGTAATGCCTCCAAGAACTTTAGCTTATACTCGCAGTCATGTGCCTATTGGAAGTCAAAGAAGAAGTGATGCAGGTCAACTTCATAATTTCTGAACATTTCTTTGTAGAAAGATTTGTGATCAATTGCTCAGAGTGAAACCCACTCTGGTACTCTCCTAGAATCCTCGTATATGATATATATATATATATATATATATATATATATATATCCCCTAACCTTTGGCAAATGGGAGCAAGCAGAATCATATATCCAGAGGAAAGAAGCGGACTACCTCATAATTTCAAAATTTAAACTTGTTGACCTTTTTATATTTACTTATCAGCCACTATACTCCTTGAGGGAGCTGGGCTCCTATTAATTTGGTATTAATAAATTTTATTTATAATTTGTTTGTTGTTTAAATAAGGAATTATTTTATAATGATCAAATGCAGGAAACGAAGTTCATTGAGAAATTACTACAAGCAAGAGCTCCATCAGATGAAAGGGCTCCGTTATTGCCGTTCTATGATGATTTACTTTGCAAAATTAGGGAAGTGATTTGTAAATATGGAACAGACTGTGAAATATGTGATCCAGTCATCGAGAAAATGATTGAAGACTTACAGGTACCATTATCATAACTTTGAACTAAGTTTATAACTAATACCATGGTGCAACTTAAAGTCATAAATACTGGAATATAATTTCTATTAATTTCACACTAATGTTTCTAAGGGCTAAAGTGTTCCTACTCACACTCCATAGACATGCACTGTTAATGTGTTAGCAAAGTTAATGTGTTAATGTAAGCTGTTAATGTGTTAACTTTGGTTTTCTGATCATAAAGTCACAGTAAGGAACCAATATTTACCTCCTCCAACCAAAACTCGAGTAAAGGTCCCTGGCTCTTCAATAGATTATTATAACCAGTGTCTGTATGTGTGCATATGTACAAGACCCACTCCTTTAGATTATTGCCAGTCAAGTGGCCAGTTCACACCTGCCCTACTAAATGATTCCTATCATCCCCTTAATACCTATGAGGAAATACATTGAACATATAAATATGTCTGTTTTACACAAATATATGTTCATAGATGGAAGCTTTGGAAGCAGGAACTGTGGACAATGAAACGATATGTTGTTATACCAAACTTCATTGGCTTCAAGCACTGTATAATAAAATAGACTGTCAACAGCAATTGGTAGGTTCCATTCTTATTTCTTTTATAATTATTACTATGATTTAATAAATTCAACAACCATATATGTTATGTACATATGTTTGCATAAGTCCTGCAGGTTTATCCTGTAATCGGAGTTATAGGAGTCATAATATTACCATTTCCTAGTAGAAATTATTATCCCAATTGCATTAGGCCATATCAATATCTGGTTTGGGATAAAGAAGATTACATTTTAATTTGTTATTATAGGCTGAAAAAAGGCAAGAGGAACTAAATGCTTTAGAAACATCAGTATCTGAAAAAGATGAGCTTATTTTTCTGGATATATCAAAGGCAGTTAAGTCACCTAAAATAGATACTATGTTTGCAGAAGCAGCCAGAGATCGACCGACAAAATACAATGTTGAGTTACTTAAAAAAAACTATCCTGAATGTGTAGTCCAGAAGTGAGTTGTCGGAAAAAGTAAATCACATATTTTTATGACTACATTTGTTTATTTTGCTTATTATTTTCAGAAGAAATCTTTTTTCATTATTTTTTTGGTGTTTGGCCTACCCTAACTAATTTATTTAAAGTATGACATTGTCTGAAAATATAGTAACTAAAGAAATTTATGAAAGTTATAATCTAAAAATGAAAGCCTTTGAATTTTTTTAAAATTTTATTTTGGCTCCTACTTTTTTTTCAATAAACATAAAAAGGGCTATGTTTCTCAATATATAACCCAATCAAAAGTTAAGTTCTCAATTAATTAAAGGCCTCTTGTTGTCAGATGATTTGAAAGACAAGACCGAAATATATAATTTCACAAAACTAACATTTTGACAGTAAGCTCCTTTAAATAATCCACAAGCTGCTGGAGTAACCATGGCACGGCATCCCAGAGTAGACAACACCCTGTGTGGAAGTCTAAACCATTATAACCAACATATAAAATCAGCAGATTAAGAATACATTTTATATTTAACAAACTCAAACATCCCATATTCTACTGCTACTATCATAGTTATATCATCATTTAAACTTCCTCACTGGTTGTTGTCATTTAATGTGTCGCTTCAACTGTCTAGTCCATGGTCATAATTATGAAAATTTTCTAGAGTTCTACCACTCAAATAAGTAGACTGCCATTCACTGGGGCCTCCAAATACTCTGGTCCATAGCAAAACTATAATTATAACATCAGGGGCAGATAGTTTAAGTGAATTATTAAACAAGTTACATCTTGTAAACACAAAAAAATAAATTAATGAAATATTGAGTATATTTTCATCTTGTTATGGTTAATCATTGCCTATAATGTCTTCCGCATAATATTTCTTACCATCCATATGAAAGGCCTAAATGTCATAGAACTTTAACCGAACGTTAACAACCCTCAAATTATAAAAAAAAAAAAAAAAATGGAAAAAAGTTCTTACTAAACACCCCTTTTTAGCATTTGACTTTTAAATATCATTTCACAGAGCTTTAGCCATTCCTCTCCAATGACTTTTGAATAAAAAATGTATGGAATAGAAACAATAGTTTCACTACTTTATATGCACTTTAGAAATACACATTTCTTCAATTTTACCCCTTTATTTTTGAGTGAGATTATTGAATTTGAAAGCTAGCTTTTATTACATGGTTTTCTGTGACATAAAAATCCTAGATAACTTAATCCTTATGATAGAATATGAAATTTTGAATTCTGATAATTAAAAATTATTTATTTACTTGGATAATAAGAAATATAGCAACATACTAATAATGAAACCTCGTAACTTCACTAACAAACTCTAATGGGTTTTTTTTTAATTTGAACGACAATTTTGTACCAGAGTGCAGTGTTATTTTTTAATTTATATCTGTACAATTTTATGACAATTATCTTTTTTAATGTTTGAATACAAATTATTGAATACTTCTTGAAAATTAAAATTACTTTACATACCCAGAAGCATTTTTTATTCAATTTCAAGGTTTGCTTGTTACCTTTACCTTCAGACTGCTGGAGCTTATGGAGAAGGAAAAGTTAAATATAATAAACCAACAACGTGTTATCTACCAAGACTTTATTATGCAGATCAAAGGAGAAATAATGAAGGAAGTGAAAAGAGGACTAGAAAAATACACTGTGAGTTATAATGCATGTTGATTAAATTACACTTAGCATAACCTACAAAAGTGAAATATAAATATAAATTTAAGAAATAATGGATTATTTGATGAAATATAATATAATATAATAATATAAAGCTCTTATTTATCATTATGAAAATTATATATAGCAAGCACTGTATGTGGAATATATGGTAACTCTTTATAGTTTGTATTTTTTTTTTCACCATGTTGATATTGAAATATGCTAATAATTTATATTTAATTTTGTCCATTCAATTTATTTTGTACATTTGAAAAAATTTAGTTTTGTAAATTTTTTATATTTATTTAATTTAGTAAAATTATATTCTAACTTGTTAAAAGATGAATCACCATTGTAGAGGCACCTAAAATAAATAATACATCAATAAGAATTGCCATTCTTATAATGTTGTATCTTGTCCCTCCCTCTGTATATCCCTTTTGCTCTATCTATTTTAATACTTTAAACAAATCAAAAATAAAATAAATGTAGGATGTAAAACCAGGGATTGAGCCTGGCATCTCTAAAAAAGTAATCTAGTTCATTAGTCAATGCACCGCCCTTTACCGTATTACACCAAAATATATGTTTTAAATTTTGTCACTTCATTTAATGCCTAATAATAATAGGAATATAATAAGTATGTATTTACCAAAAAATATTATCTACAAGCTTTTTAAATTAAACTAGTTTTTTCTTTAATTTAATGTGTAGTTGGCAAGGAAAGAATGGCATCGTGTAGCTAATGTAATGAGGAAAATTGAAGAAGTAAAGGCAAAAATACTCCAAGAAGTTCAAAGAAGTTCTGTTGGAGCAGACCCAGACTTTTTTGAGAAGGACAATGTGCTAAATGAAGAACTATTAGAAGCTAGAAAAAAACTCGAGGTAATATTAAATTTTTCATAGTTTAATAAGTTTGAAGAAGAAAAAAAAAATAAAAAAATAACAGTTTTTCTCCTTTCTGATATTTCTGTGGAAACAATAATTGAGTAATTGTGCAACTCTTAACTTTAAGAAAACAGAGACACAAAAATGTATTCCTAACTTTTAATACAGAGTCTAATAAATGGAGTTGTATTGGTCAACATGGTTTGGGCTAGGGGAAAGGGAGATTGTAAATGTAACTGTATATATCAAGAAATTTTGTATAGCAAATTTTGTTGATTATGTTATGATCTAAAATTCAAATTTCATATATTTTGCTTTAACAAATAACCTTCAATATATACATATATTTTTAAACCTTGAGTAACACTCCACTCCAGCTATGAGCATTTTATTACCAGTATTATATCACTCATTATCTTTTGTCCCTCCTCCAATCAATCATTCCTTTGGGAACATCAACTGTGTCAAAACATGGGAAATCAGTTAAATTAATATTTCTGAACTCGATTCACACAAAAAAAATAAATATTTTTATTTGAACTTAATTTTCTCTGACTATACTTTTAGGACGCTAAAGAAAGGAATGATAAGATTGATACAAGGATTAACAACCTCCATGATCAAGTCCATCACCTAGCTCTGGAATTTGAAAAAATGCAGGACGAAGGGAAACGTGGAAATGATCAGCTGGCCCAGGAGGTGTCGATGCTCCAGCGGGAGGTGAGAAAGCAAGAAAGGAAATTATCACTCCTCAGGGCAAAAGTTGTTGAAAAGGAACAGGGCGAAACGTGTAGGAGGCACAGTTCTTCATCGTGATAAAATGACGAGCTTTTAATAGTGTTTGTGTATTTGTTATAAAATTGAATCTGTGAATGTTCATATTAAAAATAAATATAGTAGAAATGCAATGTGTTTATTATAATAACTATGATTTGACATGAGTCATCATTAATTTAAATAACTGGAATAGTCCTTGTCTTAATTCTCCCTGGCAACTTACCAGCGGGCGAAGATTGGAGGTACATTAAAGTAGCTGTCCATATAATCATAATGACTTATGTTTATCAGTAGCCATCTAATGCAATCAAAAGGTTAAGGAGAAGTAGCTCTCTAATACTCTGTACATAATTCTTTCCGGTAACTTTATAGTTAGACAGCCTCATGCAAAAGGTTAAGGTAAACACTACATGCCTCTCCTAAAGTAAAGTTACTTGTTCATTTATATGTAAAATGTGGTTTCCTAATTGTAAATAAAAAACACCATTAAAGCCTTCAAGTATGATAACAACTTGATAATAGTGTTTTTATAATTAATTATTGCACTAACAATACCAGTACTGTAGACCTTCCCTCTTCATGGGTCATTCAGCCGATTAACAATATTTCTCATGAGAATTTCAAGAGTCCTATTTTAATATTCATGATTCCTGTGGATTAAGCAAATATTTTCTTTTGCTAGGGAGTTTTTCTTTATTAATAACTTTAAGCAGCTTCCCACGAGACGAGTCCTTCTTCAACACAAGTAACTTTTGGAAGATTGAATTACTGCCGCTAAGCAGGTATCATTAATAATGAACACACTTGGGTGATAAATTTCGAAATAAAGAATTCAAAGTAAATGCAGAATTAAGTAACCTGGATATGAATGGGACAATCTGAAGGGCTGATATTGCAGTCATGATCAATATCTCTATGCAATACGAAAATAGTTGATAGAATTAGACTTTGGACAAAAAACATCCCATACAAGAAAGTTGCATCATTTATTTCTTTGAAAAATACAACATAAAAGCATTCAGAAGAGATTGCATTAATTTTTTAATCTCAAAGAACAATCATGAATTTTGTTACAGAATTCTTCGGAATATTTAAATTAAAGAATGAATTAATCACCCTCATAAATAGGATCCTCCTCAGCAACTTGTTTAGTTCTGTTAAAATAGCCAGCTCATCAGGACAACACCTAACTGAAAGGAGAATTTTCAATACAATACATAAAGTTTAAAACACCTTATTCTTCTGTAGATCCATTATGGCAATTCCAAAATATAAAATAATAGCATTTCACTTATAGAAATGGGCTGAAAAAGAATCCAGAAGCTAATATTAGTCAAGCATCAGAATAAAGACTGATTTTTCATCTTTCATGATGATTTGGACATTAATAAATAATTTAATTTTATATGAAAGGAAACTCATTCTTACTCTTCTGATAAGTAGATTTTCTGATCTAGTTTCTGATAAGTTGATTTTCTTTAAATATTTGAATAAAAAATATGCTTAATTCAAACGTTTAAATTATAAGTTAAATACAAATACACTTGGTAAACCTAGAGTATGAGTTCAATTCTCCCTGGGAAATAGGAATTTATTTATTTACTCTTTATGTAAAATCCTTAGTCCCACCCTGGCAAGAAAAAAGTGGTAACCTGTAAATAAACCTGTCCCAATTAGTCTTAGTAGCACAACGTGGATGTAAATAAATAACAAAAAAATAGTATTAATTATGAAGTTCATAATATATATTTTGTTGAGGAGCATTATTAAATGCTTCCTTATCTTAATCTCTTTATATTTATGAGAAGTTTGCTTCTTTTCATTTAAATGCATTAAGTGTATGCTCAATCTATGTTAATGTTAAGTGGAAAAAAAAGGAGGTAGGATGCTAAATAGTGGGTATAAAAAAATCATTTGAATGAGCCACTAATCTCCTTAGTTCCACCTCTTTGCCACTAGATAGCAGAGCTGTCAGCCACCTGATATGACAGTTCGTAGGTTATAAACTTTTAAGCAATTGTTTTGTTTACTTTCGAGTACAATAAAGTTACTCAAATTTTGCTTTTGTCATTCATGTTCGCCCCAATAGTTAGTTGAAAATTATTTTACTATTCCGTGCCAACTCTCGTAACCATTTCTGTTTACTTCATTTAATATGTGCAGAGTAATTTAATAATTTAATTATCCATGTATAAGTTTGAGATGGAAAGATCAACTGACTTCAGAGTCGACAAAGGCAGGTGAGGAATGCCGAAATTTATTTTTCCGTTTTTCTGAAAAATGTCTTAAATTTATAAGTCTT
Organism: Riptortus pedestris; assembly: GCA_019009955.1. Classification (NCBI taxonomy): domain Eukaryota; kingdom Metazoa; phylum Arthropoda; class Insecta; order Hemiptera; family Alydidae; genus Riptortus; species Riptortus pedestris. The sequence continues at coordinate 128,339,208 of CM032232.1, read as the reverse complement.
ATCTTAAATTCAGCCTTATAAAAGCCACCATGGCCTTCTAAAGACAATTGTCATCAGTTTCATTTAAAACTATTTTCCCTGACACAAATATTGTATTTCTATTTAAATGTTAAACAATCTTCTGATGGACATCAATTATGCAGTGTTGAAATAATAACTTGGTGTTGTTATGCATTGTGCCCTACTTTTGAACTCTTCAAAATTTCATTTTGCATGTATTTTTTATGTGCATTTTAATAATACCTTTTGTTGAAGGAAATATTTCTATCTAATAAAAGGATCAGCCCTATGTCTTATTGTATATATAAGTACTCGCATTCAAAACAAATATTTTAATATCAAAATGAAACAATATAGTTGATTTAAAATGAAAGCGTTCCAAAGAAAAACAGGATCTGTTGGTAAACATTGATGACATTTATAATTAATCAAAATTTTACAAAGTGCTTTTAAAGATGTCATTGAGGATTCTTGCTTGGCATGTCGTCAAGGTCTAAAGGCCATGCCTGGAATCATTTTGATGTGCAGGAAATCTTCATTCCCACTGGAAAGGGGGGGGGTCACAAGGATAAGCAATGATTTCCCATTGCCTTCTATTTGAGACTATCAACTATAAAGATATCAGGGATCACTTTACTGGTGTGGAGCCATGTAATGATTTGTATCTTAAAATCATATACAAGAAAACAGACACTGTAAATAATTTCTCTATAAAATGCCAGTTTGCCAATACTGTAGTCGTAACAGTCCGTTGTATCTTGTACAATATCATTGATGTATTTCTTGTAAACCTAACATGAATGTTTTTAAACACAACTCTATTTGTTTTAGTTTCCTTGTAAATTTAAAAAACTTACATAAATCTAAGTGTCAATCATGAATTTGTTAAAGTTATGATGTTTTTACTTCCTTGTACGAAGTGAAGCATTGTAATCACAAAAGTTATGGTTTTCAGATTTGAACAGAATTACACGTTTTGATCTTCCCTGAACCTATCTTCATGAGTTTCAGTGTGACATATTTACATATGTGCATACCTCTCGTACTTCAAAAATGAATTACCTCAGAATATTGTTTCCTATTTAGAACTATTGTGCCATCCTGTTATGCACCTCCCTTTTTGATCAAAATCAACTAACGAAGAGGGTGCTTGGGGGGGGGGGTGCAAATTTCTCGCGAGTTATTTGAGATACAAAAAATGTGTTAAGAGTAAATTTTGCTAATCATGAAAATTCCTATGAATTATATTCTGTTACATTCTTCGATCCAATGCATTGGGACAGATATATCCTCTATCACTTTCTGTAAAACCCAACATTTTGTTTTTTTAGTAATACCATAGTTTAATATCAGTACTAGGAAGTCATATCTTTTTTTTTTTCATGAATTAAACTCTTTGAAGTTTGTTTTTAGAAGAAAAATAACCCTGATGGAGTTAAACCAATAACATTATTTTAATTTATTTTTTATTCTTAATAGATAAACGTATACATATTCAACAGGCAAAGTAGTCTTAATTTTAAATATTAACAATGGTGTCATCCATCCATTTCAAGAATAATAAACAATGAGAATTAATTATTAAGAAATTTTCTCTATGGCCCAATGCCCTTGAGTGATGTATACATTGTGATAATCTCAATAGAAACAATAGAGATATGATGAAAAAGAGTTAAGCATTAATTAGTTGATCAGGAGTGTCAGCAGATTTTGGTAGATATCTCTTGAAATATAATTTTATATCTCAATAAAATGACCGTTGGAAGGTAAGGGGAATACTACAAATGGCGGAAAATGAGTTCAATTGAAGGGAATATTAAATTTTAAAAAATTATTATTGATTAACAACAATTAAAAAAATATTTATTATGGAGCTTTCAGCATATTTTGCTTAAGTTTAAAAATATTGAGATTCTTGATCAATTTCTACCAAGCCTACTAGCATGCGTATTCTGCTGTTAACAATAAATTTGTGTTTGAACATTTCTATACTCAGCATTTCACTTCATTATAAAACTAGAACCAAATTCATTAGTGTGGGTTTAGAGAAGGATTAAAAAAAAAAAAAAAACACATAACTTATCGATATAGAAATGTCTTTGAATTTTTATTATTCATTTTGCTGTAACTGGAATATTCTTATCTCAAACATCTAAACAATTCTATTTTCATTTTCTTCATTATTTTTACTGCTTTGTGCCTGTAAAGGATTATTGTAATTTTCAGATTTCAATAGAATTATCTGTTTTGACCTTCCCTGAACCCATTTTGACTAATTTCTCTACATATCTCGCATACCTCAAAAACGATTTTCCTTGGAATTATAGCATCCACTTGTGTGCCTCCTCTTTTGATCAACTAATGGGGAAAAAGGTTTTAGACAGAGCAGATATAAAAAACTGATAAATTCATCATACCTATCCAATAATTTGTATAGAACCATTTCTTTTTATCATGAAATGATCTATAAATTATGTTTTTTTGTTCTTATGTATTGGAGCTGAAATATAGTGTATTAATTACTTTCATATGAAATCATTTTAAATGAAATTGTAACAAAAATTTTCTGTATTTAATTAGTATTAGGAACTCATGTGGTCCCCATGTCAGATTTTGTTTTCTGTAATGAATCCGACATTGTAGTTTGAAATTTTTAACTTGAGTGTTTTTTTGTTGTTTTTTTTCATCCATAATAGAATCTCTAGATTTCTCTATTTCGGATATTATAAGCTATACACATAACATCCTTCGGGTAGGACTTAAAACTGAGGTGACTAAGGCTATATAATGACAGGAAGCCATTAATCTTGAAAACCCTTCATGCTTCAATAATAATTCCACTTTCATTATTGTTGTCAGAAATAATTAATTGTCAAAAACATAGGCTTTGTCACCATAAGAATTATTTTCTATATGACTTTGTATAAATTTAATAAGTATATCATATTATTATAAATTTAATTTTTCTTAAACAAATTATTTTTTAGCTGTCTGCTGCTTCGGTACGCAAGCCAAAATTCACTGGATGAAAGTTCTCAGAAGCAGATTCCTAGGAATAGTGTGAAAGAAAAACCACCTTACCGAAATCATGCCCATACCCAAAGAGCCTTTGAAGTTTTCAATATCATGAGGAAGTGAGTAGCTACTGCTTGTTATATTCTTACTTTATATGTGTGCACTCTATGCACTGATTTTTTGAAAATTAAAATTGCTGCCTTAAAGAAAAAAACAAAACTTTCATTCGTCTCTGTTCCACATTTTGAAAAATTATTCAGCAAAAGTTAATCTATACTAATCCTAATACCAATGATGATGGTGCTGGGTATACTTACACAACTTAAGACAATATTATAAATAATCAAGCAGAAAAACTTGTAATTGTTGGGTAGTTCAAAATGACAAACACTAGTCAAAAGGATATGGATAACAAAACTCAAAGATAATATTTACAATAATAAGCAAACTTCTCATATTATTTAGACATTCTTATGGATAATAGAACACTGGGACAATTATGAAATGGCTCACTGAACTTACTGGTGAAATTGCCATCAAGAGGCAAGGAATTACCTATGGCTTACTCTAAGTTGACTGAATATACAATCAGAAAATATTTGTGGCATTAATGTGTTAATAAAAAATGAGTGCACAATTAAATGGTACTTACTAAACATTTTTCTCAGACAGAAAATAACACCAAACAACTTTAAACTGATTCAGAAGTTAATTAAGTAAATTACCTAGATTAACTAATAAAAATTCTTATATAAGTGATAGTACGACTGAACAGACATATGACCACCTCCTATATACAAAACTCATTAAATACAATACATTACAGGATGGAATTTCGCCTACAAACTGACAAGATCTACTATTTATGTATGTTTTGAGGTTTAATGTATTTATTCAAGGATTAGACTTAGGAATTTCGTAATTCATCCCGGTATATTTTAAAGCGTATGCAATTATTTACATTTTTTTTTGCTTTTGTCTATTATTTCATTTTTATAATTAATGACAAATTATTGAACTTAAGTAATATTATACTTCAAAATGTGAAAATGAATTGTAGTTTCGGAGAGTTGGAGCACAACCACCTCGAAAATATAAATCCAGAATATTAGAATAAATCAGGTTCTGTGATGTTTAATTAACTCCAGCATCACTCAGCATATGTTGATCACTCTCAGAAACATGCCAGGGTTCACAATTATTATAGGAATGGCAAAATATATGACAACTTTTAGAGAACCAGGGTGTCTTGTCACTTTATAGATGGGTCGGAGGCAAATTTTAGTGAATAATGTCCTCTTTTTCCAGACAACACCTTCTTTGCGATGTGAGGCTAGTGGCTGATTCCCTCGAAGTACCAGGACACAAAATGGTGCTTGCTGCAGCCTCGCCCTACTTCCACGCCATGTTCACATCGTTTGAAGAGAGTAGGCAGGAGAGGATTGTACTCCAGGGCTTAGATCCATATGCCCTTCAACTTCTAGTTGATTATGTTTATACATCGGAGATACATGTTACGGAAGATAATGTTCAGGTGAGTTTAATCAGGCAAGATATTAAGTACTTAAATTTCAACAAGTGCTCCAAATTACTCAAAAACAAAATTTGATTATAACAATTCATCTCTGAAACTGCTTAGTTCATCAACTTCAAGTGATATTTATATTTTTAATAATATTTAATAAAATTAAATATAAAAATATAAATTGGATAACACTATAAATTTCAGGTAAAAACTATACTTTTAAGAATTAATGAGCTTTAAGCTGGCATAACTCAAAATATTAAATCTAAGGCCATTTATAAGTGGGGGAGTATAATGCAATTTTAGATTCATTACAAGTTTGAGTGAGAAGCACAAGATCTAGGATTTAGTAGGTATGAATATAAATAAATCCTTATCAACATAGTTGGACCAAACCAAAGTTACAACCCGGTCATTTTGTAGGACTACATGTTGTCTACAACTACTTAGATGGATAGTAACCAAAAACAATAAAATTGATACCAACAACGTTTTTGTTAAAACATAATGGTATCTAGTTCCTGATGTCTTGTGTATAACACTCCAATTTAAAAGCTTCTCTAGAAAAAAAATGTTGAAAGATCAGTCGTTATGAGAAGCAGTAAAATATATGGGCTCTCATTATGGAGATAGATAAGAAAATCTTTTGCAAAGTTTACTCCTATTAGAATATGTAAAAAATAAGGTGTCCTGCAGGCTTCCAACAAAACCATATATGGCAAATTAGATGGGAAAGGGAAGACATTGGCCCAGGAAAGGTGATTAAGAGGACTTACAGAAGCCGGGCTTCATGATTAGTGAAGTTTTAACCATTATGTTTGGCGTATTACAGAAAAGTAACAGAGGCATCGTTCTAACAAGGGTTACAGACAGATTGTATTATTTTGTTGAATAGATTCGAAAAATAAAAAAAAGAACAGATAACTCCATAATGAAATATATCCTATAGTTTAGCCAGATTTAGTCTTAGATATCTTTATTCTCAAATCGTTTTTCTTCATGAAAATACCATTGTAATTTATGTAATTTAAAAATTATCTAAACATTATAACTTCAACTATTAGCCAAATTTTTTAATATTTCATATTACTATTAACTAAGGAGGGGGGGGGGCTAGTCTCAGCATGCTGAGCTTCAAACTAGAAGATCTGGTTTCATACCTCTTGGGAGATACTGTCATGAATAGTTTGTGACAATAGTCCACTCTACTTGTTAGGGTGAATAATAATTATATCTTTTACTTATTACCTCCAGATAATTCTGAAGGTCACATGGCTAAACATATACATCCATGGCCGGTGGGGTCCTAAAATCCCAAACCAATTATACACATACATGGTATACAAAGGGTTAAATTTGATTGGTCTTGATCACAAAAGTCATCCTTTCTAATGTTTGAAGCAGAGGAATGAACAAGTGTTAATAATTGTTGTCGTTCCAGCACTTGGACATTTGCTTAGTTTACACAATTCCTGTGGTATCACCTTTATGCTGCATAATATGTTCATTAGGTTTTGTATATAAATCTTTGTCTATTTGTGATAGATGTGCCTTATATCTGACTGTTTGACGAAATTTATTGTTCTGAATTATGCTGTAGTAATAAAATGTCTAGTACTCTCAAACATCCTTCTACTATAAGATCTACTTAAATACTCGGTATGTGGAACTCATTTTTTTAGGTCCTTTTGCCTGCTGCTAATCTACTTCAGCTTTCCGATGTAAGAGATGCTTGCTGTGATTTCCTCCAATCCCAGTTACATCCTACCAACTGCCTTGGAATCAGAGCTTTTGCTGACCTCCATGGCTGCCTTGACCTTCTTGGTGCTGCTGAGTCTTTCATTGAACAACATTTTTCGTAATTATACTTCTTATTTTCTTAATATAATCATATCACTCCTAAAATAAACTTCTTCTCGACTTCTGGAAAAGTAGTGTTTGTTTTTTTTAAATGACATTGAATAGTTAAAGGTATTCAAGTGATATTTGTCGTACCAATTAGCCTTATTTGCATAAATTAGATATTTATTTTCATATTTCAAAAAACCATATGGTTCACGTTAAAATCAACTTCACGGAAAAATTATTTCAAGTTAGTTATAAAACTATTTTCAGTTTATTACAGCTAAACTATTAGCTAGACAGTATCATTGCTGCCCTCTGACTCGATCCAGAATTTAGTGAAATAAATTCCTAGTCAAATAATGAAGATAACCTTCTGATTTTCTTAACAAAAGAAAATAATTTTTTTCATCTGAATAAATCAAAGGAAATTTTTGATTCCTGAGAAATTAGTACGATTCCAAATGAAGTCTTACTAAAAGACTTAGAAAGCCAATATGTGATAGTTATTAAATTAATTATTGCCAGAATCCAATCCATTTAATTTTGCTCACCTTCCCCAAAATTTACTGAATTTTAAACACACACATTGACAAAATAATGAATCACCTTGAATTCGCTTCACAAAATTTACCTTCTCTCCCCTTTTTGAGTTTGATTTAGTGAGTAATTTGATACAATGTGGAATACTTTTTAATAATACAGAATATCTAGCATTAACATTATTGGTTTTAAAAAAATATTCCAAATATTATTTGAAAAACTCTGAATTTCTTTAAAAAGTTCTGAATTTGATTTATAAACTTACAAATTTGATTTGGAAATACCATATTTCGTTTTATTTTTTTTTAAATTACTTATATATTTAGAACTGCTTATGTAGGGAAAATAAATTATTAAATAACATTTTTTTTACAGGGAAGTTGTTGAAGGAGACGAGTTTCTTGCACTATCCCACCACCAAGTCTGTAAGCTCATCTGTAGTGACAGGCTCGAAGTACAGTCAGAAGAAAAGGTAATAAGAAAAAGGAGACATTTGTATTATTATTGGTTTGGAAATGATTTTCTTAACAATCCTCAAAATCCACTAATCACCCAACAAATGACTTATTTGTTCACATATCAATGAGTTTTCAATAAATAAATTCCAGTTGCCCAGGCGGGAATCATTGTCACTCTAGGCTTCCCATGTGAGATTAAGACAATGTCTTAACATCTCTGAGCCCAATATACTCTAATAAATCTTCCTCTTAAATATGTTTATATATCATAAAGTAAACATTCTACAAATATTATTAAGAGCAGGTAGTAAGAAATCTTTTTATTTTAAGATAGACATTAGACAAGTTCTATGTGTCTAAATGATCTGAAAAAAAAATAAACTTCACCTAACTGTTTGAAATATAGGGATAGATAAATATTTTCTTTTATTCTATTCATTAAAAAATGTCCTTACTATAAGAACATTAATATTTTAAAAATGTATGAGTTTTCTCCTTATGAAGTTTAATTTTAAAGAGGAATAATTATAGATAATATAATGTTTACTGCAGGTATTTGAATGTGTAGTCAACTGGGTGAACCAGGATTTATCGAACAGGCAGTGCTATATGGGGGAATTGATGGAACACGTGAGGCTACCACTCTTGCCGCAGGACTACCTCATGCACAGAGTTGAAGAAGAGCCCCTATTACAGGTAAGTATACATTTTCTATTATTTAAAAACTCTCATAAATAAGTATTACTTTGGTTTAATCTCATCGGATCAGGATCACATCCTTGCTCAATGAACACAAATGGCGATGTTGTGTAAAAATACATTTCAACACTAACTAAATAAGTGATAACCAAAAACTAAAATTCTATCACCACCTAATAATTCCTAGAGTAAATCAAATAATTTTTATATATTTATTTATATATATATATATATATATATATATATATATATATATATATATATATATATATATATATTCTCTGTTTAGCACTTTAACCATTAGTATTTTTTTTACTTCTATTGTTTCTTGAATGACTTAGGCTTAGTAAAACTGAATAAATGAACTAGGATTTTCAAATCTGTATGAAAAGTATTATAAAATTTGTAAAACTCGATTGGATTTAATCCATCAGTCATGTTGGTTTAATTTAGGTTGAACTGATACTGGTTAGTGGCCCACAGAAAGTTTAAACAGAATCACCTCTAACCAAAATTATGCCCTTTCCAAACTAAAAGTAAGAGAACATTAATCTCAAGGTATTTGTGTATTAATCGAACATTAGTAGCTTTGCGTTCAGTCAAATTGTTCATAACAAGCAAGGCATGTGAAATAAAATCCTCTTTTAAACATAACTAGGAAAAACTATCATATTTTTGAAATGAGTATCTCTCATTCCCTCTTTGCGTGATAATTCTATCTTTTTTGTTACTTTTTTTTTATTTTATATTATACATTTTCCAGGCCAATATTAAGTGTAAAGACTATTTGATTGAAGCATTAAAGTACCATCTTCTGAAAGGAGACCAACGCCTGTCACTTAACACCCCTCGGACAAAGCCAAGGCAGCCAATTGGTCTTCCTAAGGTATACTTACATTTTTTAAAAAATAAAAGTAATTTATTTTCATTAAAGTTAGATTGGAAGAAAGACTTCTTCCTTGTTGTTTGAGTGTTCATTTTTATTTCTTCATTGATTTACAGACTGATCTAACCATGTGGGGTTAGTACAATTTCCTCAAGATTGTCTCTCTCATTCCAAAATCTTTTTATGGACAACTGTATATTGTCTTACATTTTTTATCATAAGTTCTAGTGAGAAGTGATTCATGTGGGATCCAGAGAAATGTTGACATCATTCCACAACCTTTCAAAATACTGACTATTTGCTTTGCAAATTTTAAGTACTGTTTTTATGTCCCTCTAGTTTCCTATGCTATTTGAATATTCTACATCCATTTTTAAATATCTACTCATTGATCATTTCTTCTTATACTTTCATTTATTCAAAAATGTGATGAAAGGCATTTTTAGTATACATTGTCACCAAGAATGGTACTTATAGTCTCACTCATGTGCCAACCTGGTTGTTCGCCACTGTCCTATCTTTGTCATAAAACTAGAATTGAAATTTGACATGCATTTTTACATATTTATGCTTGATTTTTATTGTTAGTCAAAAATTACTCCTAACCTTTTTTTGATGACCTCCATATTTTAATACAGCTTTGGAAAACAAATTGTCGAGTTCTCTTTAAAAAACTTTCTGAATTTATGAATTCCAAAATACTTAAAATCTGAATGATTAATGTCTCCCCTTTCTGTTAAGATGATTTATTTCTAAATATAAACTTAAAGTGACATGTTGGGGACTAGTTGTACTCTTTCAGGAAGAGAGGCTGCGGACAAGTTAGTTTATTCAAATTTACCGTCTCTCTCACTGAAAGCAGAGCAGTATCTCTTAACATAATAGACCTGAGTCTCCAAAAGGGCTAAACACTTATAAGTAAAACCCTTTGAAGGGTATCAACTCCTTGTTTAAGCAAATGTACTGAATTTCTTCACTCCTACACTACAAAAATTAATATTTTGGTTATTTTATTTGTTCAGTTATTGATAACTTATGATTAAAAACCATTTTTAAATTATACTAAACAGTAATAACTCCTTCTTTCCTTGTGTTTCACAACTCTCCTTTAGAAGTACACAGTCACAAATTAATAATTCACTATTCAAACCCTAATCCTTGTTATCAATAGTTCCTTCGTCCAGGAAGGTAGACTCTCTGTCATCTATAGTATATTTTCTTAACATACCAGCTTCTTCCACTTTTTTATGTATTCATATGAATATCAGAACTTGAAACTGTCTTTACAACCCAAGGAAATTTCCAAAGGGTCAGATTATTGTTTTCTTTAATTAAAATGTTTCTACACTTAATAAACTTTCAGGTAATGTTGGTTGTGGGAGGACAAGCACCGAAGGCAATAAGGAGTGTGGAGTGCTATGACTTCAGTACTGAGACATGGGCATCAGCTGCAGAGATGCCTGGAAGAAGGTGTAGGGCTGGCCTTGTTGTTCTTGGCACCAAGGTCTATGCTGTTGGAGGCTTCAATGGATCTCTTAGGTACTTTCAGAATACTATAAGTTTCTTTATTCATTAAAATTTAACTAATATGTTATGAGAGTATAAAACTCTCAGATGCTTAGCAAGTATTACAGACTACTATTGTGAAAACATTTATATACAGGAATGTTTAATGATATCATTAATTCTTACTGTCTCCTCCAACAATGCAAAACACCTTAATTGCGCTTATTTGGAAATGATCTTTACTAATTGCTTAACCAGAGTAGCATTCCTTGTTTAAAGTTTAAAGTTTTCCTTCTCTTCAGAAGTCTTCCATAAAAGTAGTACTTGTACAGGTGGATCATATTTCCTCAAATAAATAAATAACACATAGTACATATCATACTGCCATAAGTGTAGCCATTGGATTTTCATGGAGGTTTGGATTAAGTATTCCTCCTTGTTATTCTTGGTTTGAGAAATGAAAAAAATGTTTGAATAATACATAAAAGGCAAAGCATGTAGTATCAGATGACTGACTGGTCAGTGTATTCATTGCTCGAAAACATCCATTCTAGTTAGGCAGAAGTTCCCAAATTGGTGTTTTAGTTGGTTTAGTTTTTGAATGGTTACAGAGATCACTTGATTTGAATTTCTAGTTTTATTTTGGGGAAAACTCATTTATCTCAAATGGTGGCAGGTATATTAGCCTGAAACTCAACTCAAGCACAACCTGTATATTTGTTCATGTATTCTCATTTAATATACATCCTTCTCAGGGAACAATTCACTTTTTTGGATTTTTCACTTGAGATATTTATCTCAAGGTGTACTTGAATGTGTATATTTTATTCACAATTATTTATTACATGTCATTTTATTTTTATAGTGAAACTGCTTCATAATTTCATTAAGAGGCAACTGCTGGATTAAATGGGACCTCCAAATTTGTTAATAAATATTCAGTTTTCTGAACATACTTCTGGTTTCCAAAAATTGTTGACTGATACTGTATATTTGTGAACTTTTGTGTAATATTTTTTATATTGTATACTGAAGGAAAAATCTATGCCCACATTAAACAATTTTAGAGTGAAGACAGTAGATGTTTATGACATCCTGACTGACAGCTGGAGTGTATCTGTTGGAATGGGTGCCAGGAGATCAACGCTTGGTGTGGCTGTACTCAACAATTGTATCTATGCTGTAAGTGCAAACCCATTTTTTAATAATTATAATTATTATTATTTATTAACGTCCTCTTTTTGTAACTCAGGCTAATTGGGACGGGTTATCTACAGGTTACCACCCTTTTCTAGCCAGGGTGGGACTTAGGATGTTATTGAATGAATTTCGTCACTAAATAATTTCCTTTGCCCAGGCAAGAGATCGAACTCGCCACTCTAGGATTACCATGTGAGATTAAAGGCAACGCTTTAACTCGCATGGCTAACCTGAGCCCCATTTTTTAATAAATATAGCAAAATTGTTATTATTTAATAATGTCCACTTTTTGCTACTAAGGCTAATTCTGACAAGCTACCTACAGGTTACCTTTTCTATTTTATTCAATGAGTTCATCACTAAATAAATTCCTATTTACCAGGCAGGAATCGAACTCGCCACTCTAGGTTTACCATGTGAGATTAAGGCCAACTCTTTAATTTACATGGCTAACCTGAGCTCCAAATGCAAAATTCTTATGTTTTGATTATTTATAGAATAAATATCAGTAAGTTTCCTTTCTTTTTGTTATTATTTTTAATAAGAGGCAACTAAAAGATTAAGTTACCACTAAGAGTAATATTACCACTAAGTATTTTAAAACCTATTTATAACTTGTTAAAATATTTTACTTCATATAATCGATGTTCTCTAACTTATGCTGTTGCTTTATCAAAAATCAAATTTATTTAATTTAAATATGAGTTCTTTATTACATTTTATTTTTCATTACCAAGAATCCATGTTATCTGAGTAACTTGTTTCTAGTTATTTGAGAATTTAAACTCTTGTCTGTGTCCTTAAATTACTTTAAAATTAAATCCTTTTTAATAGGACGATAATAAAATATCTACTGTAACTATTTCAATTCATTTGCTGAACATAAATCAGAACAAATGAAAATGGACCTTTAAATCTCAGGACCATTTACGTTTGTAAGCACTTAATAGAATAGATTTGATCCCTAGCAAGTCTAAAAAAAAGACTGGTAAAACGAGGATTCGTTGCAATTGCAGACTTTTGAAAATCCTTATAGCAGAAAGCTTCAAGCTGCCCTTTATAAATAACAGATGTAAACGGGACTAGATTATATGGCCTCTAACAGGCTGTGTCTAATATTTTATTACATTTTTTTAAACTTTTTGGTTTAATCTCTCCTCTGATGCTGGATCCTGAGAAAGCAATTGATTTTTTTTTTTAATTTGACTAAAATATTGAATTTACCAATGCTTGATTAAGCTGTATTACCTCTCATTGGCAGGTTGAAATAAATATTGTTTCCTATAGAAATATAAAGCTTGCTCATTAACTTAACATTAACGCTAAAATAATAATATTCAATTTGGTTCAGTGATTTCCTTATCATTAATAACCTTGATAACGTGACCAGAATTTAGAGGTAAATATTTTGAATTAAATACAAGATAACTTTAGAATCCTATAATAATTATTAACACAATTAGTTATTTATATCTCTCTGATCAGAATTAAAAAACTTAAGATATCTGTGGATTTATGATTTGATTTCTAAGTAGGCTTCATACTCCAGATAGTGTTTGCAAAGTATAAAATAGTGCTTGTTAGCTGACGTCATGTCCTACTTTCGACAAGAAATGTTCAATTCCATTCTATCATGTTCTTTTAATATTGATGTCATACTGATTCATTGCATACGATTTAAAATCAAAATTATTAAATTCATACCTCCAAAACAACTTTTTAAATACAAAATATATTTTAAACACTGTCTGTAATTTTCTTTTCTTTCTTTTTTTTTTTTTTTTTTTTTTAACTAACAGTACCTAATAAGAATATTTCAGTAGAATGTATTTTGTTCTAGGAATACGAGTAAAACCTTCTTCATGATCGGAAAAATGAATTTTCTTGTAGCCTATGTTCTACCTTGTCTCACAAATATAAAATTTCATTGACATCCTTCTTGGGTATTTTAAGAGATGAAATAACAAATATGTAGACTAATGGATGAATATATGTAGAGAAAGACAGAATATGCTAATTTTTATGACATTAGACTTAGAATGAACAAAAATAAAAACTATCTCTTCCAATTTAAAATTTCAGATAAACATTAGATTTGTATTTATATTTTTAGAATTGTTTTATATTCTTTTATTTTAAGGTTGGTGGTTTCGACGGCTCAACTGGCCTAAACAGTGCTGAAATGTTTGATCCGAGGGAACAAAAATGGACCATGATTGCCTCCATGTCAACTAGAAGGAGCAGTGTTGGAGTTGGAGTTGTAAATAATCTCCTTTATGCGGTATGTTCTCATTAAAATAATATGTAATATTCTTTTTTAAAATAGTAATAATTATTAATTTGAATTTCATGAATGGAAACTTCTTGATAATTGTGTGATAAGCAAATGGCTTCAAGGAATTCATTCAGAATACTAGCACTTGAGGCTTACAGAAGTGAAATAGCATACTTGGCACTTGGTGGGTAAAATGAGATATTTCATACAAATTTTTGTAACTTTTACTCCCTTGACAAAGTGTAAATGTGATGAGGTAATTCATATGGTAATGAATATTACCTTCTCACTGGTGGGACAATGTAATGCTGGTTTTTATGAGGGTGGGCTGTATAAATGTGGTTATATGTGATAGAACAGATAAGTCTATTGAAAAATGTTGCTTGATAATACATATAATATATAAGGAATTTATAGATTAATGGTTACAATATTGAATGGCGATGATGCTGAAGATGTTGAGCTTCTGCTCGTTATTCATTCCCCTTTTTCTCCTTATTTCTTCCATTTCTCTCTCCATCCATGGCCCCTCCCTTGCCACCCACCCTGGCTTGAATGCTGATTAGTTTGCCATTTTTTTGAGGCATATTAACAATCAAAAAATACTTCTTTTATGAACGAGTGTGCTCTCTCAAGAAAAGTAGACTGACTGCTCGTCTCTTTTTTTTCTTCTACCACTTTTGTTCTCTGCTAACAGCTGGTTTTTGTTCTTGGTAGTTCCCAGGACTGACATATAGATGGCAGCACCATGCGGGGGCCTCTTGAAAGGTAGAGAATATATGGTTTCTTTCGTCTGTTTCATTGAAGATGGAACACAAAGTAAAGGAAGTATTGTAATTGCAAATATTTCCCAGAAGAGAATTATCCTTTTTGACCCTCCCTGAGCCCATGTTACTAGTTTTGGCGTGATGTGTGTTGGTATGTACATATTTTGCATAAATGAAAAATAGATAGTCGTATGATGTTGACATTCCATATTTGGGATTGTTGTAAGACCTAGTTGAAATGGACAAATGGGAGGAAGAGTTTAGAGGAAGGTAAAAATAAAAGATCTCAAACTTCTCCAAATGTGTTAGAGATACGAAAAATTTGTATAGAACATTTTTTTGTTTATGATGAAAAGATCTATAAATTATGTTTTGTGGCATTTTTTGATCTGATGCATTGAAGTGAAGGTATCATGTATAACACAAATGAAATAATTTTAAATAAAATGCTATATTGTCAGGCTCTTTTGCTTAATCCATTCATATTTTATACCATTTGATGGTAGAAGGTGATATTTCAATGTATAACATTTTTCTGTATTTTCTATCTCTATGTCCTTTGTGTTACTACTAGCAAAAATTCATTACTTAATAGGAACACATGTTAATTCCAAATACTTAATTAGTTCTAATTTACAGTGTCTTACTTCCTAAAATTTGATTTTCTTTCTCTACACAATATCCTTAAAGTAAAAATTGTTTGCTGCCTCCCCTTCTTCTTCCCCCTTCTTCTGGCTAAATCATCTTAGCAGTTCATTTGTCTCATGATATCTACTACTAAGTCTATTAAGTGGAAATACTGTATAAAATATTTTTGACTTGTGTTTATTACAGGTTGGGGGCTATGATGGTGCTTCACGGCAGTGTTTGAACTCTGTAGAGTGTTATAACCCTGAGACTGATGAGTGGGCACCTGTTGCTGATATGGCTGCCAGAAGGAGTGGAGCTGGTTTGTGAAAATAATTCTTCATTAGAGTCCATTTTCTAAATAATTTATTATTAAATCCAAATTTCACGTGTCTTGTTATAAAAAAAAAAGAAATGTCTATCTTTAATATTTTAATGAAAATTTAAATTTAAAGCTCAGCAGTTGGTTTTAGTGGAATTCAAGTAGTCAAATTTATGCTCCCTGCTGAATTTTGGTTGTATTAGTGACCAAAATCATTCATCTAAGTAATTCCTAATGTTTTTCAGTGCTTGAGCTTATGTTGGTATAAGGGGGAATTTGATAATATTAGAGGATTCTATACTTATGTGTACAGTTTGATGTTTTTGGAAATAAAATACCCAAGAGCTCTTTATGTGAGTTTGTAGTAGGTGGGATGGTTTAATTCTTAGTAAAGAGTTTTGTAATATGTGTCCCTACAATTTTTCATAATGCCATAATATATTATTATTTTTATCTTACCAGTTTATTCTTAATTAATAATAACAGATTTGTTACATTTGAGCACTCGAGTTCTAAATTATAGTCAAAATCTGGTGGGCAATGAATGCCTTGAGGATGATAGAAAAGCAGAGTATAAAAGTTAGTGATTATACTCCTTACTGGTATCAGACAATAATTCACTCTTCATTATTCCATTAAGAATCGTGCAAGTGCTAAAACATTGGTGTAATAAAGCTCTTTTGAAAAGAATGTAGAATATTATTCCACAAATGTTGGTACATCCCATTAAACCTTAGTCATCTACCAAATATCAGTTTTGTTGTCATGTATTAACTCCCACTTTGTGCTACTAAGGCTAATTGGGACAGTTTACTCACCTCACCCTTTTTAGCCAGGATAGGATTATTTTATTTAATGATTTTGTCACTAAATCAATTCATGTTTTGAGAATTGAACTCATGACTCTTGGTTTACAAGTGAGATTAAGACCAATGCTTTAACTCATATGGCTAACCTATGCCCCGAAACAAAAGTTTTAGTTGTTATTTAAAAAAATTGAAAATAAAAATATGAGTAACTGATTCACTTGTCTCTTGGGAAATTTGCCTGTTATTGACGTACTATTTTTGGTTTTGTACTGCAGGTGTTGGTGTTCTCGATGGAATTCTGTATGCTGTCGGTGGGCATGATGGTCCTCTGGTTAGGAAATCTGTCGAAGCGTATGACCCTGACACTGGTAACTGGAATCCCGTTTCAGATATGGCAATGTGCAGAAGGAATGCAGGTACTTTAAAATTATGTTTAAGGGATAATTTCGATTAAATCATTTGTATATTTCTAATGAAGTAGACATTTTCAGCCAATTAAGAATTTCTATTGACAAATCTGTCAACATTAGTTGCTGAACGATGAGTACACATGCCATTTTCAATTGGAGAGTGCTATATTTTTGTACTAACGATAGAGTACTATCATAATTTGTTTTACAGAGTTGTTGTTGACCTTGTTTGAACCCATTTTAGCAGAATTCCCCTATGGGAAATCAACTATTAATATCGTACTGATTACACGATTTTCAAAAAATTTCCTCAAACGTCCATTGATCCTACCCATTAGATGATGAAAATGAGGTCCATTCAAAAGTGTATGTGCTCTGTGTCAATTTTTGTTTTATCATTATCAAACTTGATTTTTAAACATTTTTTATAAAAATGAAGTTCAAGTTTATTAACGGCTAAAACTGGACTAGTGGGAGGGGGAGAATTTCAAAAAACCTTAATATCTCCGTTACGCATCGGATTGAAAAATTTTATAGGACCAATCTTATTGCAAATGTAATTACTATAAATGTTGTTATGTACGTTTTTTCAGTATCTTGATTATTAACCGAGATATTTGCATTTTTAAGTTTTCGGCCATCAGTAAACCCCACTCCTATTCATGTCTTATTAACAATAAGCCGTTATATTATGAAGCACTTTATTTGAAGCCTAAATAATAAATATTGTTCTCATTGGGAAATCTGCTTAGTTAATGCAGCCCCTGGGTAATAGACTTTTTTAATTTGTCGATGACAGGTTTGATACATACTTTCTTTTTGTATTATTATAATCACCTTTGATTGTAATAATTAGACTGTCTAGTCCTTCACAAATTTTATTTAGCCTCTGACTCACCATGATGATAATCAGCTTTCTTGTTTGTTTGATTGTAGGAGTGGTTGCATTAAAAGGTCTTTTATACGTCGTTGGAGGAGATGATGGTACATCAAATCTATCGTCGGTCGAAGTCTACCATCCCAAGACGAACACATGGAGTATGCTGCCTTCAAGCATGAGCATCGGGCGGAGTTATGCGGGCGTCGCCATCATCGATAAAGTCTCCCATTCTACCTCGTGAAGTCTCCAAAACCAGATTTATTTTTGTTAAGAACAGATTTTCACCCACAGTTTTGTTTATTTTTGGTTTGACCCTTAGCTTATTTTATACATTTTGAGTATAATTTCACCATAAGTATAATTTTAATACTCTTTTTTTTATTTAAACTGCTTACTTTTTTATATAATGTTGAGTGATCGATGTTGCATTATCCAGCGCTTCAGGAAAACAAAGATGTACTGCATTAAATATTTATTTTTAACAACCAGTTTCACCACATCAGTGGCATATTCAGGTCTTAAAAAAAAAAAAAATGAAAAAACCTACAGGAATATTGCTTGAGAATCCAGTAGTTAACACGGCCCTGTCAGGTTACATTCAGTCTCTGATGTGGTTAAATAAAGATTTAATGCAGGAAGACTACACCTTTGTTTTCCTGAAGACTAATTTTTTGGTACACTCCAGTGATATTATTTATTCCATAATTTATTATTCATTTTTAATTGTTATTTTGGGGCGAACAAGCCAGTAATCCATAATTTAAATACGTTTAAATGTTTTAATGGATTTTAATGTGAAAGTTCCTAAATTTTTTTTTACATTCATTCATCTGATGAATTTTTGATATTAGTTCCATTTTTACGTTTGATTTTATAAATGTTATATTTCCTTTCGTAAGTAACAGTGTCGAAGTACACTACTTTCTTAAATAAAAATATAAAGGGATAAACGTTCTCATCTACATATGCTTTCATCAAAATTTTCTCAGGTATAATAACATAAGTTTACCTTTGAAAAATATATTTTTATAAATTACAATTCTATTGTTGAACCAATGACTGTTGTACTCTTAGTTAAATCAATTTGTTAAATATGTTATCGTAGTTTTGTAACATTTTTAGATCTAAGGCAATTAATTGAATAAAAACGATTAGAAAATGTTTCTAGAAAAAATGTGAACAAAGTAATACCATTACATTCATACTCTTTAGGCAATTCTATTGAGCTTTAACCGAAATGTAATTAGTTAATAAATGATTTGAAATATGCCTGTTTTTTTATTTAGTAATTACTTTCTCTTTACCCAATTTCCAGCTATTTATAACTGCCAAATTTAATGTTGAAGTTATAATCATGGTGTGATTGATAAATTGCTTCAGATATCCATTGATACTGCCTAGCATATGACAAAATGAGATCTATTTTAATGTACTAAGATTTGCGTCGAATGTTGTAACTGTCACAATTTTTGTTTGATGGATTAGGGGGTAGGAGGGGTTTAGGGGGATAATTTAGAAAAATCTCCATTATAGATAAACTGAAAAATTATATAGAACCAATCTTATTGCAGGAGTAATTGCCAATAAATATTGTTCTATACATGTTTTATATATCTTGTTTATTAACTAAGATATTTGCATTTTTTAGTATTCAGCTTTGTCATATTAACGATAGGCTGTTTTATCATTAAACACTTTATCTGAAGCTTAAATATCGAATTTCATTGAACTTTCAGAGACCCTCACATATTTTTAGTCTGACATCACCCTTTAAGATTTTATTATTATTTATTAGCATCCACTTTTTGCAACTAAGGCTAATTGGGATGGGTTATCTACAGGCTATCACTCTTTTCTAGCAAGGGTGGGACTAAGGATTTTATTTAATGAATTTCGTTACTAAATAAACTCCTATTCCCCAGCCGGGAACCGAACTCGCCACTCTAGGTTTACCATATGAGATTAAGGTCAATGCTTTAACTCGCATGGCTAACCTGAGACCCCATTTAAGATTTGATATTATAAAATCCATGAATTTTATTTAATCAACACCACACTCAATATTTAACCATCAAAGAAAACTACAAATTACATTAGGTAATGTCTGAAATCAGGCTTGGTGGTGTGGAGTTTAAGGAAGGAAATAACTGAATATTTGAAACATTTGGATATGTCAGATCGAACAATTTTATATTACCTATGTTAATGGAATTTTAGTTTCTTGCTACTATTGTTTTATAGATGTTTTCTCTGGCTCGAATATTAATAGTTTTTGTATATTTTTAGTTGTATAGGTTTCAGTCTTTCAAAAATGCCTACTTCTTTAAATCCCACCTAAGTCCCTAAACATCTTGAATCCAACAAACATTTCAATTCCTGTATACATAAGCCTTTTCACTGTGGAGGAATAGATAAGATGAGTTCATAAGCTTATCATATTCCAGTTCATGGGAAATCTGCTTAGTTCACACAGCAGCTGCGTGGCAGCCTTTTTTTTATCTGGCTTACATGGGGGATAGGTTGGTATTACTTCCAGCTACTTCTTGATTATATATAGTATGTAGATTTATCTATTGTTAAACATCACGAGGGAAATCTGCTTAGTTTACGCAGCCCCTGTGTGACGGACTTTTTAAGTCTTCCCTTAGAGAATATTTAAATTAAATATTTAATTAATAAATCAATTATCCGGTCAGAATGAATTGAAGTCTGTAAAAGGAGTAAAATGCAAAATATTAAGTGTAATAATGTATTAGATCGTAAAGTTTTAGATAACCAATTGTTATTTTAAAAATGCATCTCCTAATTATATATTAATGAAACTGTTTGTATTTTTTGGCTTTCAGCTTCCATTAAATCTCTACTGAGACTATTTTTCCTTAAAGCTATTTTATTGGTAAATATCTTGTGTTTAACTTAAATTTTGTCTTTTAAATAGTTTCTTCCTGAGAGAGAAATCGAATGATGATGTCATCAGTGTCTCATTCCAACCAAGGGGGAAATCGGTTTTGCACTTTCTCTGAAACTGATTCGATTGATTGCATTGTCTAAGCAGTTTAACAATAAGGATTAATGAGAATTAATAACATTAAATAGACATTTATTCCGTATAAATTTATAATCAACAACATCAAATAACATTTTGATTAGAATATAAATGTATACTTTACCTCATCATGTATATATTATTGATAAATATAGATTCTTGTAAAATATACATATTATTATTTTTAAAAAACTTAAGAACAAGTTATACTTATTAACACACAAAAAAACACAGCCTAACAATAAAGCCTCTAGTATTGATGAAATTGGGTCGTATGAAGGTAACATATTACTTAATTATATTAATTAGCTCTACCTTCAATTAAAATCTTAAGTAGTACTGACAATTTTTTTTTTCATTAGTTTTCCTAAAGGCTAACCAAAACTTTTTATTTTATAATTATTCTTTTTTTTAATATTTTACCATTCTATCAGCTTATAAATACAATCCATTGGCACTTAAGAATACTTATATTCATTTAGATAATTACTTAAGCTATTAAAGTGTATATTTACAAAACATTAAGAAAAGCTCATTTTATTAGAAAGACGAAATTATCTTACATTTGACTGAATCCATTGATGCTATCTATTTTATTTTAAAATAGTGTTTACTTCAAAGCCCATTTATATTTGATCAACTTGATAAAAGATTCCTGTTTATTATTATAAAATGATATAGAACAAAAAGAATGCTTATATTTTAAATTCTCAATCATTTTAACAAACCTCTCTTGGTTTCTTTAAGGCTCTCATTACTTCTGAAACTAAATGAATTTATTTCGGATCCATCTTATATGTTCTGTAGATTTTCTTAAATTTTACACTTCCTTATGTTATATTCTAAGCAACAGTTAACTTTTTATTAACACTTTCACTGCCAGCTCCGTAGCGTATACGGAAGCGTGAGTTTCACTCTGTGTGCTGGCTCCGTAGATGCTACAGAGCAAGTATAACTCCAGACCATTGTTTCTCCCCACACAAAGAAAGGGCTTGAAATTTACAGTGGCACTCAGTTAAACACCGGAGATTAAAAGAGAACCATTGGTTTTAACAAATCTGTTCAGGAACTATTTTTCCCTTTTTTTAAAAGCTCTTAGCTCACCGTTTATGTAAAAAAAACAAAGTGGCACACGGTTAAATTTTTTGAAAATCTGGTGGCAGTGAAAGTGTTAATAAATATAATTCTTTATCCTTTCAATGAGCTAGGTTCAGGAAAAGATCCAAGAGCTAGTGGCTATTTAAACCGTAAACTAGTGGCTGTTTAACCAGATTAAGATAAGAAATCAGTTTTTTTGAGAATTACATCAAATGTACGGACATTCAACAAATCAACTTTCGTCCTAAGTCAAGAGGCCAGTACTAGCTCCATATGATCATATCCCCCAAATGATTCCTGGCAAATTCTAACTTATTATTTTTCAACTTTGCACTAAATAATAGAAAGTATTCTCCATGTTTCATTATTTTATTTGTGGTTGCATTCAAACCATTTTAGAAATTAATTTTATAATAAAACTTGTAAATAAATGTTTATATACATTTATAGTTAGTTTTATAAATGACAGTTGATAAATATACTTTTTTTTTCTATGCCATACCATAAAAGAACATTAACCATACTGTGTGGTTTGAAATGAACAATTTCATTCAAACTACAATGAAGGATTACACAAAAATTCAACCTTTTGTTTTTTAAAAAGCCAACAATCAACCTTTTAAGTTAAAAAAATAACTTTGTTTAACTACTAAGTTCTCAAATGCATGTTATAAGAAGAAATCACGATTAATCAAGAATGTGAAGATCTACAAATCAAGTTTTTATTTAATTAATCTAAAACCAAGAGCTGATGACTCCAAATGAAGTGACAAAGTTCAATTAGTTGTCCCTAGTAATATTCACAATCATTTCATTTTATGTTTTTGCTTATATTATCTACATCATTATAATAAACAGTACATTTGAGAGGAGATAGTCAGAAATCAATCAGAACACATTCACACAGGTTAATTGTACTACAGAGTAAACAAATTGTTTCAAGCACTATTATAATTATTCAAACCTCGTGAAATTCCTTTAATAGTAATGCAAATTGAAATTACTTTTATTTTTTTTTTTTTTAGGAAATTCAGAGATTCTATATTGTCCAATAATTATCTTTCTGAAATTCATTTGTCTTAAGTTTCTATATCTACTTCAGTAAAACATAATAAATAAGTGGGGTGGGGGTTAATATGAGCCTCATGCTCTTGATGTGTTTGTTGTCAAGAATGTAAATTAAGTAAATCATTCATTAATAAAAGAATTCGTAATCTCCTGTGGTTTAGTTGTTTTTTTGACTTCCTATCTATATCCTACACTGTACTTTCTAATCATATATTATAGCTAATTACTCCAATAAGTCTAAAAATATTTAAGTATTAGTATTTAAATTACAATAACATCTTTGATAAATTGTTATATAACAAATTTACATAACAAACAGTTAAGTATTTATTTAAAAAACAAAATATTACTGAGTTAAGTACAAATTGTATGTGCGTTAAATCTGTCAGCTTTTATGTTTTATGAAGCCTTGATTGATTGTCAAAAGTGCATCATAGGTTTTTCACTTTATATCAGAAATTTATATTTAAAAGTATATTGTTAAGTACTTTATGAAAGACAGTTAGTCAAACATTATGTCTCATCTTTCTCCATTACATTTGTTCAGGAGACTGAGTATTTGTTTCATGCTCAGTTTTATGGTCAGCAAGATAAGCGATTTCCTCGCCTTCAAGTGCTGGCCTAAGATGCTGAGAAAGAACATCCAATGTTGGTTGAATTTCTTCTTCTTTCTGTAAAAATCAGACAGCAACAATTATTAATTAAAAAAAACATAATGAGAGTTTTTAAAATAATATTGAAATAGTAAACTCAGGATAAATGAATTTATATGTATTCTGGATTAGAAACCAGTTGTTGATAGGCTGAAGATGAAAAATATATTTCAATCAGTTAGTGAACTTGCATTATAAAAGAAAATGTTCACAATTTCAGCAGAAATTAAATATTAAAATTTTTCAATAAAACATAGCTATTCACATTTGAAAATTATTATTTATTAACATCCACTTTTTGCTACTATGGCTAATTGGGATGGGTTATCTACAGGTTACTGCCCTTTAATAGCCAGGGTGGGACTAAGGATTAAATTCAATGAACTAGTCACTATATAAATTCCTATTACCAGGTGGGAATCAAACTCTCCACTCTAGGTTAACCATGTGAGATTAAGGTTAACGCTTTAACTCACATGGCTAACCTGAGCCTCCATTTGAAAAATACATTCACTCTTGCAAATAAAATTAATAAACATAAATAACTCAACTGAGGGAGGCCATCATAACTGCCATTTGGAACATTACCAGTTATAGTAATATTCAAAACCATATATGCGTCAATAGAGATGTACTAAGCCCCTTGATCAAGATTGACTCCAGTATTCTTTTTATTTTATGGTATTGAGAACCATCATCACTCCTGACCCCTGACTTTAATATTGTTTGAGCCATTGGCAAGATCACACAAAAGACTATCTTCAGTTAAAATTGATCTTTAGTTTTACATGAAATGCTTATATATTGAGTTTGTTAATGATGGAAAAAAAAAAAAACTGTGACCTCTAGAGCAGTAACAGACAAGTATATATGTATGTGCACACGCACAAACGTTTTGAAAGGACCATATTTTTATCATCTACTAAGTAAGA
The DNA here is from genome assembly GCA_019009955.1 of Riptortus pedestris. Taxonomy (NCBI): domain Eukaryota; kingdom Metazoa; phylum Arthropoda; class Insecta; order Hemiptera; family Alydidae; genus Riptortus; species Riptortus pedestris. The sequence continues at coordinate 128,314,647 of CM032232.1, read as the reverse complement.
GGGATGGACATTTCAAGACATTTTTCGAAAATGGCTTCATGAGAAGAACCTCAATAGCTGAAGGGAAATCTACTGAAAATGATCAACGACATCCAAATCCCAAGTGACTACTAAAAATTATTTAATACAATTTCTAAATTTATATTGTACTCAAAAAATTTAATCAATCCAATAATTTTTGATCCACACAAAAAAGGCAATTTCTATTGGAGTCAATATATAAATTAAAACATTATTCATTCATAAAGTTATTTTGGATTTTTAAATAATAAGTAATAAATATGAAGCTTAGGCATTGGTAAGAGTTATATTTATTACACATGCAATAATGTTAAATATTTTAGGTAATGCTACTAAACATAAGAAGTACAAAACAATTAATAGAATATTTTGTTCTAACAATAAAATTAATTGTCTTGATATCTGAAAGTAAAATATAAAATGGAGGACAAAGCCGCCTCCTAACAGTACTGACTTGTATCTTACAAACTAATTTTAAACCTATTGACACCTCTTTGACAAGTCAGGAATAAGAGACTGTTGGAGACTTCGGCCCTCCACATAAGAACTTGGTAGGAGGTTATATATATTCAAATATCATACAGCAGCCTGAAATGGCGAGAGTCTGCTGATTTTGCTTTATCTCATATAGGTATTTTAAATATTATACCAACATACAAATGCATTTATATATACTATTTAGCTGAATAATTAGTTTTAACAAAGAAGGACATTTCATATTTGTTTTTATTTTTAATCCTATTCTAAACAACCATTCATATGTCAATTTTAAAGGTTATCACAGAAAAGATTCAACCACATGTGACCACACCTATTATACTAAGCCCAAATATTATTTAAATTATAACTGACATTGCAATAAACAACTTAACAGAAGTTAGAGTAAACTTTTGATTTCCTTTCCTATTGTGAGGTCAGCAGTGGACTAGTGAGAATGGTCTAGATTTCAATAATGAACATGGCAGGACTGGACTCCAAGTTAATTTTATTTGGCTACAGGGCTTTTAAGTTGAAGTTTTATCTATCTCCTCTGGGTCAATTCAACATCCTGAGGTAATTGAATAAAGTAGCAATCAGTCTCCCATGACAATGTGGAATGGGTTCCAACAAGCTGATTACTTCCCCTCGTGTAGCCAGACCTTGGCTATAACTAATTATCCTATTGTCTATCAAACTATTCCTATACATTCTTCTACTTCTAACAGTATGTCAATAACTTGAGTTGTAATCACTCCAAGTATTACTAATAACTGTGAGAAAAACTGTTCCTCATTTTTTACTTATTGATAAAAAGTGCATCAACAGGTTTGAGTAGTCACAGTAAATAAACTGTCACAAGAAGTCTAAGTATCACAAGAAATATTAAATTAAATTTCTTATTATTACATGGCTCAGGTTAGCCATGTGAGTTAAAGCATTGGCCTTAATCTCACGTGGTAAACCTAGAGTGGTCAGTTCGTTTCCAGCCAGAGCTATAGGAATTTATGTAGTGACTAACTCATTAAATAAAATCCTTAGTCCCATCCTAGCTAGAACAGAGTGATAACCTGTAGGATAACACATCCCAATCAGCCATACTAGCCAATAGTGGATGTTAATAAATAATAATCATAATAATTTATTATTTCAATAGCATTTTTGTTATACTAAAATACTTGCCTTTGGGTGTTGATGATGCCTGTGGTGGTGATGGTTGGTCTCCATTCTGGATAAGAATGCTCTTAGTTTTCCAAGATCAACTTTCACCTGGTCTTCCTCACCTTCCTGCTAAAGACAAACAGGAAAAAAAGTCAATATAAGTATATGTATATATATATATATTTTTGCTTCCTCCTAACAATACCCAGTAATGCAATATCTAAGCAATAAATAAAATCTTACTTTAATAAATCACAGTATATTATACTACATGTCCATTGCATTTTTACATATCGCATGCATCTCAATATTTTTTATTTTCTAAATATTTAAAATGAAAAAGAGTAGTGTGAGTTAAAAAAATTAAATAAAAAAGATAAGAAAATTAGTAGAAAATGAATATTTGCATTCGTAAGCTGTCTTATCAATCACATTATATAAGCCTTCATCAAATAGACAATGCCATTATTTCTTAAGAATAGTTCAGCCCCTTTTGTTGCCCATTGTCTGTTACATGATATTCCATTCATCTGTAATAAGGATAGTCATATAGTAAGTGACTATGTATTCTTAGATAAATTTGCATGTACAAGTCATCCTGTATCTTAGTTTGAATCCATACAATTACAAATTAATACATCCATGGCCTATAAGTTGTAATGACATTTAAAACCTATCATCATTCACTACTTTAGTAAGTGGGGTTTTAGTTTTGCATATAAAATGTTTAATTTTTTTTTATTCTTTATATTGGACTTAAAATGTCGACATTCATCACTATATACACATATTACACACACGCACATACACACTTTATTAATTAAACTTTTGAACCAAATTTAATTTATTAAATAGTGCATGATAAATTCTAAAGGACCCTAATAACTGTGAAAAGATAATATCTGTAACTGATAAGGAGTGGCCAATATTTTCGGCATTCATTCAACTTGTCATACTTTTGAACAAACTTCAAACTTTAATGTTTTAGTTTTTCTTTCACCCTTCATTGCCATAAACAAAAAAGAGCTCATCGCTGTAAAATAAGACTCAATAAATGAATGAATAAAGTAAATTTTAATAGTTTTTTTTTTTAGTCCTCCTAAAACTATTAATAAAATATCTAATGTTTCTACTGCAATGATTATTAAATATTGTCTGTGCATTCATAATTTCCGAATTAAAAAAATGGCTAAGAACTAACTTAGAATCACATTTTAAAAATATTCATAATAGCAAGCATACCTGGATGTCATCTAGCGCAGCATCATCACCAGAAATCTGTGATATTAGATCATGAACTTCACCCATCCCGTCTCCTTCTTCGCTTAGCATCTTCAGCAGTAGACTAAGCCTACAAATCATACAAGTTTAAATGTAAATGAATAAATAGGGGCATTCTTGTATAAAGTGTATCAAGGAAATAAAAAATTTCATATTGAGATTATACTCTTGTTTAATTAATGCAGTAAACAGAGGATCAAATTGACCTATTCCATTACATTAGTTGAGATATAGTGTGATTCGGGTACAGAATGAGTTTTTAATTTTACTGAATACCTTTCAACAGATGTGGATATCTATTGCTGAGATATATAATCGAATAACTAGTCCAAGTTGTAAATTAAGTTTCTTAAAGATGCAGTTAAACTTTATTTATTGTGACAGATATACTCGTAAACAGGTAGAAATCATTAAATACCAACAATGATGCTGTACAAGTCATTAGCAGATCAGTGATGATCATGTTCCTATTGCTGTAATTTTACTGATAGTTCCTTCAAATAAATGTTGGAAGAAAGAAACTGTATGTGGCAAGTATGAATGATGTCACTTATTCATGATAAAAATGTGAGAGTAAAATAGGACAGATGAAGTAGAAAACACTTGTTTAAAACGGATATAAAATAGTAAGTTTGGATTTTCAACCTTAGCATTGGAACTGTATATATACATTTTTCATCCCGAAGTGTCCAATCCTCTAAATATCAAACACTTTTTTCCTTTCTTTTTAAACTCCTATCATTGAATCCATTGACTAGGACATAGCTGGTTTTATTTTATTGAGGGAAAACTGGAGATAACATAAGTGGACGTTTCCATGCAGCTAATACCTATCATTACACAATCAATACATGCTACTGAGAAATGATTTTCTAACAGTTTTAGCCTCAAGCAAATGGACCTCTTAAGCCTTTTTATTTCAGATGCTTGTTTTGAGGCAACCTTCATTTAAGTATTTCATGAAAAAATGTTCATGGAAACAGCAAAAAAGGTATTGCATTTAAGGGGTTATTGCACGGTCAGTACATATTAAGAATTCCTCAATATATATTTTATTCAAGAGGCAGGGATTTATTCTCTATGTAAATTATATGATTACCTGTGATAAGGTGTCAAAATTAGTGTTTTGGCTCATTTGTGAAAGTGTGATAAGGGTTTAAAAATATAATAAACCATGTAGGAATCCCTTAAAAAACATGTGTACTATCTCTGAGACTAGGAAAGACAAAATAATATCTTATTATTTTGTGTGACCTGCTTGCAACAATAAAATTACCTCTCACTATGTTTGAGTTTGCCATGTGATGTCGAGTTTGCCCGATGTAATAGCCCAAGGAGCTGAGGTACATCAGCAGGTGATCCACCCTCCTCCCCAGGCCTGCCTTCTGGAGGAGCGGGACAAGACAAGCACGAGCAGTCCTCAATCACCTCAACCTTCTTTGTCATCTCTACTTCATTCTCACACGAGAGCTTTACCTACAAAATATAAATTGTAATTAATGTAAAACAAAAAATATATTTTTTGTAGAGGCAGTGGTAGCACAAAATATTTCTTAAGAAATGAAAATTTAAACACAGTTCCATAAAAAGTTTTTATTAAAAAAGCTGGCATTTGCTTTAGTAACAAAACATCTTCGGGTCTGAGTTTCTTATGGTCTACTTTGAAAGTGCAATTTCACAAAAATTTGTTCACAATCAATAACTGCACGTTATAAAAAGTGTGATATGAACGTTATTATGGAGCTTAAGGAAAACAGAACTCATGATGTCTTTGCTAATATGATAAAGTAGTGTCTCTATTTAAAGACTTTCTGTGGATATGGAAATAATTTTCAATATTTCTAATAGTTTTAATGTGTTTTTTTTATGAATAAATAAAAGACTATGTTTAACTCTCAGGTTTTAACTATTTCCTACGGCTAATAACAATGATTTCTCAGTAAAATGACGCTGCCACAAAATAAGAATTATCTGTTTTTAAAGAATAATTAAAATAATAAAATAAAACAGGTTATAAATTTTAGGAACTAATTTTATGGGTCTGAAGGTTTATTTCAACAAGAAAGCGACATTTATTATTTCTATATTTTTAAACAGTGCAGAATTTAGTTCATTTTATGTAAACAAAATGGGATCTGTGTGGTCCTGCACTTGCCTAATGGATATACAATCAAGAAGAAAAGTATAGCTAATTTGTGGAGAGCTGTTTACGTGGAATATTTATTTCCAGTTGGTTCCAAATGATGGATGGCTCTCTGGGGCAAATGGGCAAACACTACAGAAAAAGTATACAATTTTGTTCAACCATGACATTTTCCTCATAAAAGGCGATTTGTTTAGAGAAAGCAGGATATTTTTTTTTTTTTTTTTTTTGAGTTCTTATGGTTTGTTAAGAGTTTATAATGATTCAGAAAAAAGTAAAGCTACACTATATGCTTTTCCTATTTGTTATTAAATTATTTTCTATTTGGAAAAATGTATAACAATCCTTAGCACTAGCTCTTAACTGTTTAATATTTAAATCAAAAATTAAATTTTTAATGAGGAAATGGTGATGCCAACTTTTTTTTTTTTGAGTCAGCTATGTACCTTATAATTGGGCAAACAGTATAAATAAAGGTATTGTGTACTGTTGTATCACTGAGGTAAAAGCTGAAAAAATAAAATCCTCCACAGTATTTATTTAAATTTTTATTTAGAGCCCCACAATAATCAGTGAATTGCTCTGGAAAATGTCACGAAATGTAAACTAACATAATAAAATTAAAAAAACGATGAAACTAAAGGCAACATACAAAAATAACTCTACAATAAAACTAAGCAAAATATTAACTGGATTAAGTGAAATGAAACAGTCAATTCAAATTATTTATAAATAAAGAATTTAGGGTTAAATAAATTTTAAATATTACCAATTATATTCAACAGGGAAGTAATTAAACATATTAACAATGAACAAATAAATAGATGAACTGAAAAAATAAAAATGTTAAAGTTAAATTAAAAATGTATCACTTGTTATGATTTTTGAATAAAAGTGTATAAAAAATGTCTTAAAATATTAGAAAATAGTTTCTATATATGGACTTTCCTATGTCATTAGTTCTTTCAAATCATGTGGTATGTGTAAGTGATGGCATTGTTAGCAGTCAGTCAGTATATGTTTAATATTATGAGGTACATTACAATATTGAATAATCAGTTTGTGTTGTTTGTTCATCAAGTATGAGTGTGTTAGAAGAGTATGTCCAATGCCATTTTTTGTAACCTCATAAGTATGACTTTGTCTCGTCTTGTTTTAAGTTTGTAGTGACACAGTTTTACTGAATAATTCTTTCATAGAAGACACAAATCTTAAAATTAAGTTTGTTTAAGCTTTCTAATTCCTTCTATATGATGCTCACATTTTTCCAGGATACAGAACTTGGCTGGCAAGAGTCACAGTAAGGCAGGACTTCTCCTGGAGCTGTCGGCTCAGTCCGAGGTATGGAGTAAGAGAAACAAGCTCCAACGCAGACATTGTTATCCACTTCGATCTGGGCACATCCTGGATGGCCAACCACCTGCTTTATCGGTGTAGTCTTGCACCAAGAATGCTTCTCAGGATATAGCACTATATTATGCACCTGGAAAAAAAAGAACACTTTCTCATTTTGAAAAATTAAGCATTGACTATTAAAACTCTGTCAACAATTGAATTCAAAGTTTGCGGTCTCTGAGAAATATTATTTCTATAAACTCTTGTCATTTGAGCTATAAAATTTGTACTATTCTCATATGAAGTCCAGCATTTTTATTCACTCTGTTTGAAGTAATCTTTTGCTCATAGCAAATTCACTAGCATATATGCATACATTGCTGATTGACTTAGAGAATTATTATATTAGAAGTATAAATAATAACAATTAGCAATGTCACTAGAAACTAAGACCCTCCTTGCCATGTATTAACATTGGATAATTCTGCAAAGTTACTTATAATATAGCCAGAATAAAACGGACTGTCCATGCAGTTTTCAAACATATTGGAAAAATTTCAGGTTTATGGTCTAGAATCTGTAACCTCTCCAGAACACTTAAGAAGTGTATAGCATACACATATATTGTACAGCGTACAATACTTCATCATTTTAAAATAATAACAAAATTAATAAATATAAAAAATACAAGTTAAATAATAAAAACCACAGTTAACACACTATATTTAGATAAACACAAGATAACTATATTAGTCATCTCATGGAGCAAGGAAAGAGCCACTCAACTAGGAAGGAAAAAGCCCTTCCATTTGAGCCAAAATCTCTTAATATAAATGCCCAGCTTTGATATACTGAAGAGAGATAACAATTGCTAATTAGCTGCTTATTTTTATTTATAGTATATGCATATGTGTATATATAAAAGAGTACCTCCATAATTATTTTACACGCACACAAATATTAGTATATAAGGCTCGACAAGATTAAGATAGTCATGCAGAAATTCTGAAGTTGTGAAAACAAGTAGCTAGTGTGTACTGGTTCAAAAATTTCATTACTATAGAAATAATGACGCTTTCATTACTTAAAGTATTTAATCACAAGAATTGAGCTATTTTGAATATTTTTTTTGTATTGAATGATCTGGTACTTGTACCTGTCACCAGGCTATCTATCAACTAAGTCACAAATATAAGTATTGACCTATTCAAATATTATTCTCTATAAGCCGGCATCCACCAAATGCACCATGTGAAGACTAGTTATTCATTTACTAAACATACTTAGCTAAAGAAGAACATTTCTACAACATAAATACACTATAATAATTTAAATACTTTTTATATTTAATTTAAAAATAATTGAAACTCCTGAGAGTTGAACCTGGATATGCATAGTAGTGGTGAAAAAACTTTTTCCTTTCACTGAATTATTATAGAGTTAGAAATTCATCTTCCAAATCACAAGCTACCTATTTATAAAATTACATATAAAGTTGTGCTCACCTTGTGCTCTCTGTGACCTGCAACTACAGTTGTCAGAAAAGCACAAATCGCCCCTTGCAAAATGTGCATCATCTTTCCTAGACAAATAAAAGAGAACGTTAGAAAATTAATCACAACTTCAAAATAATTCGTTTTATGTGCAGCTTTATTAGTTAAAAAATTCGATTTTATAAGACAGCCTTTTAATAGCATATAATACTTAAATTTCATATCTTCTATACAGAAAGACTATTCAGAGACCACCTACATAAGTGGTTTATAGACCTAACTAATACGTGACGAAAACAATTTAATAGCATAAAACTTACGGTCAACGGCAGGGGGTTGATTTCCTTATAGTGTCTACAACTACGGAAACATATAAATTAATAAAGAAGATCAATTAAAGAAATTAATTTGTTTACCTCCCAGTAACTGTAGGATCGAACTGAAAATGTGTACACACGTTCAGCGTGTTCTTGTGTCTTTCCTGTTTAATATTTATTAGGCTGATAACCGGAAGCACTTTAAATAGATTAGTAATTAAGAGAAAGTCAAAGGTTATCCTGAATATTTCAGGAATTAATAAAGATAAAATATTAAAATTTACGCTAATGATTAATTTCAATTTCTCAAAACCGAATATCAGATTAAATATTGACACAGATTAAATTATGGCTAATCACTCCCTCCTCATAAAAGGCAGGATGTCAGTAAAATGTAAATTCTTTTAATCTGAAGTCGCGGTTTTTTTTAGAGTCCTTCGTAGAATACTAAAATATTTTTATTACGTCCTTTGGCACCAATAATTTTATTACGCAAGAGTCTTAAAACAATATCTATCAAAAAAATTACGAAATGTAGGTTCAGTGTATGGTTAAACTTAAGTAATAGATGCATAGTTATGTGTGTTCTATTTCATAAATATAGCCCCCCTCACTCCTCGATTTTTTACAGACCTAAATAATCCTTGGTGAAAGTGCATTTTAGTCCCCCCCCCTTGATGGCGCACGATGATGACGGCGGTCATCTTGTTTTTCTAACACCGAGGGTGGGGGTTTTGTTTTTCTTACTCTATCTTTTTTATCACTTTAAAATGTCCAAAATACGCCATCGGCGGTTAAAACCAGGGGGGGAAGGGAAGGGGGAGGGGGGGGGGGGGTAATGCAATTTCGAATAAAATTAAACTAAACTCACAGTCTAGTTGCTATTACCAATATTATTATAACAGGACAAACAGGGCGAAATTTTAACGGCTGAAATCGGACAGGAGGTAGGGGGGTTTAGAGGGGGAATTTCGAAGAATCTCCGTTATAATACGTCAGATCGAAGAAGTGTATAAAACAAATCCTATTGCAAATTAAATGTTCCACAAATGTTGCTATATACGTTTTTTCGCTGTCTTGGATATTAACCGAGGTATTTGAATTTATTTTAGTTTTCAGCCTTCAGTAAAACCCCACTCCTACTCAGGTCATATCAACAAAGCTAATGAGTTGATTGATGATATAAGGTATTATATCACGAAATACATTATTTGAAGCTTAAATACCAAATATTGTTCTCATTGAACTTTCAATTTTTGAGATAAATACAAATATGTGGATCACTTGGGAAATCTGTTTAGTTAACGCAGTCCATGCGTGACGGATTTTTTCTCTATACATGGATAGAATCGACGGTCACTTGAAGACATTTTTTGAAAGTCGCGCCATGAGTATAACGTCAATAACTGATTTCCTTTAAAGGAAACCTGCTGAAATGGTTCCAGCAAGTGACTCAAAACTCGGGTTCAAATAAACACGTTTCAGCAGATTTCCCTTAATGGAAATTAGCTATTCAGGTAGTACTCATGATGTGATTTTCGAAAACTTTAATCAAATAACAATCGATCCTACATAGGAGATGACGAGAATGAAGTCCATTCAAAATTTTAATTCTTCTGTGTAATGTCTACTTTTTATTTGTTAAAAACTAAATTTTCTGTTCATTAGTTTATATAAATACAATTGCATGATGATATAATATTGAAAACACTGTATGAGATAAGCCCGAATCATTAGACTCTCGGTATGGCGGACCGCTGAAAGGTGATGGTACATATACTCCCTACCCCTCGACCCACGTGTGGAGGGCCGATGTCTCCAACAGTTTGCAAATTCCTGACTTGTCAAAGGGGTGTCATTAGGTTTAAGAGTAGTCCGTAAGATACAAGTTCAGTACTGTTAGGAGGCGGCTTTGTCCTCCATTTTATATTTTTATTTCACATATCAAGAATCATTAATTTCATTGATAAAACAGAATATTTTACTAATTGTTTTGCACACTACTATTACTTTAAATATTTCAACGTTATTATATGCTAAATAAATATGCACTTTAACTACTTACAATTTAAAAATCCAAATTAACTTTATTAATGCATAATGTCTTAATTTAAATATTTATTTCAACAGAAATTACACTCCCCCTCGCCGCCTTTTTTGAGCATGAAAAATAAGTGCTTTGATACAATTGTTCGGCTAAAGTGAAATTAAGAAATTGGAATTAATTTACACAGTCAATTTTTCTTCAGGGAAATCAGCTATTGAGGTTGTACTCAAGATACACTTTTCGAAAAACGTCTTCAAATGCCCATCGATTCTACACAGGAGATGACGAGAATGAGCTCTGTACAAAATCATACACACAAACACGCACGCACGCACGCACGCACGCACACACACACACACACACACACACACACACACACACACACACACACACTATATTGCCTCTTATAACTCTGGTGGTCTTAATATATATTTGATCGTTACCAAAATATATAAGCGTTTTATGTAAAACTAAAGATCAAGTTTATTGGCACCAGAAATCGGGAAGGGAAAATGGGGGGGGGGGAATTTAGCGGAGAAAGGAAATGAAAATTCAGAATATATCCTATTTTTTGAGTAGCATGAACAATTGAAATTAAAATATAATATAATATAAGGGTAATTTCTATAGAAATAAATATTTAGGTTAAAACATTTTTCATTAATTTCGATTTTTAAATTGTAGTAGTAAAATTATAAGGCTGACAATTAGCAAATGCAAATATCTAGGTTAATATTTGAGATAGACAAAAGGTGAACAGAACAATATTTGTAGAACAGTTAATTTTCAATAAGATTTGTTTTGTACACCTTTTCGATCCGACATATAATAACGAAGATATTTCAAATTTTCAAAATCCACTTTTCCCTCTGTCCGATTTCAGCCATTAACGAACTTGATCTTTATTTTTGCATAAAACGTTTCAATATTTAGTTTGGTAAGAACCAAACAAAAATTAGGACCGCTAGAGTGTTTACTTACAAATATATATTTAATTTTGAAAGGATCTCATTTTCGTCATCTCCTGGGTAGGATTCATGGACATTTGAGAAAATGTTTCGTCATGAGGACGACATCAATTGTTCATTTCCCTTAAAGGACATTTGCTAAAAATGGAGAAATGATGAGGACAGATCAGTGGTGTGTCCAACACAAAGAAAATCAGCTTAGTTTACTCACCATCTGCGTGGCAGGTGATTTTAATTTTATTTGTCAAAAATCCCCCTCATTAGCACAACCTGAACTACAGAATTCCCTTAAAAGAAATTTCATGGTTACAGAACTCTTGTGCGACTAATGACAGAAGATTAAAAATTGTATTCACAACTAGTGTGAGCATTGATGGCCTTGAGACTTCAGGAATTACATATGCTCAGACAACTCCACTGATGAAGTACGCGGCGCCTGCGGACGTACGAATGGGAATATGATAAAGCAGAATCGCTCCGAGAGAGAGAAAAAAGAAGAAAATAAAAGCGAAGTACAGGCAGACACCGAGCTACTCCTGGAGTACAACCTGCGAGTGTGGGGGGGGCTCTCGGTGGAACCGGTCCATTGGAGGCAAATCAGAAGGTAATCAGATACAAATTGGTAGCCCTGATGGATTTTAGTGGGTGGCGCAACTGGGAGGCGCCAAGTGGCGCTGTATCTTGCTCCTTTTGCTAGGCGCACGTGCCCTACCGAGCCTCGTAAAGATGCCACCTCCCGCAGTGCGCATGCCCGTCTCCTCTACTAATGGCTGATAACTCTCGTTTCTTTCTTTATTTTTCTTCTTTTTTTTTGACATTACTCGTCTGTTGTACGATTTTTGTTTTTATTTTGTATTTTCAACTCTGGGTACTAAAACTCAGGCAAGTTAAAACGGAGTGCACAGTCTTGCGATTATCGGGCGCTCATAGCTATGCGGTCTTAAAGGCCCCATAAAGTCTTTTACTGCTCTAAAAACTGTCCAAAAAACGAAGTACATTTGTACTCTTCGGTTTGAGCAAATTTTCCTGAAAGAAACCAGCTATTGAGGTTGTACTCAATTTTCGAAATATTTCTTCAATCTTCTGTTTCATTAACAATCCTCACAAATAGATGGAAAAAGTCCGTCACGCAGGGGCTGCGTAAACTAAGCAGATTTCCCACGTGAAGTTATAGAATAGAGAGTCAATTATGGGAACGGCCCGAACTAGCTCTTGACGGAAACTCACGACTAGACCCGAAGTTAGCCGATCTCATCTCAGAAGCTGAAAACAGCAAAATGCAAATATCTCGGTTAATATTCAAGATACAGAATAAACGTATAGAACAATATTTATAGTAAATTTAATTTGCAATAAGATTGGTTCTATACAATTTTTCGATCCAATGCATAATAACGGAGATATTTCGAATTTTTGAAAGTCCCCCCCATCTAAACCCCCCTTCCCACTGATCCAATTTCAGCCGTTAACGAACTTGATCTTCCTTTTTACATAAAACGATTAAATACCGAGTTTCGTGACGATTAAACAAAAATTGCGACCGCTAGAGTGTTAACAGACATATATATATATATATATATATATATATATATATATATATATATATATATATATATATATATATATATAGATATAGATATAGTTTGAACGGACCTCATTTTCATCATCTCCTGGGTAGGATCGATGGACATTTGAAGAAATTTTTCGAAAATCGCGTCATGAGTACGACCTCAATAGCCGATTTCCCTTCAGGGAAATCTGCTAAAAAAGTGAGTCCTGTTCAAATTTATCCGTATAGGAAGTTGTAACCTCTCTGGGAACATTGATTTTTTTTAGCAGACTTCCCCTAAGGGAAATCTCCTATTGAGGTCGTATTCATGACGCGATTTTCGAAAAATGTCCATCGATCCATATTATTTACATATATATATTTGTCTGTTAACACTCTAGCGGTCGCAATTTTTCTTTGATCGTTACCAAACTCGATATTTAATCTTTTTATGTAAAAAGAAAGATCAAGTTCGTTAATGACTGAAATCGGACAACTGGGAGGGGGGGGGGTGGTTAGAAAGGAGTTATTACACGTCAGTTCGAAAGCTTGTATAGAACCAATCTTATTGCAAATTAAATTTACTATAAATATTGTTATGTTCATTTATTCTCTATCTTGAATATAACCGAGTTATTTGCATTTTTATTAAGTGTGTGCGGATAACGCTTAATGTCGGTATTATTCGATGGAATCAGCCGAAAACTGTTCGGCTCTCGTGAAATTCGTTTAGAGACGGGCTTAAGCTTTTACTTTGTGAGATATATGCAAATACGTTCTGTTCATCCGCCCTCCCCCTTCTTTAGTTCTTGGACTACTAAAATTTGTGTTATTAAAATATAAATTATTCTGATTCATTATAAATTGCAGTACTAGATATAGAAAATAGCTTGCAATAAAGTTGATATGTTATTTTCATATATATATATATATGTGTGTAATTGTGTTTCTTTCCGGTGAAGAATATGTCTATCTATCTGTTCAGCTCTAAGTGGTTGACAGACCTATTTGTTTACAATTCAGAAGCCGTTTCCATTGGGAGCTTATTAAAATTAACTGAAAGATTTCTCATTACCGTTTGTATTTACTCACGGTGGTGTTAAGTGTTACCAGTATGTAAATTTCTCTATTGTAAAACTTCACGTGGGAAATATGCTTAGTTTACGCAACCCCTGGGTGACGGACTTTTTTTGAGTAAACATAGTACGAGAGAATATGACAAGTGTTCTTAGAAAATCTATTGTTTTTATGAAATTAATAAATAAAGTTAATTTCGATTCAAACATACGAGGAACAAATTGTCAAGCCTTCAAATAAAGAATGGTAATAATAATAATAAATAAATGGATAAAAATTAATTAAGTAGAAAATGTACCATATTTTTATCTGATTAATGGCTTCCTCAACCATTTTTGAGAATTGGCTATTTGTTTGACTTATAGAACGAAAATTGAAGAAAATCGTTATTTATTAGCATCCACTTTGTGCGACTAGGGCTAATTGGGACGGGTTATCTACAGGCACTATCCTTGCATAGTCAGGATGGGAATAAACTAAAGATTTTATTTAATAAGTCTCTATATAAATTACTATTGCCCAGGCAGGAATCGGACTCACTACTCTAGGTTTACTTGCTTTAACGCACAAGGCTAACCGTTGCCTGATATAGGTTAAATGCTCTTCATTTTTAGTTGAACATGAAACATTTCAATATGTCAAGTTCGGTAACGAGCAAACAAATTATGGCCGCTGGAGGAAACTAACCTTTATCTCTTCCACTGTACAGGATCATTGGAGCTTGAATGCCATATGTTCAGCTTGATCAGCTGATTTTCATTAAGGGAAATCCGCTTAAATGTTTCCTAGTCTTAAGAGATAGGAAGGAGATCCAGCTCTGAAGGCAGGCCTTAGCCATCGGCCTGCTCTGACGTCGGAATACCTATCCGAGCGTCATCTCTACATAATTCATGGCGGCTACATACATTATTGTCTTCCACATCTATTAGTTTATTTTTGCTAACTCTTTGTTTTTCACTCCTATTGTATTATTCATCGACTCTCGGCTCCGCATTCTAATTGTGCTGACTTAATTAAACCATAATTATTTCAAATTATAATGGACGGCCGCTTATTATAGGGTTATCCATAGCCATGAATGCTGGAAAGTAAAAGAAAAAAAACTCCGTTACGCATGTGTTGTGTAAACTAAGCAGATTTCCCACGTGCTGGTAGGACGATTATGTCAACTAACTTTCTATTCTCTACTTCCCCAAATGACAAGCCTATATAAACACCAGTATTTTAACTAACACGCATGTAAGTCTGGATACGAAAGTATCCTATCCTAATTCATTCTCTTGGAGTGCACTACTTTACGGGACCGAATGGTGGGTGCTTCAGAAATTGGGATATCATAGATTGGAAGCAATGGGATCGTGGATTTGGCGTAGAATTCCCATAAGAAGTGCGATTCAGAAAGTCCGACACTCAGGGGTTGCGTAAAAAAAGCAGATTTCCCAGATCTTCGTATAACACTACTGATCTCCTCTCACTACATATTCAAACTGAAAACCGGTAAGTACGAATTACTCGCTTAATATTTGAGCTACAAAAAAAAAATGCATAGAACATCTATATTGTAGATTGTTGAAGAATTGTAGAGCATCTATATTTGAACCAGATTGGTTCTATAACATTTTTGAAACTACACATAATAATGCTGAAATTTTGGATTTTGTAATACCTCTATAAAACTGCTCTCCCCCCCCCCCTATCGCTGGTCGGATTTTTACCTAGAACTAGTTCCAGATATAACAAATATGATCTTTAGTGTTGACTGAAACGGTTAAATATCGTGTATGGTATATCTCAAATAATAATTTTTGAGATGAGAAGGTAAAACCTACATTGATGACTATAAATTTCATGCATTTCGCATAATAAAAGTCTCTCTTCAAAACATGTCATGAACCATTAACCATTAAACACATACTGACTAACTGCAGAAACATTGAATACCTAAAGACCCCACATAACATGTACGAACTTCTTTACGGACATTAGCCCAAATATCGACAATACGCTGAATCACCATAAAAAAATTGAATTTGTTTTACAAAATTTAACTTCTCTTCTGTGTAACATTGACTAAGTGAGAAATTGAATATAATTTTAAATAATATAAATGTACTAGTATATAGGGATAAAATATATAACGTATATATATTTTTTAATAAAACCATTTTAAATTGTTACTTTTAATACTAGTTTAATGTTTATTTGTTGCTTTTATTACTTGTTTTTAATGTTTATTTATCGTGTTTAATTTTTTTTTATACAGTTTTGTTATTTTTGCGGGAGCTCCTGTATAAATAAATGCAAATAATACTCATGAAAACAATATTTGGTATTTAAGATTAGAATAAAGAGGTCCATGTTATAACAGCCTATTGTTTATATGACATGAGTAGGCGTTGGGTTTACTGAAGGATGGAAATTAACAATTTTCCATACCGTCGCTTAATGGATCGATGTACATGAAGAATTTTTTGAAAATTGCGTCTTGAGTAGAAACTTCATTATGAGACAATAACAAGGAATATGGGAGGGTTTATTCAGCTATTGAGGTTGTACCCATGACGTCATTAATGAAAACTAGCATCCAATGTCAACGGAACCTACCTAGTTTATGAAAGAAAAAAGTCAGTCACGCAGGGGCTGCGTAAACTAAGCAGATTTCCCACGTGCTGGTAAGACACACTAGTGATCTCATCTCACAACGTAGTGTTTTTTTCTATGTGGGCGCTTTTGGACATTTATATTATTGTGTGTTTAAGCTGTGTACTTGAGCCTTTGAAGTGTATTGGACCTGAAGAGGGCACCATGTGCTGTCGAATGCACTGGCCTGAATAGTCTTGTCCGAAGAGGACTTTCATTTCGATAAGGTTAATGATAAAAGACAACGAAATAATACCAATTTTGGAAATATAAATTCCTCTATAATGGATTTTCAAAGTCAAATATGGTCATTTTTAAGAGTGCTTAAGAATAATGTTTGAACTCGGGAGGTCATCGTCAAAATTTTGTTTTAAAAGTTCTTGATAAATCTGTTTATTTTACGCCGCCTTTGCGTCAAGGACTTTTCTTGTTTAATATTCTCTTTCATGTTATGAAGATACCTGACAAATAGTCAGGCACTGCTATGAATATTTAATCTCACAATTAATTAATTTTGAATTCATTAGGTTTTCCGAGTCTTGTCAATCAATATCTATTTAATTGTGAATAATTTATGAACGGCACAAGGAAGTCAACATGCTCTGAGACTGAGCACCAACTTGAGTTCATCTTTTCAATCAAAATGTAATTTTTAATGCAATTTACTAACGTCAACATTGTGCTGCTGAGGCTAATTGCGGTGGATTTCCTACAGGTTACTACCATTTTCAAACCAGGGTGAGACTGAGTATTTCGTCTGATGAAGTTGGAATTAAATAAATTCCTATTGGCGAGGATCGACCTCACGACTCTAGGTTCACCAAGTGACCAATGCCTTAATTCGCATGGCTAAATATGATTGCCGCTAATTTTAACGCTTTATATATACACGCACACATATATATATATATATATATATATATATATATATATATATATATATACATGTATGTAGCCATTGGTATAATTATAGCAAAAGCTCTTTGTTATTAAACAGAAGTTATCCACCTTTTCAGGAGTCCATTATGGTTAATACCCACCCCCGGGCGTACCCTCTCCTCTCCCCTTTCTAGTTGGTTATTCACATAGAAATGTATGTGGTGAGATGTGATCAAAAGTGTATTATACAGAACTTGGGAAATCTGCTTAGTTTACGCAGCCTATAAACTAAGCAGATTTCCCACGCGAAGGTTTACAATAGATAAATATACATACAGGTAACACTACCGTTAAGTGAATAAATACAAACGGTAATGATAAACCGTTGAGTCAATTTACAATACAATTTAATAATCTCTCTTATAGAAAACGGCTGAATCGTGAACAAGCAGGCTAGCCAATCTTGTAGCGCTGAATAGATATATAGACCGGAAAGACAAACTATTAATGAAATATATCTGAATATAACATACTAATTAAATTGAAAACAACTTACTAAAACTAGTGTTGTAATTTGTAAAGAATCAGAATCAGTTTTATCTCAATCACTCAAATTTTAGTAACCTAAGAACAAAAGAAGGGGGGGAGGGGTGTCAACTGAACGTATTTGCATATATCTCACAAAGTAAAATTACAATGAAAACAATATTTGGTATTTAACCTTGTAATGAAGTGGTTCTTAATACAACAGCTTATTGTTAATAAGCTATTTGTTATTATTGCAATTCTTATTGCTACTATTGTTAATAAGATATTGTTATATATATTTAAGCTTAAATACCAATTATTGTTCTCATTGAACTTTTAATTTTTGAGTTAAATGCAAAAAAAGTGACGCACGTGGGAAATCTGCTTAGTTATGGCAGCCCCTGCTTGACGTACTTTTCACATAAAACGTTTAAATATCGAGTTTGGTAACGTACAAACAAAAATTGCTATATATATATATATATATATATATATATATATATATATTTAATTTTGAACGGACCTCATTTTTGTCGTCTCCTGGGTAGGATCAATGTACATTTGAAGAAATGTTTCGAAAATTTCGTCATGAGTACGACCTCAATAGATGATTTCCCTTAGGGGAAAATCTGCTAAAAATGAACGAAAGAAAATATCCTTGAATACTCGTTAGAATGACTTTCCAACAATACAATTTGTTTTTATGCTCGATACAGCTGCACAGTGAGGTATACATTCTCCAGTGAGGTAGTTCTAACTGGCAGTTGCAAGGAAAGGAGGTAGTTTGGTCGTCAGAAGAGGGAGTGCCTCCTTGCATAGCTACTTTCTCTTAGTTCACTCCAGGTTCAGTATCTACCTCTACACGTAGCACGACCTCAAGAGATGTATATTAGCCTTCATTCAGATAGCTGGATCATTGACAACAACGAGGAATATGGAGGAATTTAGGAGGCCCATTCAGCTATTGAGGTTATCCATACTCATGGCTGTATGGCTGCATAAACTAAGGAGATAACACAGTGGATAAATACATACTGTAATAAAAAAACTCATGCTGAGCGTCTGAAATGTAAACAAAGCGGTCAGCTTACCTCCAACCGGAAATAAAAACTATTACTGAAATATATCGTATATTTAATCTGCAATAAGATTGGTTCTATAAGAATTTTCGATCCAACGGGTAGTAACGGAGATATTTTGAATTTTCGAAAATCCTGCCCTCTAACCCCCCCCCTCCCACTGGTCCTATTTCAGCCATTAACGAACTTGTTCTTTCTTTTTACAAAAAACGATTAAATATCTAGTGGTAACGATAAAAAAATTAATTGCGTCCGCTAGAGTGGTAATATATATACAATTTTAGCGGACCTCATGTTTGTCATCTCCTAGGTAGGATCGATGGACATTTGAAGAAAAATTTCGGAAATCGTGTCATGAATACGACCTCAATAGCTGATTTCCCTTAAAAGAAATCTGCTAAAACTAGCTTCCAATGTCTATGGAACCTACCTGGTAAATGACAAAAACGTCCGTGCTACGAAAACTAAACAGTTTTCCCACGTGCTGATATGACGCGCCAGTAATGTCCTCACACCATATTTCCTTCATTTTTAAGTCATTCTTAAAGGACAAATTGAAATTAGAACTTGATATGAGTCCACCGTGACACGCAGTCCATCACGTTGGAAGTCTGTTTGGTTTAAGCAGTACTCGTGTGACTGAAATTTTCGAAGATTTCGTCCTAATGCAACTTCAAAAGATGATTTCTCTTAAGGAAAGATAATCTGCTTATTGTTGAATAGAAAATAAGACTGCCAAACACATTTCCATGGCCTAACCATATCTGAAAGAAAGAAGTGTTGTGGAGGGTTATGTACTATTTTCTTATCGTTGCCTAGCCATATTCGAACGAAAGCTGCATCATTCGATGAGGATGAAGGAATAAGATGCAGAATGCGTTTTGTATTCGGGTTTAATAGCAAATGAAATTTGAACGCATTTATACTTTCCCACGTTCCTTGTGAATGCCGCCCAATAAAAACGGCACCTTGGAAAACCCCAATGAATGTAAAAAGCCCCTGAGGATGGTGACTCAATGTGTCACCGAAACCGGTTGTGGAATAAACAGATAGGAAGACAGCATCTTTACACCCACCTTTAATTCGATTAGATATAACGTCGCATCAGGCGTTTAGTCAATTCGTAGAATAATATAATCCCTGGTGGATTGTGGGCTACAGTTTACCCAGAGTTCGAACAGTTAACGGAACGGCCGAACTAGCTTTTGGCGGGAAAGTCACTCTCGTCCGTTAGCCGCCCAAATTTAATAAATATCTCGGTCAATATTCAAGATAGAGAATAAATGTAAATTTAATTTGCAATAAGATTGATTCTGTAAAATATTTCGATCCAAAGTATTGTAACGGAGATATTTTGAATTTCCGAAAATCCTCCCCTCTAAAACCCCCCCCTCACTGGTCCGATTTCAGCCGTTAACGAACTTAATCTTTCTTTTTACATAAAACGACTAAATATCGAGTTTGGTAACGATCGAACAAAAATTGCGACCGCTAGAGCGGTAGCAGACAAATAAATATATATACAGTTTTGAACGGGCCTCATTTTCGTCATCTACTAGGTAGGATCCATGGACATTTGAAGAAACATTTCGAAAAATTCCGTCATGAGTACGACCTCAATAGCTGATTTCCCTCAATGGAAATCTTCTAAAAAAATCGATACACTTGTAGAGCATCAATTGCTTAACACGATAGATTCTGTAGCATTTTTCAATCCAACCTATAGTACCGCAAATGTTTTGAATTTCCAACCCCCTCTCTAACCCCTCACCCTATTCCTGGTCCAATTTTACCAATAACGATCTTTAGTTTTGACTGAAAAGGTTAAATATGTAGTATGGTATAGATCAAATGAATGTTTTCGAGACAAGAACGTAAAAACATATTTGTTGACGTCACACAAGAATTTGCATGTATCTCGCATAAATAAGGTCCCATGAAAAGAATATCTGGTATATAAGGTCAGAATAAAGAGGATAATGTTATAACAGCTTATTCTTATCATGGCATGAGTAAGAGTGGGGGTTTCGAATATCAAGGTTAATATTCATATTAGAGAAAATATGTAATAACAACATTTATAGGCAATTAAATTTACAATAATATTTGTTCTATATAATTTTTTGATCTGGCGTATAATAACAGAAATGTTACGAATTTTCAACATTTTTCCCTCAAAATCCCCTTCCACATTTGATTTCAGCCATTAAGGAACTTCATCTTTAATTTTGTCAGAAACGTTCATATCAAGTTTGGTAACGATGAACCAAAATGTGTGACCGCTAGAGCGGTAAGAAATATAATTTTGAACAGTCCTCATTTTCATCATCTACTAGTTACGATTGATAGACACTTGAGGAACGATTTTGAAAATCCCGCCATGAGTTCAATTATTAATAACTGATTTCTCTTAAGGGAAATCTGCTAATAATGTTGTATAACATAGAGCCACTGCCATGTGAATTGAGTAAACTCACAGTACTTTTCTAGCCCGGAGGTTGAATCATTGAATCAAAGTAGGCCAATGAGGAAGAGAGAATGAAACAGAGAAAACGAGAACAATGGCTAGAAAGAGAGCGCCATCTTAGTTATTAGACTTAGAAAACAAAACACCCAAACTACACGGACTAGCTTCTTAAATTTCAAAACGATTCGTCATAGTTATTTGCCTTTCGCGATACACAGATGCGCCTACCGGCGATAAGACATATAAAGCCAACCACCAATTTCAGTTTCGGTAGGAAATATGGCTGCGATTTGAAATACTACTACTTAATTGATTTCAAAAATTTGTATAGGAATTTAGTCATATAAAAATTGTTTATATTTCATTTTACTATATACTTTTTTTTTTATTTATTTGTTTTATGCTCCACATCAAAGGTGATTGGTATGATCTCTGTTTAGAATAATATATTTATCGCTTGATACTTTAATTATATAGTTTGGAAAATATTCTTAAATACCTGAGGTTTCCTCATATCCGTTATTTACCTGTTAGAATATAATAAATGTTAACCCTATAAAATCTTCATAAGTATGTTGTAGACCAATTGTATTTTTATTCTATATGTATTGGTAGATGTTTAAATGTTTTAAATGTGTTAGTATGTGTGGAATAAATTGGTTGCTGTCAGTTTGTAGTTCAGCATTATCGTGGGGTCTGTCAAAGTTTTATCGTTGGATGCAGTCTGTCAGTATGTGTCTTATCGTAAGGTGTTTGTTGCATTATTTGCATATAGGATTTTCAGACCTTGTCATTAAGTATCTATGTATCAGGTATGTATGGCAGATCCTGAGTCTGGCAGGAGCAACTTCCGTCTAGTACTCCTATGGCTCGATGGCCACAATAGTACTTTTGATACTGCGGAGGTGGTTCTTTACTTCCATCCATTCTGATTTCCATTTGTTTAGGGTTCGGTGTCGTATATGTCTCACTATGTCTTCGTATAATAAGTTTGTTTGTGTTTATTGAGTTTGTTGTGTAATTAGTTTAGCCTGGTGGTCTACTGTAGTAATAAGCCCTAGTTACTCTTGTCCTTGCAGCCAATTTACTAAATAACATGCCTATTAAATAATTAAAATTGAATAAATATCGAATTTTGTTTGATCGATGCCATCCTCGATACTCAAACGATTCATTTAAAATAAACTTCAAATTCGTATATTGCGTATATCCAATTATCAGAAGTGGGTTTAGAGTTAAAGTGTACAATCAGATATATTTCCACTTTTCCGTCCTAAAATTTACTTTTTTTTCAAAGTGGAATATTTTCGGAGTTACTTGTATTTCTTGTGCGCGTATCTGTTTTCAGCTTTCTGTGAACCCCACTCCTGCTCAACGGATACACTTTATTGTATCACTGAACACCTCATGTCGAGCTTAAATTTTAAGTTTTGTTTACATAGTTTTGACAATAAGTGAGAAATAGAGATTAGCGTGTACAGATGAGATTAATAATAGCATCAGCACTTAAGGAACGCGTTTAGTTCACGCTGTTCCCTGTTATAAAGTAATTTTATAGAACAATTCTCAGCTGTCTGTCGAATGACTACAATCACAAACGACTTGCTCAAAATGAGCCAAAGAGGTAGAAGGAGAGCGAGACACAGAGGTTAGGCAATAGAATAAGAATGCAACACCAAACATACAATTGATTATTGTTATTAGAGTAACCTCCACAAGGTGAACTTCTTTCTTGGTCTCCCTTTCTCGCTCTAACCTCTTTCGCAAGTCCCCGTCTGTTATTTATTTAAATAAACGTATCCTGGATTGGCAGCTTCAAAGAGAGGCACTATTTATTCGCCAATGTAGCACTCAGTCATTCGAGTCTTTATGTGGGAGGAATAATAGAGATGAAGCCATAAATTTCGGAATTCAGTTATAAATTGTTAATTTATATCACTTTTGAATGGTTCAATGAAATTCGTCTTATCTCTTTCATTTGAGGGACATGATTGTTATAAATCATAGAATTTTAAAATTCCATAGGGGGGATTCTTCGGTCCTTCTTCCCTAATAGTGGAGTAATTCATAAATCCCTCCATCAGTTCAACATAATCCCACAATAGAAATCTGCTAACACAAAGGGTACGACTTATTTGTCATTAACTAGATACCCCTAGCACTAAATGACTAGAGGACTCAGAACGCATGACGATATTTTGTGAGATTGTGCCTTGCGGGTTCGGTATTGCTCAACCCCTTGTTGAGTTGAACCTAAAAAGTCCGTCACGCAGGGGCTGCGTAAACTAAGGAGATTTCCCACGTGAAGTTATACAATAGAGAAATCTCAATACGAGAGCCTAAATGGCGGGAAAATGAATCGTCCGTTATACGCCCACATTACATAAATATGCAAATATCTCGGTTAATATTCAAGATAGAGAATAAATGTATAGAACAATATTTATAGTAAATATAATTTGCAATAAGATTGTTTCTATACAATTTTTTGATCCGACGTACGGTAACGGAGATATTTTGAATATTCGAAAATCCCCCCTTTAAATTCCCCCTCCCACTGGTCAGACTTCAGCCATTAACAAACTTGACCTATCTTTTTGCATGAAACGTTTAAATATCGAGATTGATAACGATCAAACAAAAATTGCGACCGCTAGAGCGTTAACAGACATATATATATATATATATATATATATATATATATATATATATATATATGTACATAGATAACTGTGAACGGACCTCATTTTCGTCATCTCCTGGGTAGAATCGATGGACATTTGAAGACATTTTTTGAAAATCGCGTCATTAGTACGACCTCAATAGCTGATTTCCCCTAAGGTAAATCTGCTAAAAGTCCGTCACGCAGTGCTTGCGTGATTTCCCCCGAGCTGGTATGGGCTCACTTGTGATTTTATCTTACCACATATTCGGATTGAAAAACAGTAAGTACGAATTACTCACTTAATATTTGAGTTACGAAATAATGTATTGCCCACAATTGTACAGCATCAATATTTTAACAACATTAGTTCTATATATGCTTTTGATATATGTCTGATCGAAAAATTGTATAGAACTCATCTTATTGCAAATATAATGTACTATACTTATTGTTATATACATGTATTCTCTATCTTTAATATTAAGGAGATATTTGCATTTTTTAGTTTTCAGCCTTCAGTAAATCCCCACACCGACTCATGTAATAAGCTGTTATATCATGAATTACTTTATTCTTAAGTTATTGGACTACTAAAATTTGACTGATTGAGAAACAAATTATTCTGATTCATTATAAATTACTGTACTAGATGTAGTAAATAGTTTTCAATAAAATTAATATATTATATTCTGATATATTTTAGTAATTGTTTTTCTTTCCGGTGAGAGGTTAACAGACATGTGTGTTTACATTTCAGACGCTTCCTGTCGGGAGGGGAAAGATTTCTTACTACCCCTTGTATTTATTCACGGTTGTGTTGTGATACCAGTATGTAGATTTATCTATTGTTAAACTTCACGAGGGAAATCTGCTTAGTTTACGCAGCCCCTGCGTGATGGACGTTTTACATAGAAATAGAGAATATGTGGTGAGATGAGAATTCAAGTGTGTTAAACCAGCACATGGGAAGTCTGCTTAGCTTACGCAGCCCCTGCGTGATGGACGATTTACATAGTAATAGAGAATATGTGGTGAGATGAGAATTCAAGTGTGTTAAACCAGCACATGGGAAGTCTGCTTAGCTTACGCAGCCCCTGCTTGACGGACTTTTTAAATAATTAAACTGTGTAGGAGACTGCTGTTGCTCTAGCTCCCACGATTTAGCAATTGGGATATTCCATTTTTATAATTAACATGGGAGAAAAATGATGATTCTAGCTGGGAGATAGATTGAGACTTCATCATCTAATGAGCGCAATCTTGATAATGTCCCTCATCAGCTGGCTCATTGGGTTCGATTCCCGATGGGTTCGCCATCAGGAGCATATCGTTAGGAGCTCCTGGCTCTCGAGGGAAAAGCCATATTTAATATGCTAATTCTCTTTCTCGCAGATGAACTTTTTAGCTTTTTATTACGGACACATTCCGAAGGTTAAGTGAAGACACTTAGTTTTTCTAAGCTGCATGGGAGTTGTTGAAAGTTAGAGCGCGCTTCTATGAGGTTAAAAGCTCAGAATCTCCAGGGGATGGGGGGGGGGGTCGCGTTTAAAAATTCAAAAGGGTTTCTTCCTCCTTAGCGTAATGGAGGCACTCGACCTCTTTTCCCTAATATAAAACACCGCTTTTAATTCAAAATAAAATTAAGACATTCTCATAAAAAAGCCCTGCATGCATGGTGCTGAGTTAACGAAGCCGTATTCCCAAGCTCTGATGACGTAATATCACATTATATTCTCCATTTATTCAGCAGTGCATGTCCTACATATAAAGGACTTGAAATTCACGTTGGGATGAATTTAAAAAAAAAACCGAGCACAGTCTGATAACCAAAACAAAAATTGACATTGACAATACTTGACTTCATTTATAATCAATAATATTATAATATATATATATATATATATATATAAAGTTTTGTTAAACTTTAATTTAAATGGAACTGAAGTGCGATATCTCTGGTCTAATGTATCGGATTATAAAACGTTCAGGAAAGTAATTAATAGACCTTATTATGTGATAAAGGCAGAAAGGTCAGACTTATTGGATGGCGAAGAGTTTTGTTCGATGGTTTCCCAACATTAAAAATTTATTGTAGAATTAAAGAATAAAGTCAAAATAAAATGATAAAGAATAGAAGAAATATTTTTTGGAAGAGTGGGGGTTTAAATGAGTTAAATGGTGTAAGTTTTAAATATCTCTAATGTTAGGAGTCGGATCTAAGTATTTTACATAACCAATGTTATTGATAGATTAATTCACTACAATTGATGATTAATACATTTTACAATCTTCTACTCCTACATAAGAGATTTTCATTTAAAGAAACTATCTAAGCTAATTTGCCATATTCGATTTGCATTAAATGGGGTAATTACTACAGGAGAAATACGGACATGGATGTCCCGATCACGTCACTTTTTGACCAGTCCATGCTTTATAATTCTTTGGCTGAAAAAAAAGCGTTCTTAACGCCTTCTCTGTCTGCTGACACATAGAGATTTATTCTTATTGAATTTATAGAGGGATACCTAAAGTCTTCATACTTCGATAAGATCTACGTTATCTAGAAGACTGATAGAATCCATTCATTTTGTATTTAATTGATTTTTAGGATGTAATATACTGTCAGTATGTAATAATTAAAGTACAACTTTTTTATTTGATATCAAAGGTTTTTGAACCCGTCGGGCACATAGTCCAGTCTACAACCAACAAAGCTAGCGCTACGACTACCGAACCTTACGAGAATCTCTTCTCTAGGCTTGCTTCTCCAAATTTGACGTTTACGTCGAACCGTTGAGGGATTGATTCTACTTTTCGAATAACAGATTAAAACAACATAAGTCTAGTGATCATCTCGAAGAGCTACCCCCGTTAACCAAGGAAGACCTAAGGTCTCCAGGAGGTTGTCGGCCTTCAATCCAAAGGGCGAGAAGGAGTCAGATCTACTGCGGCCGTCTTCCCAGTAGACGGTATGCAGGTTAGTCAAGTCCTTCGTCATGCCGAGGAGATGTCAGACTAAATGGCTAAATAGACTCCAGCTATTCCAACCATTATCCAACAATAGTGCGCCTTGATGAACTCCGAGGTCAATCATGCAATTACTGATTGTGCCCGATTCCTTTTCTGATGTCGGACCATGTGCCATTGGTTCCCCTCCTGGAGTACATCACTGAATTATATGTGTATTCAGCAAATGAGGTCTTGGCTCCAGGCAGATTCGAAACATGTTATCTTTCTTTTTAAATAAATTAATGAGATATTCAATTGTTCTGTTGTGTGAGTTAAGAAGAACGCTAATGTTTAATGGCCGTTATCCGTTGGACTCCACCGATCGGTCTTTTATATGTTTGTTTAAGCCTCTTTGTTATACTATTCTGTACATGTTATGAACGTACGTTTCTGAATGTTCTTCAGACAAGTCACGGGGAGTTTCTTCTAGCAAATGTCTCCTGAGGCTCTTTTCCATTATCCCTGTTAGATTGGATCCTGCAACTGACATAGCGTTTTAATGATCTTGAGGTGTGCTTGTAGTTGTTCTTGTACAGTTCAAAGTGCCATCACATTTCCAAGATTCAGTAGAGGAACTTGAGGACGCTACTGCCCATTATGTTTAGTACATAATCTTGTACAAAGCCTCGGTCGTTTGTTTGAATGCATGTACAACTCTCTCATCTTTTTTTCGTTGCATCTCTTTGTCCTTCTTCAAACGTCTCGCCACTCTTACTAATTTAGTGAGACCAGCGAGCTACAAAAGAGTAGACACCTCTTCAAGGCCAGGGCTAAATAAATACCTCGATGGCTGCTGGGAGATAAGAAAGCGCACCGCCATAGCCACAGCCACTGCGATAATATCAAACTCCTTATTTTTTACATGGACAGCGCGCGGTGAAATCCGAAACCTTCTCCAGATCTGGGAGATAGACCGGGCACACCCAGTCGAGGCGCTAACCACACTACCATCTTTTTTAACAAGTTCCTCTTATACTTTTTTTATTTCTATTTCCTTCTTTTGTAATGCCGTGAGGCGTGAGAGAGAGAGAGAGAGAGAGAGAGAGAGAGAGAGAGAGAGAGAGAGAGAGAGAGAGAAGAGGTGAGAAGAGAGAGAATGGAAATTCCATTGAAACCTATCGAGCCTAACACCATTAAACCCGCTGGAATGAGCGGCTCCTTCTCGAATACAGTAAAAGTGACCCAACTAATGTCTTATGTAATTCAACCTATTTTATATTCTATTATTTTTTTCCCCTTCGATTATTTTTTTGTCCCATTTACCTCCAAATTTTACGATTTAAATGTAACCCTCATTTCCGTTGTCGAATAGGTGGATATGTTAAGGTTCATTTTATTGAAATGAGTTACAAAGTGGATTTTCATTTGAGTGGTGGGAGGTCTTTAATAGAAACTTAAATCTATAGGAAACTATTGAAAAGAATTTACTTTCAATTGACAGGAAGTTACTATAGGCTTTAATAAACTTACATTAACCTTTCACTGCGAGTCAGTTGATTCATTAAGACCTTGTTGTCCCTTTCGCACCTTGACACATCCCCTTTTACTACAAGAGTATTTCAGGATAAGAACGATGTAGTCTTCCTACATTAAATCTTTTTATTTTAGTACAGTAGATCTGTTAACTATCTTAATGCTCGTTCTCTAGCAATATTATTCTTACTTTTGTTTTATTTTTTAAACTAAAGAACTAAAGTTACCACAGATATAGTAAAACTGGTAATTAATAATAAACATTTAATGCAGGAAGACTACAACATAATTCTCATCCTGAAGTGCTGGATCCTGCCAAATCGATCACTCAACGTTATATGGCAGCATTATTAGCAGATTTCCCTTATAGGGAATCAAATTAACAATTGATGTTGTACTCAAATGTCCATCGATCAAATCCAGGAGATGACGAAAATGAGGTACGTTCAAAACTATATTATTTGACTGCTAACGCTCTAGCTGTTGCAATTTCTTTTTCATAGTTACCACACTCTATATTTATACGTTTTATGTAAAAGAATAGTTCAAGTTCGTTAATGGCTAAAATCCGATAATTGGAAGGGGGGGAGGTTAGAAGAGGGAATTTCGAAAATTCAAAATATCTCCGTTATTATTATGTCGGATCGAAAAATTGTAGAATCAATCTTATTGCAAATCTAATGATTATATACATGATGTTAGGTACATTGTTTCTCTTTATTGACTATTAACCAAGATATTTCCATATTTTAGTTTTGCCCCACTTCTACTCATCCCATATTAACAATAATGAGGTGATTATATCATGAATCACTTCATTCCAATGAAGGTCAAATAACAAATATAGGTTTTATTCAACTTTTACTTTGTGAACTAATCTTATTGTCAATTCAATTTACTATAGGTAATATTATATACATTTACTCTCTATCTTCAATGTTAAGTTTAAATTTTTTAAGTTTTCAGCTTTCAGTAAACCCCCAATTTTACTCTTGTCACATACTCAAAACTATTTTATATAATGTATATATAACTTAAATACAGAATACTGAATAAGAGACCATTATTACGCGAGATACTTGCAAATGCGTTATGAGATAATAATGTCATCAATGAAGAGTTTTCGATTTTTACTCAAAATCCCTATTTGATTTATACCATTCTCGATATTTAACCGTTTCAGTCAAGACTACAGATCATTTGTGTTATTGGTTGAAATCGGACCTGGTATTTTGGGGGTTTAGATTTAGGGTATTCGAAAATTTAAAATATCTCCATTATAGAATCAATCTTTTTACTAATGTAATGTTCTATAAATGTTGTCATGTACATTTTTTTCTCTTTATTGAGTCTTGTCTGAGATATTTCTGTATTTTACTTTCCAGACATCAAGAAACCTCCTCTCTTACTCATGTCATACTAACAATAAGCTGTTATATCATGAATCACTTTATTTGAAGCTTAAATACCGTATATTGTTCTAAGTAACAAATATAGGTTTGTTGTCATACCTTTCGGTGGAGACCATCGTCACTCGCTGATAGCCGAGTACAGCTGGCAAGCGCTTTCGATGCAATGGCTCCATCTTCAAGCCCGTCGAAAAGTTGTACTGAGTTAGATGTCTGTTGGTCAGTAGGTTTTACCTGGACACTAGCTAACACCCCTCGCTTGACAGATCTGAGGTAAGTAAACAGACTTCGACTAAACGTAAACAAACTAATACGGTGACCAGACGCATAAAACCTACTGACCAAGAAACATCTAACTCAGTACAACTTTTCGACGGGCTTGAAGATGGTGCCATTGCATCGAAAGCCCTTGACAGCTGTACTCGACGATCAGCCAATGACGATGGTCTCCACCGAAAGGTATGGCAACAGTATTATTTATATTGGCGGTTCTAACCCTTTATTTGAATTACCAAATATAGGTTTCATTGAACTTTTATTTTGTGAACCAAACTTATTGCCAATTCAATTTACTATATGTATACGTACATTAAATATACATTTATTCTCTACCTTCCATATTAACCGAAATATTTGAATTTATTCAGTTTTCAGTCTTCTGTAAAAGGTCATAACTAATCTTGTTAAACTAGCGATGTTCTACAGGTGTTATTATTATTATGGGGGGAGGTTTATACTCAGTAAAAACAGGATTAAAATCCATATCGGGGGAAAATCCAACCGATATGGAGTTTGTGATTGTGACATGTTATGGGGAATTTAAAAATTTTCGACCAATTCTGGCAGTATCAAGAAGTACCCCTTGCTGTGCTTCTTTTATAATTGATTCCGGCAGATTTTAATTCTTGGTGCCTGCTATTGTTGGTTTTGGCACGAGTCCATATGAACTTACTATAATAGGTTTAACTATGGCAGATTTCAGTTTGTATACCTCTTTTAGCTCGATAGCCAATTCTTGATAATTTTTTAATATACCGGCATGGGATTTTCGAATATTCTCATCATTGGGTACTTCCAAGTCACCCATTATTATTATTATGTGCATTTATACGTATCTCAAGTATAAGCGATTTATGAGCTTATACTCATCGTTCTTTTACGTATAAATAGGGTGTATGTGGTAAAACTAGATCACAAATGTGTTATACCAGCACGTGAAAAATCTACTAAGTTTACGCAGCCCCTGCGTGACGGAGTTTCTTGAAATATTGGTGTTATTTGGACTGTGCTGTAATCTTTTACCTCTGATTCAGATATAAATTAGGGGAAATGAGATAGGTCAGGCACAAAGCTGAACCTGAAATACATTCCTTTATATAACTCTGTGACGTATTAACTTTAAGGATCCCATTTAAATTGGTCTCTAGTTTGATCCAGTTCTAAATCATTTATAAAAGCCCCTCCTCCCACCCCAATACCTCCCAGAGAGAAGGGGGAAGCCTGCCCCAAGTAAGTTGGCCAAACTTTAACCACAACTCCAAATATTGCCTCCAAAACTTCAGTTATCTCCTGTTATCTCCTCCGCGATTCTCTTTGAACATCTACCAAAATATTCCCCTCTGTCGTAGCAACTATTTATAGCGCCGACCACAGCCTTTGGTTACTAATAAACTTCAACCTATATATAAGGGGGCGCCGGTGGCCGAGCTGGTTAAGGCGAGGGTACACATACCAACCACTACCCTCCATAAGCTGAATATCTTCAAAAACCAAAATCTCGAGTTCCGTTAACCAAATATTTGATAATTCATCTGCCATTGTTTCTCGCACGAAATCAAACCTGTGTATAAATGGAAATAATTACCTCTTTACTGGCGAATATAGTCCGAGTCCTGAAAAAAAAAAAATAGATACTGTGAATAATCACGTCAAAAATGCATACTTAAATATATAAATTTTAAATTTAAAAAAAAAAACACAAATAAGGATGTAGGTTTACAGAACAGACAAAAATATCAAAGTAAGCTTTCATACTTTTATGAGTCAACAAGTGGCTCAGCAATCAATAGAGTTATATATTTTTTAAATTTGATAGTGAATAAGTAAGAAATATAAATAATCTCATAACATACTTGAGACACGCTTAGAAATTGTGAATGAATATATTTAGCAATAATGACTGTTTAGTGAACACATAAAATTCAAGTTCAATTTTTGAAGTGTAAAATAATTGTAATTATAAGTGTTAGGGTCTGTCAAAAAACACTCGTATTGACATATAGTCAAGAAATATAAATATTAATTAATATACAAATAATAAAGGTTAATAAGAACATAATTAATAATTGTTCTGCTTGCACGATAGAAGTACTTTTTCTTAACAGAGCAACGAGTAGATGGCCAATCCTTTTAGTTCAGTCAAAATGATTCCAGTGATTTAGTTCAGTCCAGTATTACTCACTAACTCTTTTACGAATAGCCCACATTAACATTTATGGTTACGTTGACGGCGAGAGCAGAGAAAGACTGTTTGAGAGTAAGCACCAGCATAGCAGTTTTAGCAGATTTCCCTTAAGGAAAATCGGCTATTGAGGTCGTACTCATGATGAGATTTTCGATCCTACCCAGGACATGACGAAAATGAGATCCTCTCAAAATTTTATATATATGTCTCTTAACACTCTAGCGGTACATGACGAAAATGAGATCCGCTCAAAATTTTTATATATGTCTCTTAACACTCTAGCGGTTGCTATTTTTGTTTGATAGTTACCAAACTCAATATTAAGTCGTTTGTATGTAAAACGATCACGTTCGTTAATGGCTAAAGTGGGTTTGGTGGTTTAGAGGGGAGGACTTTCGAATATTCGAAATATCTCCGTTACTATTCATCGGATAGAAATATTGAATAGAACCAATCTTATTGCACATTAAACTTACTATAAATATGGTTTATATACCTTTATTTTGAATATTAACCGAGATATTTGCATTTTTTAGTTTTCAATACCAAGTATTGTTTTCAAGAGATCTTTATTATACCAGATACAAGCAAATATGTTCTGTTGCTCCACAACCACCCGTTTTTCGTTTTTTGGGTTACTGAAATTTTGAGTAATTGTTATAAAAGTTATTCTGCTTCATTATTAATTACAGTACTAGATTTAGTAAATACTTTTCAATACTTCAATACAATTAATATGTTATATTCAGATATATTTCAGAAAATTGTTTCTCTTTCCGGTGAAGAATATTTCTATCTATTTGTGAGAGGTTGCTGACCTGTTTGTTTATAATCGAAACGCTTTCCGTTGGGAGATTATTAAAACTGACTGAAAGATTTTTCATTACCGTTTACATTTATTCACTTAATATTCACGCTGTTGTTAAGTGTTACCACTATGTAGATTTGTTAAAACCTCACGTAGGAAATCTGCTTAGTTTACGCAGCCCCTGCGTGACCGAGTTTTCCCAATAAACTAAAATCTTTCGCCAAGGAGGATCAGCGGCTGCCTTAATTAGAATTTACATGGAGGTTTAACAGTGGAGTGGAGTAATTTTTGACGTCACGGAATGACAGCCGACATAATAATAGTCTGGATGATAAGTCCGTCTCGCAGGCAATGCGTAAGTTAAGCGGATTTCTCAAATGCTGAAAATACTTACCGATGACGCTATTCTGTTAAGTATTACAATTTTTCAAATTTCACTTAAATTTAGAGCAAAGAATTATGATAAATTATTTGCAGTTTTAGGAAAGTGCTCCAAATTTTAAATTGAAAGTGCTTATTAATGGCTATTTATTTAGAGTTACATAAAGTGTTCTTGCGAAAGGGGAGGAAGAGTAAGTTGTAATTCAAAGTCCAAAAAAAATTGGCTTAAACCAAGAGGCAAAAGAACGTGCCCCACTTTCGGTTGACAATATATCAGTTGTGGTGAACTGTTGGTTTGGAATTATATTCTGGATCTTCAGTAGATGACAATAATATGTAATTCCACAGGCAAGGAATCTGTGCCCGATAATTATGGGAGAGCTGCATTTGGTTATTACGAAAATAATTCATTGATGCCGTAAGACTTTAAAATTACATCGGATGAGCAATGGAAAAGGAATGCGGTCTGACTTTAAGGCGGGGATCGGAGTAATGAGACAGGGACCGAGTTCTTGTGGAAATTATATATGTGTGTGTGTGTGTGTGTGTGTGTGTGTGTGTATCCGTGATTATGTGTGTGTTTATGTATCCGTGTTTGTGTGTTCGTGAACGCGTCAGTCACGGCAAGTTAAATCGCCAGAATTCATTTACCAGCCGGACCCCTAATCGCTGGATGTGGAACTGCTAAAGAAATAACTGTTATTACAAAAGTGGTCAATCACTCAAGAAGACGATGGGACTCTAAGACTTCCCACACGGCAGCTTCTGCTCCTCCATCGTGTCGTTCGAGAATCATCCAAGCTAAATTGCTCATTTTAAAATATATATTTATATTATCTCTATTACTTGCGAAATATAAACTCTTAAAGTAATAACATCCGGTGAGTAGTCTTCTGGGCATTATTGTTGTGATGATACATAACGATTTTAATTCGTCAGCTATAGAATTTTTCTGTCACGGATATTCCAAATGGGTAAAGTAGTTATTAGAATACAAAGCATTTTTTTAAAATAGGTGT
This sequence comes from Riptortus pedestris, assembly GCA_019009955.1. NCBI lineage: Eukaryota > Metazoa > Arthropoda > Insecta > Hemiptera > Alydidae > Riptortus > Riptortus pedestris. Next base: position 128,279,954 of record CM032232.1, on the reverse strand, counting down.
CTATCTAGGTTCGACTATCCACTTGGCCGTCCGACTCAACCTTCTCTCTCTCTCTCTCTCTCTCTCTCTCTCTCTCTTCTCTCTTCTCTACTCTCTCTCTCTCCTCTCGCTTCTCTCTCCTCTATCTCTCTCTCTCTCTCTCCTCATCTCTCTCTCTCTCTTCTCTCTCCTCCTCTTCTCTCTCTCTCCTCTCTCTATCTCTCTCTCTCTCTCTCTCTATCCTCTATACTCTCTCTCTCTCACTCTCTCTCTCTCTCTCATCTCTCTCACTATCTCACTCTCTCTCGCGCGCTCTCTCTCTCACTCTCTCTCTCGCGCTCTCTCTCTCTCTCTCTCTCTCTCTCTCTCTCTCACTATCACTCTCAACCTCTCTCTCTGCTCTCCTCTCTCTCTCTCTCGCTAACTCTCGCGCTCATCTCTCTCTCTCTCTCTCTATCTAGATCTCTCTCTCTCTCTCTCTCTCTCTCTCTCTCTCTCTCTCTCTCTCTCTCATAACCTCCGGTTGTCATCCGAAAATACTTATCAATGAAGTAACAAGTTCAGTTAAGTCGTGCCCATAATTACAGAGGTCAACAGTTATTGACCGTGCCTTGCTTTCTAGCTAAGTCCCATTCATCATGCTGCTATCATTCTAATGCCAATCAGAAGTGATGTCCAATGTTCCTAGTTTTGAAACATGGCCCTTCTAGACAAGGAATTCGGCTCTGTGTCCTTATCCCGTTCTCCATTCATTAGTGTCACTACAACTCCAACTGGTTTCCGCTTAGGTCTCTACGGACGCTAACTATTTATACAGGCAAAATTCCGATATATGTGCCTGTTTTATATTAGAGATTGATGCATATAATTTTGGCATTGGATGTTTTAACGAGAGTCGACAGTCAGTAGATGTGGTTGATAAATTCCTATAAAATGTAATAGTAAATTAAAAGTAGTCCAGTCGTTTCTGTAATTACTTTCAAACTACTTCGCAATGGGTTATAAAAACATGAGATTTCATGATTCAACAATGGTCCAAGAACACTTATCTATTATCACTCGTAGACACAGGGTCAGAATTTAAAGAAATACAATTTTTCTTAATTTACTTTATTAACACTCTACATGTGTCCACGTAACTAATTCCAAGCTTCATCGGAGTATAATCTATTCACCTCGAATCAAAGTCAGCCCATGGCCTATTCTGGGCTGGAATAGCACGAAATAAATAATGTGGGACACATGCCTTAGCTTAAGCAACAGAGTGAGCGATGTTTTTTAAATTTATTTGTATCATTGCCATTTATTTTGTTTTACGCTAACATTTTGTTTCTACTTTATTTTATGGTTAACCATTACTTTGCATTCTTTATAAATATTTATTCAAAAATGCACCCCGCGTCAGTTATAATAAATAATTACTTTACAACAAAGCAACAATATATGTTTTCAATTCCATTATTTAATATTTACACCACTCACCCTATAGCGTTAAACATAACAGGTGAAAATTATAAACAAGAAACATACCCAAATACAATTACCATATATTGGCTGCCACAATAGCAGGACCTTGGATTTAGTACGACAGCAGACCACCAAGCTAAACTAACAGCTCAACAAGCTTACGAAGACATAGTGAGAAATATACGATACTGAACACTAAGCAAATAGCAATCAGAATGGATAAATTAAAACAACCACCTGACTCTTGCCAAAAGTATAATTACGGAGTGGCCATCGAGCTATAAGAGAACTAGACGGGAGGAAGTTGTTCTAGCCAGGCTCAGGATTGGCCAAACGTACCTGACAAGTAGAATCTTAATGACGAGAACAGTCGTTTCAATATGTAAATAGAGACAAATACCTAGCAATAATAAACATACTCGCCAACTACATTCAACCAAAACACCTTGACATTTCCCTCCGTATAACTGAAATACTAACAGACAGTAACCAATAAATTATACACTTATTAATAGGCACATCTAAATATTCATCAACGATTATAGAACTAATGTAAAATAGGCTTACAACGTACTTAAAAACATTTACAAAGTAGTAACTTTTATTATATTCTAATTGACAAAGTACGGTTTGAAAACTTATTCCAAAATATAAAAATTAATCATACCACATGTCAATCATCTCAGAAGTGGCGCAAAAACATATAAAATTAAAAGATAATTTATATAAATAACCCCACTTTAGCTCAGTTACATCCTAGTGACGACCAATATAGTGTGTGCCAACAACCCAATTATATTGGAAAGCATGCCTTAATGAGTCCGTTACGCATGGGCTGCGTAAACTAAGTAGATTTCCCTTGTGTAGAAATAACATATTCTCGATCTAATCTCATCATATATGTTTTATATTTCTAAGTTAAAACCCAATAATTAGAAGTAGGGGTATATAGGAGAGCGTGAGAGTAGAAATAACTCCCTTAATATCTGAGCTAAGAAAAAATGAATAATCTACAAGAAGTGCATTAATAGTTTTACAAGATAGGTTCGATTTTCGGTATTATATACGCATAACAACGGAGATCTATGAAATTTCGAATGCCCTTTCTAACTCTCCCCCTCCCCATTCCTAGTACTATTTCAGCCGACAATGAACTGTAGTGTGGAATGAAAAGACTAAATGTCAATTTTGGTATAGATCTTATTTATTTATTTATTTTATTATAAATAGGCACCGTACTCGCGAGAGTTATTTGTGCCTAGGTGGTCAAGATTCCATTTTCGTTTTCTTTCCTTGTGTTAGGCAGTCCCTCTCTTCAGAGATCCCTTCTTTTAGCCTTCCTTCATCCTCGCCTATGTTGCATCTCTCCTATTGTTCTCTATTCATGATCCTGTGACAAATTGGAAAAACAGAGCAGTATTTTGTATATATAATCAATTTGATACATAAATATTTATCTCATTTTCTTGTGTGCCCATATGTTGAAGTCCTATTATATTTCTTTATTTAAACGAGTTATTATGAAAAATCTTAACAGTTTTTTATAGAGTGACTATCATCCCCTAGTATTTCGGATAGTACTTCTGACATACCAAGGGACTTTCTGGTATCCTCATACCTTCTACACTCTGTAAGTAAGTGTGCAACTGTTAGCTCTACTCCACGAGCAATGCACGTTGGAGGTTCTTCCTTTTTCATCAGGTGCTGCTATGTGAGCCTTGTGCGGCCAATTCTAAGGTGGCATACTATTACTTCATCCCTCCTTTTAGTGCTTTTAAAGTATTGCCACAGAGTTCACACTACTTCTTACAGTGCGGAGCTTATTCACCTAACTCATGCCAATGCCATGCCCATTACTCCAGTGCCAGTTTTTGCATGATTGATGGCGTCAGCGATCGGAACTTCTGTCATTAGTGTGCCCTCTGTGATAGCTTTAGCGGCTAAGGCATCAGCATTCATATTTCCTTCTATGCCAGAATGTCCTGGTACCCAAATAAATTCGACATTAATATTTTTCTTGTGCAATTCCTCTAAAATCTGTTGGATTTCTTGGCAGATGAGATTTTTATTGTACATTTTTTCAATTGATTTTGAGCTGCTGTAAAAGTCAGAACAAATCAAAGCAATTCTTGGTATAGATCTTAAATACGTAAAATCTTAAATATAGACGTCATCAGCACAACCTATTTGCATTTAACTCCCAGAGTAAAAGTTCAATTAAAACAATATTTCGTATTTAAGCTTCTAATGAAGTGGTTCATGATCTAAGAGCTTATTGTTATTATGACGTTAGTAGGAGTGGGGGTTTACTGAAATCTGAAAACTAATTTTGAATGGGTCTCATTTTTAGCAGATTTCCCTTAAGGGAAATCAGCTATTGAGGTTGTACTCATGACGGAAATTTTCGACATTTTTCTTCAAATGTCCATCGATCCAACCTAGTAGATGACGAAAATGAGGTCCGTTCAAAACTGTATATATATATCTATATATATATATATATAGATATATATATCTATATATATATATAGATATATATATCTATATATATATATATTTTGTCTGTTACCGCTCTAGCGGTCGCAATTTTTGTTTAATCCTTACCAAACTTCATATTTAAGCGTTTTATGTAAAAAGAAAGATCAAGTTCGTTAACGGCTGAAATCGGACCAGTGGGAGGGGGGGTTTAGAGGGGAGGATTTTCGAAAATTCGAAATATCTCCGTTACTATACGTCGGATCGAAAAATTATATAGAATCAATCTTATTACAAATTAAATTTACTATGAATATTGTTATATATACATTTATTCTCTATCTTGAATATTAACCGAGATATTTGCATTTTTCAGTTTTCACCAAACCGCCACTTCTACTCATGTTACGTAAACAATACTCTGATACATAATAAATCACATTATTGGAAGTTTAAATACCAAAAATTGTATTCAAGAGACCTTTATTATACGAGATACATGCAAATATGTACTGGTGACTCCCCCCCCCCCCCATCTTAAAGTTTTGGACTACTAAAATTTTATTGATTGAGATAACAATTATTCTGACTCACAGTTATTAATTACAGTACTAGATATAGTAAATAGTTCTCAATAAAATTAATGTGTTATATTCTGTTATATTTCAGTAATTGTTTTTCTTTCCGGTGTGAGGCGGGACCCGTTTGTTTACATTTCTAACCTAACGCTTCCTGTCGGCAGGCTATTGAAATTGGATGAAACATTTCTTATTTCCGTTTGTATTTATTCACGGTGTTGTGTTAGAAGTATGTATATTTATCTATTACTAAACTTCACGAGGGAAATCTGCTTAGTTTACGCAGCCCCTGCGTGACGGACTTTTTTTCGTCATCTACTAGGTAGGATCGAGGGACAATTGAGGAAATTTGTCGGAAATCGCGTCATGAGTACACCTTCAATAACTGATTTCCTGTACGGAAAATCTTCTAATAATATTAACAAAGCCTTTTTTCTAGATTAGAATAGAGAGAGGATTTGAGAAAAATATTTCTAGGAATAGACAGCCAATATTTTACAGCCTTGTTCGTTACGTCACTCTTCCAGGGAAGTGAAATTCATTCACCTCTGTCAAGGCCTCACTTCCATGTTTGATACCTCCTGGTTATACAGGTTTCCTTTCTTTCGAGCAGGCAAGGATAATGATACCAATATACCATATCATATAGCTATGATGGTATCCGTATCAATTGTCAGTTTCAAGTGTCATGGTGATGACAGCTCGGGAATGTAGTGAGTGACTGGTCGTATGACTGAAATGTCGTAGGATATTTAAGCTTTAAGATATTTTGAGCTGGAATAAAAAAGTCCGTCACGCAGGGGCTGCGTAAACTAAGCAGATTTCCCACGTGAAGTTTTACAATAGAGAAATCTGCCTAGTAATAACCTATTCTCACGAGGACGAATAGTTAGTGAAACGGCCACACTAGCGCTAGTGCGCTCGGCGGAAACTCCCGAACATAGCCGACCACACTCACAATACAAATACAAATATCTCGGTTAATATTAAAGATACCGAATAAATGTATAGAACAATATTTATAGTAAATTTAATTTGCAATAAGATTGGTTCTATACAATTTTTTTGATCCGACGTATGGTAACGGAGATATTTCGAATTTTCGAAAATCCCCCCTCTAACCCCCCCCCTCCCACTGGTCCGATTTCAGCCATTAACGAACTTGATCTTCCTTTTTATATAAAACGATTAAATTCCGAGTTTGGTAACGATCAAACAAAAATTGCGACCGCTAGAGCGTTAACAGACAAATATATATATATATATATATATATATATATATATATATATATATATATATATATATATATATATAATTTTGAACGGACCTCATTTTCGTCATCTCATGGGTAGGATCGATGGACATTTGAAGAAATTTTTCGAAACTCGCGTCATGAGTACGACCTCAATAGCTGATTTCCCTTAAGGGAAATCTGCTAAAAGGTCCGTCCCGCAGGAGCTACGTAAACTGAGCAGATTTCCCAAGTTCAGTTATGACACACGACTAAGGTTGAAAACAAGGAAATACGACTAACTCTCTTAATATATGAGTTGTCCACTAAATGTATAGAGCAACAATTGTAGAACATCAATAGTGTTCAATCGTAGTCCCTGGATTAACCCCTTCCAAATTTCTGTTGCGATTTTTCTCATGAAAGAATATAAACATTATATTTGAATTAAATGGTTAAATAATGAGTTTCTATAAATCAAATAAACATTGTCGAGTCATATAAATTATAATTTATTTATACATCATTCCACGTATTTGCATCACACTGCAAATGCTCAATGAAAATATTTGAGCTTCGAATAAAGTGGTTCTTGATATAACAGCTTGTTGCTAATATGACATGAGTAGGAGTGGGGTTTACTAAAGGCTGAAAAATAAAAAAGTCCGTCACGCAGGGGCTGCGTAAACTAAGCAGATTTCCCACGTGGTTTTGCAATAGAGAAATCTGCCTAATAACAACTGTAGTAGTAAGAAACCTCTAAACCTAAAACATTATTTAGGGCGTAATAACCCAGTAGTTTCTAGCCCCAAAAAACAGTTAACCTAACCTCTAAACCTATTCACGAGGGACGAATAGTTATTGAAACGGCCACCAGAGCTCTCGGCGGAAAGTCCGAACATAGCCTACTGGCGACCATACGCAGAATGCAAATGCAAATATCTCGGTTAATATTCAAGATATAAATTTCCCTTTAGGGAAATCTGCTAAAAAATAAATTATCTTGATTAATAATCAAGATAGTGAAAAAAAAAGTCCGTCACGCAGGGGCTGCGTTAACTAAGCTGATTTTCCACGTGAAGTTTTGCAATAGCGAAATTACACGAGAGCCGTGCAGTTAAGGAAACGGCCGAACTAGCTTTTGGCGGGAAATTCACCCGTCCCTTAGCCACCCAGATTTAATAAAAATGCAAATATCTCGGTTAATACTCAAGATAAAGAATAAATGTATATAACAATATTTATAGTAAATTTAATTTACAATAAGATTGATTCTGTACAATCTTTCGATCCGACGTACAGTAACGGAGATATTTCGAATTTTCGAAAATCCTCACCTCTAAACCCCCCTTCCCACTGGTCCGATTTCAGCCGTTAACGAACTTGATCTTTCTTTTTACATAAAACAACTAAATATCGAGTTTGGTGACGATCGAACAAAAATTGCGACCACCAGAGCGGTAACAGACAAATATATATATATACAGTTTTGAACGGACCTCATTTTTGTCATCTACTAGGTAGGATCGATGGACATTTGAAGAAAATTCCGTCATGAGTACAACCTCAATAGCTGATTTCCCTTAAGGGAAATCTGCTAAAACGTTTATAATATCATTTACAGAACTTGGGATTTGGACTGGCTGGTGGAGGTCAGCATTCTTATCCTTACGTTGATTTAGAACATCAATCAATGTAGAGAGAACATTGTTTGCAATAAGGTTTCATCTGTACAATTTTTCAATCCGACATGTACTAACGGAGATATTTCGAATTCAAAAGTCCCTCCTCCCACTGTTCCGATTGGAGTCCTGTAATAATGCACAGAAGATTTTAAGGCAATTTATGACGACCAAGATCCTTGAATCTATTTATTGTGTCGACTTTTTGTCAACCTTCTGATCACATCAGCTGCCAGTTGAACTAGGGCATGGGGTGACCCACGCAGCTGACATTGTACACCTACTGAATGCCTTATAAGGCCTCGAATGCTGAGCCCTGATTTTGCAACTTGATTTCGTCGATTTCAAGGATTACATTTTTTAGAGGTTCATCCCATTAAACTCCACTGGAAATGTCAAATTCGTTTGGGTCGAGTTCATGGAAATAACACGACTTTAGTGGGATAATGCCAAATAAAATAATGTAATAGATAGGGCCAATTCACGATATGAACTTTAATCAAAATCTTCATGCTGGATGTTGAGAGAACAATTTTAGCAGATTCTCTTAAGAGGAATCAGCTATTGAGGTTGTACTCATGACCCACATTTTGGAAAAATGTAATCAGATGTACATCGATATATTTATATACTCCACTGTGTCCCTCTGGCGGTCGCAATTTATGCGTGATATTTAAACTTGATATGCAAGCGTTTCTTATAAAACCAAAGATGGAGCTCGTTGACGGTTAAAATAAGATGGGGGAGGTTTAGAGATGGACATTAAAATATCTCCGTTATTGTGAGTCGGATCAAAACATTATATAAAACTAAATCTTCTATTAATAATGAGCTAAACCAGTTTTTATTTAATTTCGAATGTTAGCCATGAAATCAGCCGTGATATTTGAACATTTTAATTTGCAGACTTAAACCCGCAATTTTAGCCAATCCTCATGAAAGAAAATATAATATACCATGAAGCATAAATATCCGTTATCAATTCAGATTTTACTTTATAAACTCCAAAAAATGTCTACACATTACTCAATATTCAATATTTCATTCAACAGTATTAAACCCCTATTTATGCTCATCGGTTTTTTGCATAGAAATAGAAAGTCTCTAGTGAGTCATACCATCCGGTGGGAAATCTGCTTACTTTACCCAGTCCCTGAGTTGTACTTCCATGATTAGTTTTTATAACACATGCAAATGTTTAAAGTCTCATGTCCTCTAATACGGTAAGTAATGCTGAAAATTTGCTTAGGACAAAGTTTGTTGTGCATAAATTTAATTTACAGTCGAAAAAGTTTTTGGTACTCATTTACAACGATTATGGAAGAACCGAAGAAAGTTTGTGACTGTGGGTGGCCGTCTTCCTACTTCCTTTACGGTGAAATCAAATTTGGATTCCTAGCCATTTTTCTTAAGTGAATACACATTGACGATTGGAAGAAAATAAGGACCTGAGTAACTGATTAGTTAATCCTTCAGATGTTCACACTCCTGTAAGTGGTCCTTTAAATTGAAATTTGACATATTTAAATCATACCCTTTAAAATAGTTCCCTTTACTGAAATATATAATGTAATTTATTACCGTTTAGCCTGTTAGAAAGAAAGTTTCCTCTGTATTTGACGCTTATACGCGATTTATCATGTTCCATGTTCAAGTCCAAACTTACTCCTGATATTTTACCACATAACAAGCTTATACATGGCTGAAAGTTCATTTGCGTTTTGAAATTCGTTGGAGCTTGATTGATTATACACTCATCTACTAATTTATTTCAAGAGATTACTTAGGTAAATAAAGTTATAGAGAAAGAAATTGCACAGGGCTTAGTTATTGTTAGCGTTAATGGCGTAATTTCTGGAAGTAAAAGTAACAGAGAGAGGACTTTCAAAGCAATTTGTCTCTGGGGCCTGAGGTACCAGTTCATTTTGGAAAAGGGCCCAAAACAGTTTGGGAATCCCTGACAGAAGAAAATTTGATAAATATCGTTTTTGTCAAAACATCCAGAGATAATCAAACTTGGGTAGAAAATGAAAATAAATTATATAGAAAATATATTGATTTTAAATGTATATAGTATCTGGTTTTATTGTGGGTGTGGGGTTCCTTGTTAACCGGCGTTGGCGTAGTGCGTAGGACGGTATCATTAGTTCAATTTACCTGAGTTATTTGTGTTACGAAAGATACTTGAGAGAAAGCGTATTTTTGTATGAAGAAGATATATGATGGGACAGAGGGGGCGAAAGAATCTCATCTCTTAAAAGTCCCTCTTCCTTTTGTTGCTTAATATTCTCCCTTCTTGAAATCCCCATTTCTCACTTTCATCATTGTCAGGAAGATTTTTTTTTTTTTATGACAAACTGGAAGAATCTTACGAAATTTTACAGGTTTCCACGACTGAGTTCTTAGTGATACCTATACGTTTTATATCATCGATATGTGAACCTAATCCAATCTTCGTTGAGGGTGAAAAGCAAGACAGGCTCAAATTAGGTTATAACATTTTTAATTTCAGCTACGATCTGTTTTGAAGAAACATCACATAAAGTTTTAAAAAGAAAGCGATGGCAATGATACATAAGAACCACGAAATAGTAGAAAAATCGTTCAAAATATCAAGGATGATGATAACGCTGAACTAAGTAATAGGAAGCTAAAAATGGATGGCTCTGAAGATAATGCATTGATAAGCCTAATTAAAAAAAAAAAACCCAAACTTACACAGTTGAAGATTTAAGAGTTTTTTCGCGAACGTGAAGAGAACAAGATTTAATAAACATCCACGTATCAAGAAGGTAGCATAAAAACACGTTCGTCGCGCTGAGGCTGCGTAAACTAAGCAGGGCTTTAGAGGGGGAATTAAATTTAAAATAATTTAATTTGAAACTGATATATGACATAGACCTTCTAATGGGTCAAAAAGTATCACTCGGTCTACTTTTTCTAAATTAGCTCATTTTCTACAGAGATATCAGCTATTGGTATTACACTCATGACGCGGTTTTCGAAAATTTCCCCAAATGTACATCGATTCTATGATTGATATTATACGTAACATACTCGACGTTTAACGTTTCATTCAACACAAAAGACCATATTCGTTAATAGCTGAAGTCAGACCGTAACAGAGGGGAGGAGTTTGGAAGATTTTCGAAAATCCAAAATATACTTTCTCTATTCTTGACCTATTCATTAATCATTAAATACCATATTTTTTAATGTTAAAATTGTACCAATAAGAGAGGGGGAGGGAAGTTTGAAGAAGGAGGGAGGAATCCGAAAATTCGAAATATAGCAGTTATTGTGAGTCGTATCAAAAAATATTATTGAGCTATATATATATATATATATATATATATATATATATATATATATATATATATATATATCTTTTTCATTGTTTTAGTAAAACTCCGTATCTGCTTATTTGATTTTCACTTTGAGTAACTGAACGTTTCATGTCCAACTTGAATTCCTACTTACGTACATAGATTAGTTACAATAGAAGAAATATACAGTCGATGGTGTGATAAGATCAATAGTGTGTACATTCCAGCACATGGGAAGGGAAATCTGCTACACTTCCTAATGTAACAGGCTTTTATTGGAATCACTGAACAGTAATTATATGTGGTCACTTTGTATATATTATGAGACCTCAAAGGACTTTAAAGTGTTCCATACTTCTACTGACGGAGCTAAAGGGGAATAATTTCAAGAAAAAACAACTTTGGAGGAATTCCTCTGAGTTATTTTTGCTCGAAGCTAGGAATGCTGTACAGGCGTGGCTAACTAAATGGGTCAGAAATATGTTTATAGTTTTATGCAATTAAAATTTTACACTTCAAATTGCCCTTGAATTAAAATATGTAAGGTTACCACGTCCACCATTAAATACTATTATTATTTAGCACCTGGAATTTCCAAGCAGATTATATTCCCAATAAAGATAACACACCAAATCTTTTCAAAGTCGGCAAATATGCTTTGAAAAATTGATAAGTGGGCTACACACGGTTTCCTTGTTAGTAGAAATGTTTTACTTCAGTTAATTTAAAATAATTTCTTTTGGAACTGATATAAGATATATATACCTTTTAATTAATAACATCAGTAAATATGTAAGTAAGTGCCACTGGACATACTTTTTAAATATTAGCACATTTCGCTTCAGGGAAGTCAGCTGTTGAGATTGTACTCAGGGAGCGATTTTCCTCAAATGTACATCAATCCTACCTGATGATACATTACATACTGGATGTTAAACCGTTTCATTCTATAAAACGGTAATTTTCATTAATAGCTGAAATCGAACCAGGAACAGATGGGGAAAAGGGGTTAAAGGCAGGAGAATTCGAAGTACAACATCTTTATTATGAGTCGGCTCAAAAAATGATATATAACCAATCTCGTTAAGCTGTTAATTCTCAACATTTATACTTATTTACAATTTTTCTTACTCAAATAGTAACAACCTTATTCGTACTTGGTTTTAGTCTTCAGTAATTCTCCTCACTTCTACTTATCGGAAATTACACCAGCAAGTTACTCCCTCAGTCGATTTAAATTTAAAAAAAGAGGTGCACAACTATACAACTATTAACTTCAGTTGTAAATATGAAATTTATAAGTTTTCGAGGTACAGAAATCACGCCGAAACGAGAGAAAATGGTCTGGACGTCTAGTTTAGTTGAAATTTGAAAACCGTAATTTTAAGTCATGAGAAGACTTTTTCTATACAAGAAAACGGAAGTAAAAAAGAATAGTACAAACAGGCTTTCTCCTAACATGATTATTTATTGTCACCTGTCGCGTGTCTGAATGAAAGTAAAGGCAACAGAAAGAAGCAAATACAAAAAAAACCAGCCATATAAAACTCAGGCTGATAGAAGTGACATATAGTCAATATGATGGTGAGTAGGATATGAGAGGCTGTACGAGGCGGTGCGTGGGTAGAACTAACTATGAATGGGAAACAGCCTCACCCTCTTTATCAATGAATATCTGTCACTCGGTAACGGAGCGCTCAATGTCCAACACAGGTGACTTCTCTCAAAGCCTGCTCTCTCCAGAAACATCTTACACTTATTCTCAGTCGTTTTAGCAGTTTTCCTTTAAGGTATGTATGAGGTTTTACTCATGACGTGAGTGTCAAAACAATTCTACAAATGTCCATCGATCCTACCCAGGTGAAAACTATATATATATATATACGCCTACATCACCCTTAAAATCTCCAATTATTTTAATACATGGCTAAGACTTGGTGTGCCATAATTGTGACACCCGAAGAATATTTTCAGTCCATATTCAAGCTCGTAACCATCTCCAGTACTTCTCCAGCGACCATAACTTTAGAATTTCTAATGGAATGCCTTAATTTGTATGACGCAATTGTAAAACGAGCTTGTATCGGTAAATGTTTAGATTTGAGGAGTCCTTTAGCCGTAAAATGCACAAATCTTTATTTCAGAAAATGCAAGTTTTATTGAAAAATGCTGCGACATAGAAGTTTCAGCCAACAAAGTTACCATTGAAACAAGCGTACGGGAAAATGAATGGACAATATATATTAAAAAAAAAAAAAAAAAAAAAAAAAACCCTGATTCAAAGAAATGAAATGTGACTGCAGCTTGTCGGATCTTCTTGTCACTACTCGATCAACAATTAGAGATAGCTTAAACATTGAGTGGCCACCAGATCTGACGGGAATGAACTTTTTATGGGGGATGGACAAAGGTATCTCTACAAAAACAAGTCACAGAATATTGAGGACGTGTAAAATAAAATCAGATTGGCTGTAAATTAAATTTTTAATAACGGAAATACACAGTGCCAAAAGGGATTTCAGAGTCCTATGTCCTATTGTTATGTGCATTTTTTTTTAAAATATCTTGCTTATTAACCAAGATATTTCCATTTTTTTTCTTTTTCGATCTTGAGTAAAACCCCATTCCTGCTCGTGTCATATTAACAATAAGCTGTTATATTATTAATTACTTTATTTTAAGCTTAAATAACAAATATTGTTCTCTTTGAACTTTTACGTTTTGAGACATATGCGTGACGTCCTTTTTTAAGTGAGCATAAGATAAAGAAAATCCAGTATACGTTATAAAAAATGGTATATCTAAAATAGATCTGTATAAAATTTGCCAACAATACTTTCAACTTAGAATGAGCAAGTGAACAAGCAGGATGTAGGATTTCCAACAGCTGCAGCGGACCCCAATGCCATACAACCGATGACAACATGTGGACGCTGCACGGAGGAATTATTGATCAGATGCAGCCTTTTTTTCCTTTTTGCTTTCCGTTTAGTTTTAAATCCGGTTTTTTATTTTTATTTGAGCCGCCATTAGATGAGTAGGTGGGCGGGGGCCAAGCCATGCGTGGGATTGCTTTGAAAAGAGGTTCATTCATCTGTCTACAAGGCTACTGGCTTCCGACCTCTTTGTCTCGCAGCTGCTTTATTTCTTCAAAGCAACTTTTCCGACCAAATTTTCCGGTTGATATTCCCATTTCATGGCTATTTTAAATCTCTATTCAATAGCCAACTTAACGAAATATGTGAATGAGCTTGAGCGCTGAATAATGTTACACATATCGCAGTCGTGAAACAGTTAATATTGGAATTCTAACACCACGCATTTCACGAGATTATGCTCCTTACTGCCTTATGACAGCAATTATTTAAGTTTATCAGATTCAGCAAAACAAGACGAAAGTCCATGGCAAATAACAGCTGTTTAGCTTTCTCTTTAAAAAAATACAAGTTTTAGTCTTTTTAGAAGAAAACAACGTCGGCATACTATTAAAGCATGACGTTCAAGTCAAAGATTGCTGATTTTAATTTATTATGTTAAGCAGTGCCGTATAAATTGAAGTTCTGCTACAAAAAATGGATTATACAGGGTGTTCAAAGTTCCCGTGCCAACCCCTTAAAATCGCCAATACTATTTATAAAAGACTAAGACTTGGTGTGCCATAATTTTGACCCCTGAAGAATATTCAGTCCATATTCAACCTCGTAATCATCTCCAGTACTTCTCCAGCGATCAGAATTTTGGGATTTCAAATGGATTACTATACTTTTTATGACGGAATCTTTTAGAAAATGAAATTGTAAAACGAGTTTGTATCGGTAAATTTTTGTGATTTAAGGCATCCTTTAGCCGTAAAATGCACAAAATCTTTATTTTAGAAACGGCAAGTTTTATTGAAAAATGCTGCGACACAGAAGTGTTATACGCAATAGAAGTATGGTGTACAGCAAAACCTTTGAACATCAGACGCCAGACCTTCCAATCCAAAGTCCTGTGCACCATAGTAGATGCTCCATATTATATTACAACCCACACCCTCCATAAAGATCTTAATATCCCATTTGTAAAGGACCTAATTCCATTAAGATTCAGAAAATTCCACAGCAGGCTGTCCAATCCTAACCCAGAAACACCCAGTACCACTCATCCATATTCACCTCCACTGCGCCCAGGAGACAATGGCCCAGAGATCTCCTATAGAAGTGTAAAGTGAAGTGAAAGCAGTGGCTATTTTCTTATCAAGTGCCATTCCTCCTTAGCTCTTGACTTCCTTGCCAGGCAGGGAGAGGCATTGTGGTGAAGGGGTGTAGCTTCTGTCGAGAGTGATGGAGGACGATTGTATTGTACATAGCACATTACCAAATGCATTTCAATGCAGACTGTAATATTCCTAATAAAATAAAATAATCTTAAGAAGTGTTAGCCAACAAAGTTATCTTTGAAACATGCCTATGGGAAAAGGAATAGAGAATGAAATAAAAAAAAAAAACCTGATTCAAGGAAATGAAATGTGGTTGCAGCTTGACGGATTTTGTTCCCACTACTCGATCAACAATTAGATATAGCTCCCAGGAAGGGAATCTATCTCTAAAAGAACAGGTGGCAGAATATTGAAGGCATCAGAAATAAAATCAGATTGGCTATAAATTCAATTTTTAGTAGCAGATATACACAGAGCGAAAATGGATTTCAGAGTCCTATATTTTTGTTGTTATGTACGTTTTTCATTATCTTGATTATTAACCGAGATATTTGCATTTTTTCGTTTTTGATCTTCAGTAAACCCCTCTTCCTACACATGACATATATTTTACGTTACTACACAATAATCTGTTATATTATGAATAACTTTATTTGAAGCCTAAATACGATATATTGTTCTCGTTGAACTTTAACGTTTTGAGATAAACGCAAATACTTGGCGCACGTGGGAAATCTGCTTAGTTAAGGCTGCCCCTGTGTGACGGCAGTTTTGGAGTTATGGGAGATACGTACAGAAGTCACGCCAAAACTTGTCCAAATGGGTAGAGTGAGGCTAACGGATAATTCCGTTGAAATCTGTAAAACCCGAATTTATTTTTGGGATTAGAATATTTGCTTCACTTCGTACAAAGAAATAGAAAGATTAGACTTTCATAATTGGCCTGTTAATTATCTCTGACGCAAGAATATGTAATTTTCCCAACTGTAGCAAGATCATGTCTAAACGCTAATAATATCTAACAGGAATATCGTTTGAGACGAATATAGAGCTCAGGCAGAAAAAAAAAAAACAATTTTCTTATTGTTGTTTACCTCCTTTCATAAACAATCGCGGGTGATGGGCTATATTTGAAGCTACTTCTAAAACCGATGCTGCGCAGAAAGCAAAAAAAAAAATGAACTGACCAGTTGGATTGTTGACAAGTCCGACAGATATTCGCCAGATGGTCTAACGAAAAAAATCTCACAAACCGTTCAGGAACCGAGCCACTAAAGCGTTGTTTATTTTATTCCCAATCTAAATCCACTCCTTATCGTGTAGTGCTCGAAAAATTCCCTCCGCAATGTTGTTGTTCCTCGTACTGTTGTTGATACAACAACTACTGAAGAGTTTCCCCCTCAGTAGTCGATATATGTTCGTATGTGCTACGCAATTCTTGACGGTATTCATAAAGCATAGGTTGTCACATATAAAATGAGCAGGTAGTAAAAAGTTTGTGTCGTACGGTGTGGAAAACTATCAGAAATAAGAGACTTCTGAAATCTGACAAACAGATAGAAACTTCTACCTGTGTCTGTCACCTCTCGCCGTTTGACTAGACCGTAAACATTTTGTCACCTAAGGGCGTCTTCAAAAGAAACAGATTTTCTACCTTAGCAAAAACCATATGTAACCAAAAACTAAATTGAAGAAGTGAAATAATTCCTTTAAGTGAAAATTGCTTGATATGGAATGTTTCTGCAGAATGAAGCTTAATGGTTATTAGTCTGGTTAAAATATTAACTTCTTGTAAGGTTTATAATAAAACTGGATGTTTTTATTATTCTAATATAATTTACTGTTTTTTAGTGGTGTCACATTGCTATTTATAAAAATTGTTGGATGGGAAAGTAAAATATCTCGAAAATACTGCTAATAATTTTAGCATGATTATAATTTTAACAACCTGATTAAGCAATGGCTTGTCAGTTCTATCTAAGTAGTCATTTGAACAAATAAAATTAAACTGAAAACACAAATTCAATATATTTGTCTACTTAATATTATATATTCATCATTTATTTAACTACTTATTTATTTTTTGACAACATATCCTAGAAATATATTTTTCATTTTTTTTTTTAATTTCTGATTTTAGCTATTCCTGATTTTTTTTTATATACTTATGGTCTGAAGAAGGTACGTTTCCATCAAAAATATAGTTGTTGAAATTCATAGGTAGAAAGATTACTTCTTACAATTGAGTGCTTAAAAAAACGCAACTTACACCAAAACTTAATTATTAACAAAATTAATAAGTTTGGAGAATTAAAATTTTTAATTTTACTTTTATATACTTTGGTGGCTTCAGGGCTTGTACTAAGCGATATACAGAAAGTTTATTGAATTCCTATCAAGCCGCAACAGTAAGGGATGAAAGAAAACTTCAAATCCAGAACGCTTTCAATTGGCTACACAAACTGTAATGAAGGTTAGTTTGTCTTTTGGCTACACAAACTTTAATAAAGGTTAATTAAGGTCTATTGTTTATACAAAATAAATTAAAAGCTATTCTTTTCCGAAACAGCCATTTATAAGAGTTTTAAAAGTACTACTCTCCAATGAACTGTAGGTTTCCTATCATTAACTTCACAGTGGCTGGTTCTCTTCACTCTTTAAATAAAACATCATTATTTCCCGAAGATTTCTTTTATCCTCCTTCGTTGATGATGAGATAACAGGGACATACATTTAGATGTAAAACTGAAGATATAGATCGATAAGGTCGAAATCTGTCAAAGAATGGAGGGTTAGACAAAGTGTAAAATCTAAAATTTCACTCTTTATGTGAACAATTTTGTTTTTAATGCTTTGACTTACAATTTTTGTCTTTTGCATTTTTCTCTAAATCGAGTATTAATAGTTATTTAAATGTTTGCACTATTAGCCTTCAGTAAACCCCAAAGTCCACTTTTGCTACATTACCATTGAGCAATTACATATTAAAAAAGTCCATCACACATGGGCTGCGATAATTAAATAGATTTCCCACGTGCACAACGTATTTGCATTTATCTCAAAAAGTAAAACTTGAATGAAAACAATATTTGGTATTTAAGTTTCAAATAATGTGCTTCATGATATAACAGCTTACTATTAATATGGCACGAGTAGGAGTGGGGGTTTACTGAAGTCTGAAAAATAAAAAATGCCAATATCTCGGTTAATAATCGAGATAATAAAAAACGCATATTACAACATTTAAAGAATTTTTATAAGAAAATGAGAATAAGATTTGTTCTATACACTTTGTCTCTCCGACGTATAATAACTGAGATATTTCAAATTTACAAAATTCCCCCCTCGCCCCTGTCCGATTGCTGCCGTTAACGAACTTGATTATTATTTTTGCGACGTTTAAACATTCGGTTTGGTAAGGATCAAACAAAAATTGCAACTGCTAGAACGTTAACAGATATATATATATATATATATATATATATATATATATATAATTGTAACCTCTGTCTGTACATTGTTTTTTTCACGAAATTTCACGATAACTTTTCGTTTCATATGTTATAGACACCATAATTGCATTTTGTTTCTTTGGTGTATATTTGTTTGTTACCTTTTCACGCATAAACGGCTGAACCGAATTTCATGAAACTTGCTATGCATAATAATACTATGCCAACTTAGACTTTAGGCTATATTCATATTCTCTGAGACAGACAGGAGTGGGGGTTATAAAGGAGGCCTAAAATTAAAAATAGCGATATTTCGTTTCCTATAGCTTTTTCGGCAAATATGCGCATAACAAAGGTTGGTTATTTTGTTATTTAGAGTAACTTTTGTTATATACACTTTCGTCGTATGCCGAAGTATAAATGCGTAATACACTGAAAATGATAGCGGGAGTCAACAATTTTGTTTGGCACAAAAGACTCAACAGAACTAAGTAAAACTCGGTATGTGTATTAGCACTAACGCCTTCATTATCATGAGCCATACCAACATTTCTAGAGACGGGCAGGAGTAGGGGTTTTAAGGAAGGCCTGAAATTAAAAATAGCGGTATTTCGTTTTCTATTGGTTTTTCGACAAATACGAACGTGACAAAAGTAATTTATTTTGTTATTTAGAGTAACTATTGTTATATTCAATTTTGTCGTATAACAAAGTATAAACGAGATACACACTAAAAACTAAAGCCGAAGCTAAAAATTTTGTTGGGCACTAACGATTGAACCGAACTTAACAATACTCGGTATGTGAATTAGCATTAATTCTTCCATGATTATAAGCTATATTACAATTTTTAGGTTCGAATGGGAGTGGGGGTTATAAGAGAGGCCTGAAATTAAAAATAGCGATATTTCGTTTCCTATTTTTCGGCAAATGTGCACAGGATAAAAGTTTTTATTTTGTTATGTTGAGTAACTTTTGTTGTATTCACTTTTGTAGTTTAACAAAGTATAAACGAGATATACACTAAAACCTAAAGTGGCAGCCAACAATTTTATGGGGCACTAACGATTGAACCGATCTTAACACAGCTCTATATGTAAATTAGCATTAATTGTTCCATGATTATAAGCTATATTAAAATTTTTAGGTTCGAACTGGAGTGGGGGTTATAGAGGTAATAACACACCAAAAACAGCTGTCACCATTGGGTTTTGTACCGCATCAAGGGAAAGGAACTTTAATTCATACATGGTTTAGAAGATAGAATACTTTCTAGGATTATGAATTATATGGTTCATTAAGTTATAAAAAAAACTACATGCTCAGGAGATAGGAAATATAAAAGTATTGATGACAGTGAACTCTTAAATAACAAATAATTTTATTATTAACAAATCCACAGCAACAACGGGTATAAATTCTAAACACTGGGACGGGGAAATGTCAAAATATAGTGGAAAGTAAAGCCTCGCCAAATAATATTATCTTCATTCAGCCGAAAGCCAAATGAATTCCCGGGTGAAGCCGGGTACCTTAGCTAGTATGTATATATAATTTGAACGGACCTTATTTTCTTCATCTCCTAAGTAGGATCGATGGACATTTGAGGAAATGTTTCGAAAATAGTGTCATGGGTAAGACCTCAATAGCTGATTTCCTTCGAGGGAAACCTGCTAAAACCACTATGTCCAATACGTTTGGTTCATTGTGAATTTCACAATCATCTAGCTATCTTGACCATATTGAAACTTAATCTCCCCTCTGCGATTGATTTTGGCCGATCTTTAAGAAAACGGTTCATTGAGAATTTATAATCACAGTGAACAGACTCGCTCTTCTTAAAACAACGCTGGCCCGTCAGTTATGGTCGATAATGAGTGTAATTATCGGATCTTAAAATACCCTGCTTAAAAAGGATCTAGCTTGTTATCTCTCCAGCCGGGGTATCAAAGGAAAACTTCTCTCAAAGGAAGAGAGTTGTTTTTTTTTATAGTCCGTTGTATTCAGCAAAGACTTACAGATTTAACACACTGCGTGTCATTATATCTTCGTAACTTCCACCGAATTTACGAAATTAGTTGGGTTTCTGTATAACTAGCCTTGTATTCGTGCACAGCCTCCACCACAGGTTCTGTATACATTGCCTTCTTCCTAGGGAGTAAATAAAGAATATTTTGAGAGATGAAATGCCCACCTCTAAACCCCCACTATTTCAGGTCCGAATTATGACAATAAAAAATATGACCTTTAGAGTCGACTGAGACTTTTAAATATCGAGAATGATGTGGATGAAATAAACATTTTCGATTATTTGACAAAAAATCTTAATTGATGACGTCATCACATAACGTATTTGCATGTATATCACAAAGTAAAAGATCAAAGAGAGCCATATTTGATATTTAACCTTGGAACGAAGTGCTCCATAATATAACAGCTTATTCTTAATATGACAAGAGTTGGAGTGCTGGTTTGCTGAAGGCTGGAAACTAAAAAGCGCACATATCTCGGTCAATATCAATGATGGAGAACATATGTATTTGACAACATTTATAGAACATTCAATTTGCAATAGCATTAATTCTATACAATTTAACAATGAGAAATTAAATTACGGAGATATTTCAAGTTTCCAAAGTTCCTCCTCCCTACAAACCCCTTCCCCAGATCTGATTTAAGACGTTAAGGCCTTTAGTACTACATAAAATGCTTGCAACATAAAAATTGCGACCGCTAGAGCAGTAACAGACAAATATATATGTATATTAGTTTTTTGAAACGAGTACAACCTCAATTCCTGATATGAGAAAATTTAATCCGTTCATTTTATTAATGTACATACTAATTTTTATTTATTTGATTTTACTTTTATTTTAACCATTGAAAGTATAAAAATTGTTTCCGTAATTTTATTAGTCTTTATAGTTTTTAATTTTCTAGTTACCTTACAAGATTTTTTGTTTTTGAATTTAATGTTTTGTTTTTGTTTATTTTTTTATTTGTTGATTCGTGTTTTTTTGGTTTTTTTGATTGTGTTTTGTTGTTTAGTTGCGTTCTGTTATTTAGTTGTGTTTGGTTATTTTGTTGCTTTCTGTTATTTAGTTGGGTTTTGTTATTTGTTTGCGCTCTTAGTTGTTCTTTTCTAATTGTATTGTTTAATTTTTCCTTGTTACTGTTTTCATTTTTGTATTTTGTTTCTACACATTGTTTTTTTTTGTATTTTGTTTAT
The DNA here is from genome assembly GCA_019009955.1 of Riptortus pedestris. Taxonomy (NCBI): domain Eukaryota; kingdom Metazoa; phylum Arthropoda; class Insecta; order Hemiptera; family Alydidae; genus Riptortus; species Riptortus pedestris. Next base: position 128,258,336 of record CM032232.1, on the reverse strand, counting down.
ATACATTGTTTTTTTTTTATGAGCCATATCACCTCGCAGCGAACGCTCCAAAATAAATAAATATATAAATCAATACCTGATTTTCCTTAAGGAGACTCTGCTAAAAATGAAGTTAATCTCCTAATTGCTGCGTCCCGCTCAAATGTCAACAATGTCACCTCAATCAACAGCTGATTCCTTCTCAATCAGCAAACCTCCCGCCTAAATGGCGCATTGCCCTATTATAAAGCCGATGCTATTGGTAAGAGGATCTGTATTGGCGGCGTAGGAGTAGACTTAGCTTGTATCCTTGAAGAGAATAGGCAGAGTGTTGAGGATCAGATACTGCAGGTGTCCCCTTACAGCTGGTGTCCTCGCTCTCTCACTCCTATATCTTACAAGGATAACTAACTCTCTAGAAACAGTACAGCGCAAATACCTTTATTTATCTCCCGGGATATTAAAAGTGTCAAGGCAGGAAAGTAACAGCCCTCACAGTTTCAGCTGATTTCCCTTTTAAGGGGGGTTTAAATGAAATGAAATGTGTTAACTTCCACTAAATGTTTTAATAACATATATAACGTCAAATAAGTTTTTTTTTCTATAAACAATTTTCTGATAGTATGTCAATTAAGTTCTTTACAAATTATTGAATTATATTTATACTTATATAATACATATGTTTAAAATTAGGTCAAATTCTAAGAATACATAGTCAATTCAACAATTTAAAAAAAATATTATGTAAAATAAATTAGTTTCATTAATAACCTTAATACAACTCTAAAAAAGTTCGTCACGCAGGGGCTGCGTTAACTAAGCAGATTTCCCAAGTGCGCCACGTATTTGCATTTATCTCAAAACGTAAAAGTTCAATGAGAACAATATTTGGTATTTAAGCTTCAAATAAAGTGCTTCATAACATAATAGAATATTAAAAATATGAGATGAGTAGGAGTGGGGCTTTACTGAAGACCGAAAACTAAAAAATGCAAATATCTCAGTAAATAATCAAGATAGTGATAAAAGGTACATAACAAACTTTATAGAACATTAAATTTGCAATAAGATTGGTTCTATACAATTTTTTCGATCCGACGTATAATAACGGAGATATTACGAATCTTCTAAACACCCCCCCTCCCCCTTGTCCGATTTCAGCCATTAACGAACTTGATCTTTCTTTTTGTATAAAACGATTATATGTCAAGTTTGGTAATGATAAGTCCAAAATTGCGACCGTCAGAGCGGTAACAGACAAATATATAGATAGATAGATATATACAGTTTTGAACGGACCTCATTTTCGTTATCTCCTGAGTAGGATCGATGGACATTTGAAGAAAAATTTTAAAAACCGTCATGAGTACAACCTCAATAGCTGATTTCCCTTAAGGGAAATCTGCTAATATGTAACATACAATTAGCAAAATCCCCCCCCCCCAAGGGAAATTAGCTATTGAGGTCGTACTCATGACGCGATTTTCGAAAAATTTCCTGAAATGTCCATCGATCCTACCCAAGAGATGGTGAAAATGAGGTCCGTTCAAAATTATATATATTTGTCTGTTAACGCTCTAGCGGTGACAATTTTATAATAATAATAAGCTACTATATCATGAACCACTTCATTACTAGGTTAAATAAGGAATATTTTTTTCATTGAACTTTTACTTTGTGAGATATTTGTAAATTCGTTTTGTTGATCCACCCCCTCCTTCTTTTGTTCTTGGATTACTAAAATTTAAGAAATTGAGATTAAAATTATTCTGATTCATTACAAATTACAGCATTAGCTATAGTAAATAGTTTTCAATAAAATTAATGTGTTATATTCAGATAGATTACATTAATGGTTTTTCTTTCCTGTCTAGAATTCAGGTTGGATGGCCTGTTTGTTTACAATGCAGACGCCTTCTGTTGTAGAGTTATTAACTTTTAACTGAAAGATTTCTTATTACCGTTTGTATTTATTCACTTAATATTAGCGGTGGTACCTATTACCAGTATGTATATTTATCTATAGTAAACCTTCGCCTGGGAAATCTGCTTAGTTTACTCAGCCCCTGCGTGACGGACTTTTATTTGTTGACATGGAAATTTATTAAAGGACTACAAGCGTTATAAATGATGAGAAACTTGTCCCGCCTTAAGAAGACAATGTACCTGAAATTATTTTAGACCTATATCTATGACAAATATTAAGTAGTTTTATTTAATAATTGAACATTTTTGAAAGTATTCGTCTTGAGTATAAATGCCCGTCATACATGAAGTTCTTTAATTTATTTTTAAACAAAGAGAATTTTTTAAATAGATTTGATACATTCGGGCAGAACGTTAAAAGTTTTTCTCATGGACATGATACGCTTTCCTCGAAATAATTATGTTTGTGGTTGGGGCTTGGAGCACATTCTTGTATCTTGTTTTATGAATATGTTTTATACTATTTTTGTAAAACAAGTTCATGTTTTGTCTCTCGTACAATATATCGAGGGGAAAGTCATTATTTTTGACTTCTTAAAAAGTGGAAGACAGGAGTCTCTCAACTTTCTGTTCTATATAAACCTTATTGAGCTCTTTTCAAATTTAAATAATAAAATATTGTTTTTGGAGTTGCCCAAATGCATAATACCTAAGTTAACCTAACAGATTTCCCACTTGCTGAATTGACACACAATATATCTTCCCTCCCCATATATTTTTTTTATAGTTCTGTGACAATGAGTGGAAGGGGGTTTACTGGCAGCTGAAAACCAAAAAAAAAGTCCGTCACGCAGGGGCTGCGTAAACTAAGCAGATTTCCCACGTGACGTTTTCCAGTAGATAAATATGCCCAGTAACACCTGGAGTAGTAAGGTACCTCTAAACCTATTCGACAAGAGGGACGAATAGTTATGGAAACGGCCGCCAGAGCTCTCGGCGGAAATTCCCGAACATAGCCGACTCCTGACGACGACACACAGAATACAAATGCTTATATCTCGGTTAATATTCAAGATACAGAATAAATACATAGAACAATATTTATAGTAAATTTAATTTTCAATAAGATTGATCCTATACAATTTTTCGGTCCGACGCATAATAACGGAGGTATTTTGAATTTTCAAAAATCCCCCCTCTAAACCCCCCCCCCCCTACTGGTCCGATTTCAGCCATTAACGAACTTGATCTTCCTTTTTACATAAAACGATTAAATTCCGAGTTTGGTAACGATCAAACAAAAATTGCGAACGCTAGAGCGTTAACAGACAAATATATATATATATATATATATATATATATATATATATATCTATATATCTAATTTGAACGTACCTCATTTTCGTCATTCCCTGGGTAGGATCGATGGACATTTGAGGAAATTTTCCGAAACTCGCGTCATGAGTACGACCTCAATAGCTGATTTCCCTTAGGGGAAATCTGCTAAAAGTGGGACACTTAATATGTAGGCTTAAAATAACTATAAAAAGACAATAGTCAATAGTTCAATAAGATTGATTCTACAACTTGATTCAATACGATTTATAATTAGGGAGAAATTATAAATTTTCGAAATTCCCCCAAGTAACCCACCCCCGTTCCTTGTCGGATTTCAGATATTAACGACTATGAACTTTAGTGTTGAATTAAGCGGTTTAATAACGCATATGGCATAGATCAAATGAACATTTTCAAATAAAAAAGCAGTCAGAAAATGAGCATTATTTTTAAATGTTAATTCAGACAATTTTAATGGGTTGCTTTCATTTAATTTGATTTTAAATTATGTTAAAGGGAAAATCTTTGCTGATTTCGTGGGTATTCCCAGCATTGTTAGATAACATTGAAAGTAATCGCTCCCATGTAAAATATTTATTCAAATATTTTTCCCCTTGTTATTCAGACGAGTTCTCTGAATTCACAGATTCTTTTGTATCCATTTTCTTAGGCTTGGCTTCTTTTTATCTTACGTTTGATTTTTATATGAAATTTACCCGTTAGGGAAATTATCCATTGAAGTTTTACTCATGACGTGATTTTGGAAAATGTTGTTCAAATAACAATCGATACTACCATGCAGATAAACAAATGACATCCATTCAAGTTTGTGTACATGTGAGTCTGCGTGTTCGCGCGTGTGTGTGTACGCGTGGGTGCCCGGCTGTGTGAGTGTTTGTGTGTGTGTGTGTGTGCGTGTATTAACAATCTATTGGCCACCAATTTCTTTTTAGCAGACTTAAGAGAAATTTGTTAAAAGATTTGCTTTCTTTAGTATTACCTAACAAATAATAATAAATTTACGTACGTGCTTTTGGGGCATATAGCATAAAGAATAGCACTTACTGTGAACTTAATTCGAATTTTGGAAATAATGTCCAACTAGTATTGGGGTAGCCTGATGATAAATAGTATTGAGTTTTTCCTGTTATTTTGAAAATATCTGTGTGAAAAAGAGAAAAAGTCCGAAAGGCAGGGGCTGCGTAAACTAAGAAGATTTCCCACGTGAAGGTTTACAATAGAGAAATTTCACGAGAGTCGAGCAATCAAGGAAACGGCCGAACGAGCTTTTGGCGGGAAAGTCACTCTCGTCCGTTAGCCGTCGATTTAATAAAAATGCAAATATCTCAGTTAATGTTCAAGATAGAGAATAAATGTACAATATTTATAGTAAATGTAATTTGCAATAAGATTGATTCTGTACAATTTTTCGATAATAACGGAGATATTTCGAATTTTCGAAAATCCTCTCTAAACCCCCCCCCCCAACTGGTCCGATTTCAGCCGTTAACGAACTTGATCTTTCTTTTTACATAAAACGCCTAAATATCGAGTTAGGTAAGGATCAAACAAAAATTGCGACCGCTAGAGCGATAACAGAACGGACCTCATTTTCGCCATCTACTAGTTGGGATCGATGGACATTCGAAGAAAAATTTGAAAATTCCGTCATGAGTACGACCTCAATAGCTGATTTCCCTTAAGGGAAATCTGCTAAAAAGTCGAACAGGCCGTGGCTGCGTAAACTAAGCTGTTTTCCCACTTGCGGCTATAATACACTACTGATATCATCGCAACATATATTATACATTTCAAAGTAGAAATCTGATGAGTAAAAGTAGTAGTGAGTAGTGTTTTACTAAAGTCTGAAAACAAGAAAGTACAAATAACTTGCATAATAATTGAGCTACAAAAAATGTAATTGTACGGAATCAGTTGTTTGACATTTTTAGCAGATTTCCCTTAAGGGAAATCAGCTATTGAGGTTGTACTCATGACATTTTTCTTCAAATGTCCATCGATCCTACCTAGTAGATGACGAAAATGAGGTCCGTTCAAAACTGTATATATCTATATATATATATATATATATATATATATATATATATATATTTGTCTGTTACCGCTCTAGCGGTCGCAATTTTTGCTTGATCCTTACCAAACTTCATATTTAAGCGTTTAATCTAAAAAGAAAGTTCGTTAACGGCTGAAATCGGACCAGTGGAAGGGGGGGGGGGGGTTAGGGGGGAGGATTTTCGAAAATTAAAAATATCTCCGTTACTATACGTCGGATCGAAAAATTGTACAGAATCAATCTTATTACAAATTAAATTTACTATAAATATTGTTATATCCATTTGTTCTCTATCTTGAATGTTAACCGAGATATTTGCATTTTTATTAAATCTGGCCGGCTAACGGACGAAGTGGCTTTCCCACCAAAAGCTAGTTCGGCCGTTTCATTAACTGCTCAGCTCTCGTGAAATTTCTCTATTGTAAAACTTCACGTGGGAAATCTGCTTAGTTTACGCAGCCCCTGCGTGACGGACTTTTCGTTACAACTCATAATAACAGAGATATATAGAATTCCCCCACCCCCTCTCTAATCCCCCCCCATTCCTCGTCCGATATCAGTCATTAACGACACAATCAGTCAGATGATGGAGCTTTAGTGTTGAATGAAACGATTATATATCAAGTACTGAGTATAGACACAGATAAACATATTCGAGTTCATAAAGTAAAATCTTAAATGATGGCGCAAACACAAAACACATTTGCATGTACCTCCCCCACTAAACTTTCAACATAAACAATACTTCGCATTTAACCTTCCGATTAAGTGATTCAGGAGTTTATTATAATTGTAGCATAAGTAGGAGTGAGGGTTTACTGAAGGCCGACAGCTAAAAAATCATAAAATCTCAGTTAATGTTCATGATACAGATAATATTTATAAATCAACATTTATAGAACGTAATATTTGCAATAAGATTGTTTCTATATAAGTTTTCGATCCAACGTATAATAACGGAGATATTCTGAATTTTTGAAATTCCCCTCTAAAACCATCATGCACTAGTCCGATTTCCGTCATTAACAAACTTGATCATTATTTTTACATAAAAGTGTTAAATATTGGTAACGATCACACATATATTGAGATAGCGAGATAGTTAACAGATATATATATATATATATATATATATATATATATATATATATATATACTATATATATACGGACCTCTTTTTCGTTATCTATGTAGGATCGATGGACATTTAAGGAAATGTTTTGAAAATCACGTCATGAGTAGAACCTCAATATCAGATTTCCCTTAAGGGAATTCTGCTAACACAATAGTAAGGGGAGGGGTTCGTTTTTCCATGTCTATGTTGTTCTGAAAAGAATAGCGAACATTAGTAATACTCTTTATATTAGACATCGATGGTGTGAAGTTAGTATCAAACAATTTGGTATTCGATCTAGGTTGTACGTCTGGAGGCATATCCATATGCCATTCTTCCGGCAGACTATATTTATAAAAGTCTCAAAAGTCATAAAATTATTGCGGAGCACATTTTTCTCTCCTTATGATTTATAAATAACGTTAGAAAAAATAATTTTTCCTGCCAATAAGAACTAAATAGGTACATGTCATAACTATTTAAATTATTTATTGTCAACTTCTCTCAATAACATTGGGAACACTCAAAAGTAGGAGAATAGTGAGAAAAAATTGTAAAAGCTTGAACTGCGGGGATGGCGCATTGCTATCTAGCCGGTGCAGTCAGTCCGATGCACTGCTGATTGCATCTCCACAGCTGATATGCTGCTCTGCCAGGGCGTAAACAAGTTGGCCATATTATCAGATTCAGACTCCTGGAATTTTCCAGAATTCACTGCCGTGGAGAGTTTTATCAGATGTGCTCAAGGTTGTTTCTTATCCCACGACCGAAGCGTCGCAAAATATAATGTTAGTTTTGTCATTTCAATAAGTCTACTAGAAGGGCATTGAATTTTTAATTATTATGACTATGATAGTTAAACTCATTAAACATATAAACATTTATTTAATGACATTAATATGAGACATCACTTACATTTTATAGTTTTAAACTTATATGTATGGATGGGAGAGGTCATGTATTATCAGAAGTCAATATTTCAGTTATCATTACTGTATATTCTCATATCTAAACTAAAAGGTCCCCTGAACAAATCCAGATTTGACGAAGATTACAAGATTATATACTGGTTTCCCGTTGCCTTCTACTTTAGGTCATCTGCCAATAAGGGCATTAGTAGAAAAATTCCATTCATCCCATTAAAGGCATAAAGAAATGGAGGCAATTTGATTCGGTTTCAAGAGAGCAATCCCTCCATACGTCATAAAAGCTGATAGCGACTTATAGTATGACCATTTGCATACTACAGCTGAAATTTGCCGTCTTGCTTTGTCCCACTAGCATCTTGTTAGAGATTATGCAGCCCTTTTGAATATAGTAAAAACAATTAAGAAAACATTATTTTATATTTTCTTCTAATTCTTATTAATTACTTTTTGAATGTTACTAGTCCTTACCCTATAAAGAGTAAAACTCACTATTGCTCATATTTTAAAAAGGACTTTACCTATTATTGTTTCATTAGTACGATATTAATGTCCTTTGTAAATATGTATAAAGTAATTTTATAATCCAGTACTTTATAATAATGGCTTAATTCATTCATTCATTTTAGCATAATTTACTGTTTATTTTCTCTCTATGGGATAGTTTGGTTAATTTATATTTATATTTTAGGGGCTCAGGTTGGCTGTGCGAGTTAGGGCGTTGTTGTTAATCTCATATGGCAAGCCCGGAATGGTGGGTTCGATTCCCGCCCTGGGCAGTAGAAATTTATTTAGTGAAGGACTCATTAAATAGATTCATTAGTCCCACCCTGGTCAGAAAATGGTGGTTCCCTGTAGATAACCCGTCCAAATTCGCATAAAGTAGCATAAAGTGGACGTAAATAAATAATTTCATTTATATTTTATTCAAAATTATTGACCACTTTAAGATTTGGTAATGCTTATTTTTGGTTGAGCCAAGATGTAAAATAATAGTACTTTTCTATTTTCCGTCTTCTTTAATTTAAAATGTGCTTAAGTAGTTACGATTTATCTTATCACATTTTCTTGAAGGCTCAGGTTAGCCAAGCGAGTCAAGGAGTTAGTCTTGGTCCTACTTCATAAACCTGAAATCGTAAATTCGATTCTCATGGGTGCAATAAAAATTCCTAAAAGGAAAGATTTTCGTTTTCTATTTCGAGGCAATATTTTTTAATTAAATAAAGCCTCATCTACAGAGTAAGATATATGGACATCAAGAGATATTCACAAAAAGTCCGTCACGCAGGGGCTGCGTAAACTAAGCAGATTTCCCACGTAAAGTTTTACAATAGAGAAATCTGCCTAATAACAACTGTAGTAGTAAGAAACCTCTAAACCTAAAAAACATTATTTAGGGCGTAATAACCCAGTAGTTTCTAGCCCAAAAAACAGTTAACCTAACCTCCAAACCTATTCACGAGGGACGATAGTTATGGAAACGGCCGCCAGAGCTCTCGTCGGAAACTCCGAACATAGCCTATTGGTGACCATACGCAGAATACAAATGCAAATATCTCGGTTAATATTCAAGATAGAGAATTAATGTATAGAACAATATTTATAGTAAATTTAATTTACAATAAGATTGATTCTATACAATTTTTCGATCCGACGCATAATAACGGAGATATTTTGAATTTTCAAAAATCCCCTTCTCTAAACCCCCCCTCCCACTGGTCCGATTTCAGCCATTAACGAACTTGATCTCTCTTTTTACGTAAAACGCTTAAATATGAAGTTTCGTAACGATCAAACAAAAATTGCGACCGCTAGAGCGTTAACAGACAAATATATATATATATATATAGATATATATATATATAATTTTGAACGGACCTCATTTTCGTCATCTCCTGGGTAGGATCGATGGACATTTGAAGAAAGTTTTCGAAAATCGCGTCATGAGTACGACCTCAATAGCTGATTTCCCTAAGGGGAAATCTGCTAATAGCTTCATTCGTCTAACCTCAGTAACTGACTTCCTGTTAAGAGAAATTCGTTAAGACGATAAATTAATAGTCAAGTTTGGGAGTGACCTTTCATGCAACGCCATCTTTGGTGTGAATCATGCCTCTATTAGTATTGATGGTCTGATCTTTTTCCTTGATAAATGTCGGCGATCTGTTTTTTTTTTGATTATCCCTACTGGAAAAGACTATTTTCTAAGTAAATTTTCTTTTAACATCTTATCAACCGAGCATATTTGCATGCATGTCGTATAATAAAGGTTCTTGAAAACAATATTTGGTATTTAGGTTCGAATAATGTGGTTTATTACATAACCGAGTATTGTTACTTTAACATGAGTAGAAGTGGGGGTTTGCTGAGGGCTGAAAACTATAAAATCTAAATATCTTGGTTAATATTCATGATAGAGAAAATATGTATGGAATAATATTTATAGGTCATTAAATTTTCAATAATATTGGTTCTATATAACTTTTCGATCCGACTTATAGTAACGGAGATATTTCGAATTATAAAAACATCCCCCTCTAAACCCCCTTGAACTGGTCCGATTTCAGACATTAACTAACTTCATCTTCCTTTTTACATAAAACGATTAAATATAGAGTTTGGTAACGATCAAACAAAAATTGCGACCGCTAGAGCGTTAACAGACAAATATATATACACATATATATATATATATATATATATATATATATATATATATATATGTATACACACACACACACACACACACAGTTACCTCATTTTCGTCGTAAAGCTGCTTAGTTTCCACATCCCCTGCTTTTAGCAGATTTCCCTTAAGGGGTCTGTTAACGCCCTAGCGGTCGCAATTTTTGTTTGATCGTTACCAAACTCGATATTTAAACGTTTTATGGAAAAAGACAGATTAAATTTGTTAATGGCTGAAATCGGAGCAGTGGAAGGGGGGGGGGGGTTAAAGGAGGGGATTTTCGAAAATTCGAAATATCTCAGTTACCATACGTTGGACAAAGGAACAATCTTATTGCAAATTAAATTTACTATAAATATTGTCCTATACATTGATCCTCTATGTTGAATATTAACCGAGATGTTTACATTTTTACTAAAAGTGGGCCGATAACTGACGAGTAAGTTTCCTGCCAAAAGCTAGTTCGGCCGTTTCCGTAACTGTTCGGCTCTCGTATGGAGATTTCTCTATTGTAAAACTTCACGTGGAAAATCTGCTTAGTTTACGCAGGCCCTGCGTGACGGACTTTTTTGAAATATTTATAGACCTATAGGAATATTTGAACTTTAGAGGTTGAGGTCTATATTGGGATCCGTGATTAGGTTAGTTCTATTTCTCACCAGCTGACTCTTCCGCGAAACATTATGACTTTCAGAATCAACTATTAATTCTCTTAATTAGGTGTTTGTACAAGGGGCTTTAATTTAAATTCAAACCTTCTGATTGCAGCCGAGTGGAGCAACTGGGCAAGTTTCATAAATATCAGAGAATTACAAATCGTCCCCCCGCAGTTAAACGGCGATGCAGTTTGAAGGAAGGCGCAATTTATCGTCGGCCAGACAACTTGCATATAAAGGCAGCTGTATGGCTGGAGCATAGTAATGTTCTAGGTACCCAGAGGGACACCTTTCCAGCCCGGACTCCAGCATCTGATAACCAGAACGTGCTGAGCATGATGCTGAGTCAGTAAGTTGCTCCACCGCCTAGCACATGCCTCTTTCTCGGACCAACGCAAATACCTTTGCTCCTAGTCCATGAGCTGATAATAAATTAATAGTAATTTGGTTTTATCATAATTTTAAAAAAGACCGCCGAGCAGGGGCAGCGTAAACTAAGCAGATTTCCAAGTGAAGTTTAACAATAGATAAACCTACATACTCGTAACACAACACCACCGTCAATATTAAATGAAGAAATACAAATGGGAAGCGTCTAAAATGTAAACAAACCGGTCTGCCAACGTCTCACCGTAAATAAAAACAATTCCTGAAATATATCAGAATAAAAGATATTAATTTTGTTGAAAAATATTTACTATATCTAGTGTTGTAATTAATAATGAATCACAATAATTTTTTTCTCACTCAATCAAATTTTAGAAGTCCAAGAAGATACGGGGGGGGGGGGGGTGTCACCAGAAAATATTTGCATGTATCTCATATAATAAAGGTCTCTTTTTATTTAAGCTTCGAATAAAGTGGTTTATTATATAAGAGAGTATTGTTTATATAACATAAGTAGAAGTCTGGGTTTGCTGAAGACTGAAAACTGAAAAATTCAAATATCTCGGTTAATATTCAAAATAGAGAATGAATGCATATAACAACATTTATAGTAAATTTAATTTACAATAAGACAGATCCTATACACCTTTTCGATCCGACATATAGTAACGGACATGTTTGGAATTTTCAAAACCCCCCTCCCCCTTGTCCGATTCCAGTCGTTAATGAACTTGATCTTTATTTTTTTCATAAAAAGACTAAATATCGAGTATGGTTACGATCCAATAATAATTGCAACCACTAGAGCTGTAACAGACAAATAAGAATATATATATATATATATATATATATATATATATATATATATATATATATATATATTAGCATATATATGTATACTAGCTAAGGAACCCGGCTTCGCTTGGGAAATCTTTAGAGGCTGAATATTGAGGGTATTTTTATAGCAAGGCTTCAATGTGTACCTTTATACTTCCCGTTTGGGAGTATTATTTTTCCATAAGAAACAGGTAACTGTAGGGGACTATTAGAATAAATATTTTAATTAAAAAGGGTGAATGAAAATTAGTTCCCAATCAATCCCTCTCTACTCTTTGACACACCGTGAATGATACAAATCATAATCACGGATAGCATTTATTATAATTTAATTCTATCTAAAATGCACATATTTTCTGTCAAACACTCTCCGAGCACACATAGTTCAGAAATAGTCGGTTGTCTTTATCTTCATGTTCACGTGAAACGTTTAAAGTTGGAGTTTGATAACGATCAAGCAAAAATTGCGACCACTAGAGCGTTAACAGACATTATATATATAAATATATATCTATATATATATAAATATATATATATCTATATATATATATATATATATAATTTAATATTATATATATATATATTTCCCTTAAGGGAAATCTGCTTAAAAGAAAAAGCCACATGTGGACTCCAAATGGTCTTCTTGAACTCATATTAAATATACAAAATGTTTTGTTAGACTTAGTTTAAAATTATTCTAAAGTAGCTTATGTTTTACCTAATGCAAACAAAAACTTCCGTCAAACAGGGACGCGCAAACGAAGCAGATTTCCCATGTGATGTCATGGAAAACTACTAATCTCACCATACATAGGTTTGAACGGACTTTCATTTAGTCACTTAATTTCCTAGGTAGGATAAATGAACATTTGAAGACGTTTTTCGAAAATCGTGAGTACAAACTCAATAGTTCATTTTAGTTTACCAGATCGATGTTGTACTCAAGTACCAATTTTTTTATAAATTCCTTCAAATGCCCGCCAAGCCTATCAACTAGTTGACGAAAGTGAGATTGGTTAAAATTTATACATAACTGTTTATATAATGTCTGTTTCCAGTAAAGAAATGTTATATAACATTATCTTGTTGACAACTTAAAGGCCTGCATATCGTTATTCTATCCATATTTCTCTGTCTCGAATAAGAAAACCTTATAGTTGGTTTTTACATTCAAAGAAGAAAATGTGTCATGGCGTCCTCTGGGTTTCTGTTCTGTGAAAGTCTATTTCGAAGAGTCGGCGCAATGGACCTTCTATTTTATTGCATCTTAACCAAAATTGATGTCTAGACGTTTCATGCAAAACAAAATATCACGTTCATAATAGGTAAATATCATACCATTAGGAGTGGTATTCAAATTTTAATCTTATATATAAAAATGAATGTTTGTATGTATGTCCTTTATAGACTCGTAAACGGCTGAACCGAATTTTATGAAACTTGGTATGTATATTACTACTAACTCAGGCTAGGTTTCTGGCTATATTAGTATTCTCTGAGACGAACAGGAATGGAGGTTATAAGGGAGGCCTGAAATTAAAAATAGCGATATTTCGTCTCTTATTGGTTTTTCGGCAAATATGCACATAACAAAAGTTGTTTATTTTTTTATTTAGAGTAACTTTTGTAATATACCCTTTTGTCGTATACCGAAGTATAAATGAGTTATACGCTAAAAACTATAGTGAGAGTCAACAATTTTATATGGCACAAAAGACTCAACCGAACTAAACGAAACTCCGTATGTGATTTGGCATTAACACGTCCCTGATTATAAGCTATATTAACATTTGGAGGTACGAAAGGAGTTGTAAGGGAGGTATTAAATTAAAAATCGGGATATTTTGTTTCCTATTGGTTTTTCGGTAATTATGCACATAACAAAAGTTGTTTATTTAGTTATTTAAAGTAACTTTTGATATATGCAATTTTTTTCGTATAACGAAGTATAAATGATGTATGCACAAAAAACTATAGAAGGGTCAACAATGTTATGGGACTCGAAAGACTAAATCGAAATCAACGAAACTCCGTATTTTTGACAATAAGCACTATTATCATTTTTAGGAACGAACTCGAATAGGGGTTGTTAGGGAAGCATGATATGAAAAATTGTCAAATTTCGTTTCCTATTGTTTTCTTGGCAAACGTGTACATGGCAAATTGGTTTAATTTGATATTTAGAGTAAATTATATTCTATACATCTTTATCATAATTTAGTATTTTAGTTGGTGGCGTAGCAACGCGCGCAGGGTACTGCTAGTTGTAAATATTTTGGATATCTCATCAAGACATATAGGTTGATGTCTAATGTCCAACATAAATTTAAAGTATGGTTTACATACATGGGGCTATTTATTTAGGAAGAAATAAAGAACAGAATGTGAGATTCCACCATCGCTACGTCATCCCTGACCGTGGAAAGTTAGCTAGCTGTACGTTTAGCAGATTTTCGTTAAGGGAATTCAGCTATTGAGGTTGTACTCATGACGGAATTTTCGAAATTTTTCTTCAAATGTCCATCGATCCTACCTAATAGATGACGAAAATGAGGTCCATTCAAAACTGTATTTTTATATATATATATATATACATATATATATATATATATATATATATATATATATATATTACTGATCAAAAATGAATAGGGATATTTGTTTATTTTTTCTTATCCTATTAATTTTAATTAAATCCATCTTAATTAAATTTCTTTTTTATAGGGGAAAAAGAAAATAATTTCTAATAAATATTAATGATATTTATAATAAAAAAAAGTAAAAATATGCTAGGCCCCATACATACCACAAAACAGCCAATATCCCAATTCATTTTTGAGCAGTTTATATATATTTTTCTGTTACCGCTCTAGCGGTCGCAATTTTTGTTTGATCGTTGCCAAACTCGATATTTGGTCGTTTTATGTAAAAAGAAAGATCAAGAAAGCGGACCAGTGGGAGGGGGGGGGGGGGTTTAGAGGGGAGGGTTTTCGAAAATTCGAAATATCTCCGTTACTATACGTCGGATCGAAAAATTGTACAGAATCAATCTTATTGCAAATTAAATTTACTATAAATATTGTTATATACATTTATTTCCTATCTTGAATATTAACCAAGATATTTGCATTTGTATTCTGCGTGTGGTCGGCAAGAGTCGGCTATGTTTGGACTTTCTGCCGAGAGCTCTGGCGGCCGTTTCCTTAACCATTCGTCCCTCGTGAATAGGTTTAGAGGTTTCTTACTACTTCAGTTGTTTTTAGGCAGATTTCTCTATTGTAAAACTTCACGTGGGAAATCTGCTTAGTTTACGCAGCCCCTGCGTGACGGACTTTTGTTTGAGTCGTTCGATAGCCAGTGACTACAGCCGTACAGAATCTTGGAAAACAGATCTCCATCGCTATCAGATGTTTGCAGCAATTATGAATGATATCTAAAAGAAAGGTAATCTACCCACTTTACGTAAAATAAGAACTGAAAATAGCGATATTTCGGGTCAATACCATCAGGGAAATAAGACAATCCACTAGAGAACATTGTGTAGATTAATAATTCTTGACTTGTAGTCCCACCATCTCACAGATTGTATTAACTATATAAGAGCCTTTGAAGTAGGAACAATAAAGACTATGTACATAAGTATTTTTTCTTTACTTAATCTTATTATTTTTTATAATTAAAAAAATTTATTACGTAGATGTCTTAAAATAGTGTATAACTACCAAGAGTTGTACATAGAATGTAGAAAATTATTGATGACAGTTACATTTTAATATATTTGTTTAAATTATTATTACGACTGCTCCTTCGGGCTAAGACTAACTGGAACGGGGTATCTACAGTTCTTGTGGCAGCTATCATTGATTCCCAGACATGCTTAAGCTAGGAATTTTATTTAGCAGGGCTCGAATTAGAGTTATCCAAGAGACGATCTATGCTATGCTGTTTCTGAATAAAGCAGTTTGAATAAAAAGAGAGGAAGAAATCAATTAGTTTACTTAGAAGAGTATTCAATCTCACTAAAACAACAGGGAGATTGGATTTTCAAACAAGAAAATTTAGTGAGGCAAACAATTTCAATTCAATATTAACAATTTGTTTGTATGTTTTGTGTATAGGATCAGGCGGTGATAGTAGAGTATTGTACTAAATTTGGTCCTAACGCTGTTAGGCCATAGAAGAAATATTTTTATTTTGAGGAAGTCAGGAGAAACCTTCAAACTCAACGGCCTTGAAGTCGGCGCGTGAAATATCACGACAGATGACGCACTTTATAAGCCCAATGATAAATGAGTTCTCAGATCAGTTTTGAAAGCATCCTGTAGCATATATTTTTATAATATTAGGTATATAACAAATTATTTGGAGTATAGAGATAATTAAATAATGAATTAATTCACTCAATGAATACGATGTGGTAGAATCTGTTTCAGGTTGCAAAAGAGAAGCTGAACTCTAGGACATGTTTATTCTAATTCCGACGGTTGTTGTTCTGTGGGAGATTTAGCACCTAAGGGAAATGAGCAGTCAACGCGATTTGTACTCATAACGCGATTTTCGAAAAATTCTCAAATGTCCATCGACCCCCTCTAAGATTTAACAAAAACTAGGTCATATCAAAATCGTATAAGTATACTAGTCTATTTCCGTTTTAGTGGTGGTAAATATTGTTTGATCATTGGCAAACCCCATATTTATAACGATCAAGGGAAGGAATTTGATCGCAAGATATGCAGTGGTTTTACGTTGCCTTCTGCAGAAGATTACTCAAAATGGAGGAAACAAAATGAGTGTAGAGCTCTCAATAGAATTATTAAAGTCATACCTTTGTAGCAAACACACTCAACAAACCAATGATAGGCACGTTTATATGAAAAATACTACTTTAATGTATATTCGGGACATGACTCACTGATCGTAGATAATGGGTTACAGAATGAGTATAAAAGACATTCCACTTGTAATAATACATCTCTAAATGATGAATAAAAAGATAGTTCCTATCACATTGAAATGTACAATAACCCTTAAATAGTATTAGTAATAAACGAATTTTGGGGGAAGGGGGCATTATAGACCTTTTAGATCCTTAGCCACCCCCGAACGAAACTCTAGGGATTCATGATCAGAGTTTTACGTAGTGCGTGATCAACTCGACGCACTACCTCCGTTAACCAAGGAGGGTCTGGAATGAGTTGTCTCCAATAGACTGAAGGGCACCACTGTACCCGGAGGATCTGTGGCCAGTTCACGCTGCCAGCCTGCCTGTGGACGGGATCTAAGAGAGTCTTGTCAGACATATATACTCGTTAGACTCCCGCTAAATCATATGCACTAGCTTGCTCTGTGGGCGACCTCGTGAACTAATGTTCTCCCTAGGCGGGGATCGAACCTGAACCTATTTTTAACTTCACCTTACTGAGGGTAGTGGTAGGGCACGGCCACCGGCGCCTCCATATTGCCTCTTCAAGGTAAAGATAGTTTCATGGTACATAAAAGTCTGTCAAGCAGAGCTGCATAATCAAAACGGATTTCCTAAAGGCTTGAATGATTCGATTTTCTCAGAACGAACCCTACGAGAAAATATTTAAACTTTAACCTGGATATAAGACACTTAGTAAGTGAAAACCGGAGATTGAATGTAGATTTTAGAAAATACAAAACATTTGAAAAAATACAAGTAACTCAGTTAATATTAGAGAATATAAGTTCACAGAATGACAATTTTAGGACACAAGATTTATAATATCAATTTTTTCTCTCCAAAGCGCAATAACGTAAATATTTACTATTTCGCCCTAACACAAAAGCTGCTATACTACATCTTTCTTGGCCTGACGTTAAAGATTAAAATATTATGATCCACGGTGAACACAAGACGAACTCGCGCTCAAACACAAGTTCATCAGCTAAATGCAACGGACAGGTTAACATTACAGTGACCAATCCAAGTTTCACTTATATTCAAAATATAAAATTTATTATGGTCAATCAACTATTCTTTTGTATTGGAAATACATAATTTTGAGTATACGTAATATAGTCCAAACATTTTAAATTGATTAAGTGGGTGACAGAAAACCTATTAGACTTACGGCAATTTAAGTGACAAAGCAGTCGAGAGTTTATTGTAGAGCTTATGTAAAATATGACCAAACAAAACAAACTTTGTCCAACTAATCCCACTAGAATGAATCTCCATAATCCAATAACCTGATGATATTTCGTGAATCTACTTCAACTGCAAAACATGAGGGTCTGTTTGCATATCCAATGTGAAGTTAGAACAGCCAATTTCCAGTAACAAGGTCATCTAAGACCATTAAATGACTTTTCTCGCTCCTGAAGTACAGTAAATGCTCATGGAAGAAGTTGATTAAATAAAACTGTCTATATTTTTCTAAGTAAACTCTAAGTTGGTATAACTCCAAAGAACAGGTAATCCAGGGTTAGAAATGAGCTGAGAAGACAATAATGTGAAGTTTGAGTAATAAAAGAAGTTGCTCTAGTGTGGCACCTTATAGAATGAGCGAACTTTTGGAGGAAATGAAATGAGTGGAACAAAAAAAATGAGAATGCTTTCTTTCCTCTAGTCAAGGTTGCCTAAAGAAAGTAGTCATCCTAAAGTGGAAGAAAGTAGGTGGTTTTCGCAATGGTGGTAAAAGCCTGCAACATTAGGTTAGGTTATAATTAAGATGAATCTTTCCTGAGATGCTGGCAGCTAGATAAACCAATTAATCAGATCAATAAAAACGCCTTGTCCTCTACAATATTTATAATATAGCTTGCTCTGTGAAATTGCACATTGCAAAGTAAAGGCCTTTTTATAGATCCTAAACATGATTCTGATGTAAGACGGGTCAAAATAACAGCAGGTAATCATTATTGGCAATAGCTAAATAGATATTGGCAATAGTAATATATACAATATATTTGGAGGACAACCGTAAAAGAGTAGAAAGTCTCGCTCAAAATAATTATCTTCATTGTTACAAAATGGAAAAGAATTATGGACAAACTAGCGACATAGAGCAGGGGTAGCGCATGCGGTTATATATTGCAGGTTAAGCATTACCTCGGTAAAATTTAAAATTTGAATAACCTTTGGCTTTAGGGATCACATTTTAGAGAACACTAAATATGTCGTTTAAGTTTTCTATAGAGTATTTTTAAGGACAATTTTAAAATGTTGCCTGTCTGGACGCTCTGTAATTTTTAACACAGACTGGACGACAGTTGGTTTTTAACTGCTGTTTGGGCCATTTTCGCCATCTCGATCTCGATCGATTGACATTTGACGGAATTTTTTGAAAATCGTGTCATCGGTATAACCTCAATAGCTGAATCCTCTTGGGGGAAATTTGCTTGCAAAAAAAAACACGAATGTACTCAGCATACTAACACTAAGATTCGTCTTGTGAGATTAAATAAGCGAAGGTATTAACTGTTGCATAAAGTAGAGGAATAAATTCAACTCTCTCTCTCTCTCTCTCTCTCTCAAGATGCAGGAAAATGATTCTCCCTGAATAATCTTTGAGATAGGTAATTACCTTTTTTGCTGAATTTCCATAATCCTATAAGTCTACGTGACAGTTCATTTTATACATTTTACATTCCGCTTGTAAAGGTAATATTGTAGAAAACATTATATATCTTCCTGAATTCTGTTTCTGATTTAAAGTATGTCTTTTAATAATGAGCATGTTGTATTGTGGTCACTCTGTAATGTAAGAGTTGAGAGCGAAACAGATTGGTCTGTTTGTATTTAATTTTGACAGTTATTACAGTAATGGTGGAACAAGGCAATTTGTTATATGTACTTGTTCTAAAAGCCCTGGAACATGGCTATACAGGTTTTTGTATACATGCAATAGCGGGAAGTACTGTGAAGTTTGTTTTAATGACCAACGTAAGAAATACATCGATCGAAACGTTTCTATAAATAAATAAACTTTAAGAATTGATATCTTATTTTAATTATATCTTATAAATTTGTTGAAATTGTTATACTACCTATATATAAAAAGTCCGTCACGCAGGGGCTGCGTAAACTGAGCAGACTTCCCACGTGAAGTTTTACAATAGAGAAATCTGCCTAATAACAGCTGTAGTAGTAAGTAACCTCTAAACCTATTCTCGAGGGACGAATAGTTACAGAAACGTCCGCCAGAGCTCTCGGCGGAAAGGCCGAACATAGCCGACCACACGCAGAATACAAATGCAAATATCTCGGTTAATATTCAAGATACAGAATAAGTGTATAGAACAATATTTATAGTAAATTTAATTTGCAATAAGATTTTTTCTATACAATTTTTCGATCCGACGCATAATAACGGAGATATTTTCTAAAATCCTCCCCTCTAAACCCCCCCCCCTCCCACTGGTCCGATTTCAGCCATTAACGAACTTGATCTTCCTTTCTACATAAAACGATTAAATTCCGAGTTTGGTAAGGATCAAACAAAAATTGCGACCGCTAGAGCGGTAACAGACAAATATATATATATATATATATATATATATATATATATATATATATATACACATTTTTGAACGGACTTCATTTTCGTCATCTACCAGGTAGGATCGATGGACATTTGAAGAAAAATTTCAAAAATTCCGTCATGAGTACAACCTCAATAGCTGATTTCCCTTAAGGGAAATCTGCTAAAAGATTCCCTTGTAATTACTTTCAAACATTTTCGGAACATTAATTTCTGTTTCGGTCATCAATATAGCTAGGAACACCTGTCAAATTAGTTTTGTTCGGTATATAAACTAGCTGGGGTAGGATGGCAATTCTAGTTCCTTGAGTTTCGTAGTATTCTATTTAACTTTTGAGCATTGAAATTACCAAATATAAGTCACGCGGAAGCAGCGTTAATTAAGCATATTTCCCAAGGTCTACACTATTGACCTCATCTATCTATTTCTAAGCAAAAATTCGAAGACTGAAAATCAGAAAGTTCGAATAACTCGGTTAATATTTTTGTTACGAGAAAATGTACAATTGTATAGCATGAACAGTTTTACAAGATTGGTTGTATAACGGAGATATTTTGAATTTTTGAATTTCCCCTTCTAATCCCCTCTATATCGGGCCCATTTTCAGACATTATACAATCTTTAGTATCCCAATTGATGACGCCATCACAATTTGCACGAATCTCATATAATAAAGGTTAGTTGAAAACTGTATTTGGTATTTATTAAAATTAGACTAAGACGATACATTGGGTTAACGTTCGCTGACTGAATGTCGAAGAAGAGCTGGTATGACACAAAACCGACCACATCTCACCATATATATTCGCCATTTCTTTATAAAAATTCTCTGAGTAGAAATGGAGGTATATTGAAGACTGAAAATAGGAAAAAGGCAAATATCTCAGGTAATATTCGAGATAGAGAGAAAGTGTACGGAACAACATTTATAGAACATTAAATATGCAACAAGATTGGTTAAATATTATTTTTCGATCCGACACGTAATAATGGAGATAATATGAATTTCGATTTCTCACCCACTCCCCTAAATTCCCCTCCCCCGAGTAGAATGTAAGCAGTTAACGAATTTACTTTAGTTTTACACTGAACTATCGAACAAAATTTGGGGCAGCTAGAGGGATGTAGAGATACCCGTAAGTAAGGTAAAGAAGTTCGTTACTCAGCGGCAGCGTAAACTAAGCAGATTTCCCACGTATCAGCATTCATCGCAAAGGTAAAACTTCAATGGCAACAATATTTGGTATATAAGCTTTAAATAAAGTGCTTCATGATATAACAGCTTATTGTTAATATGGTATGAGTTTGAGGCAGTCAAATGCCAATATCTCGGCTAATAATCAAGATAATGAAAAAAAAAAAAAAAAAAAAAAAAAAAAAAAAAAAAAAAAAAAAAAAAAAAAAACGAAATAAAACATTTATAGAAAGTTTAATTTACAATAAGATTTGTTCAGTGCACTTTTCGATAAGATCTATAATTACGGAGATATTTCCCCTTCTAAATCCCCTTCATCCCTCCCATTCCAATGTCAGCCGTTAACAAACATGATCTTTATTTTTACCTAAAACGTTTGCATATCTAGTTTGGTAACGATCAAAGAAAATCTATGACCACTAGAGTGTTAACAAAAATATATATATATATATATATATATATATATATATATATATATTTATTTATTTAATATTTTGAAAGGACCCCATTTTCGTCATCTCCTAGGTAGGATCCTGGGATATTTGAGGAAATTTTCCGAACATCGCTCCATGAGTACTACCTCAATAGCTAATTCCATTAAAAGAAATCTGCTAAAATCGTTTTGAACGGACCTCTTCAGTTTCGTCATCTCATAGGTACAGTTTAGAACAAACAGGACTTAAAAATGAATTTTACAATACAATGATAATTGAAACGTAGCGCTATTTCTTTATTTACAAAAAAAAACACCTAATTGTATATTAAATAATTGCTCAAAGGTTTAAAGGACATCGAAGTATATCGGAAACCCAATAATACTACGAGCAATGGCAATTAAAATCTGCCAATTTATTTGCGAGAGAGGAAACTAATCTCACCCAGATTGCAGACCAATATCGGACCGAGCAATTTATTTAGCGTCAAGCCACAATTTTCTTTTATTTCCTATTATTTTGTTGAACTTTAATATCAGTCAAAGATTAACGTTAAAAACCGTTTAGGTAAAGTGATTTTTATTTTTTATCAATTACAAAATCAGACTTTCTTTTTTTGAATTGGATTATTGAATAAATCATGAATTACTTGAGAAAGTAATCAAAGTTTTAGCTAAATACTTAAAATAAGTCTGTAATGAACTGTCAAAGTGGGCTTCACCTCCAAATTTCCAAAAATATGTGGTATGCTGATTATATCTCTCACTCTATTTCTTTCGACAAATTTATTTTATTTATTATTTATTTATTTATTATTATTTTGTTTGTTTAGTGTCACGCAATTTGTAGCGATTTACCTTTATCACACAAACCAAATGGTAAAAATTCGTCCAAATTATTGAACATAGTTAATATAAATTCATAGTTGCTGCTGGGCAATAACTCCAGTGGGAAATGAAATAGGAACTAATAAAATAAAAACTATTAAAACACAAAAAAAGTTATGAAAAGGAAACAGAAAGAGAACATGAATAATTGATAAAAGGCAAAAAAAAGAGTAAACAAAAACATAATGTCAAATTCGAAAATAAAATATTTTATAAAAGTTAATAAAAGTATAATTAGTAATAGTTTATAATGAATAAACAAGGATTTCTTTATAAGTTTGTAACATCTCACACAAGCATTCAGAATTTCACACACACAAACACGTATACGAACGCACTCACCCACACATACGAATGTATACACAAGGTAGCACAAAATGTTTCTTTCGACAAATGTTTATTTTTATAAATGTAGGTTATTATGAAGATTACAAAACACTTAAACCTGATACCGTACTTAGTTTCATAAGTAAGTTTCACAAAAAAAACTAAAGCTGATCATTGTTTATAAATAAATTTTGGCTAATATTTCTAAATTTGAATTATTCAATGGGTGATCTAGTGTTATGATATGTAATTATGTATTGACTAAGACTGACCTTAATGTAATGTCAGCTGTGTTAGAGCGGCTAACATGAGGCGTGGCGGGATCCAGCCAAACTGGACTCAATAGCAGCTGGTCCTTATCACTGTTATCAGTAAGAGGAGCGCACTCACTCAGCTCAGGAGTACTACTGGGAAGCAGGGGAAGAGAGAGAGGGAGAGACAGAGAGGGTGAACGGGACGGGAGGGGGAGTGTCCGAGGAAGGGATGAAGAAAAGAGAGATAGAGAGGGAGCGAGTGCAGTCGGGAGAGAGAAAGAGAAAGAGAGAGCGAGTGTGTGTGTGTGTGTGTGTGTGTGTGTGTGAGAGAGAGAGAGAGAGAGAGAGAGAAGGGAAGTAGAAACACGTTCCCCAGTAGGAGGGGCATAACAGGACTTTTCCCTACTTCGTCCTGTCGGGGCCAGTCTACCGGACGATTTAAAAACGTTTAAATCCACTACCATTGACCGTATAATCAACTTAATAAATCAGCACAAGACAGTCACGAACTATCTCCTAATACAGTTTCAATAAACTGTAAACTTTGAAGAAAAGAAGAAGAAGAAAAAAAAACAACTTGTAATTATTTCTATTCCATTAAATGCCGAAATCCCTTATGTAATAGTGAGTAAAACGGCAAGACACTATTTAACAGAATATTATCATTCTGTGTGGTGGCACAGTGGTCCATTCGTTAATAAATATACTGCCGTGAGGAAAACAAGTATATTTTGAATTAGGCCAATAAACGGATCTCCAGTTTTTATTAATTCGTATTATTTTCTGATCCATTGAAACAAGAATAATGCGAAAAACTAAATTATATTTGCATGTGCCAGTGTGTTTGTATATTTATTTTTCTAGGTCGCGCCATAACCCCGATATTTTTTTGACTCTGTACGGACTAACGTAAAAAAAGTAATATGTGAAAGGACATCCACGAATTTATTTGAGCTTTGCTTAAATAAATAAAATAGCCAACTAGAAAAAAATCTAAATTTTTAATATGACGAATTATAATACAATTGAATTATATGCTTTTTATTTGCTTATGAAATATTTTATTTTATTTTATCCTTTCTAAAGAAATATAAATATATTTAATCCTAACCTTAAATCAATACAAGTATTAAGAAATGTGAGATTGGAAGGTCTGTCTAGCGACCTTCATGATTAGGTGTTATATATTTATTTTTTTAGGTTGTGCCGTAACTCCGAGGCTTCTTTGACCGAGTATGAACTAACGTAAAAAAAAGAAATATGTTAAGGGACATCCACGAATTTATTTGAGCTTCGCTATTGTGTTATTGCATAAATAAATAAAATAGTCAACTAGAAAAAAAATCTAAATTTTTAATATCTTGAATTTTAATACAAATGAATGAATATATCCATTTTGTTGGTTTATAAAATATTTTTTATTTTATCCTTTCTAAAGAAATATAGATATGTGTTAATCCTAATCTTAAATCTATGCAAATATTAATGAATCTGAGATTGAAAGGCACCTACCCACTTTTATGATTAGGTAAAACTCGTTCTATAAAACGTTTATAGTCATAATTTGTTTTACTAACCCATTTTTTAATCAAACCATTTGTGACTCGATGCGCGATTTGAGTTAATACAAGCCGCATAATATTTGATCTTAAAATAATTTTAGTTTCATTGTAAAATTTAACTTCAACATTATACAACTGAGACTCATCAAGACAGACTATATACCACTCCTCGCCAGCCAGGATGAGATTTTATTTTTTTTAAATAATTAAATTATTAAAACTAAATGAACTGCATTTGCCACTTGGGTCTGGAACTCCTGTAGTCAGTGAGTATTGAGTCCAACTCGATTATTAACTTCGTAAAGTTTTTAAAGAGTATTTAAAAAAATTGAGTTATAGAATTGAAGTTACAATTGACAATAAAAAATATAAATTATTCATTTAAACCTTTCCTGCCCGTTCCCTCCAATGATATCCATTTTAAGCACCCCCACATTGGACAGTACTTGGAGCTTTTCACGAAGTACATTCTATGAAATCACATATCCTAAATTTCCATTTATTTTTTCCTATTATTTGGCGAATTATTTGTTCGAGTCAAAACCTTGCATATATATATGTTCGACTCTCCACCGTTTGCAGGTCGTGCTCTCTGCTCTTCCCCCATATAAAAACTGCTCTGAAGAAGGGAACCAACGGTTGCCGAAACTGTAAGCTAATAAAATTCTCTACAAGAAGAATTAAGAAAACTTTTCTTTAGCCGAAACCCAACTATCCTCTACCACTTGATATATAAAAACGGCTAACAATAAAACTAATTCAAAATATCTCCGTTAATATGATTCGGATTGAAAAGTCATAAATAAGCATTCTAGGAGTAAATTTAATTTTCTATAAATGTGATTCTACGCAATTTTTCTCAATTTCGAATATTAACAGAGAAGTTCGCATTTTTGAATATTCAGCCCTAAAGAAACGTCTACTTTTAAGCCATCGACACTATTAGTGAAAATATCATTAAACGTTTTAATCCAAGTGTTCATAAGCTGAGATAAATGGAAATGATATTGTGGGATGATTTCATTAATTAAGATATTATTTCTTGACTCGAAAAAGTTTATTTGGTCTATACAAAACTCGATATTTAACCATTTTATTGAACTCAAAAGTAGACGTTCGTTAATGAATAAAATCGGACCAGGAGCAGGAGGGAAGGGTAAGAGGGAAGGAGAATTCCAAAAATCTTTCTTGTTTTCAGCCATCAGTAAACCCCCACTTCTACTCATCGGTTTGTTATAAAGATATAGAGAATATAAGGCGAGATGAGATAAGTAGCGTTTCATACCAGCACGTTGGAAAATGACTTAGTTTACGCAGCCCCTGTGTGGCGAACTTTATGAGTTATGCCTAGATACTTATATTTTTGCTGATGCACAGACTTCGCCGTGCTCACTTCAGAGTCAAAATAGGTTCAGGGTGCGTCAAAATGGTTACGATTTCGTAAAACCTGAAAAGTTTCTCTTTTACGATTCTTTCTTTACTTCCTACAAGGAAGTAATAAAACACCTTTATAGTGGGAAACTTTATTCTTCATCCCGATGTTTTTTATATTTCTCGAATTCCCTCACTTATTTTATATTTTTTGTACATTTTCCACGCTGCAATCTTAAAGAAATTTATAAGGATCAACTTTTATATATTACTTATTTTTCTTGTGTTTCTACAAAATCTTGTATCTGTCCATGTGATTGTGGACTTTGCACATTCTAATATTTTGTATGTATATTTTTTTATATATACATTCTAATGACGTTAGTTTCACAAACTATATTAAAAAATATATGTAGTAATTTAACGACCATAAGCAACAGATATCGTTTATTTGGGCTTTCATCAAACGTCAAGTCGAAAAAAAAAAACGAAAAAAAATGGATACTTACTAAGAGATAATAATTATGTATTTTTTATATACTTGTAAACTTGGATCATTTTCGATTACAAGCAGCTGGACAGGTTTGTAAAGGAGTGGCCAGCCTGCCTATTTTCTAAATTATTGTTATTAAATAAACAAGGAGAAGAGGAAGACATACAGCCGCCATTTTAAAACATTTATGCTGTCAGTAGAAACCCTGTGTTTTTGTTGATTTAAGGGAAGAGCGACCCCGTCAGAAACTGACAAGCTGGCTTAAACCAATTTAACGAAGATAACTTATTTATTGTTTTAACCATCACAAAGTGCAAGTATTATATAAAGATAATATATTGCTACTCTCTTATAATATAGAGTATAAAGAAGGAAATCCACTAAAACCCCTTGTTATTTATCTAATATATATTCAGCATTGCCAAAACTATCGTAGATAAGCTTCTTGCTTCGTGTAATTAGTCTACGCTAATTAAAAGTTACTTGTAGAGAACTTCCCCTATCGAAAAATTCCGATACTCAGGGGCTGCGTAAACTAAGAAGATTTCCCACGTGTACCACGTATTTCCATTTATCTAAAAAAGTAAAAGTTCAATGAGAACAATATTTGGTATTTTTTAATCAAATGATGTGCTTCATAATATAACTATAAAATGCAATTATCTCGTTTAATAATCAAGATAGTAAAGAAACTACATACTACAACATTTACAGAACATTACATAAGGAAAAAGATTATTTATGTACAATTTTTATATCCGACGCATAATAACGGTGATATTAAGAGTTTTTGAAACTCCTACCCTCTAAATCCCCCCCCCCACAGATCGGATTTCAGCCATTAACGAACTTGATCTTTTTAAAACCGAATAATCTCAACCCACCATCTATTCTCTAATTCTCTCGTAGTAAGACGCCTATGAAACTGGAAATAAAATGAAAGCTGGATATCAGATATTTAGTGACAGAGGTACTTAAAGTGAAAGTTGAAAGAGTAGAAGTGCTATTTTACTAAAGACTGAAGCCAAAAGAATAAAAATAACTCTGTTGATATTTGAGTTAGTGATGATAAGTATATAAAAATAGTTGTCGGAAACTAAAATTTCAATATGGTAGGTTATATGAAACCTTTTGATATGACTCATAGTAACGGAGATACTTAGAATTTTCAATTATTCACTTCTCTCAACTCCTTTTAATTAATCTTTAGTTTCCTGTGAAACGTTTAAATAACGACTGTATAATAAAATGGCGTTCCTCTGAAGTCATTTCGTTTCATTTTCACACGTATTTTAATGTATCTTTATATAAAAATAGAGTACAACAAAGATAAGTTCATGAAGGAATAAATATATTATTATACCTACCCCTTAACAATTAGAGATCTTGTCAATCACCATCGATGTGGGGCGCACACCAAATAAAATAAAATAAAAAAATAACGTATCTGTAACTTATTCTCAATTATTAAACATTGACATATTTTAGTAAACTAACT
The DNA here is from genome assembly GCA_019009955.1 of Riptortus pedestris. Taxonomy (NCBI): domain Eukaryota; kingdom Metazoa; phylum Arthropoda; class Insecta; order Hemiptera; family Alydidae; genus Riptortus; species Riptortus pedestris. The sequence continues at coordinate 128,229,884 of CM032232.1, read as the reverse complement.
TGATTGAATTGTGAACAGTGAACAGGGCAAAATGTATAATAAAGAGTATAAAGCTGCAATATTTGCGTTTTTTGGAGATAATAATTTTAAATAGACATAGATGTCATTTATTTTATTAACAGTCGCTCATTCTGGTAAAAATGTTATTTTTTCCATGAAATAACCACTAAACAAAGAACTACCCGTGGTCCTTTGAGGTCTTGTGTTCAAGATGTTCTAAATTGATTTATAAAAATGCTTGATTCAAGTTGACAAATCATAAGTTTCCTTGCGATGGAAGGAGGTAAAACCTTTGATATAATTAGTTTATTGATTAGTCCAGATATAGAACTAACCGGGCAAACAATGGTCTACATTATTCCATTATATTATATGTCGTCTATCATCTATTGTGACTGAAGCCCTTAATGCTGTTAGCAGATTTCCCTTAGGGGAAAAATCAGCTCATAATTAAATGGCTAAAAGTGGGAGGGGGGGGGGGGTTAGAGATGGTGAATTTCGAAAATTCGAAATATCACCGTTGTTTTAAGTCAGATTGAAAAATTGTACAGAATCCATCATATTGAAAATGTAATGTTCTATAAATGTTGTGATGTTCGTTTTTTCCATATTTTGAATATTAACCGAGATATTTGTATTTTTTTAGTTTTTGGTCATGAGTAAATCTCCACTCCTACTAATGTCATATTAACAAGAAGCTGTTATATAATGAACCTGCGTGGCGAACGTTTTATAAGGAGTGTGAGACCCTAGATTTATCGAAACGCTAAAGGGAAGGGAGTCAGAGGGCTCACACTTAATCCGAAGAACCCGCCAGTCAGGAAGTCTAGAACTTCAAAGAGGGGATTCCTCCTCAAGGAGAGATCCGTTAGAAAGCAATCTCTTGGTAGAATGCATAGACCGAATTGCGATTGCCATTAGCTTGTTTGCACATGATTTGCGGAGTCTTGCCTGGATGACATTGAAGAAGTGATGCCCTTGGCATTGGAGATATTCATCATGTACTCGACCGTGAATTCTAATACTTTACGAACCAGCATCAAGCGAGTTCCCAGTTCCTTACTTAAGATTAATCTAACAGAACGAATTTCTCCAGAAGATTTAAAAACAAATAGTCACAGGACAACAGTGATATAAGAAAAAATGAATACTACACGTGACAAGTAAGTTGCATAATAAGATCTAAGCATTAACAAACGGATATTTATTACCCAAACCACAGACATGGCATTAAATGTTATAGATAAGCAAGCATTAAGATCAGGTATAAGAATTGAAAAAAATAGAAATGAAAAGGAGGTTTTTATTTGCGTCATGACCAGGATGCGTAAATTATTTCCCAAGTTCTGCGGTAACTCAATGATGACTTCATAGAGCATTCTATTAGCAGATTTCCCTTAAGGGAAATCTGCTATTGAGGTCGTACTCATGACGCGAGTTTCGAAAAATTTCTTCAAATGTCCATCAATCCTACCCAGGAGATGAGGAAAATGAGGTCCGTCAAAATTATATATATATATATATATATATATATATATATTTGTCTGTTAACGCTCTAGCGTTCGCAATTTTAGTTTGATCAATACCAAATCGATATTTAAACGTTTTATGCAAAAATAAAGATCAAGTTCGTTAATGGCTGAAATCGGATCAATGGGAGGGGAGGGGTTTAGAGGGGAGAATTTTCGAAATATCTCCGTTACTATACGAAAAATTATATAGAACCAATCTTATTACAAATTGAATTTACTATAAATTATTATTATTATTATTTATTAACGTCCACTTTTTGCAACTTAGGCTAATTGGGACGGGTTATCTAGAGGTTACCACCCTTTTCTAGCCAGGGTGGGATTTTAGGATTTTACTATAAATAATGTGATTTACATTTATTCTGTATATTGAATATTAACCGAGATATTTGCATTTTTCTGTTTTCAGCTTCTGAGATGAGATCGACTAACTTCGGATCTAGTCGTGAGTTTCCGTCAAGAGCTAGTTCGGGCCTTTCCCGTAATTGTTTGACTCTCTATTCTGAAATTTCTCTATTCTAAAACTTCACGTGGGAAATCTGCTTAGTTTACGCAGCCCCTGCGTGACGGACTTTTTCTTTCAGTAAGGACCCAACGCGAAACATACTTGATATTTCAAATGGACATAAGTAGGAAGATAATAACTTCATGTAAAAAATATTTCTACATCACATTCTCCCTTAATCTCTTGTACATTTTTTTTAAAAATAACATATCTTTTGTGTTTATTAAAATGTTTATCAACCAAGCTTTTCTAGCTAGACTAGACCAAAAAATTTTATTTATAAGTTCCTCAATAAATAAATTTCCTTTGCCTGCGTGGGAAGCAAACCTAAGGATTAAAATTTTCCTGTAAACTATTATTTAGCCCGAGCCAAAAATTCATCTTACAAATTATTAGCGCTAGTAAAATTTAATTAAAGTATTTCAAACAGTCGCTTTGAATCGAAAAATAGTTTTTTGACATAAATAATAAGGTAACACTTTTTTCTTCTAGAACAGAATCTTTCGGAAGAGTCTTGATCACTATTAAGCCTCTGTAAATTGCACAACATACCATGTCCCAAGTGAATTTCTGTTAAACTAATCTAACCAACCGTTAAAGTTAAAACATGGTTAAAACATTCAGTGAATGTAAGAATAAGAATTTGTAGTCAACATAAGGTGATGTGGGATTTGAAGGACGTCAATCTAACGTCGGAACTCCTGAAGGTGAACGGTTATGTTGTCCAGTGTTTCTTTATTTTTACTTTCTCATCAAGGACTTTTTATTTAGTTCTCTATTTATTAATCAGTTCCTTCTTTGTGCAACAGGTGTTTTTGAGTTTTTTTAAATATGACAAAAATGATTTGGCCTGTTAATTTTATGGATATCCCTTATTGGAAATTAGATAGTCTAATTTTTTTAATGAGAATTTTTCAATTTCTTGGTACGGATTCTGTCTAGAAAGCAGCAGGAGCTTCATGCATTAAGAAGCTCCGCTTGAATACCTCACAGATGGCGTTATCGTTTATCGCATACAATTCTTAATAATTCTTCGTTAACAATATTTGAAATTGATTACAAAAACATATTTATACATACAATAATAGCTTAAAGTGATTTTTAAAAATAAATAAGAGTGGGGGTTTACTGAAACCTAAAAACCTAAAAGTCAACAGTAAACGAATGGCCATCCATTTATCGCTGAAAGAGCTTTTACAGCGCCCAACAATTAGCCATTCAAAATTATTATAAGACCGCTTAAAGGCTAAATTCCGGAACTGTGAAAATCTTATAATATTAAACTTATCATAAAACACCTACTGACTGACCGCAGAAAGCGTGACTACATTTAAATGTCAAATTACATTAAAGAACTCCTAAGTTATCATAACCAGTAAATATCAACCATACTCAAATGTTACAGAACTACTTAAGCTCATTTGAGGCCAAGAAGAATGGTTTCATGAATGAACTAATCTACTATCTAATAGTATATTACTAGAATATCACAACTATCAAAGTTCAATTTGAAAACCAAATTCCCTAAATTATCACAGCAAGTTAAAATAGTATCTACTACGGAAGTTAGCAAATAATAATAATATGGCTTCATAGATAAAATTTAAGGTGTATATTTATTATATTGTATCTCTGGATCTATATATGTATGCATATGTGAGTGTGAGTGCTTATTAGATCTAAAATGTTATTTATATGTTTAGTTTCATAAATGACACGCAATGAGTATATGTATCTCTACAAGCGGAACTCTGACAATAAATAACTAAATTTCAAGATGGCTAAAATAGCCATTTATTAAAGGAGCTGGAAGAAAAATCAAAAGCTCCTTATTACAAGTGAACCACATTGAAAAATATTGGTAATATTGTGGATCACGGATCTCAGCTAAAAAAAAGGAATGAATAGAATTGAGAAGCGTTTTATAAATATACTAATCATATTGTCCGTCGGTGAAGGGTTGAAATATAAATGGATTCCATGGAAATATAAAAATTGGATTAAACTACGCACAAATGCTCCCGTCATTTTCACGACATAACTCGAAATGTCCTGCAACATAGTATATAGTAACTATACATTCATTGAGTCATTATATATCCGTGAAGTAAAAAGTGGCATTTGGGTTAATTCATGTATAAAAAAGCTGTTGTCCAACAGTAATAAAACAAAATAATGGATTCCCGTAGAAATGTAAAAATTGGATAACGTAAACTCTGAATAAACCCTTTATTTTCGTCAATTTACAAACCTATTTTTGTTTGACAAATAAAGCATGTAACGCCAACTGGCCGAACATTAACAAATGCATTTGACAGTTTCTACTCAAACAAGTCTTATTAGCATGAATTCATAAAAATAAATAAAATTCTGTTCCTGCAATCTGCTCTAATACCATAGAAGTGTAAAGTGGTGAGATGTGTTTTCCGACGTTGAGGGGAATTCTTATAGGGCCAACGTTGTACTTTAGGTCAGTTCACTCACAAATATGAATGAAAGTCCATAGAAATCTTCTGAGCCGTTTTTTAGCGATTGAGTAACAAACAGGTGGTCAGAAAGACAGACAAAAATTTCAATTTTTATGCCATTGTACCTACAATAGCCAAAAACGAGAAACAAAATGTACCCCCACTAAATTCAAATATATAATCAATCCTTAGAATTCTATTTAGATTAAGGGAAGAAATATCAAAATGCTTCAAGTTGTCATCATTCCACTGACAGGAGTGGGGATTTACTCGTATGTCGAAACCTTTATATACCAAAATCTTCGTTAGCATTGATTAATTACTGAAAATAAAAAAATAAAATTGTATTTAGAATATATTGTAGATACCTGTTTATGAATTGGCAATTGTTGTCTTGAAAATGCAATATGAGCTTGAGATTTGGGTTTTTATATACTTGTTAAAGGAACACTTATTGTCATCATGCATTGTTTAATGTATTATTGCTAAAAACAGGAGGTTTACTTGTTATTCAAAACATTTGTTCGCCATTATCTTCGAAATGTTATTTTTATATTTTACGTAATAAATTCTACGTATATTATGTATGTTGAGTGAAATTCAAAATTATTACTCCCGACGCCCGTTAATGAAATGCATTTTCTTAAAATTAAAATTAAGTGGAAGTACAAAGCATTTTGAAAATTTTGAGCCTTTGCCAGCTAGTGATGAATTTTATTTCATTGTAAACACTACAACTAAACTATATGTTTGTGTATGTTATATGCTTAGACATAAACACTAGGTGTGAAGAAACATTTGATGGGCCTCAGTGGTTACACATATTACTGTGAAGTAGCTTCCACAGAAGAACGAGGACAGAGCCCTATTTTCAAATCTAAAAGGCGAAGGTTGCCTTTCATATTTGGTCTCTTAATTATGTTCATCTTTTTGGAATATTAGTATCGAAAAGCTATTTTGAGATTACACTTTTGTAATATAGGTCAAGCACGATGGAAGAGCACTTTTTAAATATACATTTCTGTTGAAGAAATGACAGAAGACTAAGGTTGACCGAAATATGGCTGAAGCGGTTTCAGTCTGTCTGACACGAAGGGGTTCATTATATAAACATTGTCGAAGACCTGTAGATTCATTTTGGTTTTGTTAATATGTTCTAGTCAATCAAACTTACGGAATGGAACCCAATTTTTCCATTACATTAAATATCAGATGGTTTTTCAGTCGGGTTTGAAATAAAAACTGAAGCATTCTATGGTTCCCGCCAATAGATAAAGTAGATTTACCTCTTTTGCTTGTTAACAATTTTACATGACTAAAATACAAGTCTTAAAATAGGAAAAAAATTAAATCAACATATGATTTTGAAGTAAATTACTAAGATAAATAATTAGAGACAATTACTAATGAAATATTTGTTTTACTAAAGTTAGACACAAAATAGCGGTAATCCTATTTATGGTTCATAATTACAAATACATTAAAATGAATTGTAGAATAAATAAATTAAATCTCTTACTTTCTATACAAAATGATAATTGGGAAATAGACGATTTAAATATCAAACAAAAGTAATCAATACCTATATGTTCGTGTATCGATTTTTGTGGGGTGTTTTTCAACAAATTTTATTGATCGTAACTAATTAATTATATTAGTTTTCTTATTTCCTTAATTTGCAAATAAGTTTTTTTTTTAGATAGAGAGTTGATCTGTTCCATTTTGATATTGTTCTCATAGCAGAAATCCTGAATATTTTTCGCTGGAAGGAGGATACAAACTGAAATCTTTCAACTTATTTTATATTTGAATTTTGTCTCGCTTATTTTTGAAGTCATATAAAACAAACTTTAAATAAAGGCTCGAAGTGATATAGCGAGAAAAACTGTACTTGCCCTGAAAACAAATCTGCTTTCTTAACTATTGTACTGTAGATACATTGGTAATATATTATTATTTATATGGTTCGTACAAAATTGTTGGTAAATAGCTAATAGTGAAAACTGTTTCAGTTAATATTTTGACAAAATATACATCTGTTTTTTAGTTTATAATCCTTTTAATAAAATATACTAAATATGCAATTTCTTTTTATAAGATTTCTAACATGGAAATCTATAGGTTAATTCCCATTTTTCTTTAGATTTGTAGAACTGATGAAGACCACGAAGGGTAATCGAAACCTACTTAAATGAAATTAACGCCACAAATATTCAGTAGTATCACTACTACTATATACAGAAAAATCGCATTCCTGCTGTAGAACATGACATAAAATAGTATAATTTTCTCCAGGACGTTTTTCAGCTAGCATGGAATTTTTATTTGTAAAATATATAGATGATTTTGATCCATGATTTACATCACTACAAAATATAAATTGATCTTGCTTTGTATGCTGTATTATTATTGTACATGATTTATGAAATTAAACACTGCGACATCGGGGTTACACTGTCGTCAAAATGTAGGTTATACTTCGAAATTTATATTCCGTAAACAATATGGGAGTTAAGTGTAAAACACTCCTCACATTAATGGCGTTGCTTTAAAAAATAAATGAATTAAATTTGAACTTACCGTCGACAAAAACTACTTTGAGAGTTGCGAGTATCCAGTTAATGAGCGCAGCTGAAACAAGGAGATACGCACGCTCCGGCACCACTCACAAGACTGGGGAGCTGTCATAGAGGCTGGCGTGATGTAACATTTGCATGGCGATCAACTCTCCATCTGGTGGCTGTTTCTCTAATTAAGGACTCCTCATCAAACACTCCTTATCGAATCCAGCTGATCGTTTTGTCCCAGGAAGGATCCGTCGGCTCTCTTCAAGGACGCTACAGTTCTCAAAGGACCTAGGCCAACCCTGATATCTTTCTCCGCTCTCCTCTGACTCCATGAGGTAACACCCAACATTTGGGACGTTGCGGTACATTTCCCTTACATGAAATCCGTTATTGATGTGGTACTCTTAACGTGATTTTAGCAGATTTCCCTTGATGCGATTTTGGAACAATGTCTATCGATCCTACCTAGGAGATGTCGAAAATTCATAATCAGTAAACCTGTTTTTCAAGGGACCAAACAACGGAATAAGAGGGTCACTAGGATATGCTGTGGTTTCCCATTGCCTTCTACATCAGACCATCCAGCAATAATAGCATCATATGGAATATTCCAGTAACGGTATGAGTGGAGAAAATTCATTTCAAGTCCAGAGTTGTTAGATAGCCTCCTCTCCGTAGCCTGTAGCCTGCACGAGCTGACCACCCATTTAAGTACAGATCATGCTCGATCTTGCTCGACCACTATGTAATATATATATATATATATATATATATATATATATATATATATATATATTGCATGGTAATAGGAGTTACATAAAATTGGAAAACCGCTTGAAATTGGAGAGCATATCCTTTCCGAAGTTAGATAGCTTTAAATATCTCTGAACTGCCTCTAGCAACGACCATTTGCATAAAATATGCCGCTGAATAACTAGCGCTAATCGAAAATTCACCTTGGTTCGTTGATGTCTGAAGATGAGGAAAATGACACAGTCGTTGAAACTGAGGAGCTCTAACACCATTATCTACGCAACCTATTTTTGGCTGCCCGATGTTGATGGGTTGCCGACCAAGACAAACCCGAAGGTATTCAGAACGAGATGGAGAAGGCTGACTATTGCGGCTAACTATCTATTCAAATAGACCAGAACATTGAAAAATCTTTTCTAGGATATTCAAATTTTTAGAAATTAGAAGATTAGATCTTGATTAATTAATATAATTTTGAGGCTATACAATTTTATTAAACCACTTAAAAATAATACAGTAAAACTAAACAAAAATTTAAATGAATACTAAATGTACAAGTTGACCTAATTTTTGATATTCATAGGAAAAAGGAAAACCCTAGTATTAGGTATGGTAATTCAGAATAGTATTTTATATATTAAAACAACTTCAATTGTAATTTTAGTGTAGATATTTTGGCGTAACGTTATATAGACGAATTCATTGCGCAATTTAAGTTTTTATTGTATTTGTAATTCTTCGACTTTCAGCAGATTTCTCTTGAGCTACTGTGTTTGCATTCATGGCGTGAGCTTACAATCATTTCTTTAAATTTCTATCATTCGAAAAATGAGATGAAAAAGATTATGTTCTATGAATTATTGTTTAAATTGTTATAAAAGTGGACATTAATTATTATTTATTAACGTCCAATTTATATGGCTAATGGGGACAGGTTATCTACAGGTTAACATCCTTGTCTAGCTAGAATGGGACTAAGGATTTTATTCAATCAGAACTTCCTTTATTAAATCCCTGTTGTCCAGGTGGGTCTCGAGCTCGCCTCTCTAGGTTTCCCATGTGAGATTCAGGCCAACACATTGACACGCATGGCTAACCTGAGCCGCAAACCGATATTTAAATTTTAAAATTAATAATAGTGCTCGATAATGGCTGACATTGGAACAGAAAAAACTGTGTGTTTAAAGTGGAGAAAATAAAGCGATTCAAATATCGGAGAGTCGAAATGTTATATAACTATTATTTTTAATCAGTGTTTTACTCAATCTATCAATAGTCGTTTTTATATGATATATACAATGCAAAACTAATGATCAGTAGACGAAAGTGGACCAGAAGAGGAAATGAGCAAAATACATGATTACAAATCGTCGGATGGAAGGAAACATGTTTTATAACCTAAAAACTTAATAAAGTAAATTAACTCAAACTAATCTAATCGTGTTTTCTCTAAGTCAAATATTAACTGAGTAATTTGTATTGTTGTAGCAGATTTTTTTTTAAAAAGAAAGCAGCTATTAAGATTAAAAAAAAATCATATTACTGTACCCACCGAAATTCACAAGATGCTTGGTGCCCTCCAAAAAGGATTTTCTATCCCTCGCTTTTTCCGTGTGCCCTTTGACATTACTTTCAAATATATTTGTGATGAAATAATTGTGCCTTATAATTTTCCCAAAAAGTTTCAAACTCCTTTTTTCCTTATCCTTCCTATCCTTCGCTTTCACTCACATCACTTAGAAACTCCAAGCTGGTACTTTTTCGAGTTCAACTTGTTCTGGTGATTCTGCACCTAACCTACATTTCCAATGCTTACATCGATTATATTCCTTTTAGTGAAGAGTCCAGCTTTCACTACCGCAATGCAAAACACAACAAAAAAAAAAGACAACAAACATTTTGTTTTGGTATCCATACTTTTATGTTTGTAGTTAAAATACTCCTTTTGCATTAGAAGGTTTGCTTAGCAAGTACTATTGTTCAATCAACTTCAGCTCCCTTTAGTCATGATACTTCCCTCAAACCTCCATCATTTTTTCAAGTAGACTGTTTCCAATGCTTCCGAGGCTTTGTTTCTCCTTTACAATCAAAACTTTAGTTTTATGTGCACTTATCTAGGGTTTAAACAGATCTAGGCCGTCTCTTGGGACTTCTATACATATCTACTTCAGACTTTGCTGCACTGCAATTTAATCTGAAAACCTTATGTATTAAGCGGATTTAACGTTAATCTTATTAGGCTATACACCAAGGTAAATAAGCAATTTATATCCAAACGGTAATTTACTCGGATACTTGCTATTAATTCCCGTCTACAGCGCAATTGTGTTATGTAGACCGATGAACTCTAATTAATTTATGTGAATTTCCTTTACAATGTCATTTCATCTTCTGACTCATTCGCCAACGGCTCTACACCACTGTCGTATTTATCATCTTATACATCGGTCCGTACCTTCTAGATATCACATTGTCGGTTCACTGTTTCATATCTGATGTAACCTCTTATCTTCTTATCCCCTCCCCAAACTTCCATGGTTGGTTTATTTCCACCTTCAACCCCACGTTGAACTTCTGCTTCATAATCCTTAATAATCTGTGTTATATACCCTTAGCTTCAATTGCTGTAGGGTATTCCACTGCCTTGGGAACCGAGTGTACCATGTGGTCACTTTCAATGATCTGACCGTTAATAGGATATCCTAGCTGCGTTTCAGGTGAAGGTTACAACAAACTGCTATATATTTGGTATATCAGCTGACTAGAGGCTGTATTTGCTCTTACTTAATTTCAAGGACAATTACGTCATCTACATAAACGTAGAATTTATGCGTCTTACATACATGAACCTCTTTTACTTTGGATGCAATATTATTGATATCAGGCTGCACCCCACCCCTACAACGATAGTTTGGAAATCAAATTGTTATTGAGTGAATATTATAATTGTTAATGTTCATATCTCTTTGTAATGGTAAGATTCAGGTTAGGTGTAAAGCATATGTTTTGTAAAATTCACAAGATAGGCTTTTGTTTTGGCAGTCATGAGTTGAAGAATAAAGAAACACATTATGATAAAACATGCTAAACATTTTTTGTGCGTAAGAACATGGTTTCAGTTGAACGCTAGCAGTTGAAGAAAATGATAAGTAATATTCCTTGGCCAGAATCATATGACTTTTCAAATACGGAGAAAGCAGGAGAGAACTGGGAGCTATTCAAGCTGCTAAGACAGAACTACATCACGCTTGCACAGGTTTTAGGGCCAAAGGCATCCAAGCTAACCCCAAAGGTAAAGTTACCTTTATTTTGTACGATTATTGGCCAAAATGGATTGAAGCTAATTCGAAAGATATGCGAACCTGATGCAACGATTGATGGCATAATATCCCGTCTGTGTCGTCGAAGTGACCAGCGGCGGGAGGTACCTTCCTAATAGAAAGATCATCAGGACATAAAGAAGAGGTCTTCCTCATCTTCATGAAGAGGGAAATATTAGTGAGTGAATATTATAATTGTTAATATTTATATCTCTTTCTCATGGTAAGATATAGGTTAGGTGTAAAACATATGTTTTGTAAAGTTCATAAGATAGGCTTTTGTTTTGGCAGTCATGAGTTGAAGAATGAAAAGAAACATTCTGATGAAACATGCTAAATCTTTTTTGTGCTTAAGAACAAAAATACTACAGGAAGATATACTTTTATATGGCTTATTATAACTCAAATTCACCTATTAGGGACTTAAAATTCCCAAAATCGGAAGACATAATTATTATAAAATATAAGAAAATCTTAAATGCATATTTACAGATATTAGTCTTACCGATACTCTAGTTTTAAATTAAAGAAAAGTGATTCTAAGCATTCTAACAATGATTTTCATTGACAACACGCAGTCAAATGTATTTGAAATCGTGATGTGAGAACGTCAATAATAGCACATTCTGGAATACATGGCAATCCAGCTAGAGTGGAATTCCTGCTATGGGATTTGTCGAATCTTGTTGACAGATTCCTGGCATAATTCTGCAACAGCAAAATAGCCTTCTGCAGACAATTGTATGTATTTCATTAATTTAGCAACTTAAGAAAACATTCTCACGTTTAAATAAGTTCAAAATTGTTTTTACTAATTTAATATCTTTTAGTTCGAGACAACTACATTTTACTTACATTCGTAACGCACTTCTAAAGATGAGAAAGCAACCCACAAAAGTATGGTGTTAAGCAATGAAGGTAGAAAAAATATATAACTATTTATGAACGTCCACTTTTTTCTACTAAGGGACGGGCAATCTACAGGTTACCACTCTTTTCTAGACAGAGCAGGGCTAAGGATTTCATTTAATGAGCTCGTCAATAAATAAACTCCTATTGTCCAGGTGGGAATCAAACTTGCCACTCTAGGCTGTGAATTGCAGAAAAATTATATTCCTAGCATAAAATGTATGCAGAAATTTAGTATTCAATCACATATTTAAATAATTGAGAAAATTATCTTTGCTAGACTTATAACCGAGTCAGTCAGTTCACAATAACTCTCTCACGTCACGAAGGGCATATTTGTCTAATCAGATTTTCAATGAACAGGAATACTGTTCTAGAGAAGAACACATTTATTACATCCAGATAAAAAGTTTGCGTTTTAGAACTAAAACGATTGAATATAAATTCCTTTACAAATTCTCTAATTTCAAAAAATGGAAAAAAATGAAACGTCCACTTTATACTAGCATGGCTAATCTACAGGGTACCACTCCTACAAGGCCAGGGGGGAAATTAATGAGTTCATCACTAAATACATTTCTAATTCCCAGGTGTGAACCGAAACCACGATTCCAGATTTACCAATTCAATTAAAGTCATCGTCTTAATACACATGGCTAACCTTAGATCCTCAAATTTTATATATATATAGTGACAGTTACTGAGCTTATAATAAAGCCAATAACCAACCAATGGCGAAAGGTCAGCAAAATTGAAAAACCTCAAATGATTATTAAACCATTTTTATTTTTCGACTTGTTTAGCACCCACATGGCGCCACAACAAGAGAAAATATAACACAAAGAAGTAACTAAACTAACGACTAAATCGTTATATAACGGACCTTCTCCTAGCCGTGCCAGTCAGAGGATGCTTACATATGGCGGTCAAGTCTGCTGATTTATATCGATAATCATGAAATAAAAATATCGATTATCCCTTATGTAGCATTGTCTAAATAAAAAAGGAGAAAAAGAAAAAAAATATAAACACGAACAAAATAAAAGAGTATATGCACGTCATAAAAAAATAGAAAAAAGGTTTAGGTGAATTACATATATTTTAATTTATTAGAACCTTCAAAGGGATGGTTGTTCAATCATAAAATTCACCTTTACTATTTGGACTATACTTCATTGGGGAGAATCGATATTTTTATTATGTGACGTATCGATCTAAATCAACTGACTTGTCCCACCATGCTTAGTAAGCCATTCTCTGGCTGGCGCGGCTAGAACAAGGTCCTATATAACGACGTAGCCGTTACGTTAGTTACCCCATGGCATTAAATTTCGTCCTGATGAGATGCCATGTGGGCTCGAAACTAGAAAGAAAAATGATTTAATAATTATTTGTTGTTTTTAAATTTTGATTACCTTTCACCATAGATTTGTTAATTGAAATTAAATATTTTATATTTGTACAATTATAATAAAGCTTCCATATAAAACTATTAATCAAATCAAGAAGAATAGAGAAGGTGCGAAATTGTATATTCGTAAATGTAATAGAACTTGATCATATTGATAATTGTTTATTATACAATTTTTGTTTCAAAAGCGATTTAAAAGACTTGGTGTCTTTAATAAAACCCCTACGCCTTCTTATATCTTTACTTTAAGCAATCATATTACTAAACCATGCATTGTCCAGATATTGAAGTACTCATGACGGAATTTTGAAATTTTTCTTCAAATGTCCATCGATCCTACCTAGTAGATGACGAAAATGAGGTCCGTTCAAAACTGTATATATATATATATATATATATATATATATCTGTTACCGCTCTAGCAGTCACAATTTCTGTTTCAGCGTTACCAAACTCGATATTTAGTCGTTTTATGTAAAAAGAAAGATCAAGTTTATTAACGGTTGAAATCGAACCAGGGTTTAGAGGGGAGAATTTTGAAAATTCGAAGTAGGAGTATCTCCGTTACTATATTCGGATCGAAAAAGTGTATAAAATCAATCTGATTACAAATTAAAGTTACTATAAATGTTGTTATACACATTTATTCTCTATCTTGAATACAAACCGATATATTTGATTTTTTCAGTTTTCGGCCCTCAGTAAGCCCCCACTTCTACTAGTGTTACATTAACAATGCTCTGTTATATAATTAAACGTATTAATTGAAGCCTTAGTACTAAATATTGTTTTCATTGAACTTTAATTTTGTGAGATATATGCAAATACGTTCTATTAACCCCCCCCCCACACCTTCTTTTGCTTTTAGATTACTAAAATTTGAGTGATTGAAATAAAACTGATTCCGATGCATTACAATTTACGGGACTAGCTTTGGTAAATTGTTTTCAATAAAATTAATATGTCTCATTCAAATATATTTCATTAATTGTTTGACTTTCCGGTCTATCTATACAGAGCTATGAGTCTGGCTTGCCTGTTTGATTACAATTCAGCCGCTTTCCGTTGTAGAGATTATTAACTTGTATCGTACATTTACTGAGCATCCACGGTAGTGTTACCTGTATGTATATTTATCTATTGTAAACCTTCGCGTGGAAAATCTGCTTAGTTTACGCAGCCCCTGCGTGGCGGACTTTTATTAGTTTTTATTGGTTACGGGCCAAAGAGGAATGCAGATTTTACTGTCACAAAAATACCTGAATGCCACGGCGTAGAGTTTTAAATTATTAGCTTTAATGAAATGGCGGTTTTAATGGTGCCCATAGCATATAGTTTTATATGCTTTTTAGCTCATAGTCATTAGCGTTATGATAAACTTTATGCCCTAATTCTATAGTAGAATATATTTATTTATTGTTAATAAGTAGTTTGGTGGCAAGAATGTCAAAACGGCGACCTCATTCAGCTGTTGCCCAATCCTCCCCCGTTATCTCTCCCAAATGATGGAGAGAACCTTTATGAAATTTGACATTTAGGTTAATGAAAAAAAAATCGACTTTGTAGCAAAAACTATAAACTTTATTTATTTTCTTCGAAAAACCATACATTTATCGTTATTTCAACTATGTATTGTTCTTCTCTTGGAATAGGTATGTATCGTAAATTTGTATTAATGTTCGTAGTAAGGAAATTGGGTTTTGAAGTTGAATTTGGAAACGGTGTCTGAAGGAACTTCCCTTCGTCCTTTATATCATTACCTGTCAACCATATTTAATGATAGAAAGAAAATTCTTCTACTGAAGGGGGAGGGGGATTACGAAACTTCTAAATATCTCTGTTATTATAAGTCGAAGCGAAAAGTTCTATAAAATCAATCTTATTGAATATTCCATTTACTTTAAATATTGTGATATAAATTTATTCTCTGTCTTCAATATTAACCGAGATTTTTTAATTTTCAACCTTCAGTAAACCCTCCCTCCTACTCAAGTCACATAAACTATACTCTTGTTATATAAAGATCAACTTTATTTGAAGCTTAAATACCAAATATTGTTTTCAAAAGATATTTACTAGATGAAGTACTCGCAAATAACTTTATACCATTTTAAATTTTACATTCTTAACATGAAAATGTAAGCATGACTGAAATTTGATCCGGAATGGAGGGCGGGTTTAGAGAGGTGGGCATTAGAGTGGAAATGGAGAATGTGTGGTGAGATATCAAGTGTGCTATACCATCAGATGGGAAATCTTCTAAGGTTACTGAGCCCCTGCGTGACGGACTTTATTATCAAATAAAGGGTTAGAACCGCCAGTATAAATGACACTGTTGTCATACCTGTCGGCGGAGAACGTCGTCACTGGCTGATGGTCGAGTACAATTGGCTGATGGTGAGCGATCTTCAAGCCCGTCAAAAAGTTGCAATGAGTTAGATGTCCGTTGGTCAGTAGTTTTATGTGTCTGGTCACTGTATTATTTTGTTTACGTATACATAGGTTGTTTAGGTCATTGGGTTGTTAGCGTTTAGTCCAAGTCTGTTTACTCACCTCTAGAACTGTCAAACGAATACGGTGACAATTCATCAGCCAGTGACGACGGTCTCCACCGATAGGTATGACAACAGACTTTATTATCAATTTCAGTATGGGCCGGAATTTGAGTGTATATTTTATTCCACGCATGCTCATGTAGGACTTTCGTGATCGGCTAGCAATTTAGCAAGTTTTCCTTTAGGGAAATCAGCTATTCAGGCTGTACTCATGACTTGTTTTTGAAAAATTTTGAAGAGGGGGGGAGTTTAGAGGGTAGAACTTTGAAAATTCAAAATAGGTTCGTTATTATACGTCATATCGGAGAAGTGTATATGACCAATCTTATGTAAATTTCATTGCCTCTAAATGTTGGTATATAGATATTTTCTCTATCATGAATATTAAAATTAAGATTTTTCTTTCCTGTTTCAATGATGTTTTCTTGATCTTCACCATACTCGATATTTAACTGTTTCAGTCAACACTAAAGATCATATTTATTATCGAACCTGGAATAGTGGAGGCTATAGTGGGGGGGAGGGATCGAAAATTCAAAATACTGCTGTATATTATGAGACGGATTGTAAAATATTACAGGCACAATCTTGTTAAGCTATTGGTGGCTTACAATTGTTGCGCTATACATTTTTTCTAAACTGAAGTATTCAGCGAGTTATTCGTAGTTTTGTTTTCCGACCACTCCCACTCCCTTCTATTCATCTGGTGTAGAAGATTTAAAAAAAAAGAATGGAAATAGGGGATATGTTGTGATATGAGATCAAACTTGTGTTACACCAGTACTAGGGAAATCTGCTTAGTTTACGTAGACCCTGCGTGACGGGCTTTTATTCAATGTTTGCTCAGATTGGACGGTCATGATCTGTTACCATTTTATTACACATATAATCCCACGCTCTGTGATACATTCACTGCCCGGGACCCTCTACTATTCCTGACTGGCTTTGAATAGAGTTTGGGGGTAGTAAAAGTAAAAAAAAAAACCGGGCCAAGAGAGTGGGAGTGAATGAGCCAGCCGGTGACAACTTTTCCCTATTCATGTGGTTTAGGATTTAATGGAAGGAGGACAACCAGCGATGGTCAATGGCCGATGAAAAGGTGAACGGACCCGTTGATAGCTCCTGGTTCAGGTTTGTCCTCCGCTCCTCCTCCCATTCATAACAACTTATCAATTAAATGTTGAAGGTTCGATTCACGAGAGAAAGCTCCAAAGGTCTCTTTTAAAAAATAAAATTCCACCAGGGCGTTTAAGTGTGTCCTTTACTGAAAAGCGGTTTGAGTATCGGAACAATTCGGCTCTGCTTTTCTAAAATGTTGCGTAACGTGTGGCAATTTCAGTACGGGCCGGAGTGACAACATATATGCATCACTTAAATCATCTCTGTTCTATAAGTGTCATGATTCCAGTGATTGCACACTAGATCTTACTTAGCAGTGTTCTTACCGAGCTTTGAGGTTGGGCTTCTAGCCGTTCCATCCAGTACCCACACAATTGAATAGCTCACACGTAAACGTCTGTAATAAGACCTGCAGCAGGGGACTATAATAATAATCATTTTTTACTACCTTAAAGAACTTTTCAACGAATCAACTATTAGACCTAACTATAATAGTAGCAGTACCTGCATTTTAGCAGATTTCCCTTAAGGGAAATCAGCTACTGAAGTCGTACTTATGACACAAGTTTCGAAAATATTATATATGTGTATATATATATATATATATATATATATATATATATATATGTTTGTATATTGACGCTCTAGCGGTCGCAATTTATATTTACTCGATACTAAATCATTTTATGTAAAAAGAAAAATCGAATCTGTTAATGGCTGAAATCAAACAGGTGGGAGGGATTTTTAAAAATTCGAAACATCTCCGTTACTATACGTGGGATCGAAACATTGCATAGAACCGATCTTATTGCAAATAAAATATCTTATAAATTGTGTTATATAGGTTTACTCTCTATCTTGAATATTAACCGAAATATTTGAATTATTCCTCCTTCAGCAAACCCCCTCTCCTACTCACGTGCACAAACAATACTCTGTTATTTTATAATATACTTGTTTATACGAAGATTAAATACAAAATATTGTTTTCAAGAAACCTTTATTATACGAGATACATGCAAATATATTTTGGTGCCACCCCCCCCCCCCTGCTAAAGTTCTAGGACTACTAAAATTTGATTGACTGGGATAAAAATGATTCATTATATATTACAGTAATAGATGTTGTAAACAGTTTTCCATAAAATTAAATGTTATATTCTGATATATTTCATTACTTGTAATTATTTTTCTATCTGGGAGAGGTTGACAGACATATTTGTTTACATTTTGGCGCTTTCCGTCGGGAGTTTGATAAAATCGACTGAAAGATTTCTTATTACCGTTTGTAATAATTCCCTTAATATTCACGGTGGTGTTGTGTGTACCACCATGTAGATTTCTCTATTGTTAAGCTTCACTAGGGAAATCTGCTTAGTTTACACAGCCCCCGCGAGATGGTCTTTTCGTCATATTCTGGGCAGAAGATCGAAGAACATTTGAAGAAATTTTCGAAAATCGCCTCATGAGTACGGTCTCAATAGATAATTTCTCTTAATGGGAAATCTTAAGGTCTCGTTCCGTTCCTTTACAAATATGTATTGCAAGCGGCATAGCGCTTTTGGGGCACTCGCTCCATCATTAGAGCCCTGCTGGTATAATGCATAATACTAGCTTCGTTAGTATTTAAAAATATATATAAAGAGAAGTAAAAAAAAGTCCGTCACGCAGGGGCTGCGTAAACTAAGCAGATTTCCCACGTGAAGTTTTACAATAGAGAAATCTGCCTAATAACAGCTGTAGTAGTAAGTAACCTCTAAACCTATTCACGAGGGACTAATAGTTACAGAAACGGCCACCAGAGCTCTCGGCGGAAAGGCCGAACATAGCCGACCATACGCAGAATACAAATGCAAATATCTCGGTTAATATTCAAGATACAGAATAAACGTATAGAACAATATTTATAGTAAATTGAATTTGCAATAAGATTGATTCTATACAATTTTTCGATCCGACGCATAATAACGGAGATATTTCGACTTTTTGAAAATCCTCCCCTCTAAACCCCCCTCCCACTGGTCCGATTTCAGCCATTAACGAACTTGATCTTTCTTTTTACATAAAACGATTAAATTCCGAGTTTGGTAACGATCAAACAAAAATTGCGACCGCTAGAGCGGTAACAGACAAATATATAGATATATATATACAGTTTTGAACGGACTTCATTTTCGTCATCTACTAGGTAGGATCGATGGACATTTGAAGAAAAATGTCGAAAATTCCGTCATGAGTACAACCTCAATAGCTGATTTCCCTTAAGGGAAATCTGCTAATATAATTAAAAATATTTAATATTAATGACAATAAAAATGAGGGACACAATGAATACTTAAAGATGAAATAAATAACTACAGATAATATACTTAAAGATTGAGTGTATTAAGGGAAATCTGCTAATACAAATAATAAAATAATCATGGTTTGTGTTAGGAGTATTCTACTTTTTAGCCGTTAATTGACAATGTTCGATAATACGACGCAGGACGTCAAATTTAGAGAGTTTGTCTAAAGAGAAAAGTTCTTCGTAACACTTATGCATTCATGGGGAACCATTTTCAATCAACGACGGATAAATAACACAGCTCGTTTTATAGAACCGCAGAACGCAATACATACGGCAGACAGTGTGTTATCAGTGACAAAGATAAACAAAACATTGAAAAACAGAAATAAACAAAACGTCCCCCGCCCTAACGGTCGAGGGACGGCAGAACTCTGCTATTCGTGTGACCTTTGAACCATAGATTCGATTACCTCAAAGGCATATGATTTGATTCCATGGCGGTCTTCCTAAACAGATTCTGAACCTCAAGCTCAATAGAAATACGAACAAGCCTCAGGTGGAAGTCACTTTCATTTACAACACACACAAAAATAATATTAAAAGTTGAGCCGAAACATGCTTAAAATATTTGTATCACTTCGGCCTCCCAATTTATCCAAATGTCTGCGATGTTTGTATCAAGATATTTATAAACTTCCTCAAATAGGAAACGTCGTTCATCGTTGAGTTATCCGAATGCTTTTAGCAGATTCCCCCTTAAGGTAAATCGGTTATTGAAGGTTAAAATGTCCTCAAAAACCATCGATTCTAAAATCAAGTTTCAAAAGAGGATAATTGACATTGTCAGGCAGTATTGATTAGAAAGTCAAAGTGGGCTATCTACCTAGTGAGCTAGAAGAGAATATAGTTGAACAAAAATACGTGCAAGTATATGTGTATAATACACACATATATACATATTTATTCACGCACGCGCACACACTTGACCTCATTTTCATCATGTACTAGGCTTATAACATTTGAAAATTTATAAAAAATTGCCGTAAGAGTTCAACATCAATATTCGATTTTCCTTAAAGGAAATTCACTATATCCACATATCATCTAAATGCGAAATTTAAATTGGTCCATGATTGTAGGAAGTGTCAATTACTTAATGGTGTTATCGTGAACACTATAATACTTTTTTTTACATTAAACATTTTTGAATAAAATTTCTTATAAATCGTGATCTCCTCACTAAGATGGCAAAGTCCGCTGCGTAAACTAACCAGGTTTCCTAAGTCCTGGTATAACACTTGTGATCTCATTTTACCTTCTTTTCTCTATTTATATGTAAAAAACCGATGAGTAGAAGAGGGGAGGGGGTTACTGAAGGCATAGAAAACTTGAAAGTTCGAATAACTCGCTTAATTCTTGAGTTACCAAAAAATGCGTGGAGCAACGATTGTAGAAAATAAAAAATTTAACAAGATTGGTTCAATAACATTTTATGATCCTACGAAGATATTTTTAATTTTCTAATTCCTCCCACTCTAAACCATCACTATTCCAGGCCCGATTTCAGCCAATAACAAATATGATATTTAGTGATGACCGAAACGGTTAAATATCGACAACTTCAAGATGTATCTTTCACTGAGTTTTTGCTATACTACTGAAGTTGCTCTGAAGAAGAGAACCGATGGTGCCTGAAACTGTCAGCAAAAAAAATAAACAAACTCCTCCATCTGAAGGATTGAGAATTTGGGTAGCTGATACCCAACCACCCTTCACTATCATTATTAGAAGTAGTTATTAGTTTAGTAGATTATGTGAATCAATGAACAACCATGGAAAAGCTCTTGGAGTAATTTCCGATTTATGGAAAGTTAAAACGCTACGAACCCCAACTTGTTCCTAGAACGAGTGCAACAGTATGTGCAATATAATGTGTTGCTCAAATTAGGTAAAATGGTTTTCTTGGGCGATATAATTTGTCGATAAGATCGTGTGAGTTGGTTGCATGGCAGACCGACATCCGACCTCGCCAGTTGAAGTTGATTGACCAACTTGACGAAACATTCTACAAGTTATATCGTGGTTAGCTATCGATCTCCAACCTTGCCATGGTCAGGAACCTTTGTCTTCATCGACTAAACTTCTACCCTTTGTAGTCCCTTATCTTCAACATTAAATAAAGCCCCATTAAAACTGTAAGATGTGTTCCAAATACTTCTACGCCCGTCTGGATTACCATCGAACTGGTCTCGGAAAATATGTGTCTAGACGCTTGGAAAGCAAAAACTAAATAAAACAGGAAGGTTATAAACACATACATAAATCGATATCCAAAGAGATAAAAGGACTAATTACTGCCTGTACCCAGTATTTATGTTGAAAGGGATTCCAAATATCTTATTGCATTTTTATGTAGATACATACACACACAAGAATGCGCGCGCGCGCGCAAACTCTAATTAGGGAGTAACCTAACCTAACCTACCCTGTTGGTTCAGGCCAGCCTTATGAGTTAAGTCGTTGGTCCTAATTAACTTGGTAAACCTAGAGTCCTGGGTTTAATTCCCACTTGGCCAATTAAATCTATTTAATGACAAGCTCATTAAAAGAAATCATTTGTCTAATTCTAGCTAGAAAAGGGGGTGGGGGAGGAAGCTGTAGATAATCCGCCTAGATGAGCTGTAGGTGCTGAACGTAAATACACAAAAATGAATATTGGCAATACTATTATAATAGTGTTTGGTTTGTTTTACAAGTGCAATAAGTACATGTTTTTAACAACTTAAAATGGTTTTTATAAAAAAATTATGTTATTCCTATACACTAGTAGATTTATATTATTTAAAATTATTCAAAATTATATTAAATTTCTAACTAAGTCCAAATAAAAAAGGAGAGAAGTTACATTTTGAAAAACAAATTCAATTTTTTAAGGTGATTTAGTGTATTGTCGATATGTGGGCTCCTGTTCCTAAGAAGTTCCTACATGTTATGTAGAGTCTCTAAGTATTCAATTTTCTTGCAGTGTTTAATGGTTCATGGCATGTTGTTCATGAGGTATGAGTGCGTTAAATAAGAGTGTCCTATCCTAAGTCTTGTTAGTACAACTTCGTCTCGTCTGTTGTTACGTCTGCTGGGTGGCCACTAGTTTATACAAGGCTTTATTTTTAAAAATTATTTTCTGATGTTCCATGCCGATATTTATGCCATTCAATTAATGTTGCTTGTAGTATTTGTAAATGTAAGTCTGGTAGGGTCAGTAAGTTAAAGTCAGAAGATAGTCTCTGGGTTGCATGATGTTTGTTCTCCATATGTATTGAGGAATCAAGAAATATGACATACAGACTCTCACTGGTTGTCTTTAGCCAGCTGCAAACGAGATAAGCCAGTTAGCCAAACAAGATGTAACCAAGTTGGCGAACAACTTCTCCATGAGATACATATCCATCTCGTACACTCCCAGAGCTCCAGTACCACCCATAAACTATCACCTCACATAAATTGTTTAGAAACTAGCAATATTTCGATCTGACGGATAAAAATTGTGATAGTCTCTATTTTCCATTATTACTGATCCTCTAGACCACACTCACTCTCATCCTAATCCTTGTAAAAAAATGGCAATTAACAAAGATGATATTTTAAGCACATACAAGAAACATTTTAGGAGCTGTTTTAACTAAGCAGATTTTTCAAAAAGTAAAAGTTTGACGAGAACAATCTTTAGTATTTAGGCTACACATAAAGTGGTTCATTATATAACAGCTTATTTTCGATATGTCATGAGTGAGAGAGGAGGTTTATTGATGGCCAAAAATAAAATATGGAAATATTTCGGTCAATATTCAATATAAAGAAAACAATGTACATAACAACATTTATAGATTATTACATTTGCAACCTGTGGCCATCAAGTTTCAGAAACTCTAGGAGAGAAGAAGTAGTTCCCTCGAGACTTAGAATCAGTCACACCAAAATAACCCACTCATACTTAATGACAAAGACAGACTGACCTACTTGCTAAACGTGTAACATCCCTTGACGACATATACTGTCAGAATGCCGAAAACGACAACATCAAGACTTCCCCTACGACTTTTGACGGCAGGCAGACAAAAAATTCAAATATACGACAAAATTTAACATACAAATACATACCACTAGAGTGGTAGCAGACTTTTGAACGGAACTCATTTTCGTTATCTACTACGTAGAATCGATGGACATTTGAAGAAATTGATCGAAAATCGCTTATTTTCGTCATTTCCTAGGAAAGATCAGTGGATATAAATCAATAGCAGCAGGAAATCTACAATTATACTTCTATGTAAAGAAAACTCCTTGAGATTACTTAATATTCTGAAGTGGGAGTTGAAAAATATTAAAAACATTTAAGAATTAGACGTACGCCCAACAAGACGGTTTGTAAGTAAACTAAGTCGGTTTTTTATAGAGATATATTGTCAAACCGACGATGTGATCTTGCAATCTATACTTTCCTCTCCCCTTATTAGGAACCCTACAGAAACATGTTCGGTTAATGGAATTATGGTGATTTAAAAACCACATGACTATGTACTCCGCTCCTCATGGTCATTTGAGACCATTTAAGTCAGTCAAAATAACTGCGGTCACTATAGCATTGTATTGATGTACGTGGGAAATCTACTTTGTTTACGTTTGAGTGGTTGTAATCTGCAACGTCAACTTTATCTAATTATTCCTGAAATGTTATCTTAAAGTACTTTCATTCTTCTTAGGATTTTGACAATCTGTGTTACCCCCAACGTACTTGGAATGTCAACTTCAAATTACAAGTAATAATGAGTCGGAATTCCCATCTCGACATCTGTTTCTATCTCTGTGGACGAGCGAGTGCATAGCCGTAGCCTGTGTGTGAGAATTTAGGCATACGTTCCCATCTGAAATATTATACAATAAAAATATTGGAAATTATAGTATGTTAGAGGACCTAAATACGTAATATTTATACTGAAAGAGCTTAAAAAATATCCATAAAAATATAGAGTATGTATAAATTTTGCATAAATTTCCTTCCGAATATGGCTTTCACAGTTTCACTGGTACCTGAGAGGCTTCTCGAAACAAAAATCGATGTCCCAACATCTGCATTTAGCAGATTTCCCTAGACGGTCTATTCAAGTTGTTGTCATGACGCAATTTTTGAACACTTCCTCAATAATAAAGTGTCTATTGACTTACTGTGTAAAAAATAGACTTGTGTGTCCCGATAAGCCCCTGGCGTCGGGACTGGGAAGACGGGAGCCGGAAAGTGGAGCACTGCAGTTGCTGCAGAGCCTCGGGGTGGGGTCGCCCTTGGACTGTAGCCAGTCGACGCGGGGTGGCTGCAGTGACAGCATCGGGGTAGCATCCTGCTAGTTCTGGGGTAGGGCATCAACTCACTCAATATAACCAGGAAAAGGAATGGAAGAGTAAGTACCAAATATTATCGTTTTTGTCAGGTAACCACATCGTCGTGTTTCATTAGCCTTGTCTGTTGGTGATTTTCATAACTCATAGCATCAATAAATATCATATTCCCGCTGCAGGCACCTGCAACAAATTTCTTTTGACAGTTACTGCACTTAATTCTATAAAAGACTCCATGCAAGACATACGTGAATAAAATTTGGTATCTAAACTATTGGTGGGACTAGAAACATATACCCAGTTTGACGACTATATTGAGCCGACCAAAGACAGATTTATAAGCGAATAGAAAACGTTTCTGTTTTTGTACTGAATAGTTGCGTCCTTTTGATGTGGAGAAAAATATCTCATACATTATTTCTGTAACTTTGACAGTGCAGGAATGCGTCATTTAGTGTTTTCGTCCGCACAACCACCCCCCCCCTCAATCAAATTGATTCATTTATTTTGCATGCTAACGAACTTACAAATTTCGTGTAAGACACTTCAAAAGTTACCCGATTGACTGGAAATATATTAATGTGGTATGCTTATATGAAGGACTATACGTAAGCCATGGGTTTATATTAATTTGCAAAGATTTATATGTACGTCTATACCGTTGTATGAACATGTATGCATTTAATACAGGCTTGGGAAAGAAATTTATGGAATTCTGTTACGTACAATCATGGAAGAACTAACCATTAAACAAGCTAAAGGAGAAAAGACGTCAACAAGCTGATTCCCGAAGAATTTATAACACCAAAACATAGGCGGGCCCCGGAGGTAAGGCTATAGGGATTGATTTTCCTCTAAAAATTTAAACTAAACGCCATAAACATTGGAGTAACTTCCTGGCTCCACCTCCTTGTTAGGATAGATTTTCCACTGAAATTTTAGATTAGACACCATACACATGCGCATAGTCATGTGATAGGAGTAGTGGGGAGGAGGGGATATAGGGATAGGTTTTCCCCCCAAAATTTGAAATTAGACCACCATACACATAAGCGTTGCCAGGATATAGGAATAGGTTTCCCACTGAAATTTGAAACTAAAAATCATATATATAGGAGTAGTTGGGAGGAGCTTATTTAGGGGTTGGTTTCCCCTCGAAATTTGAAACTAGACCACCATACACATAAGCGTTGCCAGGATATAGGGATAGGTTTCCCACTGAAATTTGAAACTAAAAATCAAACACATAGGAGTAGTTGGGAGGAGGGTATATAGGGGTTGGTTTCCCACCGAAATTTGAAACTAGACCACCATACACATAAGCGTTGCCAGGATATAAGGATAGGTTTTCCACTGAAATTGGAAACTACACACCATACACATAAGCGTTGCCAGGATATAGGGATAGGTTTCCCACTGAAATTTTAAACTAAAAATTAAACACATAGGAGTAGCGTGAAGGTGGGGATATAGGGATAGGTTTCCCCCGAAATTTGAAACTAGACCACCATACGCATACGCATAAGCTTTGCCAGGATGTGGGGAAAACAGGGGTAGTTACCGAGTAGAACCCACTGAAATTGAAAATTAGACAACATTAGACCAATTAGCACTCCAAAAAAGTACGAAAAATGGCGGAGGACAGGGCATGCAATGACCTTGACATGTAGTTGACAATTGAATAGGAGGGTATTAAGCACACCAGTCTTGTCCTGTTTGTTACAAGCTCATGCGTGTACAACGGCATAGGTGTCAGGTATGACACAGCCTTGTCGTTTAAAAGTTAGGTGTATCTAGGAGTTGGGGATATAGGGTTAGATTCCATTCAAAAATGTGAATCTAGATAACATACAAATAGGCGTATCCAGGAGTGGTCTTTATCGATACCATACTCGATATTTCACTGTCTCTTGTAAAACTATTCTTTGATAAACGAAGTTATCTATTCTTTAATAAATGAATTTAGGCATGAGAGAGTGGGGGTTTTGAAAATACGAAATAAGTTATATTACAGTTTTGACTAACTCCAGTATTAAGCCTTTTTTTTTAAGATTTTGGTAAACTCTACGCATTCTTACGCTAACTTCACTTAAAACAACTTTATCACTGACCATTCCATGTTCAATTTAAATTTAAATTCTTACATAGGCTTCTTATTTCCGAAGAAATATAGAATAGAATTCAGGCTTCTCGTTAAATCGTTAGAGAAGTAATTAATACACTAGATCATGTGTCCACTGCCTGTATACTGAATTAAAATTCTTTTCTGATATTTTAAAACAAAAAAAAAAAGTCCGATACGCGTGAGCATGAAGAACTGATTTATATAGACATAACATCTAAACCTCCTCAAGCTTTTCGTTTTTACCCGTCACTAACTTAGCCTTCGGGCTTAAATTTTATGTAGGTGGTACTAGAAAATATATATTATTTGCACTCTGTATTCTTCCATTTCTTACACAATGTAGAAATGTGACCAGACCATATTTTTATCCTCACAAAGACAATCTCAATAGCTGATTTCCCAAAATGAATCTAATGTATGTATTTCATAAAATTTATTCATGGAGTTCAAATTTTACTGTAACCAAATATACTGACTGAATTAGCAATAGGTGAATTTTGTAAGGATGATATCCTAGATGTCCTAGAATTGCGGAGTATTGATCAGCTGAAAGTTGGGGCACATCAACAAGTGTTTTGCTCCGAAGAGCCGCTCCAAACTAGACACAAAGTGGCCACCCTCCCACGTGCAAGATGGCGGCAAACCTCATGTGCAACTTCCCAACTTACACGTGGAAAATTAACGAGGTTCATAGTTGCTACAACGCAACACCCAACAAGTTTATACTCTATAATGAGTTACCTTGCACCCTGCGGCTTCGGGATTCTCTTTGGGGACAAAAATAACTTAAAATATATATTATTATTGGAATTTGTATGATTAAAATCATTGTATATCCTTACAAAGAAGCTTGAGGTTGTGATTATTTTATTTTACTAAGGGTAACGTTGTGAATTAGTTTGCATTTATTACTTAACATTTTGGAATTTTTTCTTTAGTATACAATTGTGTTACTAAGCATCAATTGCGTCTTTAATAACTAGACTGCGTAATAGAGCCTTTGTTAAACTAACAGTTATGCTCTTCATGGGTTTTTTTGTTCGTATTTCCTCTACATAGTAACCCTATGTGGAGAGATTTTATTTTCTGCACATCCCATGCATATTTGCATGTATATGTCCATTTTGTCAAAACTTTTAACAATTTTAATATAATAATATATATACATATTAAAAAATGAAAATAAGAACATGAAAATTAAACTTTCCAAAAAAAACCATTAAATTAGGACAATTAAGAAATAAAATTAAAATAACCAATAAAAAAAATTACATAATATCAATAATATTTTATCTTTTCCTCTCTCAGCTTAAGAATATCAAAGACTATTGTTTTTAATAAATTTAGGTGTTTTAAAAATAAAATATCGGGACTGATAGGCCATGCAGGAATATGAATCTTTGAATGTCTTAAGTCAGTCTACATTCATAAATCAGGTGGGTGAATGTCTGTCTGTTCAGTGTAACTGTAGCATTTACAAGTATTTGAGTCAGTAAGTTTGAATCTTTGTTGAAAGTTTGTAAAAGTAAGAGTGTTTGTTTCCGTTTCCAGTTAATATTGTGTTAGATAAAATGTATGTTGAGATAGTGAGATATTGGCTTTTAAAACAGGAATATATAATTGTAGATATAATTCTTTATCTGTCTGATTATACTCTTCATGTTCACATGTTTACCTTTCAGTTTTTGATGTTATTTTAATACTTATAAGCGAATTTTCTTTTAGGCACGAGAAGAATAAGTGTAGATGTCTCGATCAAGGGCCAAGGACCAAGATAACTGTTTTTGGATTCATCCTAAATAATGAATTTTAAACTTTTAAAGTTGATAATCGCCAAAAATCCGGAGTAACATCCATCATATAAATAATTATTATAAATAATTCGAATGCCACTAGACGGCCAAAACACCATTCTATTCATAATTGAAAATTCGAAGTATCTCGATTCCTATGAGTCTGGTCGAAAATTTTAATATAATCAATGTTTTTAACATTTTCTACAACTCTTTATATATGCTTATGTCTAACTGGAATATTAGTAGAGTCAATTTTCCCACTTTTAGGCATCAGATTTTCACTTTTTCACTCAAGTACCATAGTCACATAATATCTCAAGTATAAATAACATTTTAATTCCTGCTTACATAGACTTCTCATTGGGGGGGGGGGGATTGAGATCATCAGCGTATAAAATCCCCATGCGTGGGAAACCTTAGTTTACGCATCATCGTCCCTGCAAGACTTTTATTAATCTTGATCCAAAAGGTGGCTGTACCACTTAATATACTGTGATAATTCGGCTCTCAGATAGCATATAAACTTTTAGCAGATTTCCCTGAAGAGGAATCAGTTATATTCTCGTCGCAATTTTCGAAGAATTTCTTCAAATATCTATCGGTTATACCTGAGAGATAGATATGGCGAAAATGGGGTCCGTTCAAAATTTTATATATTTGTCTAATAACGCTCTAGCGGCCACAATGTTTGATCGGTCGTTAACAATATTTAAATGTTTTATTATATATTTAACTAAGGACCAAGTTAAGGCTAAAGTCAGACCAGAGGGAGGGTGGGATTAGAGGAGAATTTCGATATACCTCTATTATTATGAGTCGTATGGAAAAATTGTTTAGGATAGATCTTATTGAAAATTGGATTCCGTAAAAATGTTGTTATATACATTTTTCTCTATCATGAATATTAACCAAGATATTGTTTTTTTTAATATTTATCAGCATTCGGTAAATCCACACTCCTACACGTCATATTAATAATAAGCTCTTATATCATGAACCACAGTATTTTAAGCTTAAGTTCCTTCCCAATTAAGTAGATTTTACGTTACGCGGGTTTAAAGGGAAGGGGGGAGTGGGAGAGAATTCGAAAATTCCAAATATTTTCGTTATAATGAGTCCGTTGGTTATAGTACAAATCTTGCCAAACTATTTATTGTCTACTATTGTTGTTCTATGCAATTTTCCGCGACTCGAGAATTAAACGAGTTGTACTGACTTTCTTTTTTTCTCTACGTTCTACACATATTCAATAGAGAGTGATAAGATGAGTCCACGAGTGTGTTATTATACTAGCGCATGGGAAATCTGCTTAGTTTACGCAGCCCCTGCTTGATGGACTTTAAGATATTATTTTTCTGTAATCGTTGAATAATGGTAACATTACTAAACTGAAATGAGTGAAGAAAGTGAAACATTTTGCAATAGAGTGAAGAAAGTGAATTGCCTACTTAATTAGTAATAAGTATAAATTAAAAAATAATTTGAAGTTGGAAATTAAATGCTTTTAAATGTTTCTTAACATTGTAAGAATTTATTTTAACAAAATAAATTGAAATGTGAATGAATTATTGGTGGAAATAATCAATATATTTTAAAATTTAAATATAATAATAATTACCTTCCTTGTTTATAACCTGCACTTGTTTATAACTGCACTACTTCACAATCATCACTAGTTGTTTTATAACTATGCTTATAACCTTTCACAACCATGCTTATAACCTACCAACAACATACCATAATCTTCACAACATCCTAATTTTGTTCATATTCTGGTTAGATCTGATCATGTATTACACGATTACAGAAAAAATTTAATATTACACTCGTGACGAAAGTAGAATTTACAACTCTCGTGAAATTACCACACGAGCGAAGCGAGGTAAACGTTTCACTCGAGTTGTAAAATGATCTACTTTCGTCACTTGTATAATAAATAACTATTTTGTCTTTGGTCCTCTCCTCTAAGCCCGAAGAAAAAAAAATATAAATTTTAGGTTTATTCAGGTGCGAGCTAGAGTGATTCTTTTCAGAAATCAATTTTCCTGGTTAGTCGGCAGTGAATATGGCAGCCATTGTCTCCCGTTCCAGGGAACCGCTCTGCTCAGTCTTCCACAAGAAAATTGTAATATCCTGCATTTCATCGATCGTTCTGCCAATCTACCGGAAATATATCGTATTTTCTTTTCCTTTCCGCCCCGCCGAGTCTTGACACAGGAGACAAAATTACAAAAAAAAAAAAATACTTCTGGCGTTAATATGAGTTTTATATTCTTTAACAGATTTACTTCTATCTTTATAATTAACTCTACGTAATGTGACTGAGATTCGAATCGGTGCATGGTAAATATCCTTTAACAAAACAAAATTGATTCAATAAGTCACGAACACTGTGATAAAAAAAAAGTCCTTCACTTAGGCTGCGTACTCTAAGCAGATTTCCCTCAAGGAATATCACACTACTGATCTCTTCCGTGTATATACTCTCCATTTCGGAGGTTAGCCATGTGAGTTAAAGCGCTGACCTTAATCTCACATTGAACCTAGAGTGGCGATTTCGATTCCCAACCGGGCAATAGGAATTTATTTAGTGGCGGAATTCATTAAATAAAATACCCTGCAGATAACTCGTCCACAATTAGCCTTATTTGCAAAACGTGGCCGTTAATAAAAAATAATAATAACAATACTCTCCATTTCCAAAAAAAAAAAAATAATAAATAAATCCTAGGTGTAGAATTGGGCGACCAATAATACCTTAATTGATGACACCACACTAACTATTTGCATATACCTCTCATACATAAAGGTATCTTCAAAACAATATTTGGTATTTATGTTTGGATTGAAACGTTTCACGATATATTCTCTTATTTTTAAAGTGTAATGACTCAAAGTCGGAGTTTTAAATCTAAAAAAAAGTTTATATCTCGATCAATACTAACGATACAGAAAACATGTATACGACAACATCATAATTTCGATATAACGTATAGTAACGGAGATATTTCGAAATTCTCCTCCCCTAAACCCTCCTTCCCACTGGTCCGATTTCAGCTGTTAACGAACTTAATCTTTCATTTTAAATAAATATTCATGACTGTGAATAAAAAAATGTGTATAAATGTTGTTGTGAACTATATACTTAATCTGTAGACATAAAAATTAATGTTTGTCTGTATGTCCTTTATACAATTGTAAACGGCTAAAACGAATTTCATGAAACTTGGTATGTATATTACTACTAACCCAACTTAGCTTTTAGGCTATATTAATATTCTCTGAAATGAACAGGAGTGGGGGTTATAAGGGAGACCTGAAATTAAAAATAGCAATATTTCGTTTCCTATTGGTTTTCGGCAAATAAGCACATAACAAAAGTTGTTTACTTTGTTATTTAGAGTAATTTTTGTTATATACACTTTTGTCGTATACCGAAGTATAAATGAGTTATATACTAAAAACTATTGTGGGAGTCAACAATTTTATATGGCACAAAAGATAACCTAACTAAACGAAACTGTTTATGTGATTTGGTATTAACACCTCCCTGATTATAAGCTATATTAAAATTTCGAGGTACGAGCAGGAGTGGGGGTTATAAGGGAAGAACGAAATATGAAATCGCGATATTTCGTAATCTATTCAATTTTCGGCCAACGTGCATAGAACGAAAGATGTTTATCTTGTTATTTAAAGTAACTTTTGATATATGCACTTATTCGGTATAAATAAGTATAAATGAGGTAGACACGAAAAACTATAGAAGGGGTCAACAATGTTATAGGACACGAAAGACTAAATCGAAATCAACGAAACTCCGTATTTTTGACTATAAGCTATATTAACATTTTTAGAAACTAACAGGAGTGGGGGTTGTTAGGGAGGCATGAAATGAAAAATCGTGATATTTTGTTTCCTAGTGTTTTTTTGAAAACCTACAGATTACAAAAGCTGTTTAATTTGATATTTCGAGTAAAATTTGTTATATACATCTTTATTTTAATTTATAAAGCAATTAATTTGCAAAGACGGTTTGTTATAGTCATCAATGCATATAAGTATATGAATTTATTCAACTTAGTACCTCGATGGATTAATACACTTTCATTAAACTTAACAGCCATTATTAACAGGTTGAATGAAGACCAAAGTATATTGTCATGCCACCCCCCCCCCTCTTTCCCAAACATTAATTAATCAGAAATGTCAGTTTCTCCTTACATTTATTTAATATTTTATTTTATTGAAATAGGAAAATTAATTAAACAAACACTTTTGTATTTAATTTTTTATGTGAATGATCGCTGGGGAAGTACACCCAATTATTACTGGAATTTATTAACTCTGCGCCGTTAATATATGTTATACATTACTGAACATGCTATGTACTATTAAGAATATACAGTTCACTTTCCAAACATACAAAAGAGTATTTTTAATAGTAGTTATTACGTATATAAAACAAATGCCATCGTTGTGCTTTGGCCCACTTTTGAGGGAATGAGCGTTTATTCATAGATGGTTCGGAATGAAGAATTCTTTCTATGATTACGAATAATATGGTTAATACGATAATCTATCATTATGTTTTTTGTAAAAAATGATACAAGCACAGGAAACGGGTAATATAAAAAAAGTCCGTCACGCAGGGGCTGCGTAAACTAAGCAGATTTCCCACGTGAAGTTTTAAAATAGAGAAATCTGCCTAATAACAACTGTAGTACCTAGTAAGAAACCTCTAAACCTTAAACATTATTTAGGGCGTAATAACCCAGTAGTTTCTAGCCCCAAAAAACAGTTAACCTAACCTCTAAACCTAGTCACGAGGGACGAATAGTTATGGAAACGGCCACCAGAGCTCGGCGGAAAGTCCGAACATAGCCTACTGATGACCACACGCAGAATACAAATGCAAATATCTCGGTTAGTATTCAAGATAGAGAATAAATGTATATAACAATATTTATAGTAAATTTAATTTGCAATAAGATTTATTCAATACAATTTTTCGATCCGACGCATTATAAAGGAGACATTTTGATTTTTCAAAAATTCCCCCCTCTAAACCCCCCCTCCCACAGGTCCGATTTCAGCCATTAACGAACTTGATCTTCCTTTTTACATAAAACGATTAAATTCCGAGTTTGGTAACAATCAAACAAAAATGCGACCGCTAGAGCGTTAACAGACATATATATATATATATATATATATATATAAATATATATATATATATATATATATATAAATAAATATATATATATATATATATATATATATATATATAATTTTGAACGGACCTCATTTTCGTCATCTCCTGGGTAGGATCGATGGACATTTGAAGAAATTTTTCGAAACTCGCATCATGAGTACGACCTCAATAGCTGATTTCCCTTAAGAGAAATCTGCTAATATTGTGTATTTTATAGAATTAAGTACATAATAAATACTTTTATTATTAACATATTCCCAGCACGAAGGGTACTCGGGTGTAAATCCTAAGCATTGAGAAGGAAAAATGTAAAAATATTGTACAAAGTAAAGCCAAAAAATAAAAAAAATTATGATGGTTCATCATTCAGCCTCAAATGATTTCCCGGGCGAAGCCGGGTACCTTAGTTAGTAATTTATATAATAATTCCGTTATAACGCATAATTATGGAGATGAGCACGCTTTTGTATTTTACTTGAGCGGTGTCGGACAAGTATATAAATATTATTTTAAAAGACTTCGTTTTCGTCATATCTTTGGTAGAGTCAATGGACATGTGAAGAAAGTTTTCGAAAATGGCTGCATAAGTACAACCTCAATAGCTGATTTCCCATTAGGGGGAACTGATTTCATGCATTATGGGGAACTCGTAAACACACACACATAAACACACACACACACACACACACACACACACATATATATATATATATATATATATATATATATATATATACATATATTTGTCTGTTAACGCTCTAGCGGTCGAAATTTTTGTCTGATCGTTACCAAACTTGATATTTAAAGTTTCCTGTAAAATGAAAGATCAAGCTCGTTAATGGCTAAAATCCAATAAAAAGGGAAGAAGGGGTTTAGAGGAGGATAATATCGAAAATTTGAAATATCTCCATTATTATGCGTCTGATCGTAAATTGTATAGAACCAATTTTTTTGCAAGTATAATGTCATATGTTGTTCATTCAGATTTTCTCTATAATGAATAATAACCTAGAAATTTGCATATTTTAGTTTTCGGTGTTGAGTAAACCCTCACTCCTACTCGTGTCATATTAACAATAAGCTGTTACATCATAAATCACTTTGTTTGAAGCCTAAATACCAAATATAATTTTCATTGAACTCTTACATTTTGAGATAAATTCAAATACGTGGCGCCCGTGGGAAATCTGCTTAGTTGCTGCAGCCTGTGCGTGGATGACTTTATTTTCTCTTAGAAATGGAGAATATGAGGTGAGATGAGATCACGTGGGAAATTTGATTATTCACAGCATCTGCGTGACGAGCCTTTAAATATATCCGATATTAACTGTTGGTTCGAGAAACTTTACAACAAATACAATCTTGTGTAAAATGAAATAATGTGTAAAATTATCCAGTTAACATTTTTTTCAGATTACAAGCAAGAATAAAAACAGCAAACCTGTTTAGCAAAGACTTATTGTGGGGATTTGAAGAATAAAAAGTGCATAAAAATATAGTAAAGTATGATAAAAATGTTCTTACAGATATCTTATCAAAACCATTTAGAGTCTTCTTTATGACGTGATGAAATGGTTATGTATTTGCCGTCATTTCAATGGTAATTTAATGCTCTTTAGGATAGTATAGTCAAATCTCTGAAATTGTAATAATTTATCGAGTTATAGCCCATTAAATGAAAAAATAAAAAACATGTAAACAAATCCCATAAAACTCCCCAAGTCTACTGTCCTCTCCCAATGCGAGAATCTGCAGGACAATAAAAATTAATTTTGAAACTGTGGGATTTTATTAATGGCGTCGATACTATAAAACAATGGATGTTAAATTAAAGTAAATAATAGACTACCCCTCTATTAAATACATTGGTGGTTGGCTGGGCTAATTTTTTAGAATACATACGTCAGGGAGAAATAGAGAATAGAATATTATTTAACGTCATTTCTGCGGCCTTCCAAGACGCGGGAAACCCGCTTAGGTTATTTCTCCGTTCTGACTGATCGTGACATGTGCGCAAGAGCATTACGTACGTGGGCATTAATCTGCTTTACTAGTGATCCTAATACCTTCCGAGTTGGTTATAGCGTGACACCTGGCAACGAATCTCGTTTAATTTATACTCCTACGTACGTTTAATAACTGTCGATGACGTACCAATTTGTCCTTGATTGCAAATTTCCCTCGGGCAAAATCATTTACGAGGTTAAGGGTAAAATCAAAATGGCAATATCATGCTTCATACATAATATATATAATTAAGTAAGAAACTTAAAATACTTTAAGAAATATCTTCCAATGGAAATTCTATTACTAATATACTGTGGTATTCCCATAGTCGTTGTGCTTTGGGGGTAACTCATAAAATCATATTTTAATATTAAATTACAAAAGAGAACAATAAGGTTTATGTACAACAGGAAGTCAAGAGACTTCTTTCGGTTAAAAAAATGTGTTTTTATACTTTATACATGTCTAATAAATACTGTTTGTAAAAAAAGAAATGATATCATTCTACAGAAATAATGTATTATAACTCATAACCATAAAACAAGGTACAAGAATAAGCCCACCAACCAAAAACATAAATATTTCCAGAAAAACCTATAATTTTCAGGAGTAAAACTCTTTAACACACTTCCTAAATATATTTATAAAATATTTTTTGTTAAATAACAAATTAAAGAACTTCACGTTTGAAAACTGTTTTATACGTTAAAAAAATTATCATTCACTGTATCTGATAGTAGTTTTCAGAAAATTAAAGAAATTCATTTTCTTAAATTTTATCGGTTTTGTTCAAACTTTTCCGAGGTTGATCAGTCTTCTGGCCTTGTCGTACAACGGGCAGTGAACTAACGAATGCTCGCCTGTTAATTGTGAGTAGGTAAGTTGGTTGAAAAACGATTTTTTAAAAATTAAAATTGTTATTTATTAACGTACACTTTTTGCAACTAATGCTAATTGGGACGGGCTATCTACAGGTGACCACACTTTTCTAGCCAGGGTGGGACTAAGGATTTTACTTAATGAGTTTGTCACTAAATAAACTCTTTTGCCCTGGCGGGAATCAAACTCGCCACTCAAGTTTTACCATGTGGGATTATGTTCAAGGCTTTAACTCGCATGGCTAACTTGAGCCCCACGTTTTCTTATAAGAAATGTATACTGTGAGTGGTATATGATCAATTCTTTCCCCAGTGAAAGCAAATTCTTCGCTGAGATTTCATTTGGATGACATTTCACATTTCTTAATATAACCATTCTTAATTAGCCATCTTGCGGTCCAGTCTTGGTTCAGTATCGTTGGAAAATATTTTTCGGGGATGTTTAGGAAATGCTTTGACAATGGTTGTACTGTTTGAAGTATTACTGGCATTATTGGCTTCATGAACTGATTTTATAAAATATTTTCGTTAGTTGTTATCCTCATGAAAATTATTTAACTATCTCCTATTTTCTAACACAAGTTTTCCATATTAGCGTATGAAGGAACGTTTTAGTACCTCTTTTTCAATGTTTTTTTTAACTTATTCATGACCTTCGAGCAAACTAAATTAATGAAGTTAAATTGTGAGTTGAGCCACAAGCTGTTTGTATTAAATTAAGCTTTGCTATTAACAGTGATGTATTAATTACCTTTAATAATGATGAATATACGACCTACAAGACTTCCCACACTTGTTCACGCCACCGTAACGCCCACAACAGCCATCCTTCCTAACCTCTTTTTCTTCACTGAATTCCTACGCTAGAGACTTTCCCATTAGCATTGACTGTAAATTGATACCCTTATAGCACATTAAAAATTCTCTCTCTCTCTGTCTGCCTGTCTGTCTGTCTCTCTCTCTCTCTCTCTCTCTCTATATATATATATATATATATATATATATATATATATGTCTTATCAAAACCATTGAAAAGGGAGGGTGAAACTTCTTGGGCATAACGATTCCATCAGAATACGCTTGAAGGTTAGGTCATTGGACACATGGAAAGAGGGAGGCCTAGAAAATCCTTTTTTGAAAACATGATACATCTTATGAATTGGGTATAGTAATATGAAAAGAGCAGCAGCGTCCGACCAACACAATGGCTAACACTAAAAAATGTATCAAAACTCGATGACCACCCCACTGCAGGTCTGATTTCGGCATTTAACGAACTTATTCTTTAGTTTTACACGATACGTTTAAAAATCAAGTTTTTTTTTTTAATGACCAAACAAGTATAGCCAAATAAAGGGCAAACACTTTTGATACATCGTTTATCATACATATGATATAAATATTGTTGCATTCTGAGTGTTTTTTGTTTAGTCAACTGATACTGTTGATGGAGCATCCGCTTTAAAAATCCAACATGCAGAATAACTATTTCTTAAGAAGAGGGCCATTTTTTTGATCCTGGCCTATTGGTTCGCCTAGAAATCAGAATTTTTCTGATGGACGAATAAGAAATTTAAAGGCGAAATGTAAAACATCTCTATAATTTTCTCTCCATTATTTGAAAACTAGCGTATTTTCTCGTATTGAAATCAGAAAACTTTTATTAATAAGATATGCATCTAAATTATAAATTAGAATCATAAGAGAAAAAAGTACTTGGAAAAAGCTTTAAGTTAGATGCCTTTGGTATTATTAGATATTCTTGGATTTTGCATAATATACGGAGGAACCTGCAGAAGGAGATTTCCCAAGGGTATAAAGCAATTAAATATCGAATTCTTACCCTTATTATATCACGAGCCCTGGAATATAGAAAATGAAAATAAGAAATGGTAATATTCTATGTAGTATACTATTATTTAGTAATCCATACTCCAGCTCATCTCACAATAACAATAAGCTAACAATAATCACGAAACGTCTTATATAAAGCTTTAATACACCTAAGGTTCTTATCAGGCCGTTAATAAGTGAGACACAGGTACTAATTTGCGATATGGCGACATATAGGTATATTCTAATTCTTACCCTTGGGTTTTTGCGAATTTCCCTAATGGGAAATCAGAAAACTTTCTTCACATGTCCATCCACTCTACCAAAGATATGACGAAAACGAAGTCTTTTAAAATATTATTTATATACTTGTCCGAAATCGCGTCATGAGTACGATTTCAATAGCGAAAATCACTTGCCCCGGTTCAATTTTGGCTGTTTATGAACTTGATCTTTAGTTTTACATAAATTAAAGAGTTCCCTAGTGTTCGAATAATAATTGCTGCCACTTAATCGTTAACTAACACATTTAAATACCAATTGTAACGGGACTCATATTCGTTAACTGCCCATTAGGATCGCTGGACATACGAAGAAATACAAATGCATCGCATCGTGGCTACAACCTTAAGGGAAGTCTGGCGATGTGCCTCAATTTGAAGCAAGTAAACAGAGACTAATAGCAACTAAAAATATTTTAATCACATATTTCTTTAAATGTATACATTCCAGAATATACATCAAGAATTCCAATAGTTAAGTGTCAGGCCATTGAGAGGAAAGCTGTAGTTGCCTGGAAGGCCTCCCGCTAATCGACCGACCCTGACCATCAAATTGAATCCAAACAATCCCAGGCATTTTCTTATTGGCTCCCCATTTCAGAGAAAGCTTTTCTTCATTTCACATCGGCTAAACTGTTTGTCTTTTTTCCCAGCTTTCCTTTGGCCTGCTTGTACAATATGAAGAGCTTAAAATATGAGAAATATTATATTAACACGGTTTGAGGACAGTTATTTTTTTTTTTACATTATTTTTCAATGGAAACAAAGCACTCATATTCTCAAGCATAGTGTCTTTGTCTTAGGTACTTATATTGACGACATCTAGAAGTTGTCTCTGGTAATTCATAGCTTTTATTTAATTTCTTTGTTATGAAAGTAACATATGTTAATTTTCCTTAAATCAATATACATTTATTTTTTCTGACCTCCAGGCATATAACTGTACAATTTGAAAAATCACGTTATGTCAAATGCAAAGATTTATGGTTGATAAATCATAACAAGCATTATTAATACTAAAGTCCGTCACGCAGGGTCTGCTTAGTACGTCACGAAATAGGCGTCAGGTATTTGCATTAATCTCAATGAGAACAATATTTGGTATTTAGGCTTCGAATAATATACTTGATGACATAACAGCTTATTGTTAAAATGGCATAAGTGGGAGTGGGGGTTTACTGAAGACTGAAAACTAAATTAAGCAAATATCTCAGTTAATAATCAAGATAAAGAAAATTATAACAACATTTATAGAACATTACATTTGCAATAACATTGGTTTTATACAAATTTTCGATCCGAAGAATAATAACGGAGATATTTCGTGTTTTCCGATTTGTCCGGTTTTAGCCCTTAACGAACTTGATCTTCATTTGTACATAAAACGTATAAGTATCGAGTACCGAACAGACAAAAATTGCGACCGCTAGAGCGTTAAGAGACAAATATATATATATAAAATTTTGAACGGACCCCAATTCCTAGGTAGGATCGAGGAATATTTGAAGAAATTTGTTGAAAATCCCATCACCACATGCAACAAGTGCGTGTACATACACATGTACAACCTCAATAACTGATTTTTAAGATTCTTGTGTATTTACAGGCTAAGCATTGTGAGTTGCTCACGCGAAAAGAAAGTCCTGATTTTCAAGAGAAGGAAGAGGATAACAAGTAGTTTGGGGGTGGATTCCAGTTGCATTTTGCATGAGACTATCCAAAATTAAGGCATCGGGGAGACTAAGGGACATCCTGGCCTCAATTGTTAGAAAGACATATTCCTGTTCTTAAGATACTTCGAACGACTACTTATAAATTTAAGATACATTTTCATGTGCTTATATTAATGAGTGTTACTATATCTATGATACAGAAAAATATAACATTCAGACGTTCGTAACAGCGTTAGAGGTTAATTAGCTGCTCTCGACTCATAAGTTGTAAAAAAATTGCATACCTTTACTGGAATCAAGACAAAGCTTTTTCTTGGTTTCTTGGCCTCAAGCTAGCAATGTGAGTTAATGGTCTTAATCTCACTTGGTAAAAGACTTGTTGGTTCGATTCCGGCCTGGGCAATAGGAATTCATCTAGAGAGGCACTTGTTAAATAAAATTCCCTTTCTCAGCGGCTGCGTAAACTAAGCCGATTTTCTACATGAAAACGTGGTGACACTGGTGGTCTCACCTGGGGAGGGGGGTATTGAAGTCTGAAAACTGAAAAATGCAAATATCTCAATTAATATTCAAGATATAGAATTAATGTATATGAAAATATTTATAGTAACTTTAATTTACAATAAGATTAGTTCTATACAATTTTTCGATCCGACGAATATTAATGGAGTTAGTATAGTAACGGAGATATTACGATTTTTCGAAAATCCCCCCTCTAAACCCCAACTCCCATTAGTTCGATTTCATACATTAACGAACTTCATCTCTCTTTTTCCATAAAACGTTTAAATATCGAATTTGGTAACAATCAAACAAAAATTGCGACCTCTAAAGCGTTAACAGGCAATATAAATATATATATATATATATATATATATATATATATATATATACACACACATGCACACACACACACACACACACACACACACACACACACACACACACTGGGTCTTTCAAAAAGAATGAGTCGATTTCATTAAGCTATATCTTATTAACAGACAGTAATACAAGATTGGAATAAAGACACGTGTATTTAACCGGTCATCATCATGTTCCATTTCCCACATCGGCATGCAACGTGTTCTGCTGAGATGCTGGTGTAATCAAATCATTCTTTTTGAATGGCCCTGTATTATTTTGAACTGACCTCATTTTCGTCATCTCCTGGGTAGGATCCATCAATCGAAAATTTTTATTTTTATTTTCTAAGTTCGCGTCATGAGTACGACCCCAGTAGCTGATTTATCTTAAAGGAAATC
The DNA here is from genome assembly GCA_019009955.1 of Riptortus pedestris. Lineage (NCBI taxonomy): Eukaryota > Metazoa > Arthropoda > Insecta > Hemiptera > Alydidae > Riptortus > Riptortus pedestris. The sequence goes on along the minus strand of CM032232.1, from coordinate 128,187,994 downwards.
TGCTAATAAAATGCATCGTCCCACCCTGGCTAGAAAAGGGTGATAACCTATAGATAGCCCGTCCCAATTAGCCACAGTAGCACAAAGTGGGCGTTAAGAAGTAGTAGCGGTTCTTTTCTTGGTTCGTTAGGTTATGCATACAATTAATACGAATTTGGAGGTTCTCGCTGAGAAATATGCAATACCTTTCATTCTGTGAGCCATCAGCACAATCCATTTTCTTACTCCCAAATTTAATAATAATATATCGCGACTTTCCTCGGAATACATTTTAGATATATAAAAATTTCACAAAACACATTAATATTTCACCACGTACTGAACCATATTGCATGGAAAAGAATTACTGATGTTGGCTTATTAATTTAATAACTACGGCGTATGTATATGTACACAACAGATGGACCTTCATTTCAATATTTAAAGAAAACTAAATAAATATGATATTTCATGAGTTCTAACTAGATGTACAGGATGATGGGTTGGGTAGTTACCTATATTTGTAGGTATACAGAAAGAATTTAATTAACCACGTTCTTAATTTAACAGCAGGGCTCCATTGAACTTGAGTCGCGAGACTCGAGAAATGACGTAACTGTTATTACGTGGGTCTACCTTCAAAGATATTTTGTTTAACTCCCTCCTCCGAAACAATCTAAAAATAGATTTTGTTAATATATTGAGATCCAAATATATTTTTCCTTCCTTCAGTAGTGTAGACAATAATTATTATTGTTGCCATCGAGTAATTATATACTCTTATTTTCATTATAAAATGTATCAAATACTTAAATAGTTTTAATTTTTGTCTGATAGGATTAGTTAGTTTTGTTTGAGATTATTATTCACCAGAGTCAAAAAAAAAAATCAATAATAGCCAAAGAATTTTTCGTACTTTTTCGGATATACTTTTTATTCTATATTAATGGTATATAATTTTTCTTGTGTGTTAATGGTATATACTGTTTCTTGTATATTAATGGTGTATAATTTTACTTGTACACATTTTTTCTCATGATTACTTTTTTCGGGGACCCAGGTTAGCCATGTGAGTTAAGGGGTGCAACTAAATCACACTTGGTAAACCTAGAGACGTGAATTCGATTCTCACGTGGTCAGTAGGAATGTATTTATTGACAATCTCATTAAATAACATCATTAGTCCAATCCTGGCTAGAAAAGAATGGTCACTTGTAGATAACACCAATGAGACTTAGTGGCAAAATGGACGTTAATAAATACACTTTTGTGAAAGAAAGTTTTGAAAATTGAGTAATAAGGAAAACCATATCATCAGGGTTTGTACACCAGATAACCTATTTTTAATAGTTGTAGTATTTGAGTGGAAAAAAATCACAAAATAAAAAAAATAAAACAACCTCTATATCTTTGAACGACATTGGGAGTATATGTGCATGGGTTTTCATTTAAAATGGCCACTAAAAAATGTATGCTGAATTTATTGAATGGAAAGGGGAGTGGGTTTTCTTGAGGGGTGTGAGTAGTTTGCGCGGGGGCGGGAAAAGCCAGGGGCGGCCCGATCTAGTGAGCAGTGCCCGAGTTAGGGAGCTATCGATCCACGCTGAGCTCAGTCACCAGCCAGCTCCTGATCCAACAGCTATCTCTCAGCAACTCGTCCAGCTGTCATCCGCCATCCTAAGTCATGTGAGTTATCATATAAACATCTAACTCCTTATCTAGTGCTTTTTCTTGAGTTCTGTAAGAGTTCCCGATGAGCTTCAAGCGTTCTTCGGCTCGCTAAGGCGATGTGTCACTCTTGCTCTCCGAACGGTCACACCGTTGCTAACTGCACTTAGCAATAACTCTGGCCAGACCACTCGCCTTACTTTTCCACCGCCTCGTATCCATCTTCAGAGACCTGTGAGTCAGTGTTTTACCCTGACTAAGCGGCACTCACCACAGAGTGCTCTCAGGAATAGAAATCAATACCCACTCACCAGGACGAAGCCGATCTTCAGGACTAGTTTCACCGTTTAGACAATTGAACACCCCTTCGATATGCACAGAACACCATCAAAAAGAAGCCAAACGAGTGGGGCCTTAGATGAAAAATTTTCGAGCAGTTCTGGGATCCGAACTACATTTCCAAGTTGACCCAGTAGAGTTTTCAAATCCTCTGGCCATTTTCTATGAATCTATATCTTTAACAATATTAGCTCGAGCTCTTAAGCTATCCCATTAGCCAACATGTTATTACATAAGAATATAATGATTCCTGCGCTGTCACGTTTCCCTTCATCGTCCAGAGGTCATTTTTAAATTGATCGGTCTTTTTTACAACTACATTTTTATAGTTGACTACTCAACCTTTTGAAGAATTTCAATAAGTTAATGCATTTCTGTGACTTGAGCTTCCTACAACCTAAACCCATATCATTTAATTCATGCCTGCATTAAACTATATCACATTTATTCGTTAATTATGTCAATTTGAGTGATACTACATTGAAAAACGACTCATTTTAAACTACTTTACTTTAAATTGTGTACAAAATATGACTGTAAATGATCAACAGAGTAAATACAATCTCTTACTACTACAGCACCGATTTACGCAGAAGCGCAGCCGTAGGGAGACTCAATGGAGAACATTTAATCTATATTTTACAATTAATTTTAGAAGTCATTCTTTTCTGTTACAAAAGACAACTAAAACAATTTATATTTAGAAATTATAAACTCACTGTAAAATACTGCATTTCAAAATCTTTTACTTACATTTTAAAAATACTTTTTCTTAGTCATATTCATATTCACTGCAAATTTTAAAATAGTATGTCGATAAATAATGAAGATAACTATTTTATAATCTTTACATTACAGACCAAATTGTATGTGAACTTCAATTTGAAAATAGTAAACTCAACAATTTAAATGAGCCATAAATAATATTTATCCATTTTTAATAACTTCAGTTTTGTTATTATTACATTTTCTATTTGTAAACATCCACTGTATTTGGTATTAAAATGTGGCATTGTTATCTATTATGAGGCATAAAATCTGTCCTGGTTCTTTAATGAGACCATGAACCAGCAAAAATTTCTATTTTATTTATGATAAATAGGGCAAACGCAAAAGTGTTTTACATGTTTTCTTTCAAGTTTTATTTATTTAATTAAAAAAATTATGAAGGAAAATATTTTTTTTCTATTATTACTAAAAGATAATTTTTGCTTCAAGTCGGTTATGATATTTGTGAACATATCATAACAGAAATAAGTAATTCATATTGTTTATGAAAAATTCACTATATAAATTACCATAACATTATAATGAACATGCCAATTTAACTTCCATTTTTAGGCATTCATTATTTTTGTTATAAGTAATTTAAGTGTTCAGGATGTACATTCAGTGTTCCAACCATGCAGTTAAAAGGAATTGTATGTTCCAAGTATCCAAAGGATAAAAAGAAAATGTCCTTAATCTATTTGAATCGTAGATATCTAACCTCAAGTAGAAAGTTACTATATGTCAAATTGTTGCCATGTCTCTTTAGAAAGTTTTGTTTTGGGAGGTATTCATATCCCTAAAATAAAATATTTTGGAACAGAAAGATCGATGAGAATTGAAATGTATAAAAAAAGTAACACATTTACATGTGTTAATATCGTTTAATTTACATTTTAATTATATCATAAAGGACTTCAATGCTTAATTAAGTTAATGCTTACAATTAGTAAGTCCATGGATTCAACTGAGAGATGGCTCTCCAACAAGTTTACCCTCGTTGGAATCCTCTCATAAATATGAAGTATATCTTTTTGGTGTCTTTGTTGTTATTCAGGATCATCATTCAGAAGGCAAGAGGAAACCTCTACATGTGGCCCCAGTTATGCGGTTCATGTAAAACGCCCCTTTTGAAAAGAGAAACTGTATGATATTACGGGTTTTTTTTATATCCACAACCAGAATTTTACATCTTTCCCGATCCTGGGGCAATGGATTTTCCTTTCCGTAATTCGGTAAGCATTCCGTGAGTTCTTAATCCTGTCAAACTCATAAACAGAGGTTTCTCTCTGTTGGCCTGATACTGCCCACAAAGCTTTCACTCTCACGAGCACGCAGGATTATTTTATCCACATGTGGCCTCACTTCGCAACCTCTAACCCATCATAACCTATAACCTCTCCGTTATGTTGTTTTTTCTATTAACTCTCTCATTCTGGCTACCTTCTCAAGAGTCCTAAGGCAAAATCCCATTCAGATCCTGCTTTGGGCATTAAGAATAGCTTTTCCCAATAGCCTTTCTTAATTTTCTTCGTTAGTGCTCCTGTTTTCCACCCACACTACACCACATGTGTGCCTCTATGACATGCGAATTCCTTATCAATGGATTTAAAAATCTGATACTGGCACTCCTTATCGCGTGATTTCCTTGTACACCTATTAAAAAATAAACCAAAGTGTCTTGATCCACTCCATTTAAAATGATTCCATTTGAAAGAAATACGCAATATCTCTGTTCCAATAGAAAAATGCCACACCCCATCATTTATAGATCTTTTCAGGCTAAATACGAAATATCTTATACAAGTATTTTGTATCTCTAATTTGAATTTTCTCATTCCCGCCCTCCTCTAAGCCCCAACCAGGATAATACAGCAATCCTGAATATCAAATTTCAACATTTTAAGGCTAACCGTTTTTGAGTTATGAGAGGTAAGTGCAGATTTCCGCCGAAACTAATCAAAATGGGTTCAGGGAGGTTCAAAATGCCAAAGAAATTTGAAAACCGTAATTTTTAGCGATTGCGTGCCAATTATAAATTGTGGTAAGTTACATTCATAACTAATTATGAACATGGTTTACGTATCACTGCAATTTAGTACGAAAAATAATGACGATATCCTAACAAATGAAAAATCGATAATATATTTAGTTGTTATCGGACTATCGATTGCAACGACAACTTCATCTATGGACTATTGCCACTGTCTTTGAACCATCACAGCTGCCCTGCACTGGTGTTTAGTATTAAATTTTAACTCTAAAATGAGATACTCCATAATTTTCAAATAAAAAATCAATCGGAGATAGAATATAAACTGTTTACAGATTCCATTCTTATGTGACTTGGCCCATTCTGTGGCTACAAAGAGAATTTTTTTTTTTCATATAAATGTTATTTGAAAATATAATAAAATTATTATATCTAAATATTTTTCAAGGAATAGATATAATATAAAATTTCTAATTTTTTTTTTGCTCTTTCTAGCGACACCTTTACGGAAAGTATTTGCATTACTGATATTACTTGAAATTACTTCCAGTATGCAAATCATAAAATAAAAAAAACAGAAGCCTCCAAAAATTATCATAAAACAACATAATCTATTTCATGACACAGTACCTGTATTTATTACCTTTCCTAAATCCTGTTTCACTACTATTGTTGGTAAATTATCAGAAGTTATATTCATGTATTAAGAACCCAAATCAACGGATTTAAACTTATTTTCAAAAGGAAAACACGATAAACATAACTAAAGAGGACCAACTAGAATACAAATTATTAAAGGAAATAAAGCGTTAGCCTAGATACACTTGAGGTGACCAAAAATCCATTTTCACTTGAGCATTAGGAATTAATTTTGTGAGGGACTCATTAAATAATATTCTTACTGCCACCTTGATTAGAAAATGGTGAAGGAAAATATGCTAAAATCATTAGTCCCTTTGAAACAACGAATTAAAGTAATGTATATGTCTGTAATAGTCGATAAAACTTCAACCCAAGAATAATTCTTCTTGGGGAAAAAATAATAATAAAAGAGAACTTCTATAAGAGCATTTATTTCAAAAGCTGAAGCTAATCAACAAGAGTAAGAGTCGGGATAATGAAATGGCTTCGGAGAATAAATTGCTGGCGTAACAAATGGCATAATTTGTTGTTTCCTTGAGTGATGAAACTTCTAACAACAAATAAAGACTTCCATATTTTATTTGGTCTTCTTCCGTTCAGTATACGGAACTAAGAATGTCAATAATTGAACGTATCATTTCGAGATTAGAATTGATCCATTTACCTCAGATTAGAATTATATTAGAAATATACCAACATCAACAGAATGGACTTTCATTTAGAATGAGAATGTGTTACAAGTCCAAAGTCTTCTTTTTAAAACCAGAATGTTTTCCTTCACGAGGTCAATTAATCAGTTTTTTAAACTCTTTTGAAAATGATATGCATTCCCTCTGTTTATGTATACAAATCCTTTATTTTATTTGAGCTCTAACTATATTTTTGAAAGTTTTAATTTGTGCATATATATTCAATTAAAAGGTGTTCCTATTATACAGAGCCCATTATTTATTTATTAATGTAATTATTAAATATGTGTTTATTAATTATAGCCCAGAGTACTGAAGGTGAGGAAGGTGCCCGAACATATTCTGCCTCTAATAAAGTAATTTTAAAAGTGGTGGTATTTGATTAAATTGAAAGAATTTGAAAAGATTTTTTCATGTCCTTCCAATGACTTACTGTCTGTCCTTCATACATCTTATAAAAAAATAAATAAAAAACTATTCTGAATAACTCTGGAATATGCTGGATGGTGGAGGAATAAATGTATAAGGATCAATAAGAAGGCCAAGTCCTCTACTGGTTTTTAATATAATGCAGAGTGCACTTTCGGAGTCAACGCTCCATCCTCAGTGCCTGCTGATTAAAGCTGCGTTGCCTGGACCACGACTCCCGGGCGACTCCCCGGGAGTCGTGGTCCAGGCAACGCAGCATTAATCAGGCACTGAGGATGGAGCGTTGACTCCGAAAGTGCACTCTGCATTATATTAAAAACCAGTAGAGGACTTGGCCTTCTTATTGATCCTTATATATTCTGAATAAAGTACCATCAAGATAAAATAAAAATTTCCCTTCCCATTTTATAAAATCAAATTCCCCTAAGTAAGGTACAACACTTTATTCTTGTTGTCATATAAACAAAATAATGTATGCCAAACAACCTTTTGACTCCATATTCAAATATTCTATTTTAGCACATATTTTACTCAAATTTATCAATTTTCTTAAACAAACAAATTATAACACTTTTTATTATATGTGAATTACTCAATATTTCTAATTTGACTTAATAATGTACGATAAATTACATTTAACAATTTAGACTTTTTTACCATTTGGTCCTTTGATGAAGGGTGTAAATCGCGCAAATTGTGTGACACCAAACAAACAAATAAATAAATATATTAATACAAAAAAAATAGGAAATCAATTGTTGAGGTTATCTGTAGTGACAAACCTTGCATTTAGCTAAAATTTGTATTTGACTGTTAACTCTCTGGTAGGAAGAACGCACTAATGACAATTAAAGGTCAAAGCCATTAATGGCTAGACAAGTTTAGAGAAGAGGTCAAATGATAAAACCCAAATATTTTCTTTATTTTGGACTGATGAAGTAATGTCCTGCAAATTGCTGTTCTAAAGTTTTATCTCTAATCCAAATATTAGCAAAGCAATCTGCATTTTTTTTCGTTCTCAGCCTCAATAAACGCGCACTCATACTCATGTGGTCTTCTCTTTAAGCAATTCTATCAGCAAATGTGTCATAAGCACCTTAAATTTAATGTTTCTTATGCATAGGACTCTTGATAAGAAAGAAATCGAAAAGGGGGTGTACAAATGACGTGAACTGAGTGGTATCCCAGAACGTGGGAAATCGTAGCTTCAACATAACAGATAGATATTTTAAGGCATTTTTTTTTTTTAAATGAAACAATCAGAACCATCTCAATAGCTGATTTTCCTTAAGAGAAATGGGTTAAAAACTACTTCAACTATAAATAAATCTTCTTCGACAAAAATTACTACGAATGTAAGAAAATATATTACGGAACTATCTAACTAAATTAATAAATCCATGGTTCAAAAAATTAAAAAAAAAACTCAGAGAATTTACTTCATGATTTCGAAGAAAATTTACTAATGACAATTTGAAACTTGCCTTAAAAAAAAACAATATTTATACCATTCGGAGGAGTATTATAATTTATTGGCCACAGAGAGTCATCTTAATCCTTAAATCGTTATTGTACTCCAATGTTTTAGTTTTAGCTTTTTTATTGGAACAAAGTAGGACTTAAACATACTTTGTGTGACTCTAGTAGACACTCAAAAATATGAAATCCCAAAAATTATGAACTTAGTATAGTTTTTCAGTCACCAAATTTAAATTGGGAGGATAGTGCACATAATTTGCTATTGTGCTTGGTGATAAAATACTAACTAACGTACATTCATATATGTGCGTGTGTGTGTGTGTATATATATATATATATATATATAAATATACTAGGTCAAATACCCGGCTTCGCCCGGGAATTCATTTGAGGCTTAATGGTGATGGTATTTATTTGGCGAGAGAGAGAGAGAGACAGACAGACAGACAGAGAGTGAGACAGAAATTTGAACGAATGCAGTTTATGATATCTAAGTGAAAAATCATCATGCTCACGTCCATTGGAAAATTCACTTAACAGCTTAAAATAAATTTCATATTTGCTTGGAGAAGAAAAATGTTTACCCAGTATTAAATACAATAGATAGCTGTCTTGAAACAGTTGCTTGAGTCTTATTTGTATTACAGAAGCTTATGACATAATCAAATTGTGCTGACATCAGTTGAAATGCCAGACAAGAACCAGAAGAAATGAGCTAGTCAGGTCATTCTATTTTTTTCTCCTTTGCTTTTAAAATTTAAGATAATTCAATGTGGACTGAAAATATTCGTGATTATTATATTTTCATCCAATTTTCCCTAATGGAAAATCAGCTGTTTTGTTTATACTTATGACGTGATTTTCAAAAATAGTCTATCGATCGGGCAGAGATGACGAAAATAAGATTCGTTCTGATTAGAGACTTTGTGTGTTCCTTATAACGCACTGATGGCCGTCATCACTGGTTCGATATTTCCCGAACTAAACATGTTCAGGTTGATTACGTAATTCACCACAATTGATATTCAATAAGTTCTTTGCTAGCTCGGCCATTAACGGAGCTATGTCGTGCGATTTTCCCTTTAAGCTACTACGTCACTTAACATTCCCAGTCTCGTTTACATAGTGAAAGGGAGAAATTGAGAATATCAAGGGCAGATGATGTCATGTTTATTTATCCTGCGCGTCTGGAAGTTGCTTTTTTTTTTTTTTTAAACATACCCATGTGACGAATTTTATTAGGTTCCTTCTCACCTTAAGGGAAATCAGCTATTGAGATTGTATTCACTACGCGATTTTCGAAAAATGTCTTCAAATGTCCATCGATCCTACCTAGGAGATGACGAAAATGAAATCCGTTCAAAATGATATATATCTACTTGTCTCATAACACTCTAACGTTTGCAATTTTTGTTTATTCGCAAACAAATTCGATATATGAGCAGTTAGTGTAAAACTGCTCGAATACAAACCAAGGTTTTCCCCATTGCCTATTTAGTTTTCAGTAAACGCCCCCTATTTGTCGTCGCACTTTAACAATAAGTCTATTTATTATGAAACTTATTTTTCCGAGCTAAAACACCTACTATTGATTTCAACAGATCTTTACTAGCTGAGATGCATGGGGTGAGATGATGATTTAAGATTTTATTTTTTATCTCCAAAACGTTTATTTCGTCTGTATATTCCTGTTTTTGTTTTTTTTTTTGTTTCATTTAACAGTAAACATTATTTTCGTTAATGGCTGAAATCCCAACAGGAATAGAGGGGGAGGGGAGGGTTTAGGAGAAGAGGACTTCGAAATAAAATATCTCTGTTATTATGTTCTGGAACCAATCTTGCTAATCTATTGATGCTCTACAATTTTTCTAAACATTTCTTTGTAACTTAAATATTAAGCGAGTTATAAGTAAATTTTTGTTTTCAGTCTTCAGAACCGAAAACCGGGGAAATTCGAACATTCATAATTTTTCAGTTATTATGAGTCGTATTTAAAAATGTTACATCTTGTCAAACTAGTGCTACTCTACAATTATTGTATATTTTTCGATAACTCAAATATTAAGCGAGTTATTTGTACTTTCTGTTTTCAAGCTTTAGTAAACCCTCTAATCTGCTCAGTGGATATTTACTTAGAAGTATGAAATAAATAGCGAGATGAGATCAAAAGGGTGTTACACCCGCCCAAGGGAAATCTGCGTAGGTAAGCAGTCCCTGAGCGACGGATTTTTTCTTAATGAGGGGGAACTTATTTGAGTCACAACACGCGTTTGCAAACGTTTTATCAGAGCTTTTTGTAATGTCCAGCTGTTATGAAATGAAAAAAAAAAAAAAGAAAGAAATCTAAGTCTTATTTAATAATTTCTCAACACCATTTAGATCAGGAAAAAAAAATCTCCATTTTTAATCAATTGGAAGACATGCTGAAGGGCTGTCCTCAGAGAATACTAAAACATTTCCCTCCCAATTAGGAAAATGTAATATGGAATTTCTCAACATACGTTTAGATGTCGTTTTGAATTTTTAACGTTTCCAGAAGACGATTTAGCTGCGTATTTAAAGACCAAAGGGCAGTTTTAGATATTCTGAGAGGGAATTTATTTCTACTTTAAATACAGAAAAGCATTCAGTTTCGTTATATATATGAAAGTGAATGGTTAAATAAATGTGAGTTTCAAAGAAGAAAAGAGGATAAACATGGTCTAATACTAAAGTATAGGAATGAAATATTTATTTGGAAAGTAGCTTACAGGAAAATACTCTGTAAAGATACATACTCTGTTCCCCTAGAAAGGAGTTTTTTTTTGTTGTGCCGTGGAGAACTGAGTACTGAAGATGCAACTTTATGAAAATAAATAGTTGTTTGTAAATGAGTATTTCATTCAGACCAATTAAAATAAACCATACTACCACACCTTCAGAGAATAGTAGTCTTCTCCATGTAATCTTCAATATGGCAATTAGATATTTGATGTAACAGTTATTTGTTGACATTTTAACTAAGCGCCATTTGTGCCTACAAAAGTCGGAATAACTGGAGCTGAGTAATCAGCCGGTGTCTGCTTTACAACAGAAGTCCGTCACGCAGAAGCTGCGTAAAATAAGGAGATTTCTCAAGTTCTCGTATAACACTTGATATCTGTGGTGAACTCATATCACCACGTATTCTCTACTTATATGCAAACAAAACGATGAGTAGAAGGGGAGGGGGAGGTTACTGAAGACAGGAAACAAGAAAGTACAAATAACTCGCTTAATACTCGAGTTACCAATAAAATGCATAGAGCAACATTTGTAAAAAAATCAAAAGTTTAACAAGATTAGAGTTATAACATTTTATGATCTCATTCATAATAACGAAGATATCTTGAATTTTCTGATTTCCCCTCTCTAAACCACCTCTATTAAAATTCCGATTTCAGCCAAAAACCAATATATTTTCTGTTGACTGAAATGGCTAAATATCGATATGGTATAGTTCAAATACACATTTTCAAGTAAAGAACGGAAAATCTTAATTAATGGTGTCAATACATGACGTATTTGCATGTCTCAGAAACTAGTAGTTCAATGAAAACCAAATTTGGTATTTAACCTTGGAATGAAGTGGTTCATAATATAACAGTTTATAGTTAATATGACATGAGTAGGAGTGGGGGTTTTATTGATGGTCGAAAACTAATATATGGAAATATTTCGGTTAATATTTAATATAGAGAAAGCATTAATAGAACATTAAATGTGCAATAAGATTGATTCTATGCAATGTTTCGATCAGACCCATAACTACGGAGATATTTTGAATTTTCGAAATTCTCCGTTCCTAAACCAGCCTCACCCCACTGTCCTAATTTTAGCCATTAATGAACTTGATCTTCATTTTTATATAAAACGTTTAAATATCGAGTTTGTTAACGATCAGGCAGTTTTATACACACACACACACACACACACACACACACACACACACACACACACACACACACACACATATATATATATATATATATATATATATATATACACACACACACACACACACACACACACACACACACACAATTTTGAACGGCCCTCATTTTCGTTATCTCCAGAGCAGATCGATGGACATTTGATGAACATTTTTGAAAATTCCGTCATGAGTACAACCTCAATTGCTCATTTGCCCGAAGTGAAAATCTGCTAAAAGTTGTACATTTTTATTAATCCTCACTTTTCAAGCGCCGTTACTCAACATTAATGATATCAATCATTCATTTTGGAAGAATGCTTAAACTTTTTTGATTTCAAGATCTCAAACGCTGGAGTATATATTAGAGTGATAAGTCAAATGATCGGTATCATGGGCGAACGTTATTTTGAGTTAGCATATAATGTAATGCTATGGAACTCAATTCCCTTAAATATATCAGAAGTAAGAAGCTTATAATCGCCTTTACTTCTAGCATTTATGTCGATACTCAAGCACAATTTCAATGAGATATTATAGATTGGAGAATCTATTGAGTACAGCACTGACTGCGTCGCTGAATAAGAAATGTGAGCTTGAATGCACAATGAACATCGTTTCCTGGTAGATGGAATCATCCAACTATGTCAGCATGCCTGCGGTTATTTAAAGATCTAATGACACGAAGTTCGAATGGCGGCATGAAACTGAGTTTTAGCACGTGTATCTTTATTGATTAAAAAATTATGGAGGCACTGCATAAAGTGCTAACTGGAAAACGACGAAGAAAACTGAATCAAGTGTCGATATGAACTACATTTTTATATACATTTATTTATTTAACAAGATCCTCTGAGACTGTTGGTGATTAGCATTATATAGTATATGAATATACTTTCAGCATACAAATCCTTTATGTATCTTCAGAAAAACTCGCAATAATTCTCCAGAAATATAAAATATACCACAAAAGTCTTTCAAGCAGGGGATGCGTAAACTAAAATTTCCCATTTGATGCCATGACACACTAGTATTGTCACCTTACCATATATTCTCTATTTCTAAGTCAAAATTCAATAGTGGGTTTAGTGAATGTTGACAACAAGAAAGTGCTAATAGCTCGCTTCATAATTCAGTTAATAGAAAATGTATAGAACAAAAATGGTAGAAATCATAAATAGTCAAACTGGAATATATTGAATTTTCAAATTCCTTCTCTCTCTAACCTCCCCCACCCTATTCCGGGTCCGATTTCAGGCATTAACTAACATGGCCTTTGGTCTTGAATGAAAACTTTTAATATCGAAAATCGTGTGAAACAATACAATTTTCGAGTTTTGAAAGTAAAATCTTAAATGGACGTCGTCACATAACATATTTGCATGTATCTCACACAGTAAATGTTCAATGAAAATAATATTTTGTATTTAAGTTGCCAATAATGTGGTCCATGATATAAAAGCTTATTCTTAATAACACATGAGTAGGAGTGAGGGGTTTACTCAAAGCTTAAAACTAAAAAATGAATATATCTAAGTTAATATTCAGTATATAGGAAATACATATATAACAACATTTATAGGCAATTAAATTTTCAATAAGATCGGTTATATACGATGTTTCGATCCGAGGTATAATAACGGAGTTATTTTGAATTTTAGAAATTTCCTTTCTCAACCCAGTCCGATTTCGGCCGTTAACGAACTTGATATTAAGTTTTACATAAAGCTCTTATATATTGAGTATGGTAACGATAAGACAAAAATTGCGACCTCTCGAGTGGTAAAAGACAAATATATAGATAGATACATATAATTTTGAAATTTCCTCACTTTCGTCATCTCCTAGGTAGGATTGATGGCCATTTGTAGACATTTTTCGAAAATCCTTCATGAGTACAACCTGAATAACTGACTGAAGGGAAATCTTCTAAAAGATGACTAACGAATATTTAAAAAGTCCCAAAATACAACCAATTCTTAGAGGATAGCAGATTCTATTTGATCCCCTTTGATTGAAATTTGCGTAGGCAGGCGGGTAAGAAGACCAGTTACATTACAGTTTTAAAACGCCCACCCAAGCTAGACACGCGAGTATTTGCTGACAACATGCTAAATTTGGAGAGAGAAATTTTTTACAAAGAGAAGAACGCTTAGGTAAAACATTAGTGACGAAAGATCTCGAAATTAATAGGAGAAAAAAGTACTATTATCGGTGTAATACTCTCCGAAACGTGAAAAACAAAATTTAAAAAGAGTATCATATTAGCCATGCGAGTTAAAACGTTGGTTGTAATCACAATTGGTAAATCTAGAGTGGTGAGCTTGATTCTCACCTGGGCAATAGGAATGTACGTAGTGAGGTCCAAAAGTTTCCGGCCTGGGATAGAAGGAAAGGTGAAAGAAAAAAACTGGTTTTACTGTTTTTCAATATATTCTCCTCTAAGTTCAATACACTTATTACAACGCTTTGGCAACATTTCTATACCATGAAAAAAATAATTTTCTTCTTTGTTAAAAAAATGTTCTTCCACTGCTGCTTGGAGCTCTTCGTCGATGTTAAATCGCCTTCCTCGAAGGTCAGAGTTTAATTTTGAGAAAAGGTAGAAATCACTAGGGGCCAAGTCTGGGCTGTAGGGTGGGTGAGAGATTTCTTGGAATCCACAGTCCTTCACAGCGGCCTTGGAAATCAATGCTGTGTGGACAGGGGAATTGTCGTGAAGGAGGCGGATGCCTCTGCTTAACTTCCCTCGCCTCTTCTCTTTAATTGCGTCTCGTAACCGGTCGAGTAGGGCTGCATAATACTCACCATTCATTGTGCTATTCCTTTCTTTAAAATATATCAATAGTATTCCTTTACAGTCCCAAAAAATTGTGGCCATTATCTTTTTTGTTGACTGCGTGACTTTTGCCTTTAAAGGAGATGCTTCTCCTGGTCTTCTCCATTCCATGGACACTCTTTTGCTGAGTGGGTCATAATATAGAACCATTGTCTCATCCCCAGTTACAATCAAGTCCAAAAAATTCTTTGGGTCGGCATTATACTCGCGTAAAAATTCATTGCAGCAGTGGACTCGTTCCTGTTTTTGATGAGCTGAAAGAATTTTTGGAATCCATCTTGCACTAATCTTGTTCATATGCAAATGTTCTTTGATGATCCTCAAAACACTTGTTTTTGAAAGCCCCAACCTCGCTGCTATTTCCTTGGTTTTCAGTCGTCGGTCAGACAGCAATTCAGATTCCACAAGTTGGATTGTTTCAGAAGTGACAGCTTCCAGTGGGCGACCGGGACGTGGGTCATCTTCTAGACTTTCTCTCCCTAACTTAAATAATTTTGCCCATTCTTTCACTGTGGAATACGAGGGGGAGGACTGCCTGTATACACAATCCAAGCGCTCTTTAATTTGCGCAGGAGTAAGACCCTCTTTACAAAAGAATTTAATTACCGCACGGTACTCGAGTTTAAACATTGTAAAAATGGGGAGTTTCCTTGAAGGCTGGACACTGACTGACAAGACTGAGGAAGTGCGGGCGATGGGTATGGAATGAGCAGGCATGGACCTGCATAGGCGTGCAGCTACCGGCACGTTTGAAGGAGGGCAAGCAGGACAGGCCGGAAACTTATGGACCTTACTACGTATTTAGTGACAAACTCATTAAATAAAATCCTTTTTCCCACCCCGGCTAGAAAGGGCAGTAACCCGTCCTAATTAGCCTAAATAACAGAAAGTGTACGTTAATAAGTAACATATCATAACGACATTTAAAAGTCAAACCACAAGATTAATACATAATACAAGGAACTACATATTACCAAACTTAAAACTGCCTGATAAAGATTAAAGGAGTACCATAACAAATGTTCTAATCTTAAAATATTACACCACTGGAGCCGATTTTTTCACAAAAAAAGCCCTTATAGCAAAAAAATCCGTCACGCAGGGGCTGCGTAAACTAAGCAGATTTCCCACCGGAAGGTGGTTTTACAATAGAGAAATTTCACGAGAGCCGAGCAGTTAATGAAACGGCCGAACTAGCTTTTGGCGGGAAAGACACTTCGTCCGTTAGCCGCCCAGATTTAATAAAATGCAAATAACTCTGTTAATATTCAAGATAGAGAATAAAAGTATATAACAATATTTATAGTAAATTTAATTTGCAATAAGATTGATTCTGTTCAATTTTTCGATCTGACAAATAGTAACGGAGTTATTTCAAATTTTCGAAAATCCTCCCCTCTAAACCCCCCCCTTCCCGTGGTCCGATTTCAGCCGTTAACGAATTAGATCTTTCTTTTTACATAAAACGACTAGATATCGAGTTTGGTAATGATCAAACAAAAAGTGCGACCGATAGAGCGGTTACAGACAATTATATATATGTATATATATATATATATATATATATATATATATATATATATATACACAGTTTTGAACGGACCTCATTTTCGTTATCTACTAGGTAGGATCGATGGACATTTGAAGAAAAATTTCGAAAATTCCGTCATGAGTACAACCTCAATAGCTGATTTCCCTTAAGGGAAATCTGCTAAAATAAATGCGTATTATACAATTTTAAAATAAACACAAGTATTATCGAAGAAGAATTTTAATTATGATCATTTGATGATAGTTTTTTTAAGCATTTTTTTCTATATGTGATGTTCTGTGAGAAGTTCGTTTAAGCTCATGATTTATGTCTAAGTTGTGTCCTAGTTGGCACTCAGAAAATGTTTCACTGCCAAGAAGTTATTGCAGTCCTGACATATCTGTCTTTCTGACTTCGACATTAAGTATTGGTGAGCCTCGAATTTCCGATTCATATTTGAGTGGGCACTATTTCTTCTCGCCAACTATTTATTTTAAAGATTGTTTATAATAAAAGAGATGACGTAGCTCAGCGAAAAGAATATGTGGGTAGATAGAAAAAAAAGAAAGAAAATTTTATTTGAACCAATACATAAGTATTAAACACAAATGGATGTTATTATACAAGATTTCTTACGAAATTAAGAGATTTTGGTACAACTTTGGACCTAAATTATATATATGAGTTGCTCCACTTGTCATTGGGAGTCTGGCATGATACTCCCTTACAAGTTGTTGAAGATGAACTGAAATATGAGCAACCTCCAATTCCCTGTGGATTTGGCTGTTCCTAACAAACCAGGGAGCATTCGCCGCTATCCGAAGTACTTTGCTCTGGAAGGACTGTAGTCTCTTTTTGTGTGTGTTGCTGATGCCCAGCCAGACTGGGCATGCCTATGTTAATATAGGGAGTATGAGCGTATTGTAAAGTAGTGTTGCGCAGGTCAGTTTCAGTGGTGTATTCTTGTTCATTAAAGGGTATATTTGTGTAAGTCGTGTTTGTGCTTGTTGCAATTCAATGTTGATATGATGCCGCTATGTAAGTCGAAATAGAAAGAGAATTACATAGACACGTGTCCGTCTTGTGTGGGTTATTTTCTTCTTTGTTTTAACAAAATCTTTTGTTACCTTTTCCTATTTCACAAAAGTAAAATTATTTCGACAGTTTTTTGGGTTTTGTGCTAGTTTTATTAGCAGTTTTTCATACCTAAAAGACTAAACCGAATCTGATGAAACATATAGTACCGATTACTCACTTATATTTATTCTTTATTCATATGTTTAGCAAAATTTGTTTATTTTCCTATCGAATGTAAAGGAATCCATAACTAAGATATGCACAAAACACTATAAATCAAGTCAAAAATATTCAGTCGCGTAAACGACTGAAGGAAAGTAGGTAAGTAAATTAGCGCTATGCCATGAGGAAAGGGGTGGACATTAATATTTAATTATATTTATTATTATTTATTTTATTAATATTTCCATACCTTTTACATTTTCTGCAATCTCACACAAAAAAAAAGTTTTTTATTTTGTTGTTTTTGTTACATATATATTTATACGGTATAACAAAGTATATACAGGGCGTGGCCATAAGCGTGTAATTTGATTCGAATATTGAACAACGATTAAATGATTGAACGAGACCTGAACTAGAGTATTTTCAAGCTTAACTTAGAAATAAATCAGTGTTAGAATTCTTACAAGCAAGCCGGAACGGGAGTTTTAAAAATAACGACAATTCGTGACTTTTTAGCTATTATGCTTATTAAAAGAATGTCTGCTACAGTTTCGGTATATAATAATGTGTAAACAAGATACGAACATAGCATTAGTTCGAGTTAAGTGCTGCATTCCTTCAAATTCTTATTAATGTTTAATTTATAATTGCTTACTTTATGAAGCGTTATTTCTTTTTTAATGCTAATCCGTGCACTATAACACTCTCTGACGATGATTTTTTTTTCAAAACTTTGAAAATAAATAATTTTATTTTTCTTATAAATTTGAATTATTAAAACATTCGTAGTGTTTAATTTGTAATTTGTAATTTTCAGAATGTATAATTTATATGTGAAAGTGCTAGCTAAAACATTCCTAATCTAGGATATAGAGCGAAGGATTAGTGGGAGATGGGTAGAGGATATTTCTGTTATTATTAACATACTCCTGGAATATGCTTATGCTACGGAAATTACTTTGTACTCATACCATTACTGTTAATAGAGTATGATTCCAGCATATAAAACAGTACTTTAAACAACGATGATTGAAGTGAAACTGAACATAAATATTTTCATTAATCATACGTTGGTCTCTAGTAGCTAACCACACTAAGAAAAGTCCGTCACGCAGGGGCTCCGTAAACTAACCAGATTTCCCACGTGAAGGTTTCAATAGATAAATATACATACAGGCAACACAGCCGTGAATGCTCAGTAAATGTACAATGCAAGGCTGAATTGTAAGCAAAAAGGCAAGCCAGCCTCGTAGCGCTGCATACAACCAACAACAACAAACAATTAATGGAATATATTTGAATATAACATATTAATTTTATTGAAAACAATTTACTAAAGCTAGTGGTGTAATTTGTAATGAATCAGAATCAGTTTTATCTCAATCACTCAAATTTTAGTAATCCAAAAACAAAAGAAGGGGGGGGGGGTCAACAGAACGTATATGCATATATCTCACAAAGTAAAAGTTCAATGAAAACAATATTTGGTATTTAGGCTTCAATTAATATCTTTTATTATATAACAGAGCATTATTTATGTAACTACCCCCTCTAAACCCCCCTCCCCCTGGTCCGATTTCAGCCGTTAACGAACTTGATCTTTCTTTTTACATAAAACGACTAAATATCGAGTTTGGTAACGATTACACAAAAATTGCGACCGCTAGAGCGGTAACAGACAAATATATATATATATATATATATATATATATATATATATATATATATATACAGTTTTGAACGGACCTCATTTTCGTCATCTCCTAGGTAGGATCGATGGACATTTGAAGAAAAAATTCGAAAATTCCGTCATGAGTACAACCTCAATAGCTGATTTCCCTTAAGGGAAATCTGCTAAAACGTGTTAACAGCAAATCTTATGCATAATATAGGCTTGACAATAATTGATACTATTGGGCTGCTTCATCTGGAAGATGATTTTCTTTCGTTCTTAGTTTCCCTGAAACCCAGCATTTAATTGCTCCATATTCTTAACTGTTACATTTCCCTATTAAAAATTCTCATTAAAAGGATGTGCAGACTAAAGAGGTATAATTATCCTGGACAGTCACAGACTTACTAATGTTAGTAACTAGTTTAGCAGAATTAGAAATATTTATTGCATTGTTGCAAATATATCTGGGCCACTACAAAAAAAGAGGCCAGCATTGTTTTCAGACACATTTCTTCTGTACATTTTCAGGCAACAGTAAAGCTTCCTGATGAATTTTTTAAATAAAACTACTATACCACCAAATATCTAGCGTAACCTTAATTTCCGAGGCTTTTGTACGCGGAGTTCTTACCGAAGAAAAAATAAAGAATAAAATGTGAAACAACGCGACTTCTGTGTCATTTCAACAAGTTATAAATCTGCTTTGTTTACTCTGCTCACATTAGCCTAGCTAATGATCTACATACTTACAGTCGTAACATTAAAGAAAAAACAAATATATATCCTATTGAATTGCAGTGCTATTTGGGGCGTTTTGAATTATTTATTTAACTGTTGAAAAAAAATAGGTTATTTTTTTTATCACCTGTTGGATCTAGCATGTCGTCGAAAGTTGATCGATTCTGTACGACCTTCGCAGAAACTACGTTTTATGTGAATTAATAAAACAAGGTTCTTCACAGTTATGCAATTAAAATCCATATTATTCCAAAAATATTACACTATTCAAGACTCCAATAACTGTTTTCTTCAATTCTCTTGTGTTCAGATTAGAACTCTGATTTCAGTGTGTAGACGTTACCCAGAAGGTGCAAAAAAAACAATGGGGCCATCCTAATTCTTCCTTTGAAATATCTTCTTTCTTGATTTATACCCAAAACTGCATTTACCCGAAATGTGTAATAGGTGGTAGTAGTAATTTTTTTTCCAAGATATAATTCATGTAAAAAGAAAAACAATGCATCTCCTAAAAAAAACCACGTAATTATTATGGATAAATATAGTCAAGGTTTTAGAGGATCGACCGCGTTATATTCCTCTTTAGCGTTTTTCAGAGAATCAGAACTATTAGCGAACATTTTGTAAAAACTGCATTTGCAAAATAGAAATTCCGTGCCCAAGAACCCATAAAGGGTCCGAAATCCCGAATTTGGTGATAGGATTTGAGATTACAAGACACTACTTCTGTTTTCAAGCAGTTTGTCATCCTTCACGGCGCTGAAATGGAGGATCAGGTAGAAGTCTAAATTCAAAGACATTATCACGGGGGATTCGATCTCAGATCTCCAAGTTCAGGAGTACCGTGTGTTATCACTAAGCAGTAATGTTATTTATTTATTTGTTTTGTTTGTTTGGTGTCACGCAAGTTTAGCGATTTACACCCTTTATCACACAACCAAATGGTAAAATTTCCTCAAATTATACGATCTAGTTATTAAATTTATTGTTGCTGCTCGGCGATAACAATAGTGCAAAATAAAATAAAGTAGGAACTAATAGAAAAAAAAACTATTAAAACAGAAAAAAAAAACTATTGAACGGGGAAAGGTATGAAGAGGAAACAGAAACAAAACATGAATAATTGGTAAAAGACAAAAACAAAAAACAAAAAACGTAATGAAAACAAAAATATTTTATAAAAGTTAATAAAAATATAATTAGCAATTTATAATAAATAAACAAAGATTTATTTAAAATGTATTATCATTTAATTCTCAAGGCCCAATATAGCTAAAACAATATGATTATGCCATGTTGCAATGGAACATGTATTCAAATTAATAACACCTTATAGGGTTACTATCAGGAGAGAAAAAAAAACATGATCAAGTCAATATCTGAAGATCACGATATCTCAAAATGTTGGTATCTCTAACCTGGGAACTACACTGACTACTTAAGTAAAAAAAAATAAACACGATTAAGAAATTAGTGGAAGTAAAAATTAATCTGAATTTTAAGGAATTTATATTACCACTGTTGTAAAAAAAAAATAAGCCTTTTTTTTTATTTGGGATGGCACTAAAATAGCGGTTCTTCTTTAAATATGAGAGAATATAAATGTAAAAAATTACATAAATATTAAAAATCTAATCAATTTTATATAAAAAAATGAACAAAATAAATATTACAACCCCCAAAATTAAATCTAAAATATTAGTAAGTTTACAATAAAAGAAAAAAACTATATAGAGATAAACTGGAAGGAGGTAGAATATGCAAGACGTTAAAATTATAACCTTATGTTTTACAAATACAGTGTTTACTATATATAATTTTACATAATGATAATTTATAAATAGATGCAGTCACTTCGAATGGTAAACTGTGCAGTCACCCAGACGTGCACGAAGAACTGTTTTTTTACCCACTCACACTCACAAACACATTCCCCTAAGCGTACATCAATTTAATAGCTTTATATTTCATCATATTATTTATATTCATTAATCCATTATTTCAAGAAAATAAGAAATAGAATGAAATGAAGGATGCAAATAAAATTACAACTATTAATAAAAGGAAGTCTGTAAAGCAGGGTCTGCCTAAACTATCCAGGCCCCCATTAGCTAATACAGATTTAGTCTTCTCAACTCACCATCAATTCACTAATTCTGGTTAGCCGTCTGAGTTAAAGCGTTGACTTTAATTTCACATGGTAAACCTAGAGTGGAGTGTTCGATTCCCGCCTGGGCAATAGGAATGTATTTAGAGAGAACCCATTAAATGAAATACTTAGTCCCACCCTGGCTAGAAAAGGCTGGTAATCTATCAATAATTCGTCCTAATTAGACCTATTTGCATAAATTGATCGTTAATAAATAATAATAATATTCTTTATTTCTGCCAAAATAAGAAATCTACTAACCGAAATCTAATCATATCTAAATAAAAACCGAAATACCCATGGATATGAGATTAGTTAGATAAATTGCTCGAAATGAAAATCGCATGGCAAGAGTGTGGGTTAACTGAGACTTAATACTAAAAAACCTTGATTCGTTTTCTAGACACAGAACAAAATGCATAGAGCAACATTTATAGGAGATTAAATTTGCAATACGGCTAGTTATGGACAATTCCTTGATCCGATTCATAATAACTGGGATTTTACGAATTTTTGGTTTTAAATGATAATAAAAATCATCATTTAAAACCCAGTTTTAAAGCAGATATAAAAATGTACGGGTTCAGGTTAGCCATGTGAGATAAAGGAGTGACCTTAATCTCACATGGTAAACCTAGAGTGACGGGTTCGATTCTCATCAATTATTTAGTGACGGAATTCATTAAATAACATCCTATATTCCACCCTGGCTAGAAAAGAATGGTAACCTGTAGATAACCCGTCCCAATTAGCCTTAGTTGCAACAAGTGGACGTTAATAAATAACAATAATAATAATAATAAATATATACAGTAAAACAAATAATGCTAAATTAACAATTAATAAAATATATTGATAAAGCATTATATTTATTAACATGCATTGAGGGCGCACACACACATACGGCTTTTTGAAATTCGAGGAAATGTTTCGAAAATCGCGTCATGAGTAAGACCTCAATAGCTGATTTCCACTAGGAGAAATCTGCTAAAAGAATCTTATTGTTCCACGTCCATTTTATGCTACTAGGCTAATCGGGACGGGTTATCTACAGGTTACCACCCTTTCCTAGCCAGGCTGGGCTCAAGGAGTTTATTTAGTGAGTCCGTCACTAAATAAATTTCTACTGCCCAGGGCGGGAATCGAACCCGCCACTCTAGGTCTACCACGCGAGATTAGGACCTACGCCCTAACTCGCACGGACAACCTGAGCCCCAAAATCTTATAATATAAATATAATCCTCAAAAGAATCTTATAATCATTATATAACAATAATCTGGGGAAATGGGCACATGGATTGAAAAATTAACCTTAAATTATTAACAGAAAAACTCATAATGGTCGATCTGAGCCTGAAACCGTTTCTATATAAGACTAACCCAATATAACCGAAGCATAACACATTAAAATACTGAAGATAAAGAGTACCTTAGTGGAATCTCGCTTTCTTACATAAGTCCAAAGAAAACCTCTTTTTACTTAGTTGTATGAATGGTAACTATAAAAAAAAAGTGGTATAGTTAGTATTCCAACAAAAATTTAGAAAAATTACCATAATCACATTTTTATTTAATAATTTGTCTGTTTTTCTACCCTTATATGATTAAAACGGACTATACAAGCTGACGTATGCCTCAAAAGATCGCCCGTTAACAACAACAAGGGATTATGGAAGGTCAACTTTCAACAAACAGTTCTTATAAATAATCGTCTTCAATAAGCTCCATCTCATATCCTAGACAATGATTAAATGTAAATACAAACTTTAACAAACATTGTTCAACAGAATTATTTATCTTTAATTTTATGCGAAGATGTTCCCGTAATGAATTTCTTCATTAGGGCCCTTAGATTTTCCTCCTTAATTCCAACATTTCCTCTAACAGAATTTCTCTTAAGTCTGGTCCAACTTAAAATTCAAAGCAACGTCCAGCGCCCACGATTTCCTAATGCCATCATGAATATTCATGAACGACAAAGGTAAATTATTATTTCTGGTGAATCGAAGCCTCATTACTTTCACTTGTCGGAAATGCTTAAACAAACTTAATAAAAAATGTACGGTCGTCCATAGTTATGAAAGATTCAGGTGAGTGGGAGTCATTCATTCAAAGCTTTTTAGAAGTAAAATTTTAAATATTTGCCAGGAAAATCATTGTAACTCAACTAGAGTGGGATAACATTTGAACTAAAAATCTAAATAGAAGTATGATATCACTCAATGAATTTATTTATTAATATTTTAATAAATAAATAAATTCATGGTTATTAGATAAATTGAAACTTCATAAGACATTGTTCTTTCAGCGTCAAAGAGTGATTAAAGGGGAAATCTGCTAATTTTTTGTACACCCCCTGGCATCTCCATTTTAGAAAAGCATGGTCCTGTTTTACAGAAATAGTAGAACACATAACCATAAAAGAAGATATAAAAATATTCAAACCCTCAACTACAAGCATAAATATTTAGAGAAAAGAGTATCATTTTTTTGGAGTATAAATATTTTACGCACTGTCCGAATGTATTCAATCCATAAAAAAAGATTCCTTGTTAAGAAGTATCCTCGTATGAGTGATATCATTTTATACACAATATGATTACTATTAATAATGTTCAATTATTAAATAAATATTTGTAAAAAATCGGCCAAAAAGTAATTTAAGATCAGGTACATTGTCTCTTTAAGGTGGAAGCAAACTTCTCATGATTTACAAAGCATTTCATCGTATAATATATCTTAAGACTACTTACAAAGCATGTCTATATAGTTGTATTAAGATTGTTAACGAAATTAATTTATTATATCAAATATTTGAATTGATGGATTTTATAAAATATATTCATGTAATTTGTGCTAATTTTATAACGGATGAAATATATAAGTATAAATGCTATTTAATAATATATGTTCAGGTCTGTATAACCTGCATAGTCTGTATAGCAGAGGTGCGACACTATATTTTAAGTTTAATTAAACTAGGAATAACTGAGATTTTGCTTGGTCGGTTGCAGTTACTAGAATATTTTATTGTCATTTTATTCGAAACATGTGTTATATTAAAAAATACATATAAAAACAGCTGATATAATTTAATAAAAATGTGAATTAAGATCATCTGATTTAATTGAATAAAAATTTGAATTAAATTCAGCTGATTACTAAAGGGAAAAATATTATTAAATTAAATAAAATGTATTATCATATGGGGGCATAATATTTGTAAATCTATTTGACATTTATAATAGGATATTGATAACATTGCTTTGTTAACATGTAATGGAAATAAATACGTTTCATTTCAGAAGTCTTGATACTAAACCACACCCTGAATAGAGTATTGAATGTATGCAGAATATGGTTAGAATATATTATTTTATATAGTCCTGGGTTCTTTTAAGGATGTCTTATGTATATTGGCTCATTTCCTATGAGAAGTGAGTCTGCTAAAACTGATAAGCTGATAAAGGTGTTGGTTGCTATGTGAGGGCGAGGTAGGGCGAGCGAAGAGTATTTTTAGAAATCTATCGGCTAGGGTAAACACCCCGGCCCTTCCAATCCCACCCCCAGTCAGTGTATTTTCCCCTCTCCCTTTATATTTTCCCCTAAATCTTTAACCATTTTCACTTAATAAATCATGGCACTTTCCTTGATTTCTTCAATTGGGACTACATCTTTAAGACCCTTAAACACATTTCTATGTGTAAGCATTTTATACTTAGCGAATTTCCATAGGCGCCTAAAGAGAGTATATTTTATTTTCTAATTATAGTATTTAAAATACTGTTTATGATCAGGCACCTCGCAAAAATAAAATTAAGTTTTTTTTTTTTAACTTTTGATATCTTAAGAGTCTGTTTAAATTCCTTCATCAAAATGGGAGGTGTCAAGTCACATTATAGGATATCTTCTCTAGAAAGTTGTTACCAGTAATTACGTAATCATTTTAATGTTCAGAATATCATCTCAACCTTTTTTTTTTTATTTTTTTTACTTTTCATTATATGAAATTTAAATATCGGTTGCAACTGCTTAGATTTGGCTGCATAGATCAGTCCTTTTTTAGTGTGTTGTGTCCATAATCAGCTCAATTAAGTGTTTCAAGTTAGTGGTGTGTGTGCGTGTGCGTGTGTGTGTGTGTGTGTGTGTGTACGAGAGAGAGAGAGGGAGAGAGAGGAAGAGAGAGAGAGAGTGGGGGGGGGAGAGAGAGAGAGAGAGAGAGAGAGAGAGAGAGGAGTGAGAGAGAGAGAGAAAATGAGATTAAAAGAGTAGAAAAAACTCCATGAAAAAAAGAAACCCCAATCTAACTCTTTCCAACTTATAAAGATACATTTAGGGGGAAAACTAAACTAATAAAACGGCCATCAAATATATCAATACTTTAAATCTCTTCGAGGAAAAAGTATTCCCTGGAGATTAATCTAATGAGAACTTGTTGGTAATTCGCTCTGGTCAGGCACAAAGTATGAATAGTTGTGACGCTCTCTACCGAGAAGAGTTAGAATAGACCAATTTGAAGTATGAGGGCCGCGGAGGTTATCACCCATGCAATTTTAATTATCCCATTAGCACGAGGCCATTCATGCTGGAGCGGATTCAGTTTTATGAATGGAAGACCGCGAATAGAGTACGCCTCTAAATGAAGAGACCTTAATGAATGAGTCTGCCGTAGTATCTGTAGGATCTGAGTAGTATCTGTTCTCCCTGCCGTAGCCCATTCTCAACTGATATATTTCGGGACAACTAGAATAATAAAGTCCATCACGCAAGAGTAGCGTGAAACTAAGCAGATTTTTCACGAGCTGACATGACATACTAGTGATCTCATTTCGCTATACATTTCTATATTTCTAAGAAAAAATCCGATGATTAGGGGTTTACCGAAGTATGAAAACAAGAAAGATCGAATAACTCTCGTAATATAAACAATTGTAACCCCTCAATAGCTTATCACTTTCCTATTACTATTGTTATTATATATTAACGTCCCTTTCACGTATAATAACAACACTTGAAAGTAATATGTACATTACAATTTATAAAAATAAAAAAAAAAATGTACACCGCCGAAAAATTAAGAACACAAAATATTAGGTTTTTGGATAAATAATAAACGAATTGAAACAGAGTTCGCGCACAAAAACAACAGAGCACTAATGAACACAACTGCTAGGGCACGCTATTAATTTTCACACTGAACTAAAAGGTAATTTTGAGGTTGCTCGCAGTGTAGCCTTTTTAAAATTACTTATTAAAAATTATTTTAGTTTAAATAGTTTATGGCAACACTGTCACTGAGACCAGGTGTCAGCTAGTAGGGGTTAGGTTAAGATTTGTTATTCAGCCGGCCCAGCAGCAACATCCCTTTTTAGCAGATTTCCCTTAAGGGAAATCAGCTATTGAGGTCGTACTCATGACGCGAGTTTCGAAAAATTTCTTCAAATGTCCATCGATCCTACCCAGGAGATGACGAAAATGAGGAAAATTATATATATATATATATATATATATATATATATATATATATATATATATATATGTATATATATGTCTGTTAACGCTCTAGCGGTCGCAATTTTCGTTTGATCGTTACCAAACTCGATATTTAAACGTTTTATGCAAAAATAAAGATCAAGTTCGTTAATGGCTGAAATCGGATAAGTGGGAGAGGGGGTTTAGAGGGGAGGATTTTCGAAAATTCAAAATATCTCCGTTACTATACGTCGGATCGAAAAATTATATAGAACCAAACTTATTGCAAATTACATTTACTATAAATAATGTTATATACATTTATTATGTATCTTGAATATTAACCGAAATATTTGCATTTTTCTGTTTTCAGCTTCTGAGATGATTGGCTAACTTCGGGTCTAGTCGTGAGTTTCCGTCAAGAGCTAGTTCGGGCCGTTCCCGTAACTGTTCGACTCTCTATTCTGAAATTTCTTTATTGTATAACTTCACTTGGGAAATCTGCTTAGTTTACGCAGCCCCTGCGTGACGGACTTTTTCATACTATGGCTAATTGGGACGGGTTATCTACTGGTTACCACACTTTTCTAACCTGGGTGAGACTTAGGATTTTATTTAGCCGGTCCTTCATTAAATAAATTCCTCTTTGCCAAAGCGGGAATCGAACTCGCCACTCTAGGTTTACCATGCGAGATTAACGTTATCATTTTTCGAATAAATACACATATCTCGAGTAATATTCAAGATAAAGAAAAAATGTGAATAACAACATTTATAGTAAATTAAATTTGCAATAAGGTTATTTCTTTCCAATTTCTTCAATTTAACTAATAATAGAGAAATTTCAAATTTTCCCTCTCCCACTAGTTAGATTTTATCCATGAATAAACTTGATCTTTAGTTTACATAAAACATGTAAATATCTAGTTTGGTAACGATCAAAACTGCGATAGCTAAAGCAATTTGTGTTTGTACGTTACCAAAAGCATTATATTTATTAACATGCATTGAGGGCGCACACACATACGGCTTTTTGAAATTCGAGGAAATGTTTCGAAAATTGCGTCATGAGTGAGACCTCAATAGCTGATTTCCACTAGGAGAAATCTGCTAAAAGAATCTTATTGTTCCACGTCCACTTTATGCTACTAGGCTAATCGGGACCGGTTATCTTCAGGTTACCACCCTTTCCTAGCCGGGCTGGGCTCAAGGAGTTTATTTAGTGAGTCCGTCACTAAATAAATTTCTACTGCCCAGGGCGGGAATCGATCCCGCCACTCTAGGTCTACCACGCGAGATTAGGACCTACGCCCTAACTCGCACGGACAACCTGAGCCCCAAAATCTTATAATATAAATATAATCCTCAAAAGAATCTTATACTCATTATATAACAATAATCTGGGGAAATGGGCACATGGATTGAAAAATTAACCTTAAATTATTGATCTCCAGAAAAACTCATAATGGTCGAACTGTGCCTGAAACCGTTTCTATACAAGACTAACCCAATGTAACCGAAGCATAAAACATTAAAATACTGAAGATAAAGAGTACCTTAGTGGAATCTCGCTTTCTTACATAAGTCCAAAGAAAAACTCTTTTTACTTAGTTGTATGAATGGTAACTATAAAAAAAAAGTGGTATAGTTAGTATTCCAGCAAAAAATTAGAAAAATTACCATAATCACATTTTTATTTAATAATTTGTCTGTGTTTCTACCCTTATATGATTAAAACGGACTATACAAGCTGACGTATGCCTCAAAAGATCGCCCGTTAACAACAACAAGGGATTATGGAAGGTCAACTTTCAACAAACAGTTCTTATAAATAATCGTCTTCAATAAGCTCCATCTCATATCCTAGACAATGATTAAATGTAAATACAAACTTTAACAAACATTGTTCAACAGAATTATTTATCTTATTATTTGTGTTTGTACGTTACCAAAATCATTCCATCAGGTGGGTAACCTCCGTAGTTTACGAAGACCTACTCCAGACATATTATTTTCGATTCAAATGGCACACTTCGTGAATTATTAGCTTAATAATAATATGAAAAGAGGTACTGAAGGCTGAAAACTAAAAAAAAAATGTAAATATCTCAGTCAATATTATTATTATGTACAACTCACACGTTTTGCTAATGTGGCTAATTTGGAATGGTTAACGCCCCTTTTTTTTTAGCCAGAGTGGGACAAAGGCAATATGAGAGTTAGAGAAAACTATATGGAGCAGCAATTATATAAATCGTGTGTCCTGATTTCCACGACCTAGTACCATTAGATGTGGTAATGAATTCCAGACATGCTCCACACCTTGAAAATGTATATCATATATTCCAAAAAAACATGTGAACTCAATATAAATTATCCATTTACAATACAAATCAATCTTAAACATTAAAAAAGTAAATACAAATATATAAAACAAGATCAAAGTAAAATATAGAAGCTAAGTCAAATATAAAAAAAATAACTTCCTTGAAATTATCGTGAAGTCTTTCGTCTGGAGAATTTCCTCACTGAATCGCATCTGTATTTACTAAGTAGATGTTCGAACATTTATATTAACTTATGATTCGTTTTATATATTTAACCTGAAGGAAAAGACTTTTTATTGAAGTGTAAACTTTAATAAGAGTATTTACCGTTTTAAGTATCTCTTTCATCAGCTCTAGTTTTGATGAAAAGGGAGATGAAGATTAGATTTTACAGCACAAATACAAAATTTCTACATTCGAAGGCTCATCGACCGACGTACGAAATTCAAACTGAAATGTACAGAAGTCAAGCTGATAATTGTAAAAACGGGTTCAGGAAGGGTCGAAACGGGCATTCAGTTGAAATCCTAAATATTTTGCAATCAAAATGCGCAATTTTATTCTAGTATAAGGAGCTAAAAATTAATTTAATGGGGATATTTAATAAAAGATGACATAAATACTTTCCATAAATTCGGAAATTCAATATTAGTGGCCAACTCAGATATCAGCTGACCCAAGAGGAAAAAGATACAGTATTAATATCCAGTTCAAGTGGACACTAGAAGGAAGTTTTGAAAAGTTGCCTTGATTAAGAACTCAATAGCTCAAGGCAAAATACAATTTAACAATTCAACTTAATAGCATAGCCCTCCATTTCGGAAGTATTAGGTATCCAGACAATAGGCCTAAAGCCTTATTGCAATTGGCTGTTAACTCGCTGGACTAACGTAATAACTGTAACTCAAGACCAATGATACTCGAAGTGGTCTATATTGACCCCAGAAGTCTATGGCAGCCTATAAAATGAGTAGGTGTGATCGAAAAAAAGGCCTTCACGCAGGGGCTGCGTAAACAAAGCAGATTTTCCATTTCCTGGTATAACACGCTT
The DNA here is from genome assembly GCA_019009955.1 of Riptortus pedestris. Lineage (NCBI taxonomy): Eukaryota > Metazoa > Arthropoda > Insecta > Hemiptera > Alydidae > Riptortus > Riptortus pedestris. Next base: position 128,157,035 of record CM032232.1, on the reverse strand, counting down.
GTAATCTCATCTCACCATATACTCTCTATTTCAATGAGAAACACCGATGAGTAAAAGGGGAGGGGGCAGAATAAATAGGGTTACAGACGGCTGGTATAACACATTTGTGATCAGCACATATTCTCTATTTATATGTAAAAAAACCCATGAGTAGAAGCTCATAACTCGCTTGATACCTGAGTTAAGAAATGATGCATGCAATAACAATTGTAGAGCATCAATAGATTAACAAAATTGGTTCTATGATATTTTACGATCCGACTCATAATAATACAGATATTTTGAATTTTCGAATCCATCACCCCTCTAAACCACACAATATTCGCGATTTGATTTTAATTTTTAATATTTAATTCTATTTTTAAGATTAAACCTAACTAAATTCATGTCAAATATTGAAAATGTATAATAAAGGACCAAATACTTACATCCTTTCCACTAAAATGCATTTTTAAATTAAATTATTGATTTTACGGATTGCATGAGTACATTATTTTATTTTGGTTTGTTTTAATTTCGGTTTCATCAATATATATGGAAATTAATGTATGTTTTTATTGTGTTTTTTTCTAATGTTAGACATCACTCAAAACACATTTAAAGAATTTTCAAAAATGCAATATAAGCTAAATGGGGCCTACCCAAAACCGAAAAACACGGCAAGTGGTCTATGAGACAAAGAAGTTTAGGGACCTCTATTGTAGACAAATGGTAATAACTCTTTGTCAATGAGACTCTTCCATTGTCGAGTATTGATTGAGCATTGTGCCCAAAGGGCTTTTCCGATGAGAATGACAGCTTAGAACTCATACACTATTTAAGCTGACTTTTCGCTTACTCAACTATATCATGCTTATAATTCTCCGTAAAGCGACATCTGACGTCTTTAGAAAAGTCCGACATTCGGGGGCTACGTTAGCTCACTGATGATCTCATCTCCTCAGCCGATGTAAACATGTATTGATATGTATACTGGAGAAATATGTGGTTTCCTGCATACGGTAACTCTATACTTCTGCCCGAGAATCTCATAAATTTACTATATTCAATCCTTCCCTCTCCCAGGAACAGTTTGAAGTGAAGCCACAGGACTTCAGCACTAGGTAAACCATATTAGAATACCAGGATAGAGTTACTAAAATATAATTTCATTTTGTGATTAACAGGCTTCGCGGATGGACTTCTACCTAGCTGAGATATAAGGTTCCGTGTGACTATCAAATATCTACTTCAATAGATATAAATAAAGACGAATATTAGTTTCTAATTCAACAAAAGTCCGTTACGCATGGGCCGCGTAAACTAAGCAGATTCCCTACGTGAAGTTTTACAATAAAGAAATTTCGCGAAATCGGCCGCACTAGCTCTTGACGGAAACTCAGGATTAGACCCGAAGTTAGCCGATCTTACCTCGACCGTTACAATTAATAAAAATGCAAATATCTCGGTTATTATTCAAGATAGTGAATAAATGTATATAACAATAATTATAGTACATTTAATTTGCAATAAGATTGGTTCTATACAATTTATCGATCCGAGATATGGTATGGAGATATTTCGAATTTTCGAAAATCCTCCCTTCTAACCCCCCCCTCCCACTGGTCCGATTTCAGGCGTTAAAGAACTTGATCTTTCTTTTTACATAAAACGACTAAATATCGAGTTTAGTAACGATCAAACAAGAATTGCGACCACTAGAGCAGGACCTCATTTTCGTCATCTACTATTTAGGATCGATGGACATTTGAAGAAAAATTTCAAAAATTCCGTCATGAGTATAACCTCAATAGCTGATTTCCCTTGAGGGAAATCTGCTAAAAACGAATATTAATTTCTAATTCCACAAAAACGGCGGGAAAGACATCGTGACCACATGTTCTTGCCCCCTCAAGTGCGTTTGGCCTTACACGAAAATGAAGTCCGTCACGCCGGTAGTGCGTAAACTAAGCAGATTTCCCTCGCTGGTGATGTCATCTCCACCATCCATTCTCTATATTTCCTGTTGAAAAAACGTATGAAGACGTGAATTGTAAGCTGGGCATAAGATGTTTAGTTACTCAGTTACCCAAAGTGAAAATCGTTTTAGCAGATTTCCCTTAAGGGAAATCAGCTATTGAGGTCGTACTCATGATGCGATTTTCGAAAAATTTCTTCAAATGTCCATCGATCCTACCCAGGAGATGACGAAAATGAGGTCCGTTCAAAACTATATATATATCTATATATATATATATATATATATATATATATATATATATATATATAGACATATATATATATATATATATATATATATATATATATATATATATATATATTTGTCTGTTAACACTCTAGCGGTCGCAATTTTTGTTTAATCGTCACCAAACTCGGTATTTAATCGTTTCATGTAAAAAGGAAGATCAAGTTCGTTAACGGCTGAAATCGGACCAGTGGGAGGGGGGGTTTAGAGGGGGGGATTTTCAAAAATTCGAAATATCTCCGTTATTATGCATCGGATCGTAAAATTGTATAGAACCAATCTTATTGCAAATTAAATTTACTATAAATAATGTTATATACATTAATTCTGTATCTTGAATATTAACCGAGATATTTGCATTTGTAGTCTGCGTTTGGTCGCCAGTAGGCTATGTTCGAACTTTCCGCCGAGAGCTCTGGTGGCCATTTCCATAACTATTCGTCCCTCGTGAATAGGTTTAGAGGTTAGGTTAACTGTTTTTTGGGCCTAGAAACTACTGGGTTATTACGCCCTAAATAATGTTTTAGGTTTAGAGGTTTCTTACTACTACAGTTGTTATTAGGCAGATTTCTCTATTGTAAAACTTCACGTGGGAAATCTGCTTAGTTTACGCAGCCCCTGCGTGACGGACTTTTGAGTATTATTGATAGTTTCGTCAATACTGAATACTGAAAGAAAAGAAAAAAGTCCGTCACGCAGGGGCTGCGTAAACTTAGCAGATTTCCCACGTGAAGTTTTACAATAGAGAAATCTGCCTAATAACTACTGTAGTAGTAAGAAACCTCTAAACCTAAAAAACATTATTTAGGGCGTAATAACCCAGTAGTTTCTAACAGTTAACCTAACCTCTAAACCTATTCACGAGGGACGATAGTTATGGAAACGGCCGCCAGAGCTCTCGTCGGAAACTCCGAACATAGCCTATTGTTGACACGCAGAATACAAATGCAAATATCTCGGTTAATATTCAAGATAGAGAATTAATGTATAGAACATTATTTATAGTAAATTTTATTTACAATAAGATTGGTTCTATACAATCTTTTGATCCGACGTATAGTAACGGAGATATTTCGAATTTTCGAAAATCCTCCCCTCTAAACCCCCCCTCCCACTGGTCCGATTTCAGCCGTTAACGAACTTGATCTTTCTTTTTACATAAAACGCTTAAATATGAAGTTTGGTAAGGATCAAACAAAAATTGCGACCGCTAGAGCGGTAACAGACAAATATATAGATAGATAGATAGATAGATAGATAGATATATATATATATATATATATAGATATATATATACAGTTTTGAACGGACCTCATTTTCGTCATCTACTAGGTAGGATCGATGGACATTTGAAGAAAAATGTTGAAAATTCCGTCATGAGTACAACCTCAATAGCTGATTTCCCTTAAGGGAAATCTGCTAAAATACCTCACTTAATATGCGAGATAGGGAAAACGTGTATAAAGCAATAACCGTAGAACATTAAATTTGGAAATCTGATAAAAGGCCATGTTCCAAGAGTACGAGACTCCCACCAACTTAGGAAAGTTTTTTTTCCCCGATAATGTGAAATTCCCTTACATTGATATGAAACTTTTTAGCAGATTTGCCTTATGGGGCCGAAAACACTCTTAGCAGATTTCCCTTAAGGGAAATCTGCTATTGAGGTCGTACTCATGACGCGATTTTCGAAAAAGTTCTTCAAATGTCCATCGATCCTACCCAGGAGATGACGAAAATGAGGTCCGTTCAAAATGATATATATATTTGTCTGTTAACGCTCTAGCGGTCGCAATTTTTGTTTGATCGTTACGAAACTCGATATTTAACCTTTTTTAGTAGAAAGACAGATCAAGTTCGTTAATAACTGCAATCGGACTAGAGGGGGGGGGATTTTCGAAAATTCAAAATATCTCCGGTATTATGCATCGGATCGAAAAATTGTATTTGATCAATCTTATTGAAAATTAAATTTATTATAAATATTGTTATATACATTCATTCTCTATTTTGAATATTAACCGAGATATTTGCATTTTTATGAAGTCTGTGGTTGGGTACAGTTCGGATTAGGTCGGCCATTTTCGTCATTGCTCGGCTCAGGGGGAAGCTTCTTCTAACCTTACCTGTCGTTTCTAACCTTACCTTACTCGTTACTTTGTGAGATTTATGCAAATACGTTCTGTTCATCCGCCCCCCCCCTTCTTTTGTTCTTGAACTACTAAAATTTGAGTTATTAAAATATAAATTATTCTTACAATTCAGAAGCCCTTTCAGTTGGGAATTTACTGAAAGATTTCTCATTACCTTTTGTATTTAATCACGGTGGTATTGTGTTACCAGTATGCAGATTTCTCTATTGTAAAACTTCACATGGGAAATCTGCTTAGTTTACGCAGCCCCTGCGTGACGGACTTTTTTATATTCGAGAGATAGGCTCTCTCTCTCTCTCTCTCTCTCTCTCTCTCTCTCTCTCTCTCTCTCTCTCTCTCTCTCTCTCTCTCTCTCTCTCTCTCTCTCTCTCACACACACACACACACACACACACACACACACACACACTCTCTTTCCCCCCTCCCTTTCTCTCTTCTCACTCCACCTCCTGGACTTTTCTCCACCATGTGAATTTAGCTCTGCAGACTTATTGCAGACTATGAAGACGGTCTTGGCTGATAGGAGGGAATCAGATCGCCCTCCCGTGACCTATTGACATTTAGCGAGGTTCGCGGGCTTTCTCTCCCGCCAAACCTATATACTCATCATTTCATCCACTCCGAGCAAATGTTTCTCTCCGATACACAAAAATCATTTTTCAATAATAAACATTCTCTCCACATCATCTTAACGTCATACACTATCAAGTTATTCCATTAAACCATTCGCTATCCAATATAGGTAAAACATTGAAAAAAAATGTAGGTTTGTCTAAAAGATACATAAAATATAGAATAAAATAAATTCCTATGAAATGATTGTCTGGTGAGCTCCCAGTATAGATCTGCCTACCTGTCTGATGTCATTTACTTCCAATGCCTCAACATGTTAAACCTTTCCTGTGTCATTGTTCATTCATTAAAGTAGTATCTATAATTCTCACAACAAACTATTCGTCGTATGCGTCTACGATAGAAACTTGAATGAATGTATGTTAAGCCCTATATTCGAAGGTATTTTCCACATTCGGATATAGATAAATAAATTACTGTACTTGGAAGTCTTAATAGATTTGTTTCTTTAACAGTTAATAACTCATTCAAAAATATAAAATAAAATAATCTCTTTTTACACTCTTCGGATTACCAAAAGAAATATTTTCCAGAATGATCTGTTCCGTCTTATTTTACTGGACTGAAAAACGAATCGATTAAAAGACCGAAAATAAACATACCTAACATGGTTCAAAAGCGTTTCACAACATGGCTGAATGTTTTATTTCAACGTTTCATGTATTACTAAATATATAAGTTCGCTAATAGGGAAAATGTAAATTCGTAATTACATCCGCTATTGTAAGACACATTGAAAAATATGATGTGATCAATCTTGTTCATAAATTAATATTCTACAAAATTGTTATATACTATTCTCCGAATCTGCTAGTAACAAAGTTGTGTGCCTTAACCTTACCATAATTATGAGACCAATAAAAGTATTTAAGGAAATAAAAAAGATCTTCAGTTCCCAACAACATTCACTATTCTTTTAATTATTATCAACTAGTACTTGAGATATTCATAATTTCCTGGAAACTATGACCAAAAGCCTAAGTTTAAAGTCATTCTCCTAAGTCAATACTAACCTAAAAACTCAGGAGGGAAGTAAAATCTTCATTGCAGGCCTTAACCAATGTGGTGATTCATCAACAATCAACAAGCAAAGAGTGTCTGTGAAGCCAGAAGATCTTTTTTATTGGCTCAAAAAGTTATTTGTATTTCTCAGTTTTACCCTTTATTAAAATCTCACTCCAGCTAATGCAATTACATGACTAAATATGTCATATGCATATTACACTTCAAGTCTTTTTTCCATAAGGTTCTTATTAAGGGATAAACGAGGAATAGAAGGGGCAAGTGACGTTTAAATTTACGACAGATCCAGTATAACGGACTTATTATAGGTACGAAATCCATATTTGCTATACTTATATAGAATTTGGAATTTATATATATCCTTTATCTTCCCATTTTTTTCGCTAGAAAGAATTTTAATGCTCATATTATGAACCCTTGTTAAAGGTTATTTCATACCAAAGAAATTCACAGTTGGTTAAAAGCCAAAGCTCCTGAAAGGTTAACATGAGTTACGTGTCATAAGAGGTAGTTGACATTTATCATGCGGACGAATCACTGGATATTGATTTTCTAGGTTTCAACTGCAGAGCATACTTTGAGCAGATTTCCCTTGACGCGGCGTCATCTGTTGGGATTGTCTATAACTACTCTTTGCTTGAACTCCTAATCAGGTTACAAAAACTTCTCATGACGATTTTAGTTTGGTCAGCCAACAACAGCCAGCAGTCTACGTATTCCGTTTTCAGCGACGATTCCTACAAGAAAAACGATGGTGCCTGCTAGGAATCTATTAGCGTCAATGTTTACAAGGAAGAATTTGAAATGAAAACTTGGTATTTGAACCGGAAAAAAATTTATAGATATATTGACGACACTTCTTCCAAATGGACATAAGCAGAAGCAGTAGCTTCTTTCAAGAAATTTTGTACCATCTTAAATTAATTCAACGCTAAACTAAACTGTGTGTGGAACCAGAAGGCAATGAGTTCCTTTCCCTTATGGCCAGGTGTGCCAGTCAGTTTTCGGAAAGCCATCACACACATGTGTTGTGTGAAGAACGGAATAATCGGTAGCAGAAAGAAAATTGAAAGAAAACAGTCAGCTCTACGATTAAAATGTAAATTACGAAATACAAAAGGGGGCTCAGGTTGGCCGTGTTGGGGCGTTGGTCCTAATCTCATATATTAACCTAGAGTGGCGAATTCTATTCCCACCCTGGGCAGTAGGAATTTATTTGGTGACGGACTCACTAAATACTTTCCTTAGTATCCCACCCTGCCTAGAAAAGGCTGGTAACCTGTAGATGACCCGTCCGAATTGGCCATAGTAGCTTAAAGTGGATGTAAATAAATAAAAAATATAAAAACATCTCAAAAGCGAAAAAGAACACTTGAAATCTCATTATTACTCTTCCCTGAAGAGCAAATGATCAAAATTATTCAGAAAGCGCAACATAAAAAGTACGTCACGCAGGGGCTGCGTTAACTAAGCAGATTTTCCACGTGCGTCACGTATATGCATTTATCTCAGAACTTAAACGTTTAATAAGAACATTGTTTGGTATTTGGCCTTCAAATAGCTTCATAATATTACAGGCTATTGTTAGTATGGCAGGAGTAGGAGTGGGGGTTTACTCAACGCAGAAAACTAAAAAATGCCAATATCTCCGTTAATACTAAAGATAGAGAATAAATGTATGTAACAATATTTATATTAAATTTTCTTTTCAATACAATAGGACCTATACAATTTTTCGATCCGACGTATAATGACGGAAATATTTCTAATTTTCGAAATTCTCCCGCTCTAAGCCCCCCTGTAGTTCGATTTCAGCCATTAACGATCTCGATCTTTAGTTTTGTTTAAAACGCTTATATATCAAGTTAGGTTAAGATCAAATAAGAATTGTGACCGCTAGAGTGGTAACAGGTAAGCATGTATGTATGTATATATATATATATATATATATATATATATATATATATTTATATAATTTTGAACGGACCTCATTTTCGTCATCTCCTTGGTAGCATCGATGGACATGTGAGGAAATGTTTCGAATTTTGCGTCATGAGTACGACCTTAAGAGAAATCTGCTAAAAGTATATTGAGTATACTTCAAATTGGCCAAATTTTACTTAGCATAATTAAATTGAATTTGAAATTACTACACATATGCCTGATGAAAATTGCCTTTTTGAACACAAGGTAGCAAAAGATATTTCCTCGTGTTAGGGGATTTACTATATGGAATGAAGATTTCTGTCGTCCTATTTTTCGATTACTATCTCGAAAGACATAGAGGAGTGTATAAAACTATGTTCGCCATACTAGAAGTTCGAGGTGAGGCATGGGTTTTCAAGTTTAGCTGGGCTCTGAGGTCAGGTTCCATCCACGCCTCTCTCAACATTGCGGGGCTATTGACTAGCTATTAGAATAAAGATGTGGAAACATTTGGTCTGTAATGCCACCTCAATATGCAGGGAATTCATCGAGCTGACCTCTTGTCCTGCCACCAAAGCTGTGTAAACCCTGGTAATTTATGGACTGTTTAGCAAAATATTTTCATATCGTCCAAATGTGACCAAAATCCAATATTATAAGGTTGTACATTATATTTAAACTGTTGTAGGAAAACTAAAGATCAAGTTTGTTAATGGCTGAATGGGAACCAGTGGGGAGGTATAGAAGGAGGCGTATAATATTTCGAAAATTCGATATATTATACGTCGGTTTAGAAAAAACATATAGAGGCAATCTTATTACAAATAGTATTTCCTTTAAATGTTGTTATATGCACTTTTTCTGTATCTTCAATATTAACCCAGATGTTTGCATTTATTCTGTTTTCAGCTTTCAGTAAACCCCCACTCCTGTTCATGCCATGCCTTGTTAAATCATGATGTATTTTATTCGAAGTTTAAATGCTAAATATTGTTTTCATTGAACTTCTACTGTGTGAGATATGTGCAAATATGTTCGGTGTAACGTCATCGTTTAAGATTTCACTTCTTAACTATAGGCTTTTTGTTTGAACAATTCCACACTCGATATTTAACCGTTTCATTGAAGACTAAAGATTGGAGTATGTAATGGCTTTGGGGAAGGGGGATTGAAATTCGAAATATATTCTTTACTATAAGTTGGATCGAATAATTTTAAATAAGCAATGTTGCTTGAATTTTAATTTTCTACAATATTGTTTTATACGTTTTAGCAGATTTCCCCTAAGGGAAATCAGCTATTGAGGTCGTACTCATGACGCAAGTTTCGAAAAATTTCTTCAAATGTCCATCGATCCTACTCAGGAGATGTCGAAAATGAGGTCCGTTCAAAATTATATATACATACCTATATATATATTTGTCTGTTAACGCTCTAGCGGTCGCAATTTTTGTTTGATCGTTACCAAACTCGGAATTTAATCGTTTTATGTAAAAAGGAAGATCAAGTTCGTTAATGGCTGAAATCGGACCAGTGGGAGGGGGGGTTTAGAGGGGGGGATTTTCGAAAATTCAAAATATCTCCCTTACTATACGTCGGATCAAAATGTTGTATAGAACCAATCTTAATGAAAATTAAATTTACTATAAATATTGTTCTATACATTTATTCTGTATCTTTAATATTAACCGAGATATTTGCATTTGTGTTGTGAGTGTGGTCGGCTATGTTAGGGAGTTTCCGCCGAGCGCTAGTGTGGCCGTTTCACTAACTATTCGTCCTCGTTAGAATAGGTTACTACTACTGTTATTATTAGGCAGATTTCTCTATTGTAAAACTTCACGTGGGAAATCTGCTTAGTTTACGCAGCCCCTGCGTGACGGACTTTTTTCTCTGGCTCGGATATTTTAGGAGCTATAGTATGTACTTTTTCGGTTTCAACCTTATGTCAACCCCCCTTCTCCTCATCCGATTTTAACTTACTTTTTGGTATCTCAGTCGCTAAGAATTTAAGTCCGACTAACGTTTTAATTCCTGTACTTAGACTGGGGTGAGATCATCTGCTTAGTTTACACAGAACCTGCGTGACGGACTTTCTATGAGTAGTTTTTTTTTTCTTCTCCTCTTTCCAGGACTTCCCTATTTTATATTTATCCCGTCGTCCGAGTTTAAGTAATCCGTCATCATTTCAAATCCTATTCCTAGACCGGGATAGAACAATGCTGGGCGTTATGGGTCAGGGGTCACCATTGAGTCATTATTGTAAAGACAGCCATCATAAATGGGAAAAAGGGCCCATCGATGGAAAGTGCTAATCAATAAGGGATTAGAGGTGCTAAATTTGTTCTCACAGAGGGTGAAAGGCTCTCTAAAATCTCTCTCATCTCCCCCCTCCCCCCACCTCTCATCCCTTAGTGTCCCATGCCAATCCCTCCCTCTCTCTCTCAAATTCCTTCAATGGAGTTCATTTTCCAAACCTCTCTGTAGAAATAACAAAACCATAGAAAATTTGCTCCCTCGTCCTTAAAATAAAAATAAAATACCTTCGTCCTTCATTATGGAGACACAATGCGAATGTCATTTGAGAAGGTACTCCATTTCGATTTCAACTCCATCACCTTATTAAGTGAGTTCCCTTTTTATCTAGAGTTTTTTTTATTCTAATTGTGAGTTTTCTATCATACATTGTTTTGCATGCTTGAGTGTGTGTACACTCCTCCAAAGGGAGTGTGTGTGTATCAAGTTATTCCAATGGTACCCTAAAACATCATTGGTCGAGGAGCCTTAAACACTAACTCAAGACCTGACATATGTACGTGGTTTCTTTCAAGAATTAAAGATTATTGTCCAACAAAGTCGAATGACACGAGCAAGTAGAGAACGAAATACATTTAATTTCTTTACATTAATAAATAAGGAGAAATGACTCCTTTTTAAAATGAGAACATAATTTTTTTTTTATAGCATAACACATTTTTTAAATTTTAGTACGTGTACCACCGAAGCGAGTATGATAAAAATAAAAAACGTCCGTCACGCAGGGGGCTGCGTAAACTAAGCAGATTTCCCACGTGATTTTACACTAGAGAAATCTGCCTACTAATAACGGCAGTATTAGTACGGACGGCAGTAGTTACGGAAATGGCCACCCTAGCTCTCGACGGAAAGTCCCGAACATCACCGACTCCCGCCGACCACACACACAATACAAATGCAAATATCTCGGTTAATATTCAAGAGACAGAATGCATGTATAGAACAATATTTATAGTAACTTTAATTTGCAACAAGATTGATTCTTTACAACTTTTCGATCCGACGCATAATAACGGAGATATTTCGAATTTTCAAAAATCCTCCCCTCTAAACCCCCCCCCACTGGTCCGATTTCAGCCATTAACGAACTTTATCTTTCTTTTTACAGTTAGAGTTTGGTAACGGTCAAACAAAAATTGAGAAAAAAAAAGAGCATTAACAGACAAATATATATATATATATATATATATATATATATATATATATATACACATATAATTTTGAACGGACCTCATTTTCGTCATCTTCTGGGTAGGATCGATGAACATTTGAAGAAATTTTTCGAAAATCGCGTCATGAGTACGACCTCAATAGCTGATTTCCCTGAAGGGAAATCTGCTAAAATGGGTCGACAGATAAACAAACCTAAGGACGACAATTACATAAGTACATACCAAATATATACCAGAGACAAAAAATAACTCCAATTCCAAGCTAATACAATTTATATCAGGTCATGGACCTACAAAAAGCTACTTGTACAAATTTAAACTAACAAACACAATTACATGCAAATGAGACTGAACAGACATGTGACCACCTCTTATACGTATGACTACGTTATTTGACGGACCAAGAACAAAACGCATCAAGCACATTACTTTACAAAACGCAACTTGGCCGACGGACAAACCGAAACTATTACTCACGCACATCAAGGGGTTTAATGCATTAACACAAGAATTGGACACAGTTTTGTAGATTTACATTTACGGATCACACATTTACAGATATGTTTTTGTTTTTATTTATTATATTTTCTTTTTTCAATTTTATTGCTTTATAGTATATAAAATTATTGCGTACAAACTATAATAAGTATTCATTGAAATGAGTGTAGTATCCAAAGGATGGATCACACAAAACAAACTGCCACGTTAGAGGGATACTCTGCGAAGAAAACAGATACATATGTATTTTTAATAATTATAATCTCTTCTTTGAAATCACAAAAATAACATATGGTCATTAAAATTATAGCCGTTGCTAGGCTACATCTTCAGTGAATAAGCTTCCTTGGTAATAAAACTGCTTCACTTTTCCAATTACAGCTGTTAAGATTTTTATACTTATATTTGCATTGCCTTGATTCATCTCTACTGCTGAAATTTTTATTTTATATACAGTTATCTGGAATTTAAACCGACCTAAGGTGATTTGGCTGCCGGTGGGATCAATGAAAAGATTTTCCGTTAATCTGTTCAACTTCAGTTACCTCATTCATTCATATCGTTTATTGCCTCTTCAATGAACATATTGAACAGATATGGTAACAAAGAGCTACCTTGTCTTACACCTTTCATAATTATAGCTTGCCCTTCACATTTGTTTCTATCGATCCACGTTCTCGTGTATTAGTAAATATTCCAAATTAACTGTATTTATTTCCGCGAGATATATATTTAGGAACAACATTTCAGCATAGATAATAAATAGTAACACAACAAAGAAAGAGTTTCATTCCAAACAGTGATACCCTTTTATCAATATATTTGTCTTCTTTTTGAATGTCTTTGTATTATACTCTGTGTTCGTGTATTATACATATTTTTGGAAGAAAAAATAATGCTTTTCTACACAAATAGCATTGTTTTGTAAATATATTTCGACTGAAAACAATTGTTGACTCTTTGAAAATAACCAACATAATCTTGCCTCTTGCCATTAAATGTATATCTTATTGCAAGCTTCTGTAATTTAATATTGTTTCCAATGCCAGGTTTTAACACATTTCAAAAGAAAGCAAAGAGTTTTTAGTTTCTCACTTTGTTATTCTATACACCAAAGCAGCCAGTCTTAATATTCCGCAGTCAATATTAATTAAAATCCGTCACGTAAGGGCGGTGTAAAATAATCAGATTTCCCACGTGAAGTTTTACAATAGATAAAAACACATAATCGTAGCATCACCGTGAATATTAAATGAATAAATACAAACGGTAATGAAAAATCGTTCATTACAATTTAATAACCTCCCAACGGAAAGGGTCTGTATTGTAAACAAACAGGTCAGCCAACCTCTCAGAGCAGAACAGATAGACAGAAATATTCTTCACCGGAAAGAAAAAGCAATTACAGAAATAAATGTGAATATAAAATATTACTTTTCGTTGTAAACTAATTATTATATCTAGTAATTTATCTTTTATAATGTAATTTATAATGAATCAGAATAATTTTTATCTCAATCACTCACATTTTGGTAATCCACGAATTAAAGTAGGGGAGGGATCAACAAAACGTTTTGCCTGTATGTATCTCGTATAATAAAGGTCTCATTAAAACAATATATGGTATTTAAGCTGCGAATAAAGTGGTTAATTATATAACAGAGTATTGTTTATGTGACATAAGTAGGAGGGGAGGGGGGGGGGGGTTGCTGAAGGCCGATAATTCTTCGATCCAACACATAATAACGGATATATTAAGAAATTTCGAAATTCGCCCTCTCTAAATTCCCTCACACCCCCCCCCCACTGGTCCGATTTCAGCCGTTAACGAACTTGATCTTAATTTTCACATAAAATGATTAAATATCGAGTTTGGTTAACGAACAACAAAAATTGCGACCTCTAGAGCGGTAACAGACAAATAAATAAATATATAAACATTTGTAAACATATTTTGAAGCCACTGAGAATTATGTCAGTGTACCCTCTCGGGCGATGAGAAACACTGTTGACACTTGACAACTATCTATTTTCAACATGCTCATAAGTCCCTCGAGGCAAAAGCGGAATTACACCCACTTGTTGTTCCAATTGGCATTTCCCCTTTCTGCAAATATACCTTAATTACGTTGACATTTACGTAACTAATATAAGAGAAGACCAGCAACTGCCCCCGCAATCTCAGCTTAACCCTCGCCATTTAATTAAATTTCACTTTGACAAATAACAAATACCCCTCAAGCTACGGCATCCATTTTGAAAGGGAATGCATTAATTTTCAATTCTCTACCTAATCAAAATAAATGTCTTTCTTACCCCCTGAGAGCAGAATCTGTAGAAATATTTAAATTTAGAACTCATTATTTTATTTCAGTGAATATTCATTTTTTTTTTCCAACTTCTCATACAACTTGTATAAGGTCAGCGGTGGACTGACAAGTCAACAAACGCCGAGGGCCGGTGGGCCGCAAATGTAAAAGAGAAAAAACCCTAAATTTAAAAAGGCAATATTTTAATTATTAATTAACACCCTGAATAATATTTATTTACATTTGAAAAATACATCGTTGATGTGCAATTGTATTTTGCACTTTATGCTATTCTTACAGCCTTCTTAAAAATTGGTATTGTTTTGTAAGGAACTAATGTCCAGAATTACTATTACAGGTAAATTTAGATTTATTAATTTTTGTAATAGCCTACAATCATACAATAAATATTTTTATGAATTATATATGCGCATTTTAGCAGATTTCCCTTAAGGGAAAACAGCTACTGAGGTCATACTCATGACGAGATTTTCGAAATTTTTCTTCAAATGTCCATCGATCCTACCCAGGAGATGACATAAATGAGGTGTGTTCAAAACTGTATATATATATTTGTCTGTTACCGCTCTTGCGGTCGCAATTTTTGTTTTATCTTTACCAAACTTGATATATAATCGTTTTATACAAAAAGACAGATCAAATTCGTTAATGGATGAAATCGGACCAGGGGAGAATTTAGAAAATTCTTAATATCTCCGTTATTATGCGTCGGATCGAAAAATTGTATAAAACCATTCTTATTGTAAATTTAATGTTCTATAAATGTTGTTATGTACATTTTTTCACTATCTTGAATATTAACTGAGATATTTGCATTTTTTTAGTTTTCGTCCCTCAGTAAACCCCCACTCCTACTCATCTGATATTAACAATATTCTATTGTGTTATGAAGCATTTTATTTGAAGCATAAATACCAAATATTGTTCTCATTGAACTTTTAATTTTTGAGATAAATGCAAAAACGTGACGCACGTGGGAAATCCGCTTAGTTAAAGCAGCCCCTGCATGACGGACTTTTTGAATTGATTTAGGGGGTTTCGAACGACTGAGACATACGTTATTTCCAGTAAAATGCCAAGATAGATATACGATGTTTTAGAGAAAAATCTGATGTGAACACAAAATAACTTCCAGGTACTATTTTTGAATTTAATAAACAATATTTCTGATTGAATTTCATTTAAAATTATTTCTTTTGAATGTGACACACAATACCTCCATTTTGATTCATCCAAATAGAAAAATGTGTTTTATAGCGTCATTTATAGACCTCTTCATGGTAAATAAAAAAGGACCTATACAAATTTTTCGTACCTCCAATACCTACTGAGAAATGTTTCACTTTTTATTTTTGCCTCTCTCCGTTAGTCGATACTAGACGTTACAACTCCCAAATATGAAATTTTCATTTTAAATTTAGTCATTTCGAGTTATGTGAGATACGTTCTTGGGTCATGCAAAACTAGTCAAAATGAGTCTGGGTAAGGTCAAAAAGAATAACTCATTAGGGACTTCAAGAATAACTTCAAGGGAGTTATTCCCTTTGAAATCTGAAAAGTTCCTCAAGGACATACACTGTCCAAGAACACTTTTGTAATGATAATTTTAATTAAAATAATAAAATATATAGAGAAGGGTTTTTCATACTAATAGGTACCCATTATGTGTTGCTTAGTTGATAAGAGTGCTGCCCTAGAAACCCAAAAGGTCAGGCTTGAGTCAAAGGCATCAAAATTATTTTTCTCATAAAAAAAATAATTGAATTATTATGTTCTGACTGTATATTTCTCCCTAATATCAATAGAATATAGGACCTATTATGGTTCTTCTCAAAGTCAGTGTATCCTGGCAATTTTTGGCATACTGCCTTTTGCAGCAACAGTGACAACATTGCACATAATAACCTAACTCGATATAAACATTTATTTAGCACACTTAATTCATTTTATGTAATGACGAAAAAATTATTACAATTTATTGATTTTCATCAGGTCAACGGAAACAACTGGTTTGGCTCCAGGTGACGATGGGATCGTTGGTGGACCTCGGACTCCTCAGCAGATCGCAGCCCAGAAGAGGCTGCAGCAAACACAAGCACAAGTCGATGAAGTAAGATTCAATCAGCATTCCCTTCTCTTGAGATTTCATGTATAGTGCTAAAATTTAAATTCTAGGTGGAAGATTTCTGTCAAAAGCTTTAAGAGACGCATTTTGAATGAAGCAGTGTTAGGAGCACGTGACTGGAGTTACATAGAAGTAGTAGTTTGCATAATCATATTGGCTGTTACCAGCATTAATCATTTTATGCAGGCTACTGAGAGATGCCATTCAAACCAATTTCTGTTAGAGTACACTCCACTCTTATTGGTGACCTCATTTCATCAGTAGGCAATGCCAACCTTCTATATGTCCACATACTTCCTGAGTGGAAACAACTAACAGGCATAGCCTGTAAATAGAATAATAAAATATTGCGCATCAACTTATTTCTTATTATAATCGATTTAGAGTCTCCTCCATTATTTTGTCAGCAAACTTTTTTTTTCTGTATGTAAAAAGAACAAGTTTTCAAAATGATCTCAGACATACTGAATTGCTAAACTGTAAAGCAAATATTTTAGAAACTGCTTCTCGCATCAAATTTTAACATAAACAATTCAAAAATCCTTTAAACTAGTTTTGCAGGACACTAAATACAGTCCTAACTATGCATAAACCATTTATAAATGTGTACATACATATAAATATGTTTATTATCACCTTTGTATTATTTGAACATAAAATAATTCCTAAAGATGTACTCCACACACATAAATTGTTGATCAGAAATATTATAAATTGAACTATTCTTTTTATGACTTTATTATACTTTGAAATAAATCATACCATATAGGACAGGTTCATACTCAAGTAAGTAGTAGGTAAATAGTAGAAGGAAAATAGGAGTGACCAAGTAGTCTGGAAAACGGTCCTGAGAAAGAAATATGAAGATATCTGTCAAATGACTTGCAGAGGGTGGAGACCAAAAATTAGAGGATCCTAGCTGATGGCTGCACTAAATCATTTAAAATGTTGTAATGGCTTGTAGTAAGTCAGCGGAAATAACTTTTCAATAAACATTACTATTTCTTATATTAGAGACAATTTTTGAATCCACTAGAACTCGAACTTGTGTCATCCCTCATCCTCACCACACCTGGTGCAGTATATAACACTTTTACATATGAGAAGACTGCTGGAATAGATATCTGGAACATTTATTTCGTCAGCTTCAAATAGTCCATTCTCTCAATCAACAGCAGATGTACCTTATATTAACTACAACCTCATTTAAACTGTTCTATAAGTCTAAAAAAAATGACTCATCAACCTTCCTTTATTTTTGTAAGTTCCTGGTGATAAAGTTTTAAATACAGGTCCATTACTAGCTCCTTGTTTAAGATTGCTCTGGCTAAAAACCAGTGGACCAGTGTTCATTTTGACACAAGAATGTCCAGAAGTAATTGCTAGCCAAACCTAGATTAAAAAATGTTCATGATATGGTTAAGAAATGATAACCTTCAAATGGTTACATTTGAAGCTATTTAAAATTGTTAAATTATTATCATTTATTTTATTAAAGCAACAATGTGTTTTTTTCAGGTGGTTGACATAATGAAAACGAATGTTGAAAAAGTTCTCGAGAGGGATCAAAAATTATCAGAATTAGACGACAGAGCAGGTATGTTGATAGCTTTATATTTGTTGAGGTAAATAAAAACCATAGAGTAAGATATATTACATAATTCATCAGGTCAAAGAATATAAAATTGGCTTATCTGCAGAAAGATATAATTCTTATTTATTGACGACTCACAATAGTTTTTTAGAATGGATGTTGTCCATTCACAAACTATAAATGTAAAACCGTTTCTCTGACCTGATGATTAAGCTGCATATTCCTCCTCGTTACAAGAGGCATGATATTGAGCTTTCCTTAAAAAACACACAAATAGAGATATTTTTAAAACATAATACGTTTATTTTGATGGAGGTTTCTTCATACCATAATTTTTCTACAGATGCCCTACAACAAGGTGCTTCCCAGTTTGAACAGCAGGCTGGAAAACTTAAAAGGAAATTCTGGCTCCAGAATTTAAAGGTATTTTTTCCCCATTTTTCTTTGAATTGGAATAATACTATGAATTTCTCTTATTCCAAATGTCTATTAAACCTGCTTAATGGGTAACGAATTGAGGCCAATTCAAAATGTTATATATCTAGATCTTAATGGATTTACCTTTATTTGACATATTTCAAGCTAACTGGTTGAATCACTAACATCAAAAATGATTATTTTTTTCACATTCCTTATAATTAATTAATCTTCAACTCCCATCAAGTTTCGAGTTTTAAGTCCCTTTTCAAAAGGTTAATTTGAGAATCAAATTCAACAAATAGAAACATCAATTTAAATTACAACCTGCAATAAGAATATTATATAATGTATAATTTTGATTTTCAAACAAATGACGCTCAAATTTGTTTTTACCAATCCATTTAAAATACTACATAATACTCAAAATTATGCATATATATTATTAAAAATGCTTCAGTTGATTGGAGGGTACACTAAAGTTATAGTCTGCTTACACATAATAACTTATAGTACCTAATGCTTAATCAGCTTTTGCAGACTACAAAATACTTAGAAATGACTTCCTTCCGATTTGAATCTTGAGTGAGTTTCTTCTACACTCTTCATAATGTCCTTATTATAAGATATTTCCAAGCAGGAGGTAATGATAAACCACTGCAATACATTCTGCCCCTCTTCCTTCCGTTATTTGTTTCTGAGGAGTCAGGGCTCCATGCTCACGGAAGCAATCACTAGATCTAGTCTGTAAAAATTTCAGTGATTGTGGTGATTTGTTTTGAATTAAAAATAATGTGGTAATCTAATAAATAGTACAACGTAAATATATAGTACGATATATATATATATATATATATATATATATATATATATATATATATATATCTCAAATTAATGTACCAAATTTTATGGAAGAAAAAAAACAGCTTGAAACTCGGCAGTGTAAAAAGAACAAAGCTGTTCATAAACCCCATTTTAAGTGTAGTGTGCCCTAACCAGCTCAAAATAAGGTAATGGTGTGTGTGCATGTGTGCATACAAAAATTCCTTTACTTTATAAAGGGAAGTAAAAGTATGTCAATCATATTATATACACTCTGTTTCAAATATTCAACGTCTAAGAAGATATTGTAGTTGTTCTATCAAATTAGTCTTTCTTGTTTTAATTGTCCCTCCTATAATTGCCAAGTAAAACATACATGCCAACATTTCATTATTCATGATCAAAAACTTTTGATATCTTCAGTATTACCAATAGTTCTCTATCACTAGTTTATAATGAAATATAAAGTACTGTCTTTGAAATCTGTGTTTTATTATTATAAGTACTTTTTATTCAAAATTTGATAATATTTTCTAAACATTTTAAAGAAATCCTCACATTTGTTTCATGTAATTTATCAAGTATATCCTTTATACTAAAGGATTATTAATTACTTGATAACTTTGGCCTTGTTCACTACACTAAACATGCCTAATACATTTCTTTGATTTATACTTTTTTTTATCATTTGCTTAAATAAGTGTATCTTATTTTCAGATGATGATAATAATGGGAGTAATTGGTTTGGTAATACTGGCCATCATAGTCGGTAAGTTTAACTAAAGAATGGACTCAAAAGCAAGAAAAGAGCATCTTTCATTTGTTTCTGTTTTCTTTTTTCCTCTTTTTCCTTTTTCTCACTTGCATTGTAACTAAAATTGAAAGGGAATTGAAGAGTTTTTATTGTTATGCGTCAAGAACTGCAAGTTGCATGTGACATCTACCATCTCTGTTTTCCTTTTTATCGCATTCATCATCATCGTTGGCTCATGATCATCACCTCTGCATCCCTTTGAATTGGAGATTGAGACTTTAAAACAACGACTCTTTATCCTTCCTCATCCATTATCTCTCCCATATCTTTGGGGTTTCTGTAAAATAAAAAGACGTGTACATATTATTTTATTAGAAGTGGGGGTAATGCCTGACCAATTAACGCCAGAGATATAAAATCTCGTGTCACAACTTGCCTTTGTAAATAATAGTTACAATACTTTATGTAATTCTTCAGCAAAGAGAAAAAAAAAAGATTATCCTATGATTTTATTAGTACTACATTGTGCATTTATTCACTGATGTACGTTTTAGACATCATGCTTTACTATCCAGTTATCTTTGATAGCAATGTATCTTCCAAAACATTATATGTAATGCATAGACATATACTATATCATATAGTTACATGTGTTCTTAGAAAAAAGATAAATTGGAATATATATGTTTTACACATTATATATGTTAGCAATATTTTGAAATTGATTGTCATGAATAATAGTTATATATATATTAAAAAAAATTAAAACTGTATAACAGTAAAGACTGTGATTTTAATTTGTAGTGAAGTAAAATGAAAACACACACAACAAAAAAGAGATAAATATAGCTTAAGTTGTGGAGTTAACTTTTTTTTTTAATTATAAAACAACAAAAAAACCGTAATACACAGTTTAATTTTCAAACAAAGCACAGTATAATACCTCATATAATATTTATTACACAGTTCCAAGGCACATATCACAAAAAGTGATTTCTCATCTAAATTATACTTCTTAAATTTTAAGATTCTTTAAAATTAGGGTTCTACATACTTACATCTTTCTTTTTTTATTTCCGATCAAATATAACCTATATTGAATAAAACATTCTATTTATTCCATTAAATAAAGTAAAGTAAGTTTTAATCTTTCTTAAAAACATTTTTTGTATATTTAAAGTATAATATTAAATCACCAGCAAGTCATGAAATTAATAGGAGCATACATTTTATACTTATCACCTAAACAATTTATTAGCTAACAGGAGGGACGAAAATAATATTTGAGTCTTTTTTAATTGAATAGTGACTGAAGAGCTCTTTGAATAATGAGGATGGCTAAAGGTACCCTAAGTATCTTTCATGGAGATATTTCTCAAAGGGAGTAAACTTCCCCAGGCATAGTGAAGCCTTACTCCTTTTCAATCACTGAATAGAATAGGAGCACAGACTCCTGAGATGATTTTAACTCAGTCGCAGTAGAAGTTGAAAAAAAAAAAATGTATAAAAGGAACAAAGAAGTTGTTAATTCTATTACCTCTGGAAAATGAATGCATTAGATAATTTTATCTCATTACTGAACTCCTGATTAATTATGCATTTTTTTTTTCTATTCCAAACTTATCTTCACACCAGAATGGCAATGTTGAAGTTCAGTTTTAAGCAGAATTTTAACTGCTTGGGAACTCTCAATGTCAAGAAGTTGTAAGATAATACTGAGTCTAAATGTTCAGAACAAAGCCAGTTGAGAAAGGCTGAAATAAATTCTACATGACATAAAGAAAGAATATAAACTGATATTAATCACTGATTACAAAAACTATGAAGTCAAGCTTCATTAATTCAATGAATGTTAGGTCATAATCAATGAATGAATAACTTTAATGGCATCTATTTGCTCATAAAGGACAGAGATATGTTTTTCTTATAAACAGGGTTGAAACCAGGATTGGAATGGATAATACCCTAAAAAATTGTGAAAATGGATTATAGGGCAGAGGTAAAATGAAGCAGACACTAAAATACATCTTAATCTTTGGCATAGGTGACATGAGGCCTCTTAACCGGCACTTAAAAAATAATAATTTCCATTTAAATAGAACAACAATGAAGATATGGTATCTCATATCTCCTGTTAATGTGCTTACTTTAGCCCAGTGGTAGTGGCAGGACTTTGTACCAGGAGTTCCAGATTGTGACCCAGTATGGCACACTAAATTTTGTTCAATCTGTGGTGATGCTGGGCTTTGGGGTTGGAGTACAATGTATTCCTATGGTGCCTACTCAGAGTTGAGGCAATTGAGTAGCATTTTAAAAAAAAAAAAATGAAAATAGCCCCTAGTGCCACAAATACAACAAGGACCATGAACTGGATCACATGACTTCCCACGAAAGCCGTGGCCCGTGCCCTTGCTGTTGAGCTGTAGGTCTTCATTTTCATTCCACCAAAAATTTATAAATACAATGCTAACTGACTACATTATCTAAAAACCTAGTCTTCAAGCTTATTAGATGCATCGAAATTCTCTCAGTTTATAAATGTAATGAAGACACATTACAAAATATGGAATTTAGATGAAATTGCCCCAATAGTGAAGATTTCTTATCAATGAAAACATACTTCAAACTAAAACAAGTTGATAAATTGATATTTATGTTGAAAAGCATTCTTATTTTGTCTCATGGGTTGATTTACAATGCTGCCTGAAGGACCTCTCGTAATAAAAATAATGAATTTTTCTTTGTTCCATATGTGACAAAGCCATTACTAAAATTGTGTTCCTTTTTTAAAAAGGGCTTTAATTATACAAAGTGAACAATTCGATTGGTTTATTCATTCATTATGTGGGGTTTACTTAAATTTTATTCGACTAATACTAATTTTTCATTGATTAACTCCATAATATACTTCAAAAGTTCATTTATGAATAGCACAGAATTATTCCTTCAATTATTTCAAAATATAAAAGAATAAGATAACTCATTAAAAAAAAAAAATAACCACAACATACTACATGAAATTTGTTTTATTGTTTTAATTTTGAAAGAAATAAAAGAATATGATTTGAGATACACAGGATATTATTTTACTACAAGTATATTTCTAATGAACGGGTTTATCCATTATCATACTTTCTACATATAGTCAAAACTAAAACATTTTTTGAAGGGAAGGAGGGGGGGGGGTCACTTGTTATCCCAGTAAAGCTAACCAAGACAAGTTATCTGATCTGCAGGTTGTTATTTTCTAGATGCCCATAGTAGCATAAGATATTCTCTCTGTTAAACACCTGGAAAAAATCAGGGAGTTGAATACAATTAAATATTTTTTTTAAATACCATCAAATTTATTATTAGATTTTGTGTTCCATATTTTGAGATAACAATGAAAATCCTTGTTACATCGAAAAATTCTATTGAAATCAGTAACCAGTATGTAAACCACATGGAATCACAAAAATAAAATAAAATAAGCAATTACCTTTCAAAATTATTAACTCAGTAAACTCATTATACCGCATTAAATTCGAATGCACAGTATCATTGCTTTGCTAATCAGAAGGGGAAAAACATCCAAAGAAATACTTATTTTTACAAACCTAATAACAAATATAGTACTTGGTATCTAAAACTAGTACCTCTAACTGTCCTCATCCAATTCTGCATTTCTGAATATGACTTAGAGCTGCTAATGCTTCAAGTATTTTGATGACTATGGTGTATTACATCCACATATATTTGCACAAAAGACATATTTATCCCTCAGTAATAAATGATATGTGTGGGATGCCAGAAATGGGTGATACCGAATACAGGGATGAAGAATATTTATATGCCCAAAATGAAGGTTTTATATATTACACAAGACCTTTCTGCAGTCCTGAGAGGGCAATAATGGAACCTACCTCTGTACCTCTCGGACCTGAACTCAGAGATGTGTCCTTTATTTCTCACAGCACTTGAGTAAAGCACGAATGTACTTAAAGGATCAATGTAATAAAAAAAGCTTCGGCGAGGGAAGACTTTACTCTTCATCCCTGTAATAAATAATATCCTGTGTCTTAGAATTATTTTGACGCCCATTTAGCTCTAAATGAAAATTCTGCTTGTGGTTTATGCATTCTGCAAGCTCTCATACTTTTTTTTTTCTTTTCCCCGAATGATTCAATGCCTTTTCCTATTTGGTTTTATAACTTGACTGAGCATGAAAATTGATTATACATCATTCTCTTGCATGAATTATTTTAATTATATATAATAGACAAAAATTGCAATTAATAAGCGCTTCAAATTAAATCATTACAAGCTTCACACGCTGCATACATATTTCTCAGCATACAGTCAATAGTTTTAGCCAGCATTATCTTACATCCAGACATTTAGCCAGAGACATAAACACAGATAATGGATTTATAAGGTATTTAGTTTTTGTATTTCTAAGAATTAATATTTTATAGATATTCATATTGAGTTATGTATGTAATAAATTTTTCATTCATGCTTATCATTTTTGCATAAAATTTTAGCAATAACATTACTGTTTGTTTATTAAAAAAGATCTAATATGAATAACTTATAAGTTAGATGCTTAGGGAAAATTCAACTAAATATTCATTAAAAGTCAGAAGTCCTTTTAGTTCTTATGAATTCTACTTCTTTTTTCTTAATTTCTGCTTAACTTTGAACTGTTTATACTTGGAATGTCAGCCTGTTGAATTTGTCTTTGTAACTAATTAATGTGTACATGTGAGAGTATGTGCAATATAGAGCCTGTAATATAAATTAAATATTTATTGCTGCATTGTTATTAAAACACAATTTCAGTTGCTTGTTTGTATATTTGTATTTTATGTAGTTATTTGTATTTAATGTATGTATGTACTTTCGTTATTATACTATGTGCTGATGTTATTTTTTAACAAATTTAATGGCCTAGAAAATTATATTATACATAAAGTATATAGACATACAATATTTAAAAAAAATACCTAATATTTAATAATGACAACATAAATTATACCCAATCATCAATCACTGTGTCATATCCATTATCTCTGAATAAAAATACAACAAGTTTACATATTTCTTTGTATAAAAACCCTTACATAAGAAATATAGAGCAAATGCACTTCAAAGCTCAGTAGCAGAGACAAGGCACATTGTGCACAGCGCTTTAATAGAGAAATTAAATGCACAAGCAAGCTTACTTTTCACTAAGCTAAAATTTCGAAATATTTTTTTATCATTCTATTAAAAATGTTATATATTTTATAAATTATTTTTAAACTTTTAGATTTTTTGTCTAAACCATTTTTATATCTTGGTAGTTGGGAATAACTCAAGCGTTACTTATATTCAGGTCCTACATTTTGGACATCATGTATAATCCTTTGGGAATGCCCATTGCATTTTTTGTTTTAAAACCTTAATACTTTCATATTAACCCAAAAAAGTTGATATTATTATCACAGACAAATTGATTGAATGCCAAATGTAGTCAGTTGAATATTAAACTATTTTCAAAAGACAGCAGAAAATGAAAACCAAAACTTCAGTTCTCCCTTATAATTTCTTTAACAATGCTCTGGAACAGCTGTGTCAGTATCCTACAGTTAGAGCTCAATAACTGTTCTAATAATTTATATTTTATGCAAACAGTGTATTATATATAATACTCCTGAGACAATAAAATAAACAACTGCACCTCTCATGAGATATCCGCTGATAATATGCTTATAAATAGAAAAACTAAGTTTCAGTTTCAGTCCAAAATGTAAAATTATCATTAAAATTTATTGGCAAATTAGCTAAATTATTAGTTATGTGTTCAATGCAAAACTCTTCATTGCAGCTCACCATAGCATAGAGTCAAAATAGTTTTTAAACATTTGTCGATAGTTATTTTTTAGAATCCCTAGGGTAAGTGCAATCATTGACTAACAAAGGATCATCAGTTTTGGTATTAACTGGAATAATTATGGACAAATATTTTTGACTTGATGATTTCATTGTAGCACAACCACTCAACAAAACAAATGAACGGAAGAAACTGTCACTTTTTGCACCAGTTAGTGAACGGGAGTTGTACCAAATATTGTTATATTGGTCCAAATTTATTAAGTAATACTATAAAATCTGAAAAATATGACTTGAAATGTCTGAGAATTTAGTATAAAAATTCTTTGTTTACAATTCATCATAAACTTTGAAACTAAATCATCTGCAGAGATACTCATAATAATAAATAATTTTCAGAGTTAAGACTAATGTTCAAGGCACTATAATCATGCAGTTAGGTTCATACATACTTTAATTGGAACACTTTGCATATCTAAAAATATGTAGATGGCTATCAATAAACTAGGCAACAAACAATTTTTGTGATTCAATTTTTCACCCAATGAATCAATGCTTCCTCCTTGGAATCATTAAATTCTGTGCCTTTTGGGGAGGAAGATTGGTATCAGTGTTCAAAACTTTAATGTTAAGGACAAGCTTTTCTTCTTGGACTACGTTTCTTTGAGTAGTGCTACTCGACGAATTTAAGGCAATAAAACCAGTGACATTTCCACTAGGGTTCTCTTTCTGCTCTTCTGAGCAAGGGTGTTGTCATCCTGAAGCAATTCTTTCTCCTCTTTAAATTCATTTTGATTCATAGTGTATAAAGTTACTCACATCTCCTGTTTTTAGGAGATTTCCCTTACTTAAAGGTAAAGAAGATGACCTACTGAGGTTATACTCATGGCGAAACATTTAAAAATACTCTTTATTTTTTCTACAATTGTTGTTCTGTGCATTTTTTCTCTATATCAAATATTAACCGAGAAATTTGCATTTTTTTTTAGTTTCAGCCTTCAGTGAAACCCCACTCCTACTCATCTCACATTTTCAATAAGCCAATACATCACTTAGAGGTCTTTTTTAAGATTAAATAAGACATTGTTGTTTTTTTTCAAACAAAGAGGAGTGGGGGTTTAGAAAACTGTTAAAATTAAAACATCTCAATTAAGAGTCAGATTGAAAAATGTTATAAAACAAATCTGGTTGAAAAAGTAAATTCTACAATTGTTGTTCTACAAAGTTTTTAAATAAAGTTGATTAAGTTATTGTGATTAGTTGTCAAAGGCTGTATTTTCAAATTGGTATTAACTTTGAAATTTAAATAGTTAAAACTCCTATTATTTAATAGCAAAAGTAAATTGATCAATATCTGGTACGCTTACCCTACATGATTTGGGGCACTTTACCTCTTCTTTAGGAAATTTGTTTTCCCCCAGAGAAGGGACTCCTTCGAAACACTGCCAGCAAAGGCTGATTTCAAACTGACAAAAGCTTGCCACTATTTAAACATTTGCCTTTCTATTATTGAAAATAATTAAAAGAATAATTACTTTTTACATTGTATACAGAGAACTAATCAGGTAGGGGAGGGGGTTGAGGAGGGTGGAAATACAAAATTGAAAATATCTTAATATTTATTAGAGATACATAAGATTTGTATCGTACCTTTTTTTTTTATAAAAATGCCTGTAAATTACATTCCATAACATTTTTAAATTTAATGCACAGGAAATATCATAAGTAACTATCAAATGAAATAAGTTTAAGTGAAGTGCAGTAAAATATTTTGGTAATGTAATAGGAGAGCAAGATCTTGTGGTGTTTAGAAATTAAAAGCTGATGCATATATGTACATTCCCTTGACAAGTGACTGTGTCATATCCCCTTTTCTCTCAAGCCCAGCCTTAACATTATTTGTACACAGATTTTATCCCACTCTCTTACAAGCCACTAATAATTAAATATATTTGCAATCTCGAAACACCTAAACAATTAAAACAAAATACTATACCCTAATAGGAAATATTTTATGGAAAGATTATTAGATAATTATACATTTCGGATGTTATGGTAAAAAGTACAGAATAATTTGTTAATGGACTGTGCTATGGTTCCGAATATTTCTGAAACACGCTTTTACATTAATTGCATTGGAAGTCAGTAACTCTAATATAGTATCTTCATAATTAAATATTTTTTACTTTAAAAGATAATGAATGATTGTAATTTTGATTCCGGAAAGAAATTATTATTGGAGAACATTCAACGGCTAGTATTAAAAAACACTGAATACTAGTTTATATCAATTAAACCAGAGTATCTCCCCTCTAAATCAACTTCACCCCCTCCCTTTATATTCTAAAAAAAAAAGTAGGATTACATTACCTAATGTATAAATGGTCATAACTTCACCATTAATCATCTTTTTAATTTCATTATCAGAAAGTTTAGTTCATTTTTTTTTTCCTTTTCTATTCAAATGCATCAAAATAATTTTATAAACGGTTGAAAATAGTTTTTACTTGTATGTACTGTTTGGTTCTAAGAGATACAATTATAAGGTTTTACATTGAGATATGAATGTGTGAATGGAAGAAGGAAGGAGACCAGAAGTGGGTTCTTTGTTCCAGCTAAATTTATGCCCGATGACAAACCCCAGCCGCAGGGTACACCGATGTTATACCAGCCTCCTCCGCAGATGCCCGCCCAGATGCCTCCGAACCAGCCAGCTCCAGCAGCTGTCTCAGCGCCCAAGCCAAAGTAAAACACGCGCTCTACTCCAGTCCTTTCACCTTCTTCATAGGTTATCTATTCTACAGAAGTTCTTTTTTGCTGTACATCAATCAATTTTTGGTGGTGTATTTTATGAGGTTTTACCGGGCCATTTTGTACAGGATGTTTTCAAATCACCATCTTGAAAACTACTCAAGTTGTATTATTCATAAAATGTTTATTTTTTCTTGTTATTTTTCTGTAAGTGAAAGAAAGTAAAAGGTATTCTTCAATTTTGATTTTTTTTTTTTTATTATTAAATTTCATGCTTCATAACATTTACAATAGTTCATTCGTTGCAATCCTCCATGTGAACTGCAACATGAATATTAAATAATACTATTACAGATGGTAAAGACCAATGAGCTAACAAGATTTAACAATATATCTGACATTTTCATTTTCAAAATAAAATTTCTTTCCTAATGGGGCAGGTTTTAACATAAAAAAAAAATTAATTCAAGTAGAATATTGTTATTTAATAATGACAAAATTATGAAAACTTATAAAATAATTTTCTTTATAATTGATTAAAATTTTAAAAATGCATTTATTTCACAGTTTTTTTTCTAGGATAATACTCAATTCTTCACAAATTTTATTCAAGTTTAAATCATTTATGCTCTTGAATGTGCACAATCACTTCGGACTTCACTACTATGTCGAATATTCTTGAGTGAGTAATTACATCGAGCCCAAATAACCCTGTATATAATGAAATGCACTTTTACCATAAGTTGACTTCAGCGATTTTGAACTGAAGCTTTAAGGATATTGTGTTCTCTTTCATGTGTTTCTTTATTACTAAATGAGACAAATAAAGAAATAAAACAAGAAAGTGAGCATTTTAAGTTTTTTTTTTCCTCCCATTCCAGATTTTTATTTCTGGACTTTACATTATTTAAGTTAACATTGCATTCTTCTCTCTTTAAAGTTAACAATTAATTATTTTTTTTATCATTATAACTGATATTGATTATCACTATCTTTTAATTTAACTCACTAACATTTCATAATATCGAAATCTATGTCTCATGTCTAAGTAGCTTGCCCTTTTGGTGGTTTCTTCTGCCACAAAACCTGATAACACCAACAATCCGGTTGCTAATCTGTAAATAAAGCAAGCATTTTACTTTATTTCATTTTTTATTCCAATAAAATGATAAATTTATAAGATTAAGTTGAAACTTATTTTTGGGAAAGTTATATCTGTCAAACTGGACATCTAGTATGGCATGTTCACTTTTAACTTCAGTCTATACCCTTTAGACATATGACATTAATTAGCACTACATGGACTACACGTACATTAAAATTAGAGGGAAAAAGAAAGGATAAGCGGAAATTGTAAAAACCAATACTTACAAGTAATTAGATTTTTGCCTAATGGTTTTGTAATATACTATTTTATTTTTGCTTGTAATGTATTATAAAATATGTAACTGTTGAAATGCTTACGGATACATAGTATGTAACTGATAAATATAATTCAAAGATTAAATATAAATTGTTAGTTGTTTACATTAAAAGTATGTTATTTATAGGATTGAGATTTATTCTTATTGTATAAACATATGTAATAAATATGGACATATTATACAACTTTTTTTTTATTGTCTATCCTAAATTATTCTTATGTTACTTTATAACGAAAACAAGAAGTATATATGTGATAAGCTGAGTGTTCAAAGGAGAGGCAAAAATAAGTAAATGAAATTCATTAATATGTGGATGATACAATAATAACTGTTTATTAAAATAATAATTCAATAGACGATCTAATATTAACGTCTTTTTTCTTTAAACCCTATAAACAGCATTCCTTCTACAGAAATACAAGAGGGTAAGTTTACAAAATGTATAAATATTATTTTTAAATTTTAAGAAAATCAAAATATTGTTTAATTAATTAAAAACTATCCTAAATTAATAAACTATTTATGTTTAATATATGTATTCAGAGAAACCCAGAATTATTGAATTCTCTGTATTATAGGTCATAAAAGAAAAGATTTTTTAGCTAATATTAAAAAAAAATAGCTACCTTTATTTAAATTGATATTTTAATCAATTAAGGATATTTTAGATGGGTTATCTACAGGTTATCGCCCATTTCTATAGCCAGGGTGAGACTAGGAATTTTATTTAGGGATCTCTCTATGCTCACATAAGCATTGAATCCATAACACAAAGAAATCTAAAAGAATATATAAAATATGAAAGTTGTAGAATATATTATAAATGCATTGGCTCACAAGTCTATGTAGGTCCGGGTTCTACTAGACACTGTTTATTAAAAAAAGTTGTGCTAATCAAAGTTTGCTGCTCGTTGTTTCCCCTCATCGAAGGGTTGGCTTGGGACAATGGTATACAACTCAGCATTAATTGCTTAACTAAAGAAAATTTTAAATCATGCCATAATCATCTCATTATTAGTACAACATGATATTGGCTCAATTCTCAATAAAAAAAAAATTCATTACATCTTGTTAATCTTTCAATGTGTAAGAAAAACAAAATCACACTCATAGCTATCTAGACCAGTTTCCAACCAACTAAAGCATGAGTACAGGTTGCGATTAATACAATCAGTTCTTCTCTGTAGTCGATCTCCGAACATTTTGGGTCTTATTTAAAGTGTGACCAATTTATTAGATTGACAGACATTTCTCTTCTATTTTGATTTATTTCACCTTCAAATCTCTAAAGACAATTAATATCCCATCTTTTCAGTGTTAAGTCAATAATTTATAAAGAGACGTTTGATCAAGATCAAGCAAAATACTAGGGAATTCTTAGGATAAAATTCAAAGTTTGTTTCGAACATTGCTTATTTGATCCAATCCTACAATGAGAAAGTTAATTTAAGGCAACAGTAAGATATAATCCAACCACAAATACTAATGTATTTACTTTTTTTTTAGTTATTACATAGCAACCAATTAAGGCTAATTTCATCAGAAATGCATTTGAAAGTAAGATTATTGGACTTAGTGGAAACCTCAAAAAGTCATTTTGGATTTGACTATGCAGAGTGAAAATGAAAAGGATATCTTTTACAAGAATCCAATGGTCCCAACTACAAGGAGACCTTGATTGATTGATTATATATTTATATATATATATATATATATATATATAAAACAAGCATACATTGAAATGAATAGTTCTTCAACAGGTTGATACTAATCAATCGAGAAAACACAAATTCCTAAGGGCGTTCTTAAAGCAAATATTTAGCCGATCAAATGAATTCAACAGACTTTAGATTTTTCATGTCTTTTGGCACCTACATCAGTTTTGATGTGAGCTCTAAAAAATGTTTGTAAATTCCATTACAGCCTTTACAATAAACAGCTGTTGTATGAAACTGAACTGTTTCCTGGAGATATGAAGTCAAAATAACATGTTTCTTAAAAATAACAACTGAAATACATTCTTGGTGATAGTATGAATTACTGAGAAATTCTAATTTTTCTTAAAATCCAGCAACATAAAAATTACAGAACATGTTTATGAATCAAGCCGATTTGATGCCCATAGTGAAATATAACATACTCGTAGTTAAACAAAACATTGTATAATTCATTAACATCTCCCGAGTAGATGGTGTATCTTATGCCAACACATAGCAGAAATGGTAACCAAGTTATGTATTAATTTAGTTATGCATTTATTTAGATTTAGTTACAAAGTCAAAATCAAAGCTACAGTTTAGACCTTTGTTTTCAAAATGAACTGGTGATGGCAATACCTCAAAAATTGTTTGCTCTTAAGAAATAGGTAATTTTATAAATAGGAGCTCAGGTTAGCCATGTGAGTTAAAGCATTGGCTTTAATCTCACATAGTAAACCTTGAGTGGCGAGCTCGATTCCGCCTGGGCAATAGGAATTTATTTAGTGATGGGCTCACTAAATAAAATCCTCAGCCCCACCCTGGCTAGAAAAGGGTGGTAACCTGTATATAACCCATCCCAATTAGCCATAGCGGCAAAAAACAGACGTTTATAAATTTAAAAAAAAAATTATCTACTATCTTTTTAGGACCTAGCCAAATTGTGAAGAAAATTAGAATTTATATTTGAAGGTTGCAGAATCATTTATTATGACACTTGTATTGAAGTTATAAAAGTAAAGAAAGCATTGCATACCGTTAGGCCATCAATATTAAGAATCAGCCTATTATCTTTCTTAAGCATTTCCATTATATTTAGCTATTTTAAAAAAAAAAAAAAAGAAGTGAAGGGGAAAGAACAACTATGCCATTTACCAGATTGCACAAAATTTCCAGTAAAGACTAAATTACAGCTCATTGTAGAACAATGTATTGATATAAAAGGGAATAAATAATTAACTTTTTTACGTTACGTAACTAATGTAATCTTGAGAAGAGAATTATTGATTAATAATTAATAGTATAATTTGAAGAATAACTCAAGCCTTTATCTATAACTATTTGACAACGACAAACTCATTTTTCAACTTTTTCTAAGTACTGATATTCAATCTTTGTTGGTTTTCAGATGTAGGATCAATCTAAAATATGAAAGTAGTGTCACTTACTATGTCAAAATGAGTTAATACATTATCTTGAAAATAGTACATATTCTTTGAAAAAACACCTATGCCTCCTATGCGGCCTTTCTCTTCCTCTCACCTCAGTTGGTGTTCAATTAATTTCTTCTCAGGTAAGTCTCAAATTGTGTTTTTCTTTGAGACCCAAGCATAAAAGAGCTCAATCAATTTCCTTTATCACCCAATGAGACACAATTGGCATAATGTTAAATGTTACCTGTAGAAATAACTTTGTTTGGCATTCCCTCCGATCTTCCATGTGCACGGCTGAATATATTCTTATTACTACAGGACACAATAATACCCTCTCCCACCACAACCCAATTTTTCTTTATCCATAAATACCAAATCACCAATAAAATATTTAAATTGGCTCAGGATATATTTAAATTGTTTAATGACTGTAAATGGTATTATTCATTACAAGGCTATAATGAATCTATTTACATCCCTTGCCTGTGAATTTACTTCTATTACCTTTACAGCTTTCTGGGAACATGAACAATGTTGGATCTAGAATAGTAAACATTAAGGGGTTTCAATTCAATTTGTCCTTCAAAACGTTATAGGTCATAAAAATCATAATCATGGATAGCATTTTTATTATAAAATCTGTAAGAATAAAAATGTCTTTCCCAAAAACGCTCCAAAGAACAATAATAGCTTTATTTTTTTTATTTAGAAACGATTATTAAAAATATTCTATTGCATGTTCGAAGAAATTTTGTATTCATAATTGTTCATAGCAGGCTCTGTTATATGAAACATAGGTGTAACTCATTAGCATGTAAAGTACTTCCATTCTATTGGTTTTTAACATTCACATAGCATTTAACGTTTAGCTTTATCATCAAGAAAATTACTCTAAATGTTAATGTGTATGGCATCCATAGCCTTCTAGTAAATATGGCAATCTCCATTCTCTTTTTGCTCTTACAGAATAAACGTGAATAATAAAAAAATACAAACCCACATCATTATTCAAAAAAGTCTGTCAGGCAGGGGCTGCATAAACTAAGCAGATTTCCCATGTGAAGTTTTTCAATAGAGAAATCTGCATACTGGTAATACAATACCACCCTGATTAAATACAAACGGTAATGAGAAATCTTTCAGTTAATTAAAATAAATTCCCAACGGAAACGGCTTCTGAATTGTAAGAATAATTTATATTTTAATAACTCAAATTTTAGTTGTCCAAGAACTAAAGAAGGGGGGGGGGGCGGATGAATAGAACATATTTGCATAAATCTCACCAAGTAACGAAGGTAAGGTAAGGTTAGAAACGGCAGGTAAAGTTAGAAGAAGCTTCCACCTGAGCCGAGCAATGACGGAATGGCCGACATAATTCGAACTATACCCGACCGCAGACTTCATAAAAATGCAAATATCTCGGTTAATATTCAAGATAGAGAATAAATGTATAACAATATTTATAGTAAATTTAATTTTCAATAAGATTGGTTCTATACAATTTTTCGATCCGATGCATAATAACGGAGATATTTTGAATTTTCGAAAATCCCCCCTCCCTCTAGTCCGATTTCAGCCATTAACGAACTTGATCTGTCTTTTTACATAAAACGGTTAAATATCGAGTTTCGTAACGATCAAACAAAAATTGCCACCGCTAGAGCGTTAACAGATATATATATATATATATATATATATATATATATATACTAGCTAAGGTACCCGGCGATGCCCGGGAAATCATTCTCGACTTACTAATGATGGTATTTTGATAGTAAGACTTCAATGTGTACAATTACACGTCCCTCCACGACGTAATCATTTTCCGAAATAGCCAACCCTGAAGGGTAACGTTTGGGGATTAACAGAATAGAAATTTTATTTTTGATGGATAAATGAAAATGTGATCCTAATCTATCCCTCTACACTCTTTGAATTTTTTGTTTTTCAATAGTTCAAACCATAATCATGGGTAGCATATATTACATTTAAATATCATCTATAATGAACATATTTCCTTTCAAAAGCCAATCCGAGCTCACATAGTATAGGCCAAGTTTTGCACGTAAGATTATATTTGTAATAGTGAATCTCACTGGAAATCGCTTCCAGTAATGCCAGACGGGAAATAAGTAAACTCAATTAACTGGTAAGGCTCCCGTCATCTTCCGCTCCCGCATGAGACTTCTCAACATTCTTCTACTTGTATTATTGATGCAAAACATTATTTTATAATTTATCTACCGGATGGAATTAAATAATAGTGGTACCCTGAAAATATCATATCGAGTTTAAACGCATATTGTTTTTTGTCATAATGACATTACCATTAACGTTTAATTGTTATTATATTACATATTCGTTTCAATAGCATCAAGGTACATTATACAAATTAAATGTTGGAAATGCTCTTATAGTTTATATTTCTATTGGAAATAAATAACAAAGTTATTTTCTAGGAAAAATAAATAAATGAGAAGGGGGTGACGAAGATTTATAACCTCACTAATCCGAATCATACTTTGAACTATCATATAAGACGAAAACATAATATCATTTGTCATAATATTCATTTATTAAAACCCCTTAAATAAGTACTAATATAATTATTGACTCCCGTTTAGCGGATATCCCGTGTTTACTTAATTTTACGACAAAAGTGAATGCACACAAAAGTTACTCTAAATACCAAAGTAAATAACTTTTGTTATGTGCATGTTTGCCGAAAAACAAATAGAAAATATTAAAGCGAGTTTTTCATTTCAGCCTCTCTTATAATCCCCACTCCCCTTTGAACCTAAAATTTTTAATATAGCCTATAATCATGGAAGAATTAATGCTTATTCACACACCGAGTTTTGCTAAGTTCGGTTCAATCGTTAGTGCCCAACAAAATTGTTGGCTCCCGCTTCAGATTTCAGTGTATATCTGGTCTATACTTTTCTATAGACAAAAGTGAATATAACAAAAATTATTGAAATTAACAAAATAAAAAACTTTTGTCATGAGCATGTTTGTCGAAAAACCAATAGGAAACGAAATATCACTACTGTTAATTTCAGGCCCCCCCTACAAACCCCACTCCTGCTCGTTCCTAGAAATGTTGGTATGGCTGAAATCTACAAAATGCTAATATCTCGGTTAATATTGAAGATAAAGAAAACATGTATACATATCAACATTAATAGAACATTAAATTAGCAATAACATTGGTTATATACAATTATTCGATCCGACTTATAATAACGGAGATACTTTGAATTTTCGAAATGAACCCCTCTAAACCCACCACTCCCACTGGCTCGAATACAGCCGTTAACGAACTTGATCTTTAGTGTTACTCTAGCTCAGATACACGGCTTCGCCCGGGAATTCATTTGAAGCTGGATGTTGATGGTATTTTTTTGGCAAGGCTTTACTTTGCACAATATTTTGACATTTACCCATCCCAGTGTTTAGGATTTATACCCGTTGTTGGCATTTGTTAATAATAAAATTAATTTTAGCAGATTTCCCTTAAGGGAAATCAGCTATTGAGGTTGTACTCATGACGGAATTTTCGAGATTTTTCTTCAAATGTCCATCGATCCTACCTAATAGATGACGAAAATGAGGTCCGTTCAAAACTGTATATATATATATATATATATATATATATATATATATATATATATATATATATATAATTGTAACCTCTGTCTGTACATTGATTTTTTTCGTGAAATTTCACGATAACTTTTCGTTTCACATGTCATAGACACCATAACTGCATTTTGTTTCTTTCGTGTCTGTTTGTTTGTTTGTTTGTTTATTTGTTTGTTTGTTTGTTACCTTTTGACGCATAAACGGCTGAACCGAATTTTATGAAACTTGGTATGTATATTACTACTACCCCAAATTAGACTTTAGGCTATGTTAATATTCTCTAGGAAAAACAGGAGTGGGGGTTATAAGGGAGGCCTGAAATTAAAAATAGCGATATTTCGTTTCCTATTGCTTTTTCAGCAAATATACTCATAACAAAAGTTGTTTACTTTGTAATTTAGAGTAACTTTTGTCATATTCCCTTTTACCGTATACGGAAGTATACATGAGTTATACGCTAAAAACTATAGCGGGAGTCCACAATTTTATTTGGCACCAAAGACTCAACCGAACTAAACCAAATTCGGTATGTGTATTAGCACTAACCCCTTCCTTATAATAAGCCATACCAACATTACTAGGGACGGGCAAGAGTGGGGGTCATAAGGAAGGCCTGCAATTAAAAATAGTTATTTCATCTTGGGGTTTCGGCAAATATGCACATAACAAAAGATGTTTATTTTGTTATTTAGAGAAATTTGCTCAACACTTCTTTTCAATATGAACTACCAGGTACCTCAAATGAAAAAATGATTCAAATGTATGTCAATATTTTCTCCTTAATAATTCAAATCTATGCATAATGCACAGGAGACGGGAAATATGACAATATGCAGGACAGTGGTCTTACATAAAAAAATAATTTTATTATTAACAAATGCCAAAAACGGGTATTAACCCTAAACACTGGAACGGGTAAATGTCAAAATCTTGTGCAAAGTAAAGCCTTGCCAAAAACGTCCGTCACGCAGGGGCTGCGTAAACTAAGCAGATTTCCACGTGAAGTTTTACAATAGAGAAATCTGCCTAATAACAGCTGTAGTAGTAAGAAACCTCTAAACCTATTCACGAGGGACGAATAGTTACAAAAACGGCCGCCAGAGCTCACGGCGGAAAGTCCGAACATAGCCACTGCTGCCGAGCACATGCATAATACAAATGCAAATATCTCAGTTAATATTCAAGATACAGAATAAATGTATAGAACAATATTTATAGTACATTTAATTTGCAATAAGATTAATTCTGTAATATATTTCGATACGACGTAAAGTAACGGAGATATTTCGAATTTTCGAAAATCCTCCCCTCTAAACCCCCTCCCTCCCATTGGTCCGATTTCAGCCATTAACGAACTTGATCTTTCTTTTTACATAAAACGATTAAATATCGAGTTTGGTAATGATCAAACAATAATTTCGACCACTAGAGTGGTAACAGAGAAATATATAGATAGGTAGATAGATAGATCTATATATATATATATATATATATATATATATATATATATATATATATATATATATATACACACACAGTGGAATCCCTCTTATCCGGCCTCGGATAAACCGGCCCTCGGTTTAACCGGTCGGCAACGCTGAGGCGGGAAGGAGTCGAGACTTGCCGAGACATGTTCGCGGGCTGGTGTCCAGCTCTTCCTGGGAATATGTAGGTCTCACAATCAGTCTACCCCTTCATTTTATCTCGGACGGACGTTATATTTTTGTTCTAAAATGAGTGACAAACGTAAACGAGTAGTTTTGAGTATGAAACAAAAATTAGACGCTCTTGAACGTTTAGATAGAGGCGAACCAGTGAAAAGGATTTGTGATGAGCTACGCGTGGGAAAAAGTACTGTCAACGACTGGCGCCGAAACCGTCAGTCAATTCAGGATTTTTGTTTAGGAATTGAATCGGATAAGGTCCTTTCTACAAGATGCACACTTCGGCGTGTTATCGCAGCCTAAAGTACATACTTTTCTTTACTCTGACAAGAATTCGGTTTAACCGGCCATTTCGTTATCCGGCCAGGCTCCGGTCCCTAAGTGGCCGGTTAACAGAGATTCCACTGTATATATATATATATGTATATATATATATATATATATATATATATATATATATATATATATATATATATATAGATATATATATATATATATATATATATACAGTTTTGAACAGGCCTCAGTTTCGTCATATACTAGGTAGGCTCGATGGACATTTGAAGAAAAAGTCCGTCACGCAGGGGCTGCGTAAACTAAGCAGATTTCCCACGTGAAGTTTTACAATAGAGAAATCTGCCTAATAACAACTGTAGTAGTAAGAAACCTCTAAACCTAAAAAACATTATTTAGGGCGTAATAACCCAGTAGTTTCTAGCCCAAAAAACAGTTAGCCTAACCTCTAAACCTATTCACGAGGGACGATAGTTATGGAAACGGCCGCCAGAGCTCTCGTCGGAAACTCCGAACATAGCCTATTGGTGACCACACGCAGAATACAAATGCAAATATATCGGTTAATATTCAAGATAGAGAATTAATGTATAGAACATTATTTATAGTAAATTTAATTTGCAATAAGATTGGTTCTATACAATCTTTTGATCCGACGTATAGTAACGGAGATATTTCGAATTTTCGAAAATCCTCCCCTCTAAACCCCCCCTCCCACTGGTCCGATTTCAGCCGTTAACGAACTTGATCTTTCTTTTTTCATAAAACGCTTAAATATGAAGTTTGGTAAGGATCAAACAAAAATTGCGACCGCTAGAGCGGTAACAGACAAATATATATATATATATATATATATATATATATATATATATATATATATATATATATATATACAGTTTTGAACGGACCTCATTTTCGTCATCTACTAGGTAGGATCGATGGACATTTGAAGAAAAATGTCGAAAATTCCGTCATGAGTACAACCTCAATAGCTGATTTCCCTTAAGGGAAATCTGCTAAAAATTTCGAAAATTCCGTCATGAGTACAACCTCAATAGCTGATTTCCCTTAAGGGAAATCTGCTAAAAATACCATCACCATTCAGCCTCAAATGAATTCCCGGGCGAAGCCGGGTATCTGAGCTACTCTATATATTTGTCTGTTACCGCTCTAGCGGTCACAATTTTTGTTTAAATCATAAACGAGATATACGCTAAAACCTATAGCGGAAGTGAACAATTTTATTTGGCACAAAAGACCCAACCGAAATAAATAAAACTCGGTATGTGTATTAGCACTAACGCTTTCATTATAATAAACCATACCAACATTTCTAGGGAAGTGCAGGAGTGGGGGTTGTAAGGGAGCCCTGAATTTAAAAGTAGCGGTATTTCGTGTTCTATTCGTTTTTCGGCAAATATGAACATAACAAAAGTTGTTTATTTTGTTATTTAGAGTAATTTCAGTGATATATATTTTTGTCTTTTAACAAAGTATAAACGAGATATACACTATAAACTAAAGCGGGAGTCAACTATTTTATTGGGCGCTAACGATTGAACCGAACTTAAATTAACT
This sequence comes from Riptortus pedestris, assembly GCA_019009955.1. NCBI lineage: Eukaryota > Metazoa > Arthropoda > Insecta > Hemiptera > Alydidae > Riptortus > Riptortus pedestris. The sequence continues at coordinate 128,116,685 of CM032232.1, read as the reverse complement.
TGGTATGTCAATTAGCATTAATTCTTCCATGATTATAAGCTATATTAAAATGTTTAGGTTAGAACGGGAGTGGGGATTATAAGGGAAGCCTGAAATAAAAATTCGCGATATTTCATTGTCTATTTGTTTTTCGACAAACATGCACATAACAAAAGATGTTTACTTTGTTATTTAGATTAACTTTTTTTTTTTTTTTTTTATACATTTCTCCAGGAACAATGTGTGGAACAAGTAATTTGCTTAGAAATATGAATATGCTCAACAATTCATTCCTATTTGAACTATCAGGTACCTCAGCTGGAAAAATTAATTCAAATCAGTGTTAATATTTTGTCCTTAATAGCTGGAATCTATGCATAATGCACAGGAGACGGGAAATATGTCCATCGATCCTACCTAGTAGATGACGAAAATGAGGTCCGTTCAAAACTGTATATATATATATATATATATATATATATATATATATATATATATATATATATATATATATATATACTAGCTCAGATACCCGGCTTCGCCCGGGAATTCATTTGAGGCTGGATGGTGATGGTATTTTTTTGGCAAGGCTTTACTTTGCACAATATTTTGACTACCCGTCCCAGCGTTTAGGGCTAATGCCCGTCATTTCTGTGGATTTGTTAATAATAAAATTTGTAAATTCAGGCCTCCTTTATAACCCCCACTCCTGCCCGTTCCTAGAAATGTTAGTATGGCTTATTATAAGGATGGCGTTAGTGCTAATACACAGTCTTTTGTGCCAAATAAAATTGTTGACTCCCGCTATAATTTTTAGCGTATAACGCATTTATACTTCGGTATACGACCATATTGTAAATAACAAAAGTTTCTCTAAATAACAAAATAAACAACTTTTGTTATGTACATATTTGCCAAAACCCCAATAGGAAACAAAATATCACTATTTTTAATTTCAGACCTCCCTTATAACCCCCACTCCTGCCCGTCCCTAGAAATGTTAGAATGACTTATTATAAGGGAATCGTTAGTATTAATTCACATAGCGAGTTTGGTTTAGTTCGGTTGAGTCTTTTGTGCCAAATAAAATTGTGGACTCCCGCTATAGTTTTTAGCGTATAACTCATTTATACTTCCGTGTACGGCAAAAGTGCATATAACAAAAGTTACTCTAAATTACAACATAAATAACTTTTGTTATGTGCATATTTGCTGAAAAATCAATAGGAAACGAAATATCGCTATTTTTAATTTCAGGTCTCCCTTATAACCCCCACTCCTGCCCGTTCCTAGAAATGTTAGTATGGCTTATTATAAGGGAATCGTTAGTATTAATTCACATAGCGAGTTTGGTTTAGTTCGGTTGAGTCTTTTGTGCCAAATAAAATTGTGGACTCCCGCTATAGTTTTTAGCGTATAACTCATTTATACTTCCGTGTACGGCAAAAGTACATATAACAAAAGTTACTCTAAATTACAAAATAAATAACTTTTGTTATGTGCATATTTGCTGAAAAATCAATAGGAAACGAAATATCGCTATTTTTAATTTCAGGTCTCCCTTATAACCCCCACTCCTGTTCGTCTTAGAGAATATTAATATAGCCTAAAGTCTAAGTTGGGCTAGTAGTAATATACATACCAAGTTTCATAAAATTCGGTTCAGCCGTTTATGCGTGAAAAGGTAACAAACAAACAAACAAATAAACAAACAAACAAACAAACAAACAAACAAACAGACACGAAAGAAACAAAATGTAGTTATGGTGTCTATGACATGTGAAACGAAAAGTTATCGTGAAATTTCGCGAAAAAAATCAATGTACAGACAGAGGTTACAATTTTATATATATATAGATATTTGTCTGTTACCGCTCTAGCGGTCGCAATTTTTGTTTAATCGTTACCAAACTCGATATTTAGTCGTTTTATGTAAAAAGAAAGATCAAGTTCGTTAACGGCTGAAATCGGACCAGTGGGAGGTGGGTTTAGAGGGGAGGATTTTCGAAAATTCGAAATATCTCCGTTACTATACGTCGGATCGAAAAATTGTACAGAATCAATCTTATTGCAAATTAAATTTACTATAAATATTGTTATATACATTTATTCCCTATCTTAAATATTAACCGAGATATTTGCATTTTTATGAATTTTGGTTGATGAAATTGATAACGGATTTTTGAATTTCCCGCCAAAAGCTAGTTCGGCCCTTTTCCGTAACTGATCGGCTCTCGTATGGAGATTTCTCTATTGTATAACTTCACGTGGGAAATCTGCTTAGTTTACGCAGCCCCTGCGTGACGGACTTTTTTTATGCAAGACTTCACTGTCATCCATATTGTCATATTTCCCGTCTCCTGTGCGTTATTCATAGATTTCAGTTATTAAAGACTAAATGTTAACGTAGATTTGAATTAATTTTTCCAGGTGAGGTACCTGATAGTTCAAATTGGAATGAATTGTTGGGCATATCAATATTTCCACGCAAATTACTTGCTCCAGACATTGTTCCTGGAGAAATGTATAAAACAAAAGTTAATCTAAATAACAAAGTAAAAAACTTTTGTTATGAGCATGTTTGTCGAAAAAATAATAGACAATGAAATATCGCGAATTTTTATTTCAGGCCTCCCTTATAACCCCCACTCCCGTTCTAACCTGAACATTTTAATATAGCTTATAATCATGGAAGAATTAATGCTAATTGACATACCGAGTTTTGTTAAGTTCGGTTCAATCGTTAGCGCCCAATAAAATAGTTGACTCCCGTTTTAGTTTATAGTCTATATCTCGTTTATACTTAGTTAAAAGACAAAAATATATATCACTGAAATTACTCTAAATAACATAATTAACAACTTTTGTTATGTCCATATTTGCCAAAAAACTAACAGAAAACGAAGTACCGCTATTTTAATTTCAGGCTTCCCTTACAACCCCCACTCCTGCCCGTCCCTAGAAATGTTGGTATAGCTTATTATAATGAAAGCGTAGGTGCTAATACACATACCTACCGAGTTTTATTTATTTCAGTTGGGTCTTTTGTCCCAAATAAAATTGTTCACTTCCGCTATAGGTTTTAGCGTATATCTCGTTTATAATTCGGTATACGAAAAAAGTGTATATAATAAAAGTTACTCTAAATAACAAAATAAACAACTTTTGTTATGTTCATATTTGCCGAAAAATCAATAGGAAACGAAATATCGCTATTTTTAATTTCAGGCTTCCCCTAACACCCCCATTCCTGTTCGTCTCAGAGGATATTAATATAGCCTAAAGTCTAAGTTGGGTTAGTAGTAATATACATACCAAGTTTCATAAAATTCGGTTCAGCCGTTTATGCGTGAAAATGTAACAAGCAAACACATACGAAAGAAACAAAATGCAGTTATGGTGTCTATGATATGAGAAACGAAAAGTTATCGTGAAAATTCGCGAAAAAATTAATGTACAGACAGAGGTTACAATTTTATAATATATAGATATATTATATATATAGATAAAACGTTCAAAATTCGAGTTTGGTAAAGATCAAACAAAATTTGTGGCCGCTAAAGCAGTAACAGACATATATATATATATATATATATATATATATATATATATATATATATATATATATATATAATTTTGAACGGACCTCATTTTCGTTATCTTCTACGAAGGATCGGTGGACATTTGTGGAAAATTGTTCAAAAATCGCGTCATGAGTACGACTTCAATAGCTGATTTGCCTTAAAGAAAATCTGCTAAAACTGAGAACAAATATTACTTTTATTATTTGGTTCTTAACTAATTTATTTGATATATAGAGATTATTTCTAACATCTCTTCACCAAATAAAATATAATCAATTAAATAAGAAGTAATTCAAATTTGGACAGGCGCAGAATGACTGAATGGACTTCAAATCCCAAGTTCAAATGTGGTGTTACGTTCTAAAGGAGGTAAGTGTAAAAAGGAATCTAATGAAATTAACACTAATGTATTGTAACTTAAGAATATTGGGCAAAGGTGAAGAAGAACGCCCTGAAATAATTTTATAATATATATTAAACGTCTTTTGTATTTCGTTACGTATAAAAGCATTCTAAGATCTTTCTGATGTTGGCATTAAACATGCTCCTAAATTTTACCCAGATTCTGAACGTGTGGACGCTAATGCTGATGGCTATATCATATTTTGTATCCGCTCCAGTGGCGGCTCGTAGCTAAAATTATGGGGGTGCTGCTCCAGAAAATTTTTGGCTTTAGTACGCCAGGGTCGGCACTGCGGGAACGGCAGTGCCCTCTCTCCCTTGTAGAGCCTCCTGTGTGCTCATGCGCACAACAGTAAAACACCTTGTCGCTGGAACTGTGAAGCGTACAGTTCCATACAAAGATTTTTGTATCTTTTTTCATAAACTTGGGGATGGTTACTGCATTAAGTTTAATGATTATATATTATACAAGTATAAAGAAAAAAGGCTCATTATATTAAATGTTATCGATAATATCAAGTGGAAAATGGGGGTGCTACAGTTCCACAGTGCCTATACGCGAGCCTCCACTGATCCGCTCACTAAACCCCTCTAATGGAATTGTACACCCTTGTAAAACTTAAGGCTCTCGCGTACTTGAAAACCTTTCGGCACTTCGCCTCGCTTAGGAGTATGCGTTGTTTGTAATGTTTTTCCCCTTTTGACTTTTTGCTAATGCTCATCACTTCCCACGGGTATGGGCAACCTTTGACTTGTTGCGGGCCAAACTTTAGCGAGTTAAATAAGTTCGGGCCGCTTTTAAAAGTAGTGCATTTTAAAGCAATGCTCATAATTTTTAGCGATAGACATCAGACATGAAATTATACGACAACGAAATTATTATTATTTATTAACGTTCACTTTTTGCAACTCGGGCTAATTGGGACGGGTTATCTACAAGTTACCACCCTTTTCTAGCCAGGGTGGGATTTTAGGATGTTATTTAATGAATTTTGTCACAAAATATATATTTTTTTTTTTTTGCCAAGGTGAGAATCGAACTCGCCACTCTAGGATTGCGATGTGAGATAAAGGTCAACGCTTTATAAAAATAGATACAACATTATAATTAAATCGTAAAATTTGGAATTATTACATACAACGAAAGTTAAATAGCGATACCGAAATCAATGAAACAATTGAGCTTGAATTTAGGAAACTAATCCATTGAAGGTTGGGTTAATTCCACTGATACAAAGACGTAAAGAATTTTCCAAATTATCGTCAGTCAGCCAGGTTCGATGTTTTGATTTATTAACGTTCATCATTAAAAAGTCCGTCACGCAGGGGCTGCGTAAACTAAGCAGATTTCCCACGTGAAGTTTTACAATAGAGAAATCTGCCTAGTAATAACCTATTCTCACGAGGACGAATAGTTAGTGAACCGGCCACACTAGCGCTAGTGCGCTCGGCGGAAACTCCCAAACATAGCCAACCACACTCACAATACAAATCCAAATATCTCGGTTAATATTAAAGATACAGAATAAATGTATAGAACAATATTTATAGTAAATTTAATTTGCAATAAGATTGGTTCTATACACTTTTTTGATCCGACGTATGGTAACGGAGATATTTCGAATTTTCGAAAATCCCCCCCTCTAAACCCCCCCTCCCACTGGTCCGATTTCAGCCATTAACGAACTTGATCTTCCTTTTATCTTTCATTATATATATATATAATTTTGAACGGACCTCATTTTCGTCATCTCCTGGGTAGGATCGATGGACATTTGAAGAAATTTTTCGAAACTCGCGTCATGAGTACGACCTCAATAGCTGATTTCCCTTAAGGGAAATCTGCTAAAAGAACTGTTAGCATTTTGAAGTAGTTCCAAACACACAAATCTCTCCTCGTCTTCCTCATTTGGAGTAAATAGTGTAATATTTTTATTTAATTGTATTTTTCAAAATGTCTAGGGGGCCGGTTGTTGCGCACATATGATTTCCCTTATAACTTTTTAGATTCAACATTAAATATATTCCCAAAGAAATATAAATGAAAATCGACACTATGATATCGATTATCAGATAACCATAAAATAACCTCATTAATAACAGTCCGGTTCAGTGTTTTTTTCAAAATGATTTTAAATAGATGTTATTAATATATTCTATTTCTAAGTTAAATATCACTTTAAAAATTAATACTTATTGTATAAGTTAATAAATCCACCTCTGAAATGAGTTTATTCTTTTTCTCTGGTTTGAATGTGGTTAAAGAGATTGCATCTACTCTGTCTAGAGATACTAATTATATACAAGTGTGTGGATATGCTGCAAGGAAAGGAACAAGAGAAAAAATGAGGAAAAAGAAAGTAAAAGTGGAAATCAAAAAGGTTGGATTTATACCCCATAACCTACGAGAAAAAGGAAAGTAAGTGCCTTTATCTGCAAGTGACCACTCCTAATTAATCTCGATACCATACTGTAAATGTTAGTAAATATTATAACAATATATTTTAATATCCTGATTGTTAGTGATTTCCGAAAGGTAGCTTAATTAGTTATTTAATAATTAACATTTTAGGCCTTTTACACAGTGTGGGACAACTCACCTGGCCTCTAAGTAACTTAAATATTCATTGTTGAAATAAATATTGATGGGATGACACACTTAAGAATGATACCATAAGTATTTCTGGCTTTAATCATCGTGATCAGAAGGCTACAATCTTGTGCTGCAATCATTGAGTTTTTAGTATAAACCCACATTTATTACATTTCATATAATATCCTCCAAAATCCTTGAGATTTCTGATGCTTTTGAAAAACTACTTTCTAAGGCCTCCCTTTTCCTATGCCCGATCCCATCCTTTTATACAATTACTGTCTATTTAAAGATTCTATTTGAAAAATCATAACATGATTGCAATAGTTGATTTCGTTCATGGAGCATGATTTCTCCTTTCTTTTTTTCTTAGAAAGTGATATTGCTGAAAGCCTAGCAAAGCATTGACAAAAATTATTTGTAGGTAATACTCGAATATCTTAATTTTTAAATTTACTTGAGCATGTTTTGTTTTTTTAAATCATTATGAATATCTATTAAATATTAAACAGTATTAATTAATTAATTTTTAAAAAATGAATAGTGGCTATAAAGTAGAAATCATATTTATATTCAATATACACTAACAAATATTTATTTTTGACAGATATGAAGGAATTAAACCTTAAAATGTAATTTTCTAATCACTTTAAATTAATAAGATTGGAAGAGAGCTAACCAAATTAATTTTAAGTGCTAATTTTAATTATTCATTAATTAATTTTTTTTAAATAATGTTGTAGGGCAAAAGGCCCATTTGTAAGTAGAAGACTTGATGACTCCTTTAAGGGCCATCCTGTGGATAATGTTTGGGCTCAAAGATTTTACCAATGGAGAATGTATAACTTCAAGGAGGCTGTTGTCTGTCACAGAGAAACCCATCACCCTCAATTATACAACCAACCTAATGCTCCTCTTCAAGCTTTCATTGAACTTAATATGACTGGAGTTAAAAAGGTTAGACAATCATTAATTACAATTTAAATATTTTTTTAAAAAATTATTTATTAACGTCCACTTTTTGCAACTAAGGCTAATTGGGGTGGGTTATCTACAGGTTACCTCCCTTTTCTAGCCTGGGTTGGACTAAGGATTTTGTTTAATGAATTTTGTCACTAAATAATTTCCTTTGCCCAGGTGGGAATTGAACTCTAGGTTTACCATTTGATATTAAAGTCAACACTTTAACATGACATTAAAGTCAACTCTTTAACATGACATTAAAGTCAACACATGACTAACCTGAGCCCCAAAATTTAATTATTTATTAATAAAAAACAATAAAATAAAACAATTTAATTATTTAGTTATTTAAAATTTAACCAGATAGTTGCGGCATGAATTGAAGACATGTGTCAAATATATGTGTTTTCCATTTGACGCATAATAATGCAGTTATTCATCCATGATATTTTATTTTTAATGTGTCTCTCAATTCTATTTCAGGCCTGAAATCAACAGTTATCAAAACCAAATCAGGTTAATGAACTTGGTGTTAAAAGCTATTAGATATCAAGATTATAGTTTTATGTAAAAAGAAAGATCATGCTTGTTAACAGCTGAAACGGCTTGTTGGATGGTCAAACTGTATAGGAACAAGCTTATTGCAACTTAAATTTACTATAAATATTTTTCTATATATATTTTCCTTATAATGAGTAGCACTAGCTTTAGTAAATAGTTTTCAATAAAATTAATATGTTATATTCACACATATTTCATTAATTGTTTTTCTTTTCGGTCTATCTATCTATTCAGTGCTACAAGGTTGGCTGGCCTGTTTATTTACAATTCAGCCACTTTCCATTGTAGAGATTATTAATTTGTAAATTGACTGAAGGATTTCTCATTACTGTTTGTATTTATACACTTAATATTCACAATAGTGTTGCCAGTATGTGTTTTTATCCATTGTAAACCTTCCTGTGGGAAATCTGTTTAGTTAACGCAGCCCCTGCGTGACGGACTTGTATATTGTTATAACATTATATCCATGTTTTATCCGATTACATACACGTATATCCTTCACAGATTTTTATCATCGTGTTCTGGTCTATTTTTATAGTTGTGTATATTCCTTGTGATAAAAATTACTTGAACATTCAACAAATTGAATAATTAAAATTACTTTGTTTTTTTTTGTTTTTTTAGACAAAATTTGTTGATCCATTCACCCGTATGGCAAGTGTCTCACACGAATTTGACCATGGTGACAAGCGTTCCATTCTTGTATTTTGTAAGACTCCTGAGTTGAAGGAAGCTGCTGAAAATGCAGGTGCTACTTCAGTTTATGATGTGGATATTATAAGGAAGATAGAGGTCAGGTATTATAGTTGATTTATCAATTTAATAAAATCCTCTGAATCTTATTTTTATATAAATATTGTGTCATTTCAGGAAACATATTTCCCCTTGTTTTTGATTATTACCTTGTTTGTTTTCATTCATTTGAGCTTCCTTCATGACCAACAAATTTGTCTAGATAAGCTATTGGAGTACTTTTTTTTAATCATGTAATTATCTTTTGAAATGACAAAAGATGTTTTGATTTTTAAAGTTTTGGAGGATTCAAAAAGATTTTAAGAAAACAAAAAGTTGCCAATCCCCATGTAATATGAACATTCTTCTGGCTGTGATCTCTTGCAATTAAAAATAAATAACTGATCACAATAATTAAAGTCTATTCCACTATGATCAACCAACAGTGTTTTATATTGTGGTTAGATTTAGTGCAAAAAAAAAAATAAATAATAAATATTACTCTGGCAGTTCGGTTTAATAGAGGTACACTTCTGCAGAGAAAAGTATACCTTCATTGCAACTCCATAATCTTGGACTTTTAACACGCTTGGTACTATTCTGCTCAACATAAATTCAGGTTTAGAAAGACTAATAGAAGAAGCCTCTTTATTCATTTAGAATACTGCTTCTACTTAATCTTCTGGCTTTGGGATTATGTATGCTGTCACAGCCGTGAAAAAGTTGTCCACCAAAAAAAATTATTTTAGTTTTTGTGACTATCTAAGACAACATGCATAGCTGATGAAATGGCTGGAAAATGTATTGGGAAAGGTTGAACGTTTTTAAATTGCTCACCTTTCAAAATGTCACCCTTTGTCACATACTTAAATGAGTTATTTATTTATGCCCACATTGTGGAATTATGGCTAATAGGGATGGGCTATCCACAGGTTGCCCATTTTTTTCTAGCCAGGATGTGCCTGAGGATTTTATTAAATGAGTTCGTCACTGCATTAATTCCTGTTATCCAGGTGGGAATCGAACCCATCCCAACTTTAAATGTTTTGAAGTTATTTACTTTTCATACTGAATGAAGCTAGGCATTAATCATTTCCAACCTTATGTCATTGTCATTTTAATGGGAATTACTTTCTGTCCTAGTTTCCAAGCAAATATTTCGCTATTTTTGAATTTTGAAACAAGCTAAGATGTCCCGGTTCTTTAAAGTCAAGGATGAAAGTTCAATTCATAACTATAGTTTTATTTTTCCTTAAAACTTTATGTGTTAATTTAATTCATTTTTTTTTCTTTATTACAGAAGGGTGATCTAGTGTTGCCTGATTTTCAGTTTGTCTTGGCTCATCCAAATATTTTACCCGAACTAGTTGCATTGCGAGGTTTATTGAAGAGAAAATTCCCAAATCCTAAATTAGGTAAAACAAATTTTTAATCTATTAATAATGGATATTGTATATCTCAATCATTTAACATATTTTACTTTGACTAACTTCCTTGAAGTGGTGGATATTGTTTGCCATTCAATTTCTGGATCATTGGATCACAAAATGCCATAGAACGTCGTTTACATTTCATGATAAACAAAAATGGCTCTGTACAAATTTTTTGCATCTCTAATAGGACATCCAAATTTGAAATTTTTTATTTCTACCCTCCTCAAATTGGAAGAGTGAAATCGGATCAGTGGGAGGGGGGTGTTTAGAAGAGGGAATTTTGAAAAATCCTAATATCTCCGTTATTATATGTTAGAAAAATTGCATAGAACCAATCTTATTCCAAATTTAATGTTGTCATATATGTTTTTTCACTGTCTTCATTATTAACCGATATATTTATATTTTTTAGTTTTCAGCCTTCAGTAAACCCCCTTCCTACTCATGTATTAAGCTGTTATATCATGAACACTTTATCCAAAGCTTAAATACCAAATACTGTCTTCATTGGACTTTTACTGCATGAAATACATCTTAATACCTTGTGTGATGACATCATCTAATTAAGATTTTCATGTATTACTTGAAAATGTTTATTTGATATAGATTTGATGCTATAGAGCTTACTCAATATTTTACTCAACTATTTAATTCAACTCTAATGCTCATATTTGTTAATGGCTAATCGGACTAGGAATAGGGAGGTTTAGAGTGGGGAGAGGTTGATATTTTAATATATTGAATCTCTACAATTGTTGTTCTATACATTTATTAGTAACTCATATATTTTGAGAGTTATTTTCTGTAAAACCCCACGTCTATTCATTGGATTTTTAGTTAGAAATATAGAATGTATTGTGAGATAAAATTACTAATGTGTTATATTAACATGTGGGAATCTGCTTCGTTTACACAGCTCCTGCTTAGCGGACTTCCATTGAGACCTGAGGAATTAAGTTCATTAATGCCTTGTGCACTGAACAACTCACTAATAGAACATCGTGTGCTTTCCGTTAAGGTGCAAGGTGCTAGCTGCCCTGTGATAGCTCCCTATTACATTTTTAATTTAACTTACTTTATTACTTCTATAAATTAAATAATTTAAAGTGTTTAACTATATTTAATTTATTACTTCTATAAACCAAATTTACTAACTGCTATAAAAAGTAATTGTTTGAAAATGTTTTGTGAAAAGAAACTATTAAAATAAAAAATTATATTGGACCACCAGTCTAAAACTGGTTTTGGTGCCACATGTTCAACCTGTAACATTTTTTCTTTGATGGTGTTTTTTTGTTTAGGAACAATTGGGGCAAGCATTGGAGATTTAGTGAAGAAATTCAATACCGGTATATATTACTCAGCTCTAAGAGATGAATCTGAATTGGATTATGGTTGGATTGAGGCCACTATTGGAACAGTAAGTATAATATGCTTTCTTTTGAAATGAATTGGAGCCATATTTAATATTAACTCTTTTGCATTTGAGAAATATATGACAGTTGTTATGAAATGTTTATATGTTTGAATTTTATTATATAGTTGATAATGTTATATGCTAGATCATTTATTGTCTTCACCTTTATATTCTAATTTTTCTGTGAAAATGGTCATTTTTGTTGTATTGAGTAGATTGAAGTGGCAAATATTATTTTAGTTTCCAAGACTATAGATTTAATATAAATTTTACTCTCCAGTTTTTTTTTATTTTCTGATAATTATTGTTCACGAGATGAATTTTGTGTTTTTCTTCCTCCATGGCATACTGTATGTTTGAGGACTTTAAGCATGTCTTTAGTATTATCTAAGGACATGGAGATATACTAAGATGAAATTAAAATGGGCTGTTATCAACAAACAACACTGCTCTCAGATATAATATTCATATCAGTCATTTTAGCAGATTTCCCTTAAGGGAAATCAGCTATTGAGGTTGTACACATGACGGAATTTTCGAAATTTGTCTTCAAATATCCATCAATCCTACCTAGTAGATGACGAAAATGAGGTTCAAAACTGTATATATATATATATATATATATATATATATATATATATATATATATTTTCAATACATGTCTATCCATACTGAGTTTTACCAAAAATTATTTAGTTCTCCTAAACCAAGGATTTTATTTAATGAGTTTGTCACTAAATAAATTCCTATTGCCCAGACGGGAATCGAACTCACCACTCTAGATTTACCATGTGAAATTAAAGGCAACGCTTTAACTCACATGGCTAACCTGAGCCCCAAAAACAAATTATATATCAGAGGATTTATTTTCTTGTTATTTATTTGTATTAATTTTTAGCTTAACATGGAAATTGAAGCTTTGGAAGAGAATTTTAAATCCTTAATTTCTGACATAAATACAATGAAGCCAAAAAGGCCTGGGACATTTATAACTAGGTTGGTATATTTTTTGTAACATATACTAAGTCCAATATCTTAGTAAACCCAGATATAGGGGAATAAAATAATAATAAGATGTTAATTTTGTTCTATAGATCCTTTATTAAAGGTTTTCTTAAATGCAGCTAATGAAAGAAATTATTTTTCAGAGTGTTATTGAAAAGCCCACCCTCAGTTGAGAGATTAAAATTGAACCTGGATAAATATCTTGAAGAAGAAGAATATGAAAGTGATAGTGATGATGAATTAGAAGCTAGAGCATAAATTGGAAGTTTATTCAAATGTAGAATTTTGTAAACAAAAGATTATATTTTAATTATATTAATTAAAATCTTTACAAATTATAATTTATAAATTGTAGATTTTTTTTTTTCATGTGTGATATTTGTAAATAACTTTTTATTACATATTTTGAGTAAGTTGTGTATTTCTTCTTTCTTATTATACTCCTCTTGTACTATCAGTTTTTAAGAATTTCGAGAAGAGATACCAAGTCTTCTTGACTGCTCCTTTGCTCTGATTTCTGTAAAAATAATGCAGTTGCTTCTAACTTTACCAATTGTGATGGACTCTTGTTATAAAGTCCCTTGGTATAACTTGGATGTGAATATACTCGTACTGCGGTTCTCAATCTTTGCTTAGTCCGAAACTAAGATGAGAACAAACTATTATACTTTCTTTTCCCCTACAGAAGAAAATAGTTCAAGGTATTAAGTAGATTTGTTATTCTAGTTAAAACATTTTGTAATCTTAATGAGTAGTAATAAATAGAACCCCCCCCCCATGCCACTTCATACCAAGGTTAAATAGGAAATATGGTTCTCATTGAGTTTTTACTTTGTAACATACATACAATTACCAGTAGAGACTAAAGATCATATTTGTCATTGGTGGAAATCGGACTTGGAATAGTGGGGTTTTATGGGGGGGGGGGCATAAAGTGTTATAGAGCCAATATCGATGTTCTACAATTGCTTTTCTATGCATTTTTTCGTAACTCAAGAATTAAGCGAGTTATTTGAATTTTCTTGTTTTTTGCTGTCAGTAACCTCCCTCTACTCATTAGTTTGGGGTGTTAACTTGCACATGAGAAATCTGCTTAGTTTGCGCAACTCTATGAGTGACAGAATTCTTTGAGTTTGCGGGGGTAAGCCCATTAGTACTAATGTCACGCTAAAACTAGACAAAACAAATATATCCTTGAAATCTGAAGACCAAAAAAAGTATATAAAATAACAAGGAAAGTTTTTTAAAAAAGGAAATATAAATTGAAGACAAGGAATTATAAAGGCCATCATGCAGTGGTTGAGTAAACTAAGCAGATTTCCCACGAGAAGTTTTACAATAGGAAAATCTACATACTGAACACCACCATGAATATTAAGTAAATTAATACAAATGGTAATGAAAAATCTTTCAGTCAATTTCAATGAATTTCCAAGGGGAAAGGTCTAAATCATAAACAAACTGGTGAACCAACCCCTCAACACTAAACAGATTGATAAAAATATTCTTCACCAGAAGGAAAAACAATTACTGAAATATATTTGATTATACCATATTAATTTTATTTTAAACAACTTACTATATCTAGTACTGTAATTTATTATGAATTAGAATAATTTTTATCTCAAACACTCAAATTTTAGTAAGCCAAGAACTTATGACGGGGGGGGGGGGTAAACAGACCGTACATAATTCAAATATCTCTTATATTAATGGTCTCTTGAAAACAGTATTTGGAATTTAAGCTTCGAATAAAGTTGTTTATTATATAAGAGTATTGTTTATGCGACATGAGTAGGAGTGGGAATTTGCTGAAAACTGAAAAATCAAATATCTTCGATAGGGAATAAATGTATATAACAATATTTATAGTACATTTAATTTGCAATAAGGTTGATTCTATCAAAGTTTTCAATACGACTATAGTAACGAAGATATGTCAAATTATCCACATTCCCCCCTCCCTCCGGTCCGATTTCAGCCGTTAACGAACTTGATCTTTATTTTTACATAAAACAATTTGTTGTATTGTTAGCCTTAGATATAACAAGCTAGTAGTGCATTGTTGGGTGCCGACTAAAGAATGGTTTCTTAATTCTTCTTATAGAGAATTTTATTGGAAGCTTACAGTTTCGAGCACCATTTGCCCCCTTCTTCAGAGCTAAATAATGAGCAGAACAAAAAAATGTGAACTAATTTGTGAACAATTGTGGAAAAAAAACAAAAAAAGCTCCTTTATATGTACAAAGGCCGTACAATTCAAAGATATAATTTTACATAAAACGTTTAGTTATCCAGTTTGGTGCGGATCAAAAAAAGATTACGACCGCTAGAACGTTGACAGACAAATATATAAATCATTTGAAGACATTTTTCGAAAATCTCGTAATGAGTACGTCCTCAATAGCTGATTTCCCTTAAGGAAAAAAGAATGCTTTACGCTGATTGTGTAAAAGAAGAATGCCAAAAATAAAACGGTTTCCTAGCGAAGAAAACACGAGTTTCATCAGTGACATTTGCGTGAAGGATATGTTTGAAGAAGTTGAATCAAATGTGTAAGTGAGCTGTGGGGCCCAAGGGCAGGGCGGGATCTAGTCATTTATCACGCCGACCCTTAGTGAATTGAACCTGACTCCCTCCCCCCCCCCCCCCTCCATGAACTCGTCTACGTGACGCTTCTTCCATCTCCCCACCTCTCATTCCCCTGCAGAGACTCGCAACAGCTGCTTCTAAATCTCTCACAAGTGAGTATTTAAATCCCAATTTAAAATTAACCCTTTTAAAAGTGCCTGCGAATTTCGCAATTGCTAACATTTTCTAAGTAAGCCACGATCTCTTTACCATTGCTTCGAATTATATTCTCCATTCTTGAAGCTATTATTCTTCTGGAGTAATTTTTTTGTAAAAAAAAAAATAAATAAATAAAATCTGACAATGGACATCTTTAGCTCGACAACTAATAAAAGTCCAATGATTGGCTTGCGGCTTTACCGGAACTTTTTATCCCCCCCCCCCACAATACGCCATGATCGTTTTATGAGTTCAATAAAATTTGTTATTAAATTCAGCAAATCGATTAGCTAGACACGTTCGTTGGCGATCATTCATGAACGTCTTTTCTTTGGTTAAAAATTGGCTATTGCAAGTGCTAAAGAGCTCAAAATAATTACACGCTAATACATTTGCTGTAGTAAGTTTTGGTCTTAACAATATTTTTATTTTTATTAGTTTGGTAGGTAGCACTGTTTGCTTTTGTCAAAGTCGTGCATAGACTAGTACGCTACAACTACTTTTAATATTCAGATTTTTCCGTTTGAAGAGTAAGTTTCAATTGAACTGTTGATGAATATATGTGGTGCAATTGCATTCGTCGGGCATTGCGGTAGGACCAGGGGCGGAGCCGGTAACATGACCTTGAGCCGACCCTTAGATAATTGGAACACCGTTGCTTAACTTTTGCAACGTTTCAAGAAAGTCAATTTTGCCTTTAGTCTAGTTTTGATCCCGTTTATTGGACTGATGGTGAAATACCTACTCCTTGACATGTTCACTCCTAAAGGGGTTATTAATCATTGATTTATTAAAGGTCAAAGAACCCTTATCCGGATAGGAGTGGCCCTACATTTTTTCCCAATCTTTTTGGAGATTAATTATTTGTTATCATTATTACATAACACCCATTGTTTTGTAATATTAAATATTTATTCCGCTCTTAATTGGTCTCCCTAGATTTCAATAGCCCGTTTTTCTTAGATGTTATATCCTCTGATTCACTGGGGAAAAAACAACTATTACTATTGTTTTTATTCTTATATATAATTTCTGTTTACTAATCTACACACAAACCCAGAAGGTTCATACTAACCTAACAAAAGTGATTTCCATACTTATATTAATATTGTAATTTATAATTCTGACAATTTTATCAACTCTTAAGAATTTCATTTTGGAATATTTGCTTTGTTTATACCTCTTAAAAACCATATAGTTATACTTCATGTAAGTTCTGTTATAAGAACAAAAATACAATTATAAACTTAAGTAATTGTATTATCCAACATAAACAAGTTTTACTTATATTATACATAAATTGCAATGCATTTTATTCATTAGTGGCATAAGTCATAGTTATTTCTCACTAAACTTATATTTTTTTGTATTATCAAGTGTCTGTGGGAGTGTCAGATAATAATCCTCTTGATTTGTAACAGTATTTTATTCAAAGAATTACTTTTTTTTTCAGTCATCAGATTTCATGATGCAATGTGCATATGAATTACAATTACAGAGTAGAATCTCTCTCTTCAGTTGCAGTTTCAATACTTTTTAATTATTTATCTTAAACGTTAGTTTTAATTCATTCTAACAACAAGATAATGAAAGTTTATTATTTCTAATAAGATATGGTATGTGGAATCTGGCACTGAATGGAATTACTTGCTATATCAATGGAATTATTTGGCAGAATATCAATTTGTCAGTCTTAACTGACTAATCAGCTGTATCTTGAACTGCAATGTTGTGGGTGTAGTTAGGACTCGATAACAAAATCATCTCAAAAATGAAAAAGTAATTGTTTCTCTAAAGTCTAAATAATTATCAATCAAGTATTAAACACTGAGTAATCTGAAGTTGGTTGTCTATAAGAGTTGTGTGTACTTAAACATATAAACTTATATAATGTCAACCAATATTTTGGGGAATGGGTTTGTTTCTCAAAGACAAATTTTCTGTCATTCAAAGCTTTATTTAACATGAGTAATAAATAACATGATCTCTTTAATATAATAAAGACTATTCATTTGCTTAAAGTTAATTGCTGCAATCCCAGGGCCTCAGGAAAGTCCCAAAGGCTGATGTCACATCCTGGGTTGGAGATATCATATCCTGTCTATTTTTTATTCCATTTTTGTAGACACTAATGGTACTCTGTGATTGAAGAGCTCTTAAACTAGAACAAACATTTGCAGTCATATTAACAAGAAAGAAATATATATCTGAAGAAAATGTTTGTAATTTTTGAAAAACTAATAAAAATTTTATTATGAAAATACATTAAAAATGACTAATAAAAACCTATTTGTCAAATCAATTCAAGTAATAGCAGAGGAAGGAGAGGGTGGCATGTTACTCAGTAGCTGTTTATATTTATCTTTTACCATCTCAGCAAGTTCTTATTTGTATTCATTCCAATTACTTCCTCTTATTACCAAATCCTAGAAACACTGTCTACTTCCGTATGTGCTTGTAAGACTATTTTGATGCAATATATGTTATGAAAGTGAAAGTGTTGTTTTCAAAGACATAAATACTATTCAAGTTTTGAATGAGTTTTCCCTTTCATAAGAGCGGGTGGAGATACTAGATAATCTCAAGTAAGAAAAGAATGGCCTCGTTCCTTCACAGTTGTTTATTCTTTTCTGACAGAGCGCTTTCAGTGCATTCGCTCCATCATCAGTGCCCTCTTCACAAGGATGTTACTGGAGCCAAGGATTTCTGTAAGGATTCCTTGGTTCCAGTAACATATTTGTGGAGAGGGCACTGATGATGGAGCGTATGATCTGAAAGCACTGTCGCAAATTAATAAACAACTGTGAAGGAATGAAGCTTTTCTTTTCTTACCTGAGATAATGATTCCTTCACCATACAGTACCTCAAAAATGGGTAGTGGATAATGTTCCAGATTGCTATACTAGTGGACTCAGGTTCAAACCTGAATAATTTTGCCAATTTGAGTACTAAACATTACGAATAAAGAAGTAGCAATCCTCAGAAAGTCAAAATTAATATAACACAGTATAGTTCATCGGTAATGTTTTTCTAAATACTCTCACATTAAGACAATCAATAATTGATTTTTGAAGTTTAAATAACATTCAAAGAATTACTACATCAAAATGGCTTTGAATATAATTGTAGATTCTTCAGTTTAGAAATCGCTCAGTCCATTACATCCTGTCTAAAACTAAGATTTATTAGTGGCCCTATTAAGGACAAATGATCCTTACCTTAAATCAAAAGTATATTGAAGGCATTCTATTATTTTGTTTAGCTTCATGGATCTGACTGGTTATGAAAATTTCTTTTTTTTCTTCACTATTTAACCTCTGTGGAATTGGATTATTAATTAATTCTCATGTATAAAGTGTTTTATAAACAAAAAATATCACCTTTAGTTCAAAATCATTAACACAGTGAAAATATACTTACATTATCATATTTTATGACCACTTTAATATTTTGTAAAACAATTGCCTAACAAATTATCTTAATTTTCCAAAAACCAGGTTGTACTCAATGAAGGACCAAAGATCGACCCACTCAATTTATTTTGCCATAGGGTACCCTCCTTGTTTACGTATTTAAAGAAAACAAACAATTCTTTAACTATGTGATATTTAATGAATCATTACACTTTTTCAAAATAATATTAAAAAGAATTTATGCATTTAGTTACTTATCCTTGTATGTGAGATTATAAAATCATATAATTTTGTTTAGCTAAGATGATTAAGAAAAAAATAATCTTAATTTAAAGAAAAATTATTTGTCTATTATGGTGTTTATTATAATATATTAAGTCAAATTTTGAAGTATTATAGAATGAAGTTTAACAGCGATAAATTTTTAACCACAAGTTACATTAAATTCTTGGGTTTGGGTGTGAAAATATTTTATTTGTCATATGAGACATGAAAAAGTTTTTATACGGAAGCCCAATTTATGCTTATGTCCATAGGGCGGTGGATTCCTTTGAAATGTTTTGATAGGAACTATGTACGTGAATAGCAGATCATAATATGATATGACATTATGTTGGCCAGTTGTTTCAGTGAGGTCCATTCACTCCGTAACATGACTACTTAACTCATTGTTAATGTAGGTCAATGCCACCTGATAGTGGTCTATTGTTAGATAGATGTCTCAAAATAGTTGCCATACGTTCTCAAAATTAAGCCAAATTTTGAAATAAATATACATTTTCTATAACGTTTATTAATGATTATTCATTTTTCTGTTAGTCATTTGCATTATTCATTTCTATTATATTAATACTATGCCAAGATATATTTTTTAAATTTATATTACAGGAATGTCTAAGATTGGAATCAATGGTTTTGGCAGAATCGGACGTCTTGTCCTGAGAAATGCTGTCCAAAGTGGTGCAAAGGTAAAACCTTTTTCTTTTTTCTTTTTTCATTTGTTCTTTACACATATTTTCATTTAAACACAATTTCTTTTCAGTTTTTTTTTTGCCTTAAAATTGAAATAAAGGTGGCCGTAGTTGAGATTTTGAATGTAGTGTTTTGTTTTATTTTAGTTTCAAGGCTGAATTGAGTTTGCCTTTTGAAATAATTTTTTTTCTCAATCTTAAAACTAGTGGTTTTTCTTCCACTTGTTGATTAAGGAGGAAAAATAAAAACAGTCCAACCAACCAATCATAATGAAATATAATTAATTGATACAGTTATTGTGTCATAATCTTAGATTCTATATTACTCAAAAATGTTGTAATATATTTAGACTTCAAGAATTTTTATCTTTTTAAGAACACTGTCCTTCACCTTGATATGCTTTTTTCTTAAGTGATAATTTTTTTACTCACTTGTTTTCAATAGATAACCATTTGTTTGTTCATTCTCTAGATATTTTATTATAGTATTTGAGATATTTTACACTACTGTTCTTTATTTTTTCCTTTTTCTAATTCTTTGATTATTGATGCTTTGCTTAGAGTGAAACATTGTATCTATGGGCTTAATACAAGAACAATGTGTCCATTTATTGAGGTTTATGCAACAGTGTTACGTAACAAATATATTGGAAATGTTAAAAGAATTTCCATCTGTAATTGTTAAAACATCTAATTGCTACAACAATAAAGATCCCAGAGTCAGGCACCTATAGTATTTGCTTATAGCAGGTTTCCCTTAAGGAAAATTAGTTATTAACGAGTTTGTACTCTTAATGTATTTTCGAAAAAAAAATTCTAATATTCGAAGGCATTAGGAACAGAATTCAACTCGAGGTCAGAATTGTTAGAGGCAGCCCTCTGTATTATAGTGTGCATACAGTGACTAATGATACAAATTAGCCAGTATGAGCTTTGCCCCATCGATGTCCCCCAGCCAGTGATATTTAGGAATAAAATTGATTTTTACCACTTTTGTATTCTATGCTCTAAGTCTTCAAGGTTAAAAGTCAATGTGCCTCAGCACTACTAGCTTTATCAGTACAATAGACATATAATACAAAGGGCAGAGTTATTCAATGGAGTTATTTATATGACCCATTTATTATGCTGACAGGTATTCAGAAAATGAAAAATGACTTCTTTTATTGCTTTTAGCTTTGGATTTATACTGATTCATTAATTTCAGTACATACACTTCCATTTACTTAATGATAACGAGCCCCTTTCATCATTAGTTATTTTCTATAAACTGCCACATAGAGGTATTAGCAGATTTCCCTTAAGGGAAATCAGCTATTGAGGTCTTACTCATGATGCGAGCTTCGAAAAATTTCTTCAAATGTCCATCGATCCTACCCAGGATATGACGAAAATGAGGTCCGTTCAAAATTATATATATATATATATATATATATATATATATATATATATATATTTGTCTGTTAACACTCTAGCGGTCGCAATTTTTGTTTGATCTTTACCAAACTCGGAATTTAATCGTTTTATGTAAAAAGGAAGATCAAGTTCGTTAATGGCTGAAATCGGACCAGTGGGAGGGGGGGATTTTTGAAAATTCAAAATATCTCCGTTATTATGCGTCGGATCGAAAAATTGTATAGAATCAATCTTATTGCAAATTAAATTTACTATAAATATTGTTCTATACATTTATTCTGTATCTTGAATATTAACCGAGATATTTGCATTTGTATTCTGCGTGTGGTCACCAGTAGGCTATGTTCAGACTTTCCGCTGAGAGCTCTGGCGGCCGTTTCTATAACTAGTCGTCCCTCGTGAATAGGTTTAGAGGTTAGGTTAACTGTTTTTTGGGGCTAGAAACTACTGGGTTATTACGCCCTAAATAATGTTTTAGGTTTAGAGGTTTCTTACTACTACAGTTGTTATTAGGCAGATTTCTCTATTGTAAAACTTCTCGTGGGAAATCTGCTTAGTTTAAGCAGCCCCTGCGTGACGGACTTTTTTTTTCTGATTCCTTTTCTTTTTTTCAGTAATTCTCTTTTTAGTTTAAATTGCTGTTCATTAAGTGCTTACTTATTTACACACATATCAAGGAAGTATAACTCTCAGTATGAACTGATATAAAGTATTCTCTTCTCTCAAGTGAGCATTGTATTAATATTCTTCTTATGAGTTCATTATTTTTGCAGGTTGTTGCTATCAATGATCCCTTCATAAATGTTGAGTATATGGTGTACTTATTTAAATATGATTCTACTCATGGACGGTTCAAGGGAGACGTGTCTCATAATGACAAAAATCTTGTTGTTGATGGTGAGTTTATACTTCAGTTTTTTTTTTTTCTTCAAACAAATTGAGATATCTTAAAGAGTAAAAATCATGTAATACTTTGTGTTATATTTATCAATAGATTACTCTATTCATTGTAAAGTGTTGTGGGCAGAGAAATTGGATAATTTTATTTGGGATATTAAAAATTGATTGTTACTTTTAAAGTTATGTTCATTAACAAAATTGCGGCATTTAAAGTAAATTTTGAGGAAAACTTATTTATGTTTACAGGTCGAGATACATTACTAAATTGAAATTATACATCAACTTTTAATGTGAAATCTATGATATTTCCAAAGTGCCATAAATATCAATAGTTTATTTTGCTCTGTAATATAAACAAGAAATTAAGAGTTAAGATAAGAAAAGAATCCAGATGCAAGATGATTTCTGAATTCCAAGTATCCCTATGGAAATAATGAAGTTGATAACCTTCCCCAATCCGGGACCTTTTAAAATACTGTAATAGTTTTCTGTCACATAAATTTAAAGAGATTAGAAGGGAGTAGGCCTATTGAAGAGAGTTGCTTAATGATCAATTGCAGGAATTGAGGATATGAACTGTGTATAATTTTCTATGAACTGCAGGAATGGTAAAAAAATAGTGGTAACTTTCAGGAAAAGTAGCAACTTTTCATAATAAACTATTATTGAAGTTTATATTAAAACTAAATTTAAAGTAAAATATCCGAATTTCCTGATGTGAAATTATGATGAAACTAAATTTAACATCTAGCTGCAGTTATGATTTCCAATACTTAATAGAACTGCAATGTTTGGTGAGCTGACCTCATACACCAGCTTATGAATTTGTGTCATTGGTTGAGTCCCACTCCTTATAATATTATTACAGCAGCAAAACTAAAGAATGTAACTTGAGGAGGGAGGGTCTGTGTAAATAGAATCACTGCGAGGGGGCCAATGGACCCAGTAAATTTAGATTTAAGGTGTTGCCTTGAGATTTGTAACTGGCCTCATTAAGTCAAACGAGTAAAATGCGCTGGATTTGCCTTTTTGTGGCTGCCCCTTCTAGACAAAACACTGCTCCTTCTACCTTACTTTGCCTCTCCTCATCTCATCGATCCAAACATAGGAGGGGGATTCTGGTGGTTGGGGGTGTTGTTTTGGGCCTGTTTAACATATCAACCAAGGAAACTTGCACAGTGCCAGAAAAACTAGTCTCAGGTATATCATCAAATCTTGTGTTAGGTGATTATTGCAAAGAGGTACCATGCATCAGCTGATGATAGACTGATAGATTTGACGATTTCTTTATTGTCTGATGATAGGGTTTATAATTAAGAGTTAATAATTTTCAATTGAATTGTAAAAATTACTTATTGATAGTTCAGTTGAACCTTGGACAGTTAGTAAACTTCAGTTCATGAATTTATTAACTACTTAGTTATATTAGTTAATTTAATGTTAGAGGATTAAATAAAATCATTTGCCCAATCTTATTTATATTAAATGGTAAATTGTTAGTTGGGATTCTAGAGAGCTAACTAACCCTGACAAATCAAAATGAATTGAGAAGAAATTGTTCCTAATAGTATTTAATTTTCTATCTAAAGCTATGTTAAGCTAAAATTTACCTAAGTTACATCAAAAGGAATTTTACTCATACTTCATATTTTGATAGGACATGAAATTCGTGTATTCCAAGAGAGAGACCCTGGCAACATTCCATGGGGTGATGCCGGTGCAGAGTACATTGTAGAAGCCACTGGTGTTTTTACAACAATTGAAAAGTGCAAGGTAATTATTTTCACTTATGAAATGGTCATTTCTATCTATATCTGAGTTCAATGAAGATAATTAATACTGAATCTTAAATTAATATACATAAATAAAGTCGATTTGATCTGACATAGGTCAGTAAATAATTTGTTTAAAACCATTTCAGCAATAACATATTTTCTCTTTTTTAGCCTCATTTGAAAAATGGAGCCAAGAAAGTAGTCATTACAGCCCCTTCAGCCGATGCACCAATGTTCGTATGCGGTGTGAATTTGGATGCATACTCACCTAGCATGGAGATTGTTTCAAATGCATCCTGCACAACAAACTGTTTAGCTCCACTTGCTAAAGTCATCCATGACAACTTTGGCATTGAAGAAGGCCTTATGACCACTGTACACGCTGTTACTGCCACCCAGAAGACTGTTGACGGACCTTCAGGAAAGGTTGGCTTTTATTGATGAGTTATCATTATCATTCCTCTTGAAATATTAATTTCTGGAGCTAAATTAATATTCATAATTTTATTAGAATAATTACTTTAATTAAGTGTAAGATTTTCTGGATATTTATAAATATTCATGATTAAAACCCCATCTTCAGTTATTTAGCTTTAATATTTGCTTAAATATTAATTTCATTGTTGATAAATCTATTTTCCCCTGCTGTTTTCCAATTTCACATAACTTAATATAAATACAATACAATATTAAAAAAACAAAACAAATAGAATAAAAATAAATGCATAAGCTATTATATGTTTGTGTGTGATTACATGTGTAAGGGTTTTTTTAAGTTCAATTCTAAAACATAAATTAAATCCCATGGTGTAATGTAATTAGACGATCTGGTTTTTATGTTGGCCAAGTTCTGTCATATAGAACGTGGTAGTCTGTTTGTTCACTCGCATTGTCATTTTTATTCACATTTGAATTGGTTAATTTAAATTTGAATAGATAACTTCTTGAAATCCTACACCCTTATATTAATTGTGTCAGTTTGAAGTTGGTAAGTATTATTTTTTGTCTAAGAAGAACTCTTTGAATATATTTGTGTGATAGTCACCCCTTTATTGTGTTTGTCATTTTTTTATAAGGTTAATTTCTTAAAA
Source organism: Riptortus pedestris (assembly GCA_019009955.1). Taxonomy (NCBI): domain Eukaryota; kingdom Metazoa; phylum Arthropoda; class Insecta; order Hemiptera; family Alydidae; genus Riptortus; species Riptortus pedestris. Next base: position 128,091,657 of record CM032232.1, on the reverse strand, counting down.
GTAATTTCATTATCTGTTTAATCGGTTTAAATAAGTAATATGTCATGACTTGTATCTTGATGCTGATGTTGCTAGTAAATCTGCTGTCATTTCCTAATGCCCTTGAATGCCTTTTATCCACATTATTGCTTGTGTTAACTTTTCTTTTTGTTTGTATCTTGTGGTGTGTTCGTTCTGATTATTATGATTTTTGTGATTGAAACTATTCTTCCCTCATTTTGTGCCGTGAAGCATGTTTATACTTAAAGACTTTTCACGATTATAAACAATCATTTAATATATTTGTTTATACACTTAGAACTTTTCTCCCCTTTTGTTTTTCCCTTCAAAAATACAATAAATAAGTTTACCGAATGTCTACTCGTCCCATTATAATTCTATGTTAATTTTATTTTAATATTTCTATTTTATAAATAATTGTTTACGTTTTTAGTTGTGGAGAGATGGAAGAGGAGCTGCTCAAAACATTATTCCTGCATCAACTGGTGCTGCTAAAGCCGTTGGAAAGGTCATTCCTGAGCTGAATGGCAAACTAACTGGAATGGCTTTCCGTGTCCCAGTTGCCAATGTCTCTGTTGTAGACCTCACTGTTAAGTAAGTCCCTATTAAAATTTCTATTTTACACAACAAGTTTCTCTTGTGCAGTATTTCGAATATTCCTTTATTCTTTTTACTCAAACGCAGTCATGACTATGTGTATTTTTAATCTTAATTCAATTTCTTCATATGAGGGAGTTGGATGGCAAATGAAAGTGCATATGATATTTGTTTACATTTCTTAAATATATACATAATAAAACAGGTTGATAATTTCTTAGTTTAGAAACATACATGATAATTATATAAAAATGATTTGTCATTAGATCTTTTACCTGTTTTTCTGTAGCCCAAAATTGTTTGCAATTTATAAAAAATAAAAAATCTTGGGAATTTCATTACTTTTTAATGAATTAAGAGACAACTTTGTAACTTTTTTTTGAGAACGCGAGAGATTAATGCCATTTTGAATTAGCTTTTCAAGTAACTGGAGAGAATAGAGGACTAATCGAGTCATATGCTACAGTTAATAAGACTAAGAAGCATATGACCGGTTATCATTAAAATTCATTTATGTTATATATCGACACGAATTTATTCCTAATACTAAAGAAACATTTGTATAAACGTCCCTAAATTTAAAAAAAAATGTTAAATAACGGAAATTACATTTATTTGAAACATTACTTAAATACAATATGTTTTCTTATATAATGATAGTATTTATATCGTTTGATTCAAAGCTGAATAGGACAATTAAAAAGGAATATTTGTCTTATAAAAATGTCAGTTAAGAACTTTTAAAATTAAAATGCTAAATATTATTCATTACTGGTCACTATATGCTTACATGACTAATTGAGGCAGTTGATGTAGTTGGAATTCCACCGAAAGGTGGTTATCACCTTTTTCTAACCAAGGTGAAAGTGGGACTAGGGATTCTGTTTAATCAGTTCACAACTAAGCAAATCCTACGCAATGTTTACTAAGTTGTGGCCAACACCTTAACTCTAAAATAAAAGTTCTAGGTATGAGAAAAAAAAAAAAAATGTTTTTCTTAATTTTTTGACTTTGCTGTTTAGGCTCGTGAAAGAAGCTTCTTATGATGAAATCAAACAGAAGATCAAAGAAGCTGCTGCTGGTCCTCTTAAGGGAATCCTTGATTACACCGATGAGCAAGTTGTATCCTCAGATTTCATTGGCTGCACTGCATCATCTACCTTTGATGCAGATGCTGGTATCCAGCTGTCAAAGAAATTTGTGAAGCTTATCTCTTGGTAAGTTGTATGAATGTTAATCCTTTATTTTCACATTCTCTTTTCTCTTAATGGATAGTAATCTTCGAAATATATGAGTTAAATATGCAGATAATTCTTGCATCTTAAGTATAATTCATCAATTTATTTATTTGTTTATTATGAGCTATACTAGGTGTACCATATGCAAATTCAAAACATTGAAAAATAAACATGATCTATAATATGCTTTTAATAAATCCAGAGAGAGAGAATGTATACTTTTAAAGAGTGGCGTTGCTTTTCCTGCCACGTTAAATGGAATATATAAGTTGTTATTTATTAATGTCCACTTTGTGCTGCAGAGAGAAAATCAGAGGTGGGCTATCTAAAGATTACCACCCTGTTCTAGTCAGAGTAGGACAAAAGGGCTTTATTTAATGAGTTTGTAAATAAACTCCTATTGCCCAGGCAGGAAAACTTGTCAGTCTAGGTTTACAGTTGGGGATCGAACCTGCCTTTCTAGGTTTACCAATGAGATTAAGACCGATGCTTTAACTCAAATGGTTAAGCTTTGCCCCAAAATTAACCCCATATAAATTGAGTTATTTTAATCACAGATGGCATATATTTAATAACTTATTTTTGGTTAATATAAGTAAAATACTACAGATTAATGACTAACGGTTTTATCCCTCTTTAATGCACACTTCCACATGTGTAAACACTACGAACTATGGGAAACGCTAAATGAACTGGCCATGTTCCATATTATAGTGGAACCACTGTTCTAGTTTAGGAATAATGAGATCATTTTCAAAACTTGAATCATAGTATTGCCCTGAAATATTTTTCATCTTTTACTTATTTCTTGGCTTGTTTAACCTTTTTTTATTTTATAGGTATGACAATGAGTGCGGATATTCGATGAGAGTTGTTGACCTCATCAGATATATGCAGACCAAGGACTGAACATTTAATCAAGAAATATTATCATTCTATATTAGAAATTAACTCAAAAAAATCAAGCATATTGCATGTTGCACTCCAAAAGAACTGAATTCTATTGGCTTTTTCATTTAGATGTATATTTTTGTCTGTCAAATATTTTTTACTTTTTTCTGGAAATAAAACGTTGAGTAACAGTATGAGTATTTAATCAGTTTCCTTAATTCTTTTACAGTATGTAGTTTTGAACCATAACTAGCTAAATTAATTTTTACAAACTTTTGATAATATCAATATGTTGTATTGTTAGCCGTTAGATGTATCAAGCTAGTAGGGAATAGTTGGGTATCAGCTAAAAAATGGTTTCTTAATTCTTACCAAGTTTCGGGCACCATTGGTCCCCTTCTTCAGAGCTAAAATAACGAACAGAACAAAAACTTGAACTAAAATGTGAACAATAATGGAAGAAAAAAATATACAAAGTTCTTTTTTATATGTATAGGGTTGGCAAATAAGTCCTTTCGGTTTTGTATTCATGTTTTGTTTACAATATGTCACATTTATCTGATGCAATTAATCCCAACAGAGGATTGTTTATCCTATTTGTCCTATCGTCACCTATCCTATTTGTCTGTCGACACTTGTTAAGATTAGGTCAGTATTGCGTTTGTGATCCAGCTGAGAAGATGGACGGTAATTTATTGCATTATAGGCATATTTTGCTGTATTATTTCAAAAAAGGAAAGGGAGCTGCAGAGGCTCATAAAAAAATATGCGGGGTCTATGGGGATAAAGCCTTAACAGAGCGCACGTGCCAAAATTGGTTTGCCAAGTTTAGGGCAGGGAATTTTGACATAAACGACACACCACGACCTGGTCGTCCACAAGAAATTGAAAGCATTGATGTTAAGGCTATAGTCGATCAAAATCCTTCCCAATCAGTGTGAGACATTGCTGAGGCCCTAGACATATTACATACAAGCGTAGAAAATCATTTGTGGAAGCTCTGCTACGTTTCTAGGTTGGATGTTTGGGTCCCCCACTCTCTGACCGAATACAAATTGGCAAAACGCATTTCCATTTGCGATTCCCTGCGAAAACGTCAAGAAAACGATCCATTTCTTAAAAGACTTGTGACAGGGGATGAAAAGTGGATTGTCTACGATAATGTGGTGCGAAAAAAATCTTGGAGACGTAGCAACGAACCACCTGGAACCACATCTAAAGCGGGATTGCACTCAAAGAAGATAATGCTTTGTGTATGGTGGGATTTCAAGGGTGTGATTTTTTATGACCTGCTGCCACAAGGTAAATCAATCGATTCCACTCTATACTGCTACAATTAACAAAACTGAATGAATCAATTCGACGAAAACGCCCAGAACTGGCAAATCGAAAGGATGTCGTCTTCCATCATGATAATGCCAGGCCCCACACTTCGTTAGTCACCCACAACAAATTGTTAGCCCTTGGATGGGATCTTTTGCCCCACCCTCCGTATTCACCAGACCTTGCTCCTAGTGACTACCACTTATTCCGGTCTCTACAAAATTCCTTTGGTGGAAAACGGTTTGATAACGAACAGGGTGTCAGGGAGCACCTTGATCATTTTTTCGCTAATAAACCACAGACATTCTATGAGCATGGGAGTATTCAGCTGATGGAGAGATGGGGTAAAGTAATAGAAAATAATGGACATTACATTGTAGATTAAAATAAAAATTATGTTCAAAATATACAATAGTTTTCTTTCAACTTAAAAAACCGAAAGGGCTTATTTGCCAACCCTATATAAAGGCCGTACAATTCAAAGACATGATTTTATGTGAGGAATGCCAGGTGGCTATAAAGCAGAATCAAGTTGGAGGTGGATGTAAACACTAATTAGAAAAATATTACCCGACTGTAATGCTATATACATTGGAGAGACAAAACAACACTTAAAAAACAGATTATACCAATATAAACACACAAAGGAAGAAATAGACAGTTCAGCCCTCGCAAAACACGCCATCACAAACAACCACACTTTCGATTTTAACAACACGTCCTTACTCGATACACAAAAAAATCACCATAAACGGTTTATTTCTGAAACCGTTCACATTAACATAGACCCCAAGAGCATAAACTACAAAACAGACAAACAAAAAATATCCCCTACATATGCACACATTTTTAAAATACTTCAGGCTCATTGACCTTGCATCCCTTTGGTCCCCCCCCCCTATTCCCACTTACCTCTATTTTTTCCTTCATTCACAATGTAGCCCCCTCCGTATAATGTAGTGCTCTCTTCTTTTCTTCCATTTGAAACTGATATGTACCTTTAACTAATTCTTTCAATTTATCTATTTTGTATTTTTCTAATTAGTGTTTACATCCACTCCAACTTGATTCTGCTTTATAGCCACCTGGCAGTCCTCACATAAAATCATGTCTTTGAATTGTATGGCCTTTATACATATAAAGCTTTGTATATTTTTTCTTCCATTATTGTTCACATTTTAGTTCACTTTTTTGTTCTGTTCATTATTTTAGCTCTGAAGAAGGGGACCAATGGTGCCAGAAACTTGTAAGCACGTCCAATAAAATTCTTAATAAGAAGAATTAAGAAACCATTTTTTAGCCGATACCCAACTATCCTCTACTATTTTGATAATATATTAGACTATCATTACATCATCACTTTTATTCAGTACTATCTGTGTTACCCATTATTGATGGATCGGGGGATAATGTTTTAGCATGAAAATATAAATGTTGATATTAAGAACTGAAAATATGACCAATGTTTACATATTTTATTGTTTATAATTCTGAATCTAACATTTGGGAACATTTTACAATATCAAATGAGACAAATTTCTAACAATACTTTCCAATTTCCTTTTCAGCTATACAAACCATTAGTTATGTCAAATGGATTGCAATTTGAAAAAAAAAAAGAAAAAAAAAACTAAGCTGTAAGTCTATTAGTTTTGATAATCTGTGTGTAGGAGATTTGGTTGCACTGATTATAGGTTTTATGGTTGGTTCTCTGTTTTATGTACTTCATTTTTATTAATTTATCTAAATATTTTATTATCCTGTCGGTTGGAACATACTACTACTACTTCTTTTAAAAAAAGGGAGTATTTTCAAAATCATCGTTTATATACGAGTACAATTTGCCTATAATATTACAAATCAGAATTATCCTTGACATATTTTTATCTTTATATATTACAATCTATTTTTTATAAATAATATTTTTATTATTTATAAAAAATAGATTGTAATATATAAATAGGAGAGCCAGGACTGCTTCTAAAACATGTTAAAAGCATTGCCCATATTAAAAATGGAATATGAATGGCTTGTGCTTTAAATAAAAACATGATTTCATTCATTTCAGGGCGTAATAACCCAGTAGTTTCTCACCCAAAAACAATTAACCTAACACAATTTCAAATTTGACTATGTAAAGTTTTTAGATAAAGAACATAACATACGTATAAAGCAGAAAAAATTCACTTTATGGAAAAATTAGAAATAAGTAGAGAGCATTTTGGTTAAAACAATTTGTACTTAATAGACAAGCAATAATAATCGAAGCATTTGTTTGATTGTATTTAATATTTCTACAATTAGAAAACGTTAGTGTCCTTGTAACAAGTGTTTGACAGGTGTACTTGATGATCAGTTTGTAATACAACTTCTACCAATAAGTTTGTTAGGAGCATCAAATGCATTACGGCAGGAGCCAAATAATTATTACTTGATATGGCGAACTATGTTAATATTTGAGTTAGAGAAAAATATTTAAAATAATAATTATTGTTCATTACTTCCATCAATGAAGTTGTATATTTTTTGGTCCAAATCATAATAACATTTGACTTTTAAGGCTATACATATCACCCCTTCTCTAAGCCCTCATAATTCAATTCAATGTTACAATTTTGACCATTAACAAATATAATCTTTAATTTTACATGGAACTCTTTAACTATCACATGTGTTAACAATTTTTTAACAAGAATTGTAGCTACTAGAGGATCCAAACATAGTAAATTTGAATGTCCTCATTTTTCTCGTCTCATAAGGACTGATGGACATTTAAAGAATGACATCCTGAATAGCCCATGATGTATAAACAGCCACTGAGAAGCAGCTTGGGAATTCACTTAGTTGCCAGAAATTTAGACCCCCCCCCTCCCATCAGTTTTAGGCCTCCAAATCCTTGAAATATCGCTGAAAATCATTTATCTTGAAAAGTGGGTTTTCAGCTGTAACATCTCTCTTCTCAGGGTCTACTGGAATTATATGAATATTCTTCTAGCGTTAAGCATAAGGAGCTCAAGTTCGCAATGCCAGTTAAGACATTGGTCTTAATAAACTTGGTAAACCTATAGTCATGGATTCCATTCCCTTGTGGGTAATGTGAATTTATCTTGTGGGGAAACTCAATAAAATCATTAGTTACATCCTGGCTAGAAAAGGGTGGTAACCTTCAGATATCCCACCCTGATTAACCTCGGTAGCATAAAATGGAAATTAATAAATATGTTTAGGTTCATTTTTTTTTTCTGGATTACATTTAAATTAAGGAGAAAAAAATGATTCACAGACAAACAGAGGGGGTCAACATTTTTAATATGACCAAAAAAAAAGAAATTGATAGTCAAATTGTTTATTATGCAGGGTGCGGCAGGAAAACTTCCTTTTTTCCATTGAAAAAAGGAAGTTATGATGCCGCACCCTTTACATCAATAAACACAAAGAAGAGCCATAGTGAAAATCAGGTATGAATCGAGAAGTACATAGAAAGTATCATGGGGTATTTGCGGTTTCTCAAAAATTTCCTCAAATTGATCCTATCAATGAAAATAAAGGGGCCCTTTCAGATATATATTACTGTGTCTATGACTGTTAGTGCTCTAGTACCTGCTATGTTGTGATCATGGCAGAAGTCTCTATATTGAATTAAAGATCCAGTTTGTTAAACCATTGGGCCAGGAGTGGGGAGTTTAAAGGAGCAAATTGAAAAAACATAAATATCTCTAGTTATTATTTGTAGGATTTAAATAATTTATTAACGTCCACTTTTTGCAACTAAGGCTAATGGGGACGGGTTATCTACAGGTTACCACCCTTTTCTAGCCAGGGTGGGACTAAGGTTTTTATTTAATGAATTCTGTCACTAAATAAATTCCTATTGCCCAGGCAGGAATCGAACTCGCCACTCTAGATTTACCATGTGAGTTAAAGTCAATGCTTTAACTCACATCACTAACCTGAGCCCCTGGGAATCTTGCATGATACCACTACACCAGCAGTGCACTGTTGTAAGATTTAAAAACACGAAACTAAATGTGTTACCTTAGTAATAACCTGTAATTAGTGCTCTATATATTTTTCTTCAACTCAAATATTAACTGAGCTATTTGTATTTTTTGCCTTCAGGAAACCACTGCTTCAAATCATTTTCACTTTCAAGCTATATATCACTAAGCGCCTCAGCAAAAACTTTAAGTATTTTGCATGTACTTTTTCTGAGAGAGAAATAAAGAAAGATTGGATATTTGAGTATCCTCTCAAAAACTATTATTCACTAATTTTTTCAATCTGCACTCCAGAGAGTGCCAAAACAATAGAGGAAGTTTAGAAGGAGGCTCAGAAGAATTGTCATCCTTGTTAATGAAGGAGCTATGATTGTTCAGAACCAATAAGAGGAAAAAGGATCTTTCGTTTTCACCCTGAGGTAAATTTTTAAGAAGGCCATATAAAAAGAACAAGTTTTGGCCTGCTAAGGCATTCAATAGAATCAGAAACGGTGATGTTGCTGAGGTGCTGCAGGAAGTGCACTTGGGATTAAGGTGGCCATTATTTTAAGAATATGATTAGGATATAAAGCCACTGAAAGAATAAGACAATGTTATTGAGTGCTAAGTCCACTCATTTTATAAAATGAGAGGATTGAGCATTCTATATAAAGGGCTCTAAGTGAAGCATAACTAAAAGAAAATGGTTCTTCCATTTTTGTCATAGAAGGCTTCAATTCAAAAAGAATTTCCAGTTTAAATTTCAGGAATGGCTAAAAGAAATTAACACAGAATGGAGACAAATATGAAAAAAAACAAAAACAATTCATGCATACCGGAAAGGGGACCAACCAGGGGTCGTGTAATTAGGCTGGTTGGAACCTAAATAGGGTAGTTTATTGATTTTAAATACTTGGGAGCTTGAACGAGAGCGCCAGGGAAAACAAATTCATAAGGGAGAGGATAAAGGCAGCAAGTAGGAGTTTCAACTCAACTAAAAAAGGTATTTTTTTTTTCGTTAGAAAAAACTATAGAAGAAAATTACAATAATTGCTTCCTCTCAATATTGACATCCTCGAATGAGTCTTAGCCACTAACAAATATAAATAGGAGCCAATTCATAGCAATGAAGATGTGATACTTCTACAGGGTTGAAGTAAAGACAAGGACAGATCGCCTGAGAAATATCACAATCTGATCCAACCTGGACTATATATAACTTAGAATTAATATGATCTTTAGACAGGACAAGGGTTCAACAAAAAAGAAATAAATAAAAAGAAAAAAACAAACCAATTTAATCAATTAAAAAATATACTGAGATGTGCTAAATTGATAGATACATTAATTATATTTACAATTTACAAAATGGCTTACTTCTAAAATACAGAATGAATGGCTTTAAACAAGATCTATCATTAATAAATACTATTTGGGTGTACTAACAGTGTTCATTTAATCCATCATAAGTACTAATTTTATAATACAAATAGGTCTTGCATGAAACATTTTCTCCAATTGTCAATTCGTAGGTACAACGTTTAAAATACAGCCTTTGTAAGCGATAAAGTTCGCATAAGCATTTTACAGCATTCATAAAAAAAATATATTATACAAGTTGGCGATGCTGAATAGCATGACTGGTTAAAAACAAATTTTAAATAAATAATCTGTACAATAATGGTCCTTAGTAAAGGATTTCTAAGACAAAATAGAACATAAAATTTAATTTAGTACTTATTTGATTCGAGGTACTCAGTAAAAAAATAAGATTAATGGAATTTAAAAGTAGCTAAACTTTCTATATAAGAAATAGAAAAGTTCGATAAAAATTTTTCCATAACCTTTGGAAAATAAAATAACAAGGTTATGACAAAGTGTTATCGGTAACCTCACCAGCACTAATTGCTTTATCAATGTCGGTCAGTTGCTTTATGAGTAATTCAGTAGCTTTTATTCCCCTACTACTACCACAGCCAGCCTGCAATAAAATAAAACATTATAAGAACAATTTAAAAATAAAAGATATTTTTATCGACTAAATTAAAAACTATAGCAACCAATACAAACAAAATGACAAAAAATAGTGTAAGATAAATCTTTGAATAATGTAGGAATACAAACTTTAGTCTTTATTTTTAATGACCGATTTTAAATCACTTATTCAGATACAAATCAATCAAAAAATGAAGTAAGCATGATTTTAGAAGTCCTTAGTCCTACTTGGTTGGTAGGGAGTGTCTATTGATTGTATTAATGTAAATTAGGGAACTAACATTGTTTTAAAGCAAGTATGGTGGAAGTTAGTCATTAGGGTGTGTGTGTGTGTGTGTGTGTGTGCACGAGTGTGCATGTGTGTGTATCATTAATTCCCATACCTGTCGAGGTTTGGATTGTGTTCCTTCTGATACTTGATAACTGTTTATTAAAGGTAAGGAATTAAAAGGAATATGAGTAATTTTTATAAAAATGTTAACCTCATAATAAAAATAAAACATTTCAGAACTTACAGATGATGTGAGAGTCATAAAGTTATAAAATTTCTGAAGCACTGACAGTAACATCTCATAGTTTTTGTTCGGCATATGGCTCCTAACATACTCCTCAAACATCTACAAAAATAAATTAGCATATTTATTTTTAAGCAACATTTCATTTCTTAATTAGAATATCACCAAAAGAAAAGTACGAATAATGAATTACTTGATTTTCCACAATGAGATAGCCAAGAAGCAAAGCAATATAAGCACCAATAAGGGTATGTTCCATATGACGGCCAGCTTTCTGAAGCACTGAAAAAGAAAGAAAAAAATTGAAAACTATTATAAGAGATGTTTATCAAATTATGGCAATATTGAAATAGTTCATATCATAAATAAAAATGCAAAATATTGGTTCTGGCCAAATCAATTTTGGCAGATTCTTGGAATTGGAGATGTCTCTTAAACCATGCTTAGCTTGAAGTATTGTTTACTTTGGCAGAAATTAATAACAAATATTGGAGGGAAAAAACAAAAAAAAAGAAATCTCTAATCTCAACAACAAATATTGCAGAGATATAAAACTGTAATTTTTAATTGACTAACTTACTTGATGTTAACACTTGAAATAAACAATGACTCTCCAGGAAAATATACTTCTTCCCCCCCCCCCTCCTTTTCCACAAATAATTTATTTCAGAGGCTTTTATCCTTTTGAACTCTATAATACTGTAGATCTCTTTCCTTGCCAGACGGAGTAACAGTTTCATGCTTTGTGAGGTTATCTATTTCGAAAGGAGGGTGTGTGTGTGCATTGTAATCTATGAAATTGAAAGCTTGGTTTGTTAATGACCAAATTGCCAAATTGGTTTTGCCTTGAGGAAGGGTGTTTATTTCTTTTTGTGATAACAATAAATGACCTATACAATCTTCAGTATCTCTAATAGGTACAGAAAAATTTGTAATAATTAAGTTTGCCCTCCATTAAATCCATCTCCTCCCTTTTAATCAAGATGAGTCAAGAAAGAAGGTGGACAACTAGATGACACAACAGTCGTAAATATGAAATTTCAACATTCTAAGGCTAACTGCTTTGGAGCTTTGCGAGATATGTATGTATATACATGTGTACCAAAAGTAGTCAAAATAATAATAAAAATGATACTTTTGTTGAAATCTGACAACCAAAACTTTTCCCATTTACAATACTTCCTTTACAAATGCACAAAGAGTGCCCAAGCTTAGCCCAACATACTGGAACAAAATATAGCAAAATCATCACTAGTATAGATGTATTTAAATTAATAAGTAGGTACTTACACAAAGCAACCGTTTCCTCGATAAATTCTTCAGCAGATTTTGAAACTTGAGCTTCATTATTTCCCTTTTCTCCATCAAGAATGGCATCAGTTTTCCTTTCAACTGTCCTCGCAAGTTCTTCTTGTTCAATAAACATCTTAACAAGGGCGCTTAGAGCGCTGCCACCATCAGCTGAAACAAAACACAAAAATTAAAATATCCTAACAAGTGAAAACAAATGTGGGTGGGGGGGGGCTGTGAGCTCCTAAACTAAATGGAAATGAAAAAAAAACCATTACCAAGACTATAGCTTTAATTGTTAGTTAGCAATATATCATAAACTTTATAAAGTAAAGTTTGTCCCTGATGATGATACACTCATAAAATCAAGAAAAATCTGATCAGTAAATATGAATATAATAGCTACATTTTTTCCGAATCGAATGGAGAAATAAAGAGCGATTTTTTGGATATTCAGAATACAGACACAGTTGATTAATATATTAAACAGTGGCTGCCTAATGTCATCAATTAATGAAAACCTGTGACCAATTAAACACCATGGTTTCTTCTGGTAAGATTAATATTGTCATGACAACATTGTCCTGTGAATGATTTATATATATTTGGTTAAAATAAAATATTAGCTTGTTGGTGTAAAATGCCTAATTATTTTTAACAGATTATGAGACTTAGTTTCGGTTGGAAACAAGGTATTCGAAAGTATTAGAATGAGGAGTGAATATGATAAAAATAAAAGTCAGGGGTAATTACAATACATGGTGGGTATAAATGAAAGCTATCCTAATAAAGAATGACTCTCTACATTATGTATCAGGAAGCCATATTATGAACGCTGTTCTGGAATGGGAACTGGCGGACAGTAAGACTAAATCTGATATTATCCTTGTCTTCAGGCCAAGTCAACTGAAACAATTTAAAGGATGCACAACGTCTAGCCAGCTGTAGGAAAAGTTGAGCACCGTGTTTTAATCAAGTGGGCTGGCAAGAAAATCAACCCTCTTAAAGAAGCCAATTCTCACAAGAATGGAGGACAAGTATGGCGTACAAGACTATACTGACTGTTTTTTTTTTTTTTGTTTTGTTTCTTTGATAAATTGCCAAAGAGTTTATAAATAATGATCTGCTTACAATGATGTTATGTTACTCATTGTCTGAAGACTTTAATAAATTCAGATTCGTCATTGAATCCCGCAATGTACAACAAGGTCCAACAAATCTAAAGGGAAAAATATTGTAAGAAAGTGAAGCTATAAAAAGGTAAAGAAGTTTATAATACATGTTTTAAAAGAAAAAAGAGAAATGAATAGCGATGAACCATGGCACTTTCATCTTGAAAACATTATACTACACCTTGAACCAAATATTTGACCACTATAAGACTAAAAGTTCTTGAACACGCTCCTTAGTCTAATCCTTGCTACCTGCATCTATGCACAGTTTACGCACGTGAAAAGAAGCTTAAAGATGCCAGTGATGAGGACACTCTAAGAGCCGTACTCTCTAGTGGGAGAGTTGGACTACAGAATGTTTTCAAAGGGCGGATAAGTGAATTTAATGACAAAATGAAATTATTTTGAAAATTAAACAAATAGCAATATTAAAAATGATATATATTTACTATTTATTTATTAATGTCCACTTTGTGCTACAAACGCTAATTTGGATGGGTTATCTGCAGATTACTACTCTTTTCTAGCCAGGCTGGAAATAAGGATTTTATTTAACGATTCATCACTAAATAAATTCCTACAGCCCTAGCGTGGATCAAACTCACATCTCTGGGTTTACAAAGTAGCCCTTAACTCACTTAGCTAACCTAAACCCCAAATAATATTAACTTTCACCGATTATCTTAGAAGCCAAACAGAACTTAATAATAATGTAGCAAGACAGTGAAAAGTTAACAATAAATAAATAACAACCCAATTGCGCATCAGAAACTCTACGTGGCAGATAAAGAAAACAAAACTTACCTGCAAACATGGAGTCAGGGCTTGGTGGGGCTTTGGCTTCAACAAGCAATCTTCGATTTTGTGAGCAGTGCTCCACCAAATTAATAAGCAATATCAATGTCTGAAACCATCACAAATTAATTAGTATTTTCATCAAGTTCATATAAATTGATGCTGTTTGATAGATGGTTTTAAAATTTTAATAATTAAATTAAAGTAATATTTTACGATTAAATTAAAACAGAACTACTCACAAGAACATTGAAGTCAAACTTTTGTTCTTCTGGTATATATCGAGGTATCTCAAGGAGTATATGGAGACTAGATTCAATCAGACCTTCTCTCCTTCCAGCTAACATTGAGCCAAAAGCTGAAAAAGAAATGCATCCCAGAAATGTATTATTCTCAAACTGAAAATAACTTAAAAGCTATCACAAATGCAACAAGTAAGCAGAAATATGAAAGAATAAAGTTGCTAACTTACACTTATTATTGAAGTCGTGCGTGAGATTAATGAGGACCTTGAGGTTAGCGACAAGGCACTCCCTGATAACGGCACCAGGGGACTCTTTATCAGCCAGGCTTCTTGTGGGATAGAACGGTATTTGTGCATCACATAACCTCAGCATTCGAATTACTGTATCTACTAATATCCCATCACCATACGTTAATAAATAAGTATTGTTTTCCTCATTTTGTAATGTAACCTGAAAATATAAACAACAGTATTAAAATATATTAAAGTATATTAACACAAAATATTTATGATTATAGTTAACACAAACGAATAAAAAAGAGTTTTAGATTTTAAGAGTAAATACCCTTTTATTAGTTACAGGATGTTAGCAGACTATTTGTACCCCCATAAAAAAAAGTAATTAATTGAGGTAAATACTTCATTTATTTTAAACAGCTAATGTGACAGAAAAAACTTAACACTTAACAAAACAAACTACTTAAAGTGATATCATGGCAATGACAAATCCTGTAACTTGCAAATAAAATACCTCATTTTCTATTGCATTATTGAAGGAAATTCCGATAATACCTATATTTAAACCTATGTATAATATGAAAAAATCTTAATTTTTTATGAAGCAACAGTGAATTTGTTTGGGCAACTATCTATAATGCGCTTAACTTTCTAAATAACACAGTTTTGGCAAGGCTAAACTTATAACTTATCAAGAAATCCATTTTTCCCCAACAACCAATACCTTTGAAATTATTTATAACAAAATTACATAAAGAATTGAACCAAAGGAGTAAGTAGTTTGAGCATTGAAAAATAAAGCCATGACAAATTTATTGATCCTAAAAATGAGCTTTTTTCCAGCTTTTGCATGAAGTCAAATATGATTTGTTATATTTCAATATATAAGCACCACAAGTGGTTTCACAACCCGGTTTTGTTGGTTAAAGTAATAAGCATTTCAGATTTCCATTCTTATTTTGAGTCAGGCAGTAACCAGTGCAGGGTATAATTATTTATTTAAATTGATATTGTTTCCTTATTATAATTGCCACAGGGTATCTTATAGTAGAAGCAGAAGAAAAAAAAAACATTGATTTAAAAATAAAAACCCACACTTTACCAAATAAATAACAGATCTAAACAAAACAGAGAATGAAGGGCAGTTATCACAGTTAAATAAATTTTTGAGAAAAACCTTTGTAGCAATTGTTAAAGTATATAGCAATTAAAATGGAAAAGTGTAGGTTAGGCCTGGCATCTAACACAAAAAAAAACATACTAAGGCCTCGAATGTAATCAACTAGACAATTCTTGTCTAAATAATGAAGTAGAGTTTAGCAGCAGCCAAAGTGTAATATGCTGCAAATGTTAAGTAATTTTTTTTTTTTTTTTTTTTTTTTTTTTTTGAAAAGGATAAAAACTAAGTGTGTCGTATTAGCATTCTGTTTAAAAGCTACAATTTTTTTTGCTACCGAGGCACATTCGCCAGACAAAGAAATCTTAATAACAACAAGTAAAAGACTTTTGATGCATCATTCCAAAGAATGGTGTTCTGTGGCACAAGCATCTGCAAATAAAACTCTATTGACAGGAAATAATAATATAAAGAAGAATGATAAAAAAAAAAAAAAAAAAAAAAAAAAAAAATTAAAATGAAAGTCATTACATTCTCAAGAACCCTGAGGCAGCGATCAGCCTTCCTCAACCGATCAAGGTGCTGTGGAGTCCATTCAGCAACGGTATGATCAATAGGCCGACAAGTTTCAACAACAGTCTTTATTATATGCTCGAGTCCTCCGAGAGTTCGAAGTTCTTCTTTGAACCATTCACCAGCCCTTTTTGAAGTTAGAGATAGAAGGGTTTCCATGGCAAGATGACCCACCTGAAATAAAAAAAAATTACCTTGAATTTGGAAAAAATTATATTATTTCATTAAATTAACATCCACTCTATGCTAGTAATGCTAACTGCGTACATGGCTACTATCCTTTTCTGGCGGAACTAAGGATTTTATAGAATACTAAATAAATACCCTGTTCACATGGGAACCGAGTCCTCAACTTAAAGTTGCCTAAGAGTATCAAGACCAATGTCTTAACAGAAATGGCTAATTGTACCCGGAAATAATGAATTTCAAACCAATTAGAAATGCTTATACCTATTACTTAAAAATTAATGAATGTAAATTTATGAGCAAGTTTTTAAGTATCTATATGAGGGCACATGTTGTAAACTCACATCATGTAAAAGAGGGTGACTCGATGTGCTTTAAAGCAGTATTTTTCAAGCACCAGTCTAATTTGTACCATATTTAACTTTATTAGTACGACTTTACAATTCAGGAATGTGTATTAATGCAAATAGGTAGAAACTCTAGTTTAGAGAGCTGAAAAGGGATTGTATGGGTTTTAAAAACAATTGAAAAACTTTAATGGCATTAGAAGCAGCATCAATGGAGGGAACGTGAAATTGTACCTACCTAACACTGAGAACTAACAGAAAGCCCGTTTAAATACAAGAATATAAATTAAAATACACTTATAAACTATCGGTATGAAACTTCTAAATTCTGTGAGAATTTTTTCTATAATAAAAGTACAAGGAACTTGAAAGCAATTAGAATGCCGCTCAATTGCTCCTCTTCAATTAGAATATAACATATTGTAGCTGTCTTCAATATAGAATGCTTAAAGACATCTTTACAGTTGAAGCTGGGACTTAGTACAACTATCTGCCAAGAGTACAAGTGAATACAAAATGCAAACTCAACAACAGTTTGGTTACACAAATAATAAAGGTTGCTTCTTTAATTATTTCGTAATAAATCTTAAAAGATCCATCAGATTTCTGAAGCTCTAAAACACAATTGGATGCAATCATTCCAAGGTGATAAAAGAAAGTTTTGAATTTTAAATAAAACAAATGATTGGCAGAATTGGTTGCATGAATTCTTGGATGCACTGTCCAAAGAAAACTTATTCTTTTAAAAAATATTACCTTCTCCTATATGTTATTCAATTTTCTTTTTTACTATTATTGAATTCTTATCTTTAGAGTTGAGCTGAATAACATTTGTATTATTTCTATTTCGTTATCTTTTCCATTTTTGTTATTAGCATTTATAGTTTCAAATTGTTAATTTCATTTATCTATTTATAATACTTTCATTTTTTAAATATAAAATTGTAATTTGTTTTGATGATGTCAAAAAAACATGTCTTCTTACTTTTACTGCAACTGAAAATATTTAGTCATTTTCTTTCAACAATGACTGCTTTAATTAAAGCAGATATATTGATCTGCTTTAATTATATTTGATATATAATTATATATCAAATATCAACTGATATAACTAAGAAGTCTAGGTTACAAAAAAGGAGAAACAGTATACAAACTAACAGTAATATTATCGAGGTTTAGATGTTTTGCGTGCCCTTGTTCCTGAACCTCCTGACAAAGAGAGCGAACCCTGTCCTTGGTCTTCTTTAGCTCAACCGTTGAGAGCCCGCAACCATCAAGAGCAGAACTGTGTGAAGCATCGCTTTCTAATAGGGACAACATTAGTTCAAGGCTGTCCCTATCAATATCCATGTTCAATCTGTCCTGGCTCAATACAAACATCACTGTTGCTGTACACATACCCAGTCTCTGAAAATTGAAAATCCAGTGCATTATATAAACAAAATTCAAATTTCAGAAGAAAAAAAAATAAATATGAGAAAGAAATTGCAAATAGAAAGAAAGTTTAAACTTGATCCTGATTTTAGCAGTTTTTCTTTAGAAAAAGTAACTTTTGAGGTTGGTCACATAACTAAACTACAAAAAAAATTCCTTCAAATCTTCAACAAAGATGAAGTGCGATGTAAAAGTATTTATAATCTTTTATATTTCCATAAACATATGGTTAATATTACTTGAAAGATGAAACTGAAATATATTCTATACATTCTAGGCATCTTAGAAAAACTACTGATTACACAGCTCTTGTATGATCTACTTAATTTAAAGCTGGAAAATCCGTGTAAATATTTTTTTAAACAAAATTTGAAACAATATTATTCTCTTATGAACTATCAGGACAAATATTGGAGGGAAACCATAACAAGGAATTCTTTGTTGAGACTAAGGTCCTAAACAAGCACTGGAGTGTTTACTTAGGCATGACCTTATTTCTTGAGAGTAAGCATGTCTCATTCTGTAAGTCTCATACACAATATTTTTTTGGTATTAGATTTTATTTTTGCTCTACAGAGACACATTTTCTTTGAGGAAGTTGTCAGACATTAAGATACACTACAAGCTAAAATACATTCTCTAAACTCTATGCACCAAAAAAAAAACAAACTAAATATTGGATTGATGCAAAATTAATACCGGTTTCTTCCATTACAATATCTTAATACCAATTCTGTAAACTAACCTAATCCTAAAATTCATTCCTTATATACCATAATAAACTCATCTTGTTTGTAATGTCCACACATGTGTGTATGTAAGATTGTTATCTTTACATTTTTCAGTAACTCAAATTTTAACAGAATTATTTGTATTCCTATGTTTCCAACCACCACTAAACCCCCATCACTACACTCTTGATTTTTACATAAGGCCAACATATCATTGCACAGTGCATATCTAACATAAATTTTAAGGCAGGAGTCCATCTACATAAGAAGAAATAGCTTTATTTAAATTTCTTTATTATGCCCTACATGCTTCGTACCCTCTTCAGCAGCTAAATAGTTTAGGCGAATCTGTCCAGCTTGGCAGTTGGTCAAATAGTACAGCATTGTTACAAAATGAAGTCCATCACGCAGGGACTGCGTAAACTAAGCAGATTTCCCACGTAAAGTAATACAATAGAGAAATCTCCATACAAGTGCCGTTTTCGGCCGGAACGATTAAAAACGACCTTAGCTCGTCCGTTACACTTAATAAAATGCAAATATCTCGGTTAATATTCGAGATAGAGAATAAATGTATATAACAATATTTATAGTAAATTTAATTTGCAATAAGATTGGTTCTATACACTATTTTGATCCGACGTATGGCAACGGAGATATTTCGAATTTTCGAAAATCCCGCTACCAGTGGTCTGATTTCAGCCATTAACGAACTTGATCTGTCTTTTTACATAAAACATTTAAATATCGAGTTTGGTAATGATCAAACAAAAAATTGCGACCGCTAGAGTGTTAACAGACAAATATACACACACATATATATATATATATATATAATTTTGAACGGACCTCATTTTCATCTCCTGGGTAGGACTGGTGGACATTTGAAGAAAATTTTCGAAAGTCGCTTCATGAGAATGACAATAGCTGATTTCCCTTAAGGCACAAACATATCTTAGAACTTAGAGTCTGTTTATAACAGAACATTAAACACTGCATATTTAAGCAGACATCAACCTGAACAGATCCCACCTAAACTGTACAGCTCTTGAATAGGAGCCATGAGATGGTTCATGAACACCATAATAAAAAAATTCAAAGAAGCTATTTGTTTTTATCAAGGTAAACCATTGATTCACTTCTTCTTTCACCATCTATTCCTTTTTATATATGAGTATATATGTGTTTGAGCACAAATCCGCATGTACATGTATATTTTAATCTAACAATTATATATAAAAGAATCTTAGTTTCTTTATTAAACTGATTTCCCTTAAGGGAAATCTGCTAAAAATGTGTAAATACTTCATAAATTTCAAGATATAGAACAATCACAGGTTTTTAATAAGCAGATTAACATGATTGACATGAAACCTTCAATACCTAAATTATTAAAAAATGATGTAGCAAAAAACATGACATGTATGTTAAAGGCTAACCCAAAATTAAAACACAATTAATAAACCAGGACACACTTAGTCAAACATGCTAAGCAAATTAATATCTGCAAAAATATAGAAGAACAGGAACACACACGTAACAAAGACAAGAAGCTTTTCTATAATTAATGCAACAAACCTGATCTTTTGTTGCATCGTGAAGAGCCCTGAAAAACTTAGTAACAGTCCCATGAGCTCTGACATGCATCCTAAAAGCTGGTACCATGCATTTTGAAGCCAATGTTATTGCAGACAGACACCTAAGGAAGAGAAAATAAGGTTTACACAAAAATATACAATAAGAGCTAGACAACTAACACATATATCATTGACATGAAACGAGTTTAAAGACTATACAGCATGGTTAAATAAAATAAATAAAAGAAAAAAACAGTTAAATAATAATAAAATGCACATATCACGGAAATTGGGGGCCTGTAGCATACAATTTTTTTTTCCAGTAATTGAGTCTGAATGCATATAGACTAGAGAGTCCATAATCTCAACAGTACAAAAAGCACATTACCATCTTTTAAGACAGTGAATTAAAAAAAAATAAAAAAATAAAATTAATAAAATACTGAAAATATAGAAATAATATCCCACAGTGGCTTGTCTTATTCAAGTTGTTATATTACGAGAATGTAACTAAAAAACTAAAAGTTATATCACACTTAAACGAAAATTAAAATACTAATAAAAAATAGGTAGAGAAGATAGTTTTTATAATATTAACTACCAAATAAGGTGAAAAAAAAATAAATGGTGACATCAGTGACTAATTACGTTCTCCACAAATTCTCAATAAGTAAACTAAAGAAAACAAATATTTTTGGTCCAGTATACTTATTATCTTGTATTAATTGTGAAATTTTCATCAAAATTTATTATTTACTAAAGCTGAAAAAGTTAATGGAAAACCAATGATTAACATATCTATAGATTAATTGATTCATAAGTCAATTAATATATCTCTCTGGCCACCCTGAATAAGATTACCGAATATAACTACCATTCAGTTTTGTTCTTATTCCATTTTTATGTTAAACTGTCATATAAATTTCATTTTGTGAACATAGTTAAAATAAAATAAAAAAAATCATTCCTTACAAAAATGGCCTTCTGAAGACAAAGTAAAATAATAAAGATCTAATGGGATTCTGAATCAGTGGTGAAAAATGGTGTGTCTAGGCTATATGCCTTGTGGCATTTTCCTTCAACAGAAATATTTATGGAATGCACTAGGAACACACATGCAGTGCTTTCTCTCTGCCTGCATAATAATGAGGCTAATTAACAACAAAAACATTAATAAGAAGCTCTCGACATTGAAGTGAGGATTCCACTGTTGAGAGTTACCCTTCAGTAGCTCATGGACTGCCGAATTACCTAGTATGAGTATGCCAAATTAAACCTAAAATGAACATCTATTTCCCCCTACTGACACGAGGTCACTGAGGAATTAGAAAAGGAAGATACACCACAATTATAATATTTAAAATAAAATAACCATTAATGCATTTTTTTTTTTCAGAATATACAACCTTAAAATCATTTCATATTCTCTGAGAGATAATCGAACTAAGGGACCAAGAAAGAAAATCTTCCAAACTAACCTTGTACTTATGGGATTGTTGTCTTGAAGAGCATCTAAGATGTACTCAACATCATCATTGAATTCTTGGAATTCACCTGATTCTTGAATTTGGTGAGCTTTCTTCACATTTCGCACAACTGTATAAAACTGGAAAAATAAATATTGAAAAATTACTGAACCTTACAAAATCAATTTGATAATATAAATATTTTACTAAGTTATAAACATCTGAATTTTTGAAATTAAAGTAAAGGAAGGCTTAACAAAAAAAAAAAAAGTAGCAAAAACAAAGAAAGCCTTGTGAAATTGCTGGCCTGATTAAAATCATCTATTTGAAGTTGGCATAAATATGTGATTGTTTATTTCTGAGGAATTCGGTATCGGTATATACAAGAAGTGTTGATTAGATATTGGTATATTGAAACTGGAAGCAGGAGATGAAATACTAGGTTGTTACAAAAGTCCTTGTGCATATCAAGTTGTTTACATTGAGGTCTCTAATTTAATCCTTATTTCATCTCTGACGAATACAATTCTTATGTCAATGTTTACATTAACTAATCCTCTAATTATTTATGTACCCCAACTGTCCCTGCCTTTCATTCAGTTTATTAAATTTCACTAGAATGTCGGAAGAAAAATTTGTCATCCGCGCCCTTCTTAGGCATTATTGTAAAAAAGGTTTTAGTGCAAAGGCCTCAGCCGAGGAAATTTGTGCAGTGGAAGGGGAAAGAGTGGTGCATCAAAACACGGAAAAATGAATATTTTTAAAAAACCCTACCAACCACAAACAGTGGGTTCAGCAAGGCCAAGCGGCTCAAGCAGAGGTACGCCAAGATCGATTCGGAAAAAAGATTATGCTTTGTGTTTGGTGGAATTATGAAGGCATTTTGCACTTCGAGCTGGTTCCAGAGGGCAGGGCTATCAACGCTGAGCTATACTGTGAACAGCTCGATAGGGTATATGAAGTTTTAAAAGTGAAATACCCCGCTTTGATTAACAGGAATCCAGCGTTATTTCAGCAAGACAACGCCCCTGCTCATCGCTCACGATTAGTTAAAGAAAAATTTTCAGAAATGAACGGGATTAGAGTCTTGCCCCACCCTCCTTACAGCCCAGACGTCGCACCGTCTGACTATGGACTTTTCAGGTCAATGGCGCATTTTATGAAAGGTCGGCGCTTCGAAAACTTCGATGATGTCAAATCTGGATGCGATGAGTTCTTTGCCTCGAAAACTGCAGAGTGGTATCAACATCAAATACAACTTTTGGCTGAAAGATGAGTTACAGTAGTTGAAAATGATGGCCTGTATTTTGAAGAGTAAATTTGATTTGTAAATTTTGTACTCACATTTGAATAAAATTAATTTTGTGAACAAGGACTTTTGTAACAACCTAGTATATAACAACTTATATGGTGATTGGATTCTAAAAGAACAGGCCTTTCCTAACTGCCAATTCTGGCAGAAATGTCTTATTTATGAACCACATGTATAGGTGGGAAATATTTTACTTCAATTCTTAATATTACTAGAAAATTCATTGGTGCTTATATTTCCATATTGTTAGAGAATTCTTTGGTGCTTATCTTCCTATCTGTTTAATTTAGATTTGATGATTTACTGTACTAGTGAACTGACTATAGGCCGACGAGAAGTTTCTTTTTATATTATGATAGCCACCATTGTTGTTGAACTAGAAAAAATTAGAATTGAATTAGAAAAGTTACACAGTGCTTAATAAGGATTAATGTCATTCATGATTACGATTTATGTGCCCCTTGGATATTTAGGACAGTAAGAGGGGATCAATTAAAGAACATATTATGTTAATTGCTGAAAGGAGTACAGTTGGCTGCCTTAGATCTCTGTCAAGAGTTAGCCATGGAGGCAAAACATATAACTACCAACTGAGGTGGTAAATGAAAAAATATTGTGAATAGCAAAGCCTAAGCTAATTTTTCTAGAATTACAACAACTACAATACTTTATGTGAAACGTAATAACAGGTTATTTTGATACATCTAGAAAACAAAAAAAGAATTACCTCTTTAGCTTTTTTACTACATGTCACACTGGTTATTGGTTCATATTCCTCTAAAGCAACTTCTTCTTTTGTGGAATAATTGGTAACTCTTGTAAGCGTTTCAGTATCAAAATCTGCGGCAAGAGGCGTTTGGAGACCAAGTGGTTTATCATTGGCCTTTGAACCTAGTTCAAAAAACAACATAACTTAAAATATTCAGAAAAAGAAATTAATCATCTAGATTAATACACTATATTTCAGATTATTCAATTAATTCACCAGAAAAACCAAATCTTTCACTAATAGCTTCTATTTGTTAATATGTGGTGCTAAAAAAATAAAAACCCTATAAAAATAAAATGCTGATAGAAATAGACAAAAATTCTACAAATAAAAGACAATAATATAATTAGTTCAAGAACAACAAAGAGACATAGTTTTGGGACCAAATGTAAAGTCATGCAGTTCGTTCCATGATAATGATTATAATGATTGGTCAGAATCAAATTCAAGTATAACTTTGATAGATTTTTATGCACAAAAAGTTTTTAACAAACTAATTAATAATGTAAGTTTACTTAATCCCATAGCACCCAGC
Organism: Riptortus pedestris; assembly: GCA_019009955.1. NCBI lineage: Eukaryota > Metazoa > Arthropoda > Insecta > Hemiptera > Alydidae > Riptortus > Riptortus pedestris. The sequence continues at coordinate 128,067,336 of CM032232.1, read as the reverse complement.
CTGACTTCCGAAATAATGATTACAACTTACTATAAATTTATATTTTAAATTCAATTTTAATATTCTTTGAGTATTTTTATCTACAGAGTAAAATTTAAATGAAACAATTTTAAAATTGACCGGAAATACAAATGTATTCACTAAAGACATAAAAAAATACTGTCACGCATATAGAGAGGTATACACCAAGTTTGATACAATTTGTTGAAAAATATTTCATTTTTTCCCCTTCCTGTCATGTTTTTTTTTATCACTTTTCAAATTGTTTCATTAAATTTTTCATTCCTTTCTAATGTTCCCTATTTATCAATGTTAATATATTAGTGTTGTTATTACAAGTGGATTCCAAATGTGTCTATACTGCTAGCACAGAAATAAACTCGTTTATGTAGTCAGAGTATTAGCTGATAATGAACTATCTTCAAAACTCATAGATAAGTATCACTTTTGTTTCACCAGAAAAACGCCTATAATTCACTTCTCATTGGGCTAACCAGGGCTATTAAACTATCGAAAAGGTGTCTGTATCACAAAATATTTTAAAGAAGCTGTTCTAATTTTCCATTCAGATATGAAAACTTTCAAATAAAAAAAATCTGAAGATGTACATGTATGGAAATAAAGTTAGTAGAGGGAAAGAATTTGATAGAAACTGAAATGAACCATGGGGATTTTTAGTTAAGTAAAATATTTGCATTTCACCTGATCAAACTTTTGTCGATTATAATAACGACACATCAGAGTAGGCTTTTGCTGCAAAACGTTTAGCTCTTTATCTGAGAAGGATTTGAATTTTACAGATCAACTTTGCATTAAGCCCATAAACGTGTGTACCCACCATATTACCTTAACTAAACTGTTTAAGAATGAGCACTATCTTTAACATCCTTATTCAAGTTATTAAGGAAATCTTTTACCATTAAATAAGGAATGGTGTTTTAAAATCATTTTCCAGTACAGAAATTAAAGATTTTGAACTGAAAAAAAAAGAAAAAGGAAATTTAAAATTATACCTGCAACAAGGATTATTTGATAAGAGACCAAGGACTATTTGTTGAATAAGCATAAGAGGTAACAGAGGAAAGGAAAAATCATCCTCCTAATACACAGTAATCAATTATTACAACGGTCAACATAGAAATTTCTATGACCTATGCCAGGAATATCCCTAAAATATAGCTGTGAATAAATTTGGTTACTGAATTTCAATGTAGAACTCTGGTTTGATCATTTTTAAGAAGAATTCATTAACAATTTATAAGCCGCTAACACGACCTCTGCCGCGCTCATTCAAATTCGGATTGAGCGGCTGGGAAGGGGGTTTTTCGGATCCGGGTGACGGGACATTCAGGATTAATTCATCGTTTTCTTTTGACATCTAGCTGATACCCCTGAAACTATTCGCAGTTCTCTTGGGTCCAAGTTTGAATAATCACAGAACTCTGCACTAGCAGCCCTTACCCTATAAAAGGTTAAATGTGAATTTTGTGAATCTACTGGAGTTTCTAAGAGTTCCAAGCTTAAAATGACATTTTCTAAGCTTTGAAAAACTAAGACAAAGTATTCATTTACGCAAATATGCAGCTTTTGAAGTAAAAGTTAATGGAAAAAATAATCTTAAAACAAACTACTCTAGGAAATACTGTCACTTTTTATAAAGCCTAAATTAAAAAACGGGAAACTTAGAAACTCAGAACTATGCTCCCGTAATAGACCTCTAAGATCCGTATAGTTCGTAAATTTTTTACAAATGAAAAGCAGGAGTATTTGCTCCATTATATTACATTTATATCATATTTAATAATTAAAGGATATTTTTTTTTAATAAGAAAATGTCTCAAAAACAATGGTCTATTTTAGGTCAAGTTAAGCAGGCTTACTTTTATAAGGAAGTAACATTAATACCACATGTAAGTTATAACAGTAAATGTTTAAGCCAAATAAGAACAAAAAATATATATATACAAAGTTACCCACACTTAAGCTTGGGGATATGGACTTACCTTCTTCCTTTTGATCACACCATTTATGTATATAGTGGACATTCCTTTTTTCCCCAGAGGCCCCTCTCGACTTAAAAATACTACCTTTTTTTGCAGGACGGCCAGGAGGCCTCCTTAATACTAAAGGTTCTACCCTTTGAATAACCTCTTGCTCTTGAGGTAACTGAGATAAGAGGGGATCACTATCAGTGTGACCGCTCTCACTGTCCGAGTTCCAGTCATCCCTTATATCGTGCTTTGGAGGGTCTTCTACAGCTTCCGAGCTCACTAAGTTCATAGCCACTTCTTCATTCATCGGCTCAGCTTCTTCTCTGGGACTATACTCTTCAACATTTTCCAATCGTTCAGGAGAAGATGGTTCAACCTTTGGCTCAGGCACTCGTGGCAGTTCTTCTGGTGGCTCTGGCTCAGTACTTTCAGCCATCTCTTCAGATTTAATATCTTCTGGAGGCTTCTCAATTATTGTATCACTAACATCAACATCAACTGCTGTTTCTGTGACAGCTTTATTAGGTTCCTCACAAATATCTACATCCTTGGGAACAATTGGATCACGCTCTTTTTCCTTTTCCTTTTCAGACTCGCGCCTCTCATAGTCTCTGTATTTGCTCTTGTGTTTCTTAGGAGGAGTAGTAGAATCATTCGAGTCGCTCCCATATGATCTTCGCCGGCCTTCTCGTTTGTGAGAAGAAGAATTATCATCATCCATAATTTCAGGTGTTATGATTTGAGCAGTGCCCTATAATATACTGATGACTATAGGTGTATGAGAAGTAGGAGGGGGGCTTGGAGCGGAAGGAGGTGGGCTGGGCGTTGGAGGGGCCTTAGGGGGGCTGGGAGGCCGAATCACAGCAGGAGTTGACAGATTCATTGCCTCAGTCTGGAATAATTCATCTTCATACTCTTCATTTTCCAGTGTATCCACCAGTTTCCTTGCAGCGACAATGGAAGCCAACCTAAACATAATAATATGTAATTAGATTAAAATAAAATCATACTATCTGTAGTTTAGTGTTCCACAATTTAATAATACTTCAATATATATATGACAATATTATTTTGAATATATATAGGCATGTAATTTTTTATATTCGAAATGAGCAAAACAAAAAATACTTATAAAAGATTTCTGGTTTTCAGCTGGGGATCCAACTACTATCATAAAAAATAACTTTCTTTTTGAAAAATAAAATTATATATCATGTGAAAAATGTTAGTTGGTTAGAAAATAAATTATTTGAAGGGGGGGGGGATACCTTCAACGACCTTGTCTTGATTGTCGAGGTCTTGTGTTTTCAATTCACCAGTGACATCACTGGTCTTAAATTTAATTAGTTAATGTTGTGAATAATGCTATTTCACAATCTAAAGTCTTATGTAGGTAATAAATATTTATTTCTGGTTATAAAATTTGCAAGATTTGTCATGTCCCAACTGTTCAGCGGAGTTCTTGCTAGTTGCTCTAAAGATAAATGACCTGTAGTCATTGAAAGAGCTAATCTCTAGATAAATTTTGTGAAGGGCAAGATTGTAATTATTAAATCCTACTTTTCTTCTTAGTTTAAAAGTTGAAGATTTTCTTTTAATAGCTAATTTAAACAGCTTGTTGTACTTTAATGAATACAAATGAACAAAACATTTAGACAAAACCTTTTATTTAGATTTCAAATTTATTTTTACTTTTTTTCCGTTTTAAATAATATAAATGATTATAAAAATTTGGTTAAAATGAATTTTTATTCTTCACTTTTTCTCCCCTTCAATTATTTGCAGTTGTTTCAGAATTGATGAGAGTTGTGGAGGGAATGTTTGAAACCATTCAGATAGCTATTTCCCCCCTTTTAATTCAGGTTTAAAAGTTACACCAGGATATTACAGGGACATATTTCATTAATTCAGAACAATTTAAATGGTAAACACATTGCTAATATTACAAGCTGTTCACATGATACTGGTGGAAATAAAAGCATTAATTTCATCAGTAGATTTAAACAATGATAAAGTTATCATACCAAATGACTCTTATCTTGTACTCACAATAAATCACTAAATGGATTCTGAATAAGGTTCATGAAAAAAAAGAGGCCCAGAGAACTTGAAAGTAGAGAATGAAATTTGAAACTTGATGATGACCTAGTCGAACAAAAGGATAGCTTATCTCTAAAAATGTAGTCCCTGGCTATAAACTGTACATTAAATCTATAGTTGCTTTAAATTGAAGACCTTGGAGGTTTACTAAAACATTACTTAAAACATGTTTACAGTTAATATTAAAAGTGAAAAATAACACTCAATATGAATCACTTATAAAATAAAATTAAAAAAAAAAAAACAACTGAATAATTATTTATAAAAATATATATTATTAAATTTTGAGAAAATATTTCCCGTGGAGTAATCATTATATGTATTTATATCATGGAGCATGTAATATAGAAAGTAAAAAAGCAAGAAAAGAAATCCCAGTAGGAAGCAGAACTGTTTTATTATTATTAATCCAATAACAGACAACTCTTAAGAATCCATTAAAAGAATAAAAAAAGAATTAGAAATAGAAATATCGACAGTCCAAAAACCTACTTGAATTATATTAAAACTTCTGAACAATAAAACATTTTATTAATAATTAATCATGAATCACCTGTGTGAGACCACAATATTGTCAGTCTTGGCATCATTAGTTGTATCAATAGAGCTGCAACTCATTTGACAGCAAAAACACTGAAGAACTGTTTATTTTTTTCTTGGTATTTATAAATATTATTACAAGGCAGAGAAATGGATCAGTCACAAATTGATCCCGGGAAAAAGCAAGAAAAGATTTTTTTTTAATCTTCAAAGTCATTTCATAAAACCTTCAAATAAATTTCATTGAGTTTAACACAGCGAATTAGTCACAATAGAAAAAAAAAAGAAAAGAAAAAGAGGGGAAATAGCAACCTTATTTTATGCAGAACACAGTTTACACAAACATCCAATGCAATTAGCAAATGAGGTCGCCAGAAAAATAGACTTTAAGGACACAAAGCTCATCTCATACTGATTAGCTAAGCTAATGATTCACTTATTATCATTAAAACACTATTTATCACTTTAAATTGCATTATCAGAGGACAACAAATTTGTACAGCAACTGGAAAGGCTAAACATGAAATATAATTCATACATTTTAAAAATTATATTGTTATGCGGCTAATAACAATAATAAGGAAGTTAAGTACAAACATAATTGAGTTGATTTAGGAGTGGAGGTATATAAGGAGGACAGTGAAGTGAAAAGCACTGGCTCATACTGGAGTGTGAGATTATAGAGGTAGGCAGCTAGCTATAACTCTGTGTGGAGGGGAGAGCCACCAAGCAGAACATTGGTGTGGAGAGAGGGGACCCGCTAACATTTACCTCAATCTATCTCAGTTAAAAGTTATATATGTAAAGGCTAGATTTATAAACTGTAAAAATGTTTAAAACATGCTATATAATAAGAAGCAAAAACTCATAAAATATGCAATAAAACTGTAAGCGTATGCAATAAATTATTGTCTTCCATAATATAATGTTTAAAACAAAACATACAACTAAAAATCTGAGGGTCTCCTTTATGAAGAAAAAATAACTGAAAATTAAATGAAACTTTTATTGGTGTTTCGTGGAGGTGGTTTTACAAGACTGCTTTTACCAGGATTTTGATAAACAGAGTTTTAGTGTAAGAATTTACTATAACATGACCTTTTTTTACCTAGACTAACAACAATATATTTTATATTTGTATACATTCAGGACCTAGCTGTATTTGTATTAATCTCCATTAATAATGTCTTCTTACTAATGTCTTTTAATATGAGTATTTAATTTTGCATTAAGAACTTTTCCTTTCCATTATGCACTTTAGGATGAAATAAGGTTGTAAGTGCAGATAATGGTCAAAATATTATATTTTTTAATCCACAACAATTTCTATGGACAAACAAGATTGTAAATGCAGACATAATTTTCTCATATTAGTTTTATTTTGTTCAATTGTGATTTTGCTATTTTTAGGGGATTTGTGAGTACAATAAGAAGTTTTTCATGGTAATTTTATTTTAGTTTACAATGTTATTAAAACATTGATATAATGAACATTCAAACAATTTATTAGAAGACAATGCTATCCCTTATTTACATGTTTAAGAGATTTTTGTAAGTTAAGTAGGAATATTATAGTTTCACACATACCATATTATTAATGATAACTTTCTATTAAAAATTGAAGCTCTTTCACAAACAATTAATGGCTTACATCATGAAATGTTATTTATTTGCTTTCTACTACTGTGACTAATTGGAACGTGTTATCTACAAGTTACCACCCTTTTCTTGACAAAGTAGGACTAAGAACTTTATTTAATGGGTTTTTCACGGAAAAAAATTCTAATGCACAGACGAGAATCAAACTCACCACTCTAGGTTTACCCAGTGAAATTAAGACCAATACCTTCAATCACAAGGCTAACCTGAGCCCCTAATAGTGCATGCGAGAGGTAATTTTCTATCAAACGAGTGAATTGGTCATTCATACTTCATAGTCACAAGAGAAAAACACCATAGTCAAACTTTTTAAAAAATGAAATAAACCTTATCATAGAATAACAGTGACAAACATGCAAGAGCGATACTAAAAATTACGAGGACTCTTAATTGGGGGGAAGGTCTTCTCAATAGGCAAAAACTCAAACAAATAAAAAACATGGATGCCCTAAGCCCCTAATGGCTTTCAATAAAAGAGAACTGCTCTACCTTCTTTTTATGGACTTACTTTATTCTGGAATGAAAGAAACTCCCTCTTTTCACTAATCCTTTCAATGAAAGAAATAATATTATGAACCATACAAACCTATGTTTGTTATTATTAAAGACCAACATTACATTATTCATCAAAGCTGTTACCCCTCAGGAAAAGACATGAGTTAAGAAGAATGAAGTAATACTAAGAAGAGGATTGTACAATAGAGCAATATAATACCATGTATAAAAAAGTCATAGATTTCATGGAATTCTTTTTGAGATCAGATATTACTGCTATCTTCCTATCTTCGGCGTCACTTCTAAAACATTAAGATAGCTGGATAATATGACAACAGACATCCTCCCTGTTTTCTCACACTATTAAATGAGTAAAAATATCAAGAATTTCGTTAGTTATGTTTTATAAATTTGTTGCTGAGATAATTTTGGGTAATGGGACTTACCTTGTGGGCTAAAGAATGTTTTTTCAATGAATGCTCCCTAATACTAAATAAAATCCCTAGCTCCACCCTTGCAAGAAAGAAGTGGTAACCCATTTACTGTATAATTATGTAGATAACTCACCTCAATAAGTTTTATTTGTATAAAGTGAATGCTAATGAATTAATTATAAATTTGTTTATTCATTTGTAATAATAATAATGTAACTTATAACCTCAAAGAAGTTAGTGCTAATTCACAGACATATAGTAAACTCGGTATCTTTTGTTCAGGTAGTCGTTTTTGCCTCATAAAAATGTTAGCTCCTGCCGTAGGTTTTAGTGTATACAACAAAAGAGTATGAGTATATAAGAAAAGCTACTCCAAAAAAATAAGGAAATCTTGTTATATGAACATATGGAACAAAAAGTAAGATGAAATCACCAAAAAAAAATTAATATACAGATAAAGTTTACAATATTTATATATATATATATATATATATATATATATATATATATATATATATAGATAGAGAGAGAGAGAGAGAGAGAGAGAGAGAGAGAGAGAGAAAGATTTCATGTTACTCTTTTGTTCCACATGGAGCTGAAACCATTTCACTAACTTTTAGTGTTGGTATCTGTTTGTCCTCTTTTTATGCCAAAACAACTGAACTAAATTTGATGAAACTTGGCATGAGTATTACCAGTAACCAAATTAGTCTTTAGGCTATTATACTAATATTCTTAAAGATCATCAAGAATGGGGTTTGAAGTGATACTTCGTTTTGCGTTTGTTTTTTGATGTTCATATAACAAGAGTTACTTATTTTTTTTGGAGTAGCTTTTCTTATATATGCTTTCGTTCTAAAACAAAGTGTAAGTGAGATATACACTAAATCTACAGCAGGAGTCAACATTTATGAGGCGAAAGAGACTGAACTGAAGAAGAGAAAACTCTGTATGTCTGTAAATTAGCACTAACTTCTTCTATGTTATAAAATATATTACTATCCTTACTAATGAATAAACAAACTTGATGTGAACGATTTTTAAGGGGGAACACATTTTACAATTATTATTAGAATCTTGTCAAACCAAAGCTATATTCTGAACAACTTGACACCAATGTTTCTGTGTACTATGGATGCCAATTACAGTCAATCTCAAGAAGCAATAAGCCATGAACAGACAAATAAATACCCAATGTAATAATGGAGTTACGCCTGAATCCATAGAACAATGTAGTTTATTAATTTAGTGCTAATTACATAAAACAGCCACTAGTGAAAAACTAAAAATGCTTGAAAATATTAGTTTAATTATATAAATGATTTCCAATAATAAATTTGTAATTTTCTTAATTTTTTTTTAACTTGGAAGAAGAAAATGAATATTTAAATCTGTATCTACAGAATTATCTAATAATGCCTATATTGTTCTTGCATATTATATTAATGATTTCTTCCATTATTATTTCCAAAATATATTCCTTTTACCCATTATTACAACTTCAACAAAATTGAAATCATTGTAATTAAAGTGGTATAAACAGTTAGCTTCTTCTAATCCTACTTGCATAAATCATTGTAATTGAGCATTCTGAAAGTGATGTTTGACTTGCATAAAAATGCAAGTACAATCAATGAAAGTACACAAAATAAATAAAATAAAAAACTGAACTAATAAAATTTGAGAAACCGCATGTTTCAAGCAATTAAAATAATTGTGCCCAAATATCAAAATGTTACAAGTCTAGATCTGATCATTGGGGCAGACCAACAGAAAACTGGAGGGAATGGCAAAGGTGGATTATAAAATCAAACTTGCCAGTCATATTAAATGTTGAATAAATAATCTTTTTCTAAACTATTGATCAATTGATTAATATTATTATTATTATTATTTATTAACGTCCACTTTTTGCAATTAAGGCTAATTGGGACGGGTTATCTACAGGTTGCCATCCTTTTCTAGCCAGGGTGGAACTTAGGATGTTATTTAATGAATTTTGTCACTAAATAATTTCCTTTGCCCAGGCAAGAATCGAACTCACCACTCTAGGTTTACCATGTGAGATTAAGGTCAACGCTTTAACTCACATGGCTAACCTGAGCCCCTAATTGAATAATAAATGACATTAATTAAATATCTAATATTTCTTTCCTTATTATCGGCCATATTGTTCTTACTTATTAAATTTATGCTTTCTTTCAAAATTATTTTCAAAGTATATTGCCTTAGTAGCATAAAGTAAACATTAATTCCAAAATATAAATAAACTTAATTGAATGACTCATATTTGGATTTAGATTAACACTAACAAATTTTAAATGTCCTAAAAATTTAAAAACTGAGCTAATAAAAAGCCACATATCTGCATACATATAGAACGAACATTGCCAAAATATCAAAATGTTATATGAATCTCTCTAGAGTGGGAGATGACGAATAACTCAAGAGAATAGTGAAGGTGGATTATAAAATCAAAACACAGTGCACGCATTGAATGCTCGATAAATAATCAATTTCTATAAAGTTAGTAAACAAATAATGAAAGGCATTATTCAAATAGCTTAGCTATGCTTCCTTATTAATGACTATATTGTTCTTACATATTGTATTTATGGTTTCTTTCATTATTATTTTAAGTCCTATGTAAATATGCTCTAGAGCTTGTTGTGTAAAGTGAGTAATAATTAGAAAATATAAAATATATATGAATGTAATTGTGTGAACTACAAGTACTGTTTCATTATTATAAATTGGGCCAGCAAGTTGTTTCATTCTTTTGAGTGAAAAGTGTGAATATTCCCGGATATATAAAGAACACTCAATTTGAAATTAATAAACATAGTATTTTGTATTTGCACATTTCAAAAAGTCTAAACATTTATGAAGAGAATGTTTTATACATCAACCCTATACGTAATAAGAATAACATACCAAATTCACCTGATGAAAACTTAACTGCTAGAATGGAAGAGATGAGGAAAATGTTCTCCTCCCTCACATTTAAAAAGCCAATAAAGCCTTCTTAACTATAGTACATTATTATGGACGCATTAATTCCTATGTGTACATGCAAAAGAGAATGAATGCCTGAGTTCTTAATACAATTCTGTAACACACAACTCACTACCTCACTAACCTTAGATAAAAAACTATTCAAAATGGCGAATATGCAGGAAATGATCACAAATAAAGACTAATAACAGTATACAGCTTTTTCCGTAAGCAATAGATATCTAACCACATAACAAAGTAAATGCATATAAAAGACCCCACATTTGGGCTGGGTATACAAAGCAGCCCCTTGTGCAGAAATCAACACAAACAAGGCGTGTGTTGTTCTAGAACATTCTACTCTCCATTTTTCCCGCCAAATAAACAAGACTTGAAATTAAAGCTGAGGATAAAATGTTTATTAATACACATGATTTTTACATTAAGAATATGTCAGGTGCAGTGTTTCTTATATTTATTAATAACAACCAGTCTTCCCTCCCATTCTAGAATGTAAAGAAATAATACACGTAATAATACAATTAATGAGGCTCAATGAGTGAGAAGAATATTCAATAACAATATAATGAACTTCATTAATTAAACATTGGTAAAATAATTATGTGAATATACATAATTGATAATATCTTTAAAAATGATTATTACTATTTACGTTTTCAAAAATTATAATTTAAAAATGTCATTTACTTAACATTCAAGTTTTAAATTTACTTATCTTAAATACTCCTAATGAAAAACATAAAAATTAATTCTTTGCCAAATGAATAACATTTTTATAAATCTTTTAGTAACTCTCGAAAGTGTAATGACATTTTCAGCCTAACTTAGTAGTCCGTGAAATTCTCAATAGAAGTAAATATTTCACAGTGGGAATCAGGCAATCAGACAAAACACAATGTCTATGTGTTTGTGAGCCCGTGCCTTGCAAGCTCCTAAAGCTCTAGCTTAATGCCTACATTTAGTAAAGCTCTATTAAATGTCTACATTTAGTCGATAAAGTAAAACAGAAGATCAAATTTATCAATGGCTGAACCTGGACTAGGAGAGAGTTTTATTTAGAGAAGAGTTCAAATGTAAAATCATAACTATCAATGCTGCTATATCTGATAGAAAAACTTTATATATCCAATCTTCTTTATAGTGTAATGTGCTACAACCGTTCTATTCTAATTCCTCTAACTTGATAATCAAGAAGTTAATTGTGTATTTGTATTTTTAACATTTTGTAATCCCCCCCCCCAACCCTCCTACTCTTCTGATTCTTAAGATATTAAATTATTAAAGAAATGATGCCTATCTCAAACTTTATATTTTGTTTACTAGGGTTCTTGTAACAAAAGAAATAGAGAATAGAAAGCACACGGCCACGTGTCAGTCATTCCACCCATTTTAACACATTAACAGTAAGGATTGAATCAAGAAAAATATCAGTCATTTTTTGTGAAATCACCTTAGAAAATAATATCCTAAGATGTCCTTTAATATGTTTAGAATAATCATTTGCTAATCCCTAAACGATATTTACTTTTTACACAACATTTTGTGTCACATCTGTAGTACTTTCACTATCCCTCCTTCATATTTATCTCTTCCTAATTTATGATATAATATAATTCAGAAGTATTATTTGGTTATGATTTTCTTAAACTGGCTCAATACTATTAAAAACTAACTAATACTTAGAACACTCTGATATTTCCTCAAATTAAAAAAATAAAAACCTCTATATCTGTTCCAATAAATGTACCTTAGAAAATGTTCTTTAGATGCAGTCAACATACAATAAGAAATAAACATAAGTAGACAAAAATAATGTACCAATTAATTTGTAACCATTACTTTAAACCAAGGAGTGAAATCATTGAACTCATCCTTATTAAAGAATAAATTAACAGCGAGGTTTCTAAGGCCTCGTGAATTCAAACATGCACCTTTAAGCTTTATACTAAACTTTATAGATCTAATATTACAGATGCCCATAACTCATTTTAAAAATAGCATATTCAACTCACTAGACAAAGAAGCTTAGTAGTAGAAAAAAGGTGTGACAGCTTCAAACTCCCAGAGACCAGAGTAACCAATAGATTTATTGGAAACCCATTCACAGCAAATTAAAAAAACTTCTCAATAGTCCTTTATAACAAAAATATTTACTCCTATATACTTGAGAAAAAGAGAAATTACCGAACAACCTACCTAAACTAATTATAATATGAGTCCTGTTAAAATATAAAACGATTATTATAATCAATCGAAATCTACTGTACACGTGATTCAACTTGCACAAAACTACGTCACAAACAAACTGCTGCAAAGCAACCAATGGAGAAGCAGTTAATTTAAATGCATAATACAAGGCATTGTGTAGCCAACCAATGGCTAAAAATAATAATTTGATCAATCATATTCTATTATAATTAATATAAACAAAGTTAAGTGTTAAAAAAGTTTTTTTATAAAAAATAAATCACATTCTTTGTGTTGTAAAAAAGGGTTATTGTTCCAAGCATTTGTGTCAGTAAATCAGCCTCCTGATATGGAATAATACAACGAATTCTAAGTATTTGATAATAAAGAAAATATTAGCTAGCTGCAAATAATTCACCTAAAATTTAATTCTTGTATGCATTTTTGTTTTAATTACACAAATTATGCAATCACTTTCTAGGAATTGTCATTCTTATAATCTGATCCTATAGCATTTAAGAACTCCTGTAGGATTTTCTTAAATAAAAACAATTGAACACAGGTTTTAATAAGAATACAAAGCTCTCATTCCAGATGAAAACACAATAAAGATCATCCTAGAAATCACTAATTTGAAAAGTAGTTTTAATCACAACAACATATTTTATCTATGGATCCTAACAGTGGGTCAACAACAGGAAACTTACAAGAAATTCCTTGTATTTAGATATGCAATAGTTGCCATACTAGTAAACCAAATTTTATCAAGGAAATATCTTAGAACCAATCACTCAAAATAAAGTGCCTAAAATACGGACTAAAATAAGTACTGTGTAATGATAAAAATGAAGTTTTCCATCTAAAGCAGTAGACAACAAATTATTTTTCATTAATGTGCAACTGATATTTTACTCCACACAAACAGTTATTAAAAACTATAAAATTATTTCATACTTTTCAAAATTATGTATAACCATAAATTTATAAATATCAAAATTCTTCAGGAATAATGTCCATTCCATAGTTTTATTTCAAAGTGATAGAAATCGGAAATAAATTATTACGAAAGAAAAAAAAAGATAAGTCAAACAATTGTAAGTTTTTCTTGGACTTAAGAACTTCCTAACAAATTTTGTAGAAATTATGCAAAAAAATACAAAACCTAGAAATAATAAATTAATTTCAAAACAAAAAATTGTTTCGAAACCAGAGCGACACTAATAAAATTTGAAATAAACAGAGATATGAAAGGTTTCTTTTAAATTAACCTGATTTAAATCAGACATATTATGCAGACATTTATAGTTCTGAATATGCATCCAGAGAAATAATTATAACAATGAGAATTTAATAACAATAGCTTACTGCATGATGCTACTTAATGACATACGCAATTTTTATTATTTTATTGTTGATTACTTTGCAAGCTGGTAAGGCAATAACATTTGTAAAAACTTGCTCAAAACTACCAAATAGACTTATTAGGTAATTATTCAGATCCATTGGGGCTTACGTATGAATACAGTTACATAAAGAAAATAAAGCTGCAGATTTCCTGAATAGATACTACTGAATTGATTAAGAAAATTCAACGTTTGATTTTGATGATAGTCAACTAAATTAAGATTATACTATTTTCAATAACATTTAAAAAAAATTGGGACTGATAGTCTACCACTTTAAAATTAACTAAAAATTAAAATATTAATATTATATTTGAATAACAGGTGTTATATATAATGTAATATTACTTTTTTCTAAGTAATAAATATGATTCAGTTAATCAGTATATTAAACCGACTATATTACTCACTGTGGTGTAACCAACTGTTTAAGATCTTATCACAGAATGATTTTATAGACCAAATTTAAGACTTAGTTCCTAACATATTAAAAATTGTTATTATTGTCAATATAACAAAATGTTGACAGAAACAACTACTTGGCATTAAGTTATCATACATTATCGGATACCATTTATATCCGGCAGAATATTGGTCTAAATGGACTTATTCCAAGATTTCTTAGTTACATCAATACCTGAGATGATCACAATGTTCAAAATAATAGATCCTTCTTTTTTTGATCTTATGTAAAAATAAGACAAAATTAAAGAAGAGAAAAAGATTTCCTCAAACAAAATTATTTCAATATCAATGAATATTCTGAAAATCAATTAGATTTTACAATTTACACCCTGGATTTTTTTTATCAAAATTCAAAAGGGAACATCTCTTATATGGGTGGTAGAGAGTACTTCTTAAAACTTTTATTTTACGTGAACTACCACTATTTGTCAACAATCATAATTTATCTGATTTTTCACTAGTGATTAGGATAAGAACATAAATTATAGGACACAGTTTTGATTTTTATTGTGCATCCTGGTCAAAAAAAGACTGGATAAAAAGAAGAAACTAGTGCACATAATTTTTGGCACATTTAACACTTTCTTTAAGGCAGAAATGCCATCGGCCTTTCAGGAAATTCCTAAACTCCTTCTGAGGTATGATTATAAACTATTCACTGTGCTTTCTTGTATCCTATTTATAAAGTTGTGTTTTATGGCTGTGCATGGGACTAATAATAACTTTTTAAGAACAATGGCATTTCTGTCTTGAATAAGGTGATAAATATGCTGAAGTATTGACAATTATGCACAAGTTTCTTCTTTAATCTAAGCTTTTATTGATCGAAATTCACACTAAAAATTCTCTACTGAGAATTATAATACGGTAATTTATATCCTAACATAAATTATAGATCTTGTCTTCAAATTGCCACAATTTTTTTGTACAGTGTTCGTTCTCTTCTATTAAAATTTCAGCTAGGCAAACAAGTATCATCGTATTGTATACCAACTGTTGGGCATATCCTATCCAAACCATCAAACACAGAAACAGTTTATTCATTTAAGTTTACAATTTTTAAATGAAAAAAAAAAAAAAATGAATTACCTTGTAGGCCTTGTTGGGGGGCGGCTATACTGTTTTGTAAGTGATGGCGGTGGTGCTGGAGCAGGAGGCGGAGGTGGCTTTGGCTTTCCATCTTCCGCTCTGCTCTTGAAGAATTTCTTTGGTTTATCCGAAGTCGGAGAAGGGGCCTTGGCTCCAGCATTATAGCTCCCATAGCTGTTTACCTTATCACGGGGCCTCTTTGACGAATAACCAACTCCCTGCCCTATAATATACAATAAAGTCTCAATTACATATTTATTTATTTGTTATACACTTTTCAACTTCGATGACTCATATATTTTAGTATAAAAAGTAGGTGATGAGCCTAAGCTGAAGTAAATTTATGGCATACAATTAAAAATATATTCAAAGGCTGATAGAAGAAAGTGTTCTAGAATATATTCTTATTGATAGTGAAAGTGTAAATGAATCTTGTGATTAGTGTGATGGAGTAGATAAAATGATGTGTAATGATATGAAGGAATGAATAAAAGTTGATAAGTATTGAAACCAATGATAATATTACTGGAAATACTTTGCAATGTGTACTCCTCAAAACTAGCTTATCATGCTAATTAAATTTGTACCTTTCCTTACAGAGACCATTAAAAGTATTGAAGACACTAAAAAATTGTCTCTAGGTTGCAACAACACTTTAGAATTTTAGAGAAAGCATTTCTCTTCCTGGGCATTCACAATACTAAGTTTAAAATTATTCTCCTAAGTCAATATAAACCTAAAAATTGGTAATTTGTCAACAATTAAAACACTACATTGATAAAGACTTGTAATCATCAAGTTTTTATTCTCCTGCTTGGTTTTTAGGTATTAGGACAATAATTTCTGACTTAGTATTGTAAATACCCAGAAGGGTGAAATGTTAGCTCTAAATGAAGAGTATTGGTGAGACCTGAAGATCTTTTTTTAGAGCCTTAAATGGTAATTAAATTTAATTTTACATCCCAGACCTAATTTGAAAGTTAAACTTAGTAGAAAACATGAATTTCATGCAGGTATGAAAATGTGTTGTTGATGTATTCATAGTCGTCTGTCAATAGTTCTTGGAAAGTTATAAGTAAAGTGATGGTATCGTTTTTCAGCAACCTGACAGTATATGTCTTACCGCCAAGCCAATGTTACAAGTAGAGCAAATGGGTCAGCCTAACTTTGTCATGATGAACTTGTATAATAATTCAGTAAAAGCAAATTCTAAGCATCTAGAGAACAACTTCTTTTCTCTTAGAATTTCTGAAACCAGATGCCCACACACAAATTGGCTTAAATGAAATATTTAATAATATTAAAAGCACAATACAAAGAAAAGTCACTGCTACTCCCAGAAAAACATAAATATTCTGCAATTCCGAATTTAGAATTCAATTACATGTCGAAAATAAAGAAAAGAAACAGATAGATCACATTTAAGCATTAGTCAGTCTAATGACAAAGATTTAATAACTAAAATGATTCATTTATAATGATCTTAAGAGAGTAGGGATGAATTCAAAGATTCTTCAGTCTCTTAGTTATTATAAGTCTGATGACAATATGTTGTAGAACCAATCTTGTTGTGCATTAATTCTCTACAACTATTGTTCCAGCATACTTTCTCAACTCAAATATTAAACAAGTTATTTGTATTTTGTTCATTTTACACTTCAATAAACCCCTACCAGCCATGTTATTTTCACATTGAATGACTGATTTATCAAATATCTGATTTCAATTCTTGTTTATGCAAGTTTCTCACTATGCGACAAATAAAGAATAGGTGGTGAGATGAAATCACTAGTGTTTTATTCCAGAATAAGGGAAGTCTGCTTAGTTTACTCACCCTCTGTGAGATATAACTTTTTTTAAAGCAAGAGTATCTTCAGAATTCTGCACAGAAAAACCCCTTTCGTTATTACTGCTAACTCTTAAATAGTATAGGGTATATCTCACTTCCTAGTATTAAATGTCTTCACTTCTAGAAGTAATGTTGGTTTTTTTTTCTTTTAAAATTTAAGGAAGAATACTCTATTTCAATATTAATAGTTCCTTCCTATGAGACCAGGTGTATCACTGGAATAGGAAGTGCGTAAATGGGCTAGTTTAAATACATTTTTCAAACCCTTGCCCCTGATGTACCAGTGATTTCACTGGACTGAATATTGAATAAAATCTGTAACCACCAACAGTTAAAATCAATGTCTTCAGAGTCTGGGACAACAACGGAGAATATTCTCTTTCTTGAGGGCATTACCGCTAGCTCTACAGACTCTTTAATAGTGAAGACTATATTACACTTTTTAATATTCATCCTTAATAAAACAAAATAATGGTTAGGAGGAAAAAATTAATGTCCTCTGATCAAGAAGTAATGCTCAATATTTTTATATTTATGGAATGTACCAAAGTACTAATCATCTTATCATTCATAATATGTTTTTTATTTATAACTGCTGATCTCAACAGAATGATACAAAATATAATTTGACTAAAGTGAGCTGGCAAACACGTTCTCCTATTACAGCAATACAGAAGGTGTAAAAGAGTTGTATTTTGTTGTAAAAAGAACAATAAGCCTGGAATTTGCTTGTTTGTTTTAAACAGTTGTGTATTTCAGTCCTTACAGTATTAATAATAAATACATTAATAATTGTTAGCAAACTTCAAAATGATTTAATTGTTTTTTCCTTTCCGGTTTTAGTAGCTGAGTTTGGAAATGACAAAACTTGCCTAAGTTAATTTAAAAGCTCAAAGAAATACCATAGGCACTCTGTTGAAGTTTCTCACGTGGCAGCTAAAGTACTGGTTGCTCTGAATATATTTTTAAAATTGCTTTTATTGTTTCTCGCATGCATGTTGTTTAAATGTTTAGTCTAGACTAAATATAAGAAATCCTTTATTTTGCGCGAAAAATTCAATGGACTAGAACTACAAGAACATGCAGTAGTTTAGCTTTTAATTCTGTAAGAAGATTTAAAAAGAAATAAAGGCTTCAAAATTTTCTACATGTACATTAAAAATTAACATCAATGAAGATTCCAAAATGCAACATTTGAAAGAGCTAAACATGTAAGTGGAGACTGAATTTTCCCACCAAAATAGTAGGTGCAATACAAGTAAAGTCAAACAAATGAAAACAAAGAATTCAAAAGAGAAAATATTCATAATATCTTTGGAAGGGAAATATTATTCTTGAGCATATGTGGTGCAATAATGGAATGGGTGATTACTTCAACATTGTAATATTTCAATACTTATCCTTGAAAAAGATATTTACAATGAAGCATTTAATTGTGAAGGCACGTAAAAAGGGTATCTTAAGATTTTAAAAAGAAAAGAACTTTTCTCTCATTTTTATTTCTTTGCCTTTAAGACACAATTTAACAAAAGTGGAGGTTCTATTTTTGAAAATATAAAATAATAAAAAGAAATAACTGGTAATATCACTAATAACTATTTTCAAATATATTAATCTGTCCATCACTTTCTCTAATTCAGTATATTTTAAATTCAAAATTCCAATAAATATTTCTTGAATAACACGTTATGATTAAAATGATTTACCCAACAAATAATTCAGACTGTGTACAGGCAAAATATAATCAATGCTTCTGATGTAATAATTCTCTTGAAACTGGTTAAGAAACAAAAATGTTAGAATCCCCTACGTAAAAGTTAACATAAATTTCAAGATTTTATGAAAATAAAGGTCTAAATCAAATAGTAATAAAAAAAAAAATAAATAAATAAGTGGAGGAATATTATCCAGGTATCAGTCATTATATATGATCAACTTGGTAAATGAATTACTGAACCTAATACTACAGTATATTTTATTTAATTAGTTATACGTTAAATGAAAATTGCACCAATAGAAGTTATTAGGAATTTTCAATTCAACAGACATAAATCTTATCAATAAAGAAAAAAAACTAGTTTCTGGAGAAATACTTACCTACAGTAAAGTGAGTACTTCTGATTGAAGTAAAAGATGTAATACCCCACTTTCCGACAGTGCCAGCAGATTTAGCAGCGCATGGTTTATTACTGTTTTCACAAAATAATTTGTCAAACTGAATACTGGCATGAGTTGTTGGTCCTACCTTACGACCATAGGTTTTGTAACAGCCACGAGACATCTAGAAATATTAAATTTTAATGTCCTCTGATTTAAAATATTCCATAAGAAATAATTTCACTAGCACCAGGAAGAAATTTTCATTATTCCATGAAATATATGCTCACATGCACATACTACTTACATTAAACCATCAACTAAGTCTGTAAAAAAAACTTCACAAACTCCGAAGAAGTTTTAAAAAGAGACACAGTATAAACAATTTAGACATTTCTATAGTTTACGAAAGAAGCTTCACATAAAATGAACTAATCAACAATATATAGCTCCGCATCTTGTAGTATTTGCTCACTAAACGGGAATCAAACCATCACAAATTATGAAGTCGAACTACATAAAAAATGTACACCCCCAATTCCCGATAAAATAACCCACAACACTAACACAACCTAATCCGCCATATAAAACGAAAACTGAAGTTGTAAGGCTTCGAAACTTGTATAAGTTGACTGTTTGATGATAACGAAGGAGCACCAACTCTCCGAGAAAGCGTTTGGCGGGGGCGGGAAACACTCCGCTATTTGATTTCAAGAAGTGTTCAAGTACGTTAACACTGTATATAGTTTTTCTTTAAAAAAGCTTAATTTTTTCTTGCGTATACTTCAATTTTAATTACAGAATGAGTGACTAATTGATATATTCAATAGATAAATAAGAGAAATATATTCAACAAATAAAGAAGAAATGTTATTCATCTGCTTTTAAAGTCTTTGGATCACCAGCAATTTGCATATACAGGGAGGGCCAAAAGTATTGATGCACTAAGAATCACTTCAAAAGTTTGGATGGGAAAAGGGTAAATACAAAAAGATTATTTGAAAAAAAATAATTTTTAAAGATCACCATATGAGTAAAAATAAAGTATATAACACACGAGTGGTAAAATATCGCAAATATGTCATTTTACTGACCAACAAGTTCGATTCTCAAACTTGTCAGGTTAGTTCGATTCCCACCCGGACAAATAGAAGTTTATTTAGTGATGAACTCATTAAATAAAATCCTTAGTCCACACCCTGGCTAGAAAAGAGTGGCAATCTGTAGATAACCCGCCCTAATTAGTCATAGTAACAAAAAGTGGTCGTTAATAAATAAAAAATAACAATTTATCAACAACAACTCTTCAACACAACTAATTGAGACAGGTTGAATACAGGTTACCACCCTTTTCTAGCCAGGGTGTGACTAAAGGTTTTTTTTAATGAGTTCATCTCTAAATAAATCCCAATTGTCCAGGCGGGAATCGAACTCGCAGTTTTTATTCTTATAATTAAAAAACTCTGTCACGCATGGGCTACGTAAACGAAGCACATTTCCTACGTGCTAGTACGACACACTAGCGATATCACTACATATTCTGACTGAAAACCAGAAAGTACGATTTACTCGTTTAATATTTGAGGTGCGAAAAAATATATAGAACAGCAATTGTAGAGCATCAATATTTTAACAAGATTGATTATATAACATTTTGTGATTCGACTCAACAACGGAGATATTTTGAATTTTTGAATCTCCCCTCCTAAACCCCACTTATCCCTGGCGAAATTTCTGCCAATAACAGATATGATTTTCAGTGTTGTCTGAGACTGTTAAATGTCGTGTATGATATAGATCAAGTAATTCGTAATTGATGACATCATCGCACAACGAATTCGTATCTATCTCCCATAATAAAAGTTTCATGAAAACAATATTGGGGTATTTAAGGTTAGAATAAAGAAGTTCATGTTACAACAGCTTATTGTTAATAAGAGATGAGTAGCAGGAGGGGGGGGGGGATACTGAGGGCTGAAAACTTAATGTTCCAAATACATGGGTTAATATTCATATTAGAGAAAATATGAGCATAACAACATTTAAAGGCAATTAAATTTAAAATAAGATTGTCTCGTTTATATATGGAGTTTGGTAACGATAATACAAAAAAAGTCCGTCACGCAGGGGCTGCGTAAACTAAGCAGATTTCCCACGTGAAGTTACACAATAGAGAAATTTAACGAGAGCCGAGCCAGTCAAGGAAACGGCCGAACTAGCTTTTGGCGGGAAAATAACTCGTCCGTTAGGCGCCCAGATTTAATAAAAATGCAAATATCTCGGTTAATATTCAAGATAGAGAAAAAATGTATATAACAATATTTATAGTAAATTTAATTTACATTTAGGTTGCTTCTAGAAAATGTTTTCGATCCGACGTATAGTAACGGAGATATTTCGAATTTTCAAAAATCCTCCCCTCTAACCCCCCCCCCTCACTGGTCCGATTTCAACCGTTAACGAACTTGATCTTCCTTTTTACATAAAACGACTAAATATCAAGTTTGGTAACGAGTAAACAAAAATTGCGACCGCTAGAGCGGTAACAGACAAATATATATATATATATATATATATATATATATATATATATATATATATATATATATATATATATATAATTTACACACACACACAGTTTTGAACGGACCTGATTTTCGTCATCTACTAGGTAGGATCGATGGACATTTGAAGAAAAAGTTCGAAAATTCCGTCATGAGTACAACCTCAATAGACCACTAGAGCTGTAACAGACAAATATAGAGGGTGTTTGGTAAGTAGAAAGTCCGTTACGCAGGCGCTACATTAACTAAGCAGATTTCCCACGTATTCGTATTTGTCTTAAAAATTAATATTTCAATGAGGACAATATTTGGTATTTAACTTTCAAATAAAGTTTCATTATATAACAGAGTATTGTTTATGTGACATGAATAGGAGTCTGAAGGCTGAAAAATAAAAAAAATACTTATATCTCGGTTAAATGTTAAAGATATAGAATAAATGTATATAACAACATTTATCGTTACCAAACCCGATATATAATCGTTTAATGTAAAATGAAAGATGAAGTTCGTTAATGGCTAAAATCGGAAAAGAGGGAGGGAGGGGGGTTTAGAGGGCAAGATTTTCGAAAATTCGAAATATCTCCGATACTATACCTCACAATCAGTATAGAACCAATCTTATAGTAAATTAGATTTACTATGAATATTGTTATATAAATTTATTCTTTATCTTGAATAGTAACCGAGATATTTGTATTTTTTATTTTTTCAGCCTTCAGCAAACCCCTAATCATATTAATGTGACATATTCTGTTATATAATAGATCACTTTATCCGAAACTTAAATACCAAATATTGTTCTCAAGAGACCTTTAGTTTATGAGATACATGCAAATATGTTCTATTAACCCCCCCCCCGTCGAGGGTTTGGATTAATAAAATTTGAGTGATTGAGATAAAAATTATTCTGATTCATTATAAATTACAGTACTAGATATAGTAAATAGTGTTCATATATGTTAAAATATATGTTATATTCAGATATATTTCAGTAATTGTTATCTTTCCCGTGAAAGGTTGGCTAACCTGTTTATTTAATATTCAGACGCTTTCCGTTTGGAGGTTATTAAAATTGACTGAAATATTCCTCATTGGCGGCTGCATTTATTCACTTAATATTCACGGTATTGTTAAGCGTTACCAGTATGTTGATTTATCTATTGTAGAGCTTCACGAGGGAAATCTGCTTAGTTTGCACAGCCCATGCGTGACGGACTTTATATATTTGTCTGTTAACACTCTAGCGGTCGCAATTTTCGTCATGTTGTATTATATAAGCGTTTCATGTAAAACTAAAGATCAAGTTCGTATACTGCTGAAATCGGAACTCGGGGAAGGGGGGGGGTTAGTTGGGATTTTTGGAAATTTAAAATATTTCCTTTATTATGCGTTGGATCAAAAAATATTATAGAACCAATTTCACTGAAAATGTAATGTTCCATAAATGTTGTTATATACATTTTTTCGCTTTCTTGGATATTTAACTGTAGTGAACATAGATTTTATCATGTCTGAAGAGAGGAATAGACACTGTGTTATTGAGTGGATGAGATTATTAGAGTAGTGGATCCCTGGAGGACTATCCTCCAGATGTTTGGGTGGGGAACCTTATACCTGGAGCCGGGTCGTAAATAGACACACCCCACCCCCGCCTGTCAAACCACCCTACCATACAACCTAACAAATAGCTGCCAGTTCGAACACAACATATACTCACAGGAAGTGGAACATCCAAAGTACATGGGGATTAAAATGAAGGAATTCTTGTAATTATGTATACGAGTACTTAACAACTAATTGTGCATCTCTACGAATAAAATAATTTTATAGCCCATTTCTCTTAAGGGAAATTACCTTTGAGTTTATACCCCTGAAAAAAAAAAAAAAATGTTTTAATCTCTATCGGTTCTAATATATAGGTCCGTTTGAGTTTATATATATACTAGCTAAGGTAACCGGCGATGCCCGGGAAGTCATTCACTTAAGGGAAATCAGCTACTGAGGTCCCACTCATGACGCAGGTTTTGAAAAATTTCCTTAAAAGTCCATCGATCCTACCCAGGAGATGACGAAAATGAGGTCCGTACAAAATTATATATATATATTTGTCTGTTAACGCTCTAGCGGTCGCAATTTTTGTTTGATCGTTACCAAACTTCATATTTAAGCGTTTTACGTAAATAGAAAGATCAAGTTCTTTAAGGGCTGAAATCGAACCGGTGGGGGGGGGGGGTTTAAAGGGGAGGATTTTCGAAAATTCAAAATATCTCCGTTATTATGCGTAGGAACGAAAAATTGTTAGAACCAATCTTATAGCAAATTAAATTTACTATAAATATTGTCCTGTACATTTATTCTGTATCTTGAATATTAGCCGAGATATTTGCATTTGTATGTATGTGTATGGTCGGCAGGAGTCGGCTACGTTCGGGACTCTCTGCCGAAGCTAGAGCGTGCCGTTTCGGTAACTGTTCGTCCCTCGTGAATAGGTTTAGAGATTCCTTACTACTACTGTTGTTATTAGGCAGATTTCTCTATTGTAAAACTTCACGTGGGAAATCTGCTTAGTTTACGCAGCCCCTGCGTGACGGACTTTTATTTTTTTATAGCAAGACTTCAATGTATACAATTAGAATTCCCTCCACGACGCATTGTTTTTCCGAAAGGGCCTGGAAATTTTTGGGGACTAATAGAACAGAAATTTTAGTTTTGAAGAATAAATGAAAATGCGTTCCTAATCAATCCCTCTCCCCTTTTTTGGCACACCTTTTTTGAATAATTCAAACCATAATCATGGATAGCATTTATTATAATTACATATCATCTATAATGTACATATTGCCTGTCAAAAACCAAGCTGAGATTGTGAGCTTAGTTATATACGAGTGCATAATAGTAAATTCGTACTTACCAAGTTTCATGAAATTCGATTCAGTAGTTTATGCGTAAAAAGGTAATAAACACCTAAGCCAAAAATTGTATAAAAAGCTACTTTAAATAACAAAATAAAAAACGTTTGTTATGTGTATCATTGTCGAAAAACCAATAGGACACGAAATGTCGTAATTTTTCTTTTCAGGCCTCCCTTATAACACCCACTCCTGTTCGTTCCTAAATATATATAGTTTATAATCAAAGAAGCATTAATACTAACCCACGTACGGAGTTTTAGTCTTTTGTGCCAAAATCGTTGACTCCTCCTATAGTTTTCAGCATATATATCATTTATACTTTGGTATATGGCATAAGGGTTATTCTAAATAACAATGGAAATCAATTTTGTTACGTGAGTATTATTAATACCTAGAAACCAATAGGAAACGAAAAATAGATATTTTTAATTTCAGGCCTCCCTCATAACCACCAGTCCTGTTCGTCTCAGAGAATATTAGTATAGCCTGTAGTCTAAGTTGAGTAATTAGTAATATACGAACCAAGTTTCATAAAACTCGGTTCAGCCGTGTATGCGTAACAAACAAATAAACAAACAGACACCAAAGCCACAAATTGCAGACATCGTGTCCATGGCATGTGAAACGAAATGTATCTTGAAATTTCGAGAAAAAAAATCAATTTACAGATAGACGTTACAATTTATATATATTGGATATGTATATAAACTTTTGAACGGACCTCATTTTCGAAATTTCCTGGGTAGGATTGATGGAAATTTGAAGGAATTATTTCAAAAATCCCATCATGAGTGTAACCACAATAGCTGATTTCCCCTAAGGGAAATCTGGTAAAAGGTCTAAATGAAAACTGAAAAAAAAAATATTCGTGCACGTTGGAAATCTGCTTAGTTTACTCAGCCAAGCCCTACAAAATTATAAGTTATAGATTAATTTGTGGCCGGACAAATTATGAATATATTTTGTTGACGCTTTTCTCCATTGGTTTTTTATTTTCCATTTCTTATACCGATATTTGATAAGGTTTATGGCGAGTTCGATTCCCGCCTGGGCAAAGGCATTTATTTAGTGATGGAATTCATTAAATAAAATCCTTAGTCCCACCCTGACTAGAAAAGGGCAGTAACCTGCAGATAACCCGTCCCAATCAGCCTTAGTTCCAAAAAGTGGACGTTAATAAATTTATGATAAGGCTTAAATAGGACATTACAAAAGTCCGTCACGCAGGGGCTGCGTAAACTAAGCAGATTTCCCACGTGAAGTTTTACAATAGAGAAATCTGCCTAATAACAACTCTACTAGTAAGAAACCTCTATACCTATTCACGAGGGACGAATAGTTACAGAAACGGCCGCCAGAGCTCTCGTCGGAAAGTCCGAACATCCGGTGGACCACACGCAGAATACAAATGCAAATATCTCGGTTAATATTCAAGTTACAGAATAAATGAGTAGAACAATATTTATAGAAAATTTAATTTGCAATAAGATTGATTCTGTACAATTTTTCGATCCGACGCATAATAACGGAGATATTTCGAATTTTCGAAAATCCTCCCCTCTAAACCCCCCCCCCTCCCACTGGTCCGATTTCAGCCGTTAACGAACTTGATCTTTCTTTTTAGATAAAACGACTAAATATTGAGTTTGGTAACGATTAAACAAAAATTGCGCTAGAGCGGTAACAGACAAATATATATATAGATATATATATGTAGATATATATATATATATATATATATATATATATATATATATATATATATGTATACAGTTTTGAACGGACCTCATTTTCGTCATCTACTATGTAGGATCGATGGACATTTGAAGAAAAATTTCGAAAATTCCGTCATGAGTACAACCTCAATAGCTGATTTCCCTTAAGGGAAATCTGCTAAAACAGAAAAAAACAACTAACCCGGTTTCCCATAAGCTGGCACAGGAAGCACTTATGATCTCAACTCACCATCTATTCCCTATTTCTCCCGTACTTAGAAGCATATGTTAGCAGGAATTGAAATACCAGCTGGATGTGAGATGTTCAGTAGGGGACGATGTTTACCGAGACGGAACACTAAACATTGTAATTATCTCTGTTAATATTCGATATACAGTAAAAATACTTGGAATAACATTTATAGGAAATTCAACTTAATATAATAATTTTGGTGCTATACAATTTTTCGACCCTATTCATAAAAAAAGTCCTTCGGCCCGAACTAGCTCTTGACGGAAACTCACGACTAGACACGAAGTTAGCCGATCTCATCTCAGAAGCTGAAAACAGAAAAATACAAATACCTCGGTTGATATTCAAGATAAAGAATAAATGCATATAACACTATTTATAGTAAATTTAATTTGCAATAAGGTTGATTCTATTTAATTCTTCGATCCGAAGTATTGTAACGGAGATATTTCGAATTTTCGAAAATCCTCTCCTCTAAACCCCCCCTCCCACTGGTCCGATTTCCGCCATTAACGAACTTGATCTTTATTTTTACATAAAACGTTTAAATATCGAGTTTGGTAACGATCAAACGAAAATTGCGAACGCTAAAGCGTTAACAGAAAAATATATATCTATACACACACACAAATATATATAAATATATATATATATATATATATATATATATATATAAAATTTTGAACGGACCTCATTTTCGTCATCTCCTAGGTAGGATAGATGGACATTTGTAGAAATTTTTCGAGGTACGTCCTCAATAGCTGATTTCCTTTAAGGGAAATCTGCTAAAACTGAGATAATACCAATTTCCAATCCACCCCCCCCCCCAACCAATACCTTATTTCAACACATTACCAGATATAATGTTTATTTTAGGCTGAAACTGTTATATATTGAATAAGGTAATCATAAAAAAAAATCATAGTCTAGAACAGACATGGGTAACCTTTGACATGTTGCGGGCAAACTTTAGTGTGTAAATTCGTTCGCGGACCGGTTTTAAAAGTAGTGCATTTTATAGTAGTGTTCATAATTTTTAACGATAGATATAAAACGTGAAATTGTACGACAATGTAATTATTTTGTTATTTTAATAAATTAAAATAACAAAATGAAATGAAAAAAATAGGTACAACATTATATAAATCGTAAAACCGATATCAATGAGACCCTTGAGCTTGAATTTGGGGAAACTGATCTATTGATGTTTGGATTAATTCCACTGATACAAAGACGAAAAGAATTTTCCAAATGGTCTTCAGTCAGCCTTGTACGACGTTTTTATTTATTAACTTCCATTATCGAAAAGAACTGTTCGCATTTATAAGTTCTGCCAAACACACAAATCTCTCCTCATCTTCCTCATTCGGAGTAATTAGTGTTATAATTATTGTTTAATTGGGTTTTTCATAATGTCTCGCGGGCTGGAACAAACCTTACCGCGGGCCGATGGTTGGCTATATATGGTCTAGAACGTAAAATCATATTTGAAGAAATCTCATCTTACATATTTGTCTGTTTCACAAATACTAAAAATTCAATGAAAACGGTATTACATATTTAACCTTGGAACAGAATGTTTAATGTATTTCAGCTACCCGTTAATATGAGATGAGTGAATGTGTGGGTATACCGAAGACTGAAAACTAACTAACTATAAGTCCGTCAATCAGGGGCTGTGTGAAACTAAGCAGATTTCCCATGCCCTGGTATGACAGACTACTAATCTCTTCTAACCATATATTTTCTATTTCTAAGTTATTCAAATTCTAATTATTTCTAAGTAAAACTCCGATGAGAATTAGAAAGTGTTTCCCGAGGGATGAAAACAAGAAAGCACCTATAACTCGCTTAATATTTGACTACTAAAATATGCAGAGTAATCGCCGAATGAGGTATTGCATACACGAAGAAAAATAATTGTAGATACAAGGAGTTGATTACTAATTGTAAGTTTAAAATGACTGTATAATTTAACAGTTGCAAACAGGAAAGAATAAACATTGTGACAATTCCTGAATTAATTTCGTTCTCTAAAAATTATGTAAATGTATTTAGAAATCCGTTTGCTGTAATGAAAATGTATACAGAAGTGCAAAATGTGTGACCAAAACTTTTCTTATCATTGCGAACCTTCACTAGGACTTTCGCTATTATATATGATCCATATATATATATATATATATATATATATATATATATATATATATATAATTTTGAAAGGAACCTCCTTTTCGTCATCTCCTGGGTAACACTACAGTAGCATTTAAACATAGACCAATATGAGGTCGGCAGGGAAGCCGCAGAACTGATAGGACAAAGGAAGTATCCCCACACCTCCCTATGCTCATTTGTTCCAACCTACAACTCATTTAGGATATCAATCCTGTAATAAATTAAATTATATTAAAAAATCTGATTGCATTATCTTCATAATACTAAAACTGATTGTTCAAATAATTTTCACGTTTTAATTAAATAAAATATTAAATGTACTTAAGGGCAAACCGGCGTTTCTAATGAATTCATGTTTGGGAGAGGGGCTAGGGTTAGCCATGCGAGATAAAGCGTTGCCTTTAATCTCACATGGTAACTCTATAGTGGCGAGTTCGATTCCCGCCTGGGCAAGGGAATTTATTTAGTGACGAAATTCATTAAATAAAATCCTAAGTCCCGCCCTGGCTAGAAAAGGGTGGTAACCTGTAGATAACCTGTCCCAATTAGCCTTAGTTGCAAAATTTGGACGGTAATAAATAATAATAATGTTTGGGAGAAGATCGGGGGGGGGCAGTATACTTTACTTGGTGCAATCTGACACTGACGTTAAAAAAATAACATAGATTTGAATTATTAAGGATAAAATATAACATAGATTTGAATTAATTTATCCAGGTGAGGTACCTGGTAGTTTATATTGAAAATAATAGTTGATCAAATCAATATTTCTACACAAATTACTTGCTTCAGACATTGTTATAAGAAAAAATGTATAAAGCATAAGTTACACTAAATAACAAAATAAACAACTTTTGTTATGTGCATATTTGCCGAACCTTAAATCCTAGTTAGGATCCTTGGGCATTTGAAGAAACTTTTAAAAAAAATGCGTCATTAGCTGGTTACCTTTAAGGGAATTGTGTTAAAAGATTTCATAGTTTTTATAAGGAGTATTTTATATATGCCCCAAAATTTTAAAACAAAATTGCTTGTGTTTGGCTAATACAAATTTATTCATAGCCAACTACGGGTTGTCATATTTGTTTTAACGATTTTTGATAAACTTAGCTATTAAATAAAATGTCCCTTACGTAGAGGTTGCGTGAAGCAGATTTCCCACAAGCGATCTTATCTCACCACATATTCGGGCTGAAAAACAGAAAGTACAAATTACTCGCTCAATATTTGGGTTACGTAAATTCACGTAAAAACAACCCATCAATATTTTTACAAGATTGGTTCTATAACGTTTTTCGATCCGACTCATCATAACTCAGATCTTTTAAATATTCGAATAACCCCGGCTATTTCCGGGCCGATTTCTGCCAATAAGAAATAAGATTTTTAGTATTGACTGAAAAAACTAAATATCCAGTTTTGTGTAGATCAAACAGAAATTGTGACCGCTAGAGCGGTAACAGAAATACATATACATATATATATATATATATATATATATATATATATATACATATATAGTTTTGAACGGACCTCTTTTTCGTCATCTCCTGGGTAGGCTCGATGGGCATTTGAGGATATTTACCGAAAATCTCGTCATGAGTACAACCTCAACAGCAGATCTTACCCTGAAGGAGAATCATCTAAAACGTATGTTTCATTATTATTATCAGTTAAGTAAAACATCACCTGGCATTCGAGGAACATAATCAAGGACTATTTGTTTAATATAATGTGCGGAGGTTGATTTTTTCATCTGCGTTATACCCAAAACATTATTTACTAATATTATAATTTTCTGTTTGCATCTGAAACAAAGCCTATTGTATTCCTTTTTTTATTTTTTATTTTTGCATCGCATGCGCGGGCTGATTTGCTTTCTCTAACATAACCTAAATGAAATCAGCTGATGTTGTACTGATGAAACGATTTACGAAACATTTCAATTATCCATCGATCCCGCCCCAGCTACCCCCAACCCCTGGAGGTGTGATTACACGGTGTGGCCATATTGTTTCAAATCGGCTTCTTACTCCAGAACAGTTAGGTTGTAAAAGTGGTGCAAAGGAAGATAAAGAGTTATTAGTTATAGATTCATTTATTGCGTCTGATGTCTCTAAAAGTCCGTCACGCTGCGGCTGCATAAACTAAGCAGATTTCCCACGTGAAGTTTTACAATAGAGAAATCTGCATACTAGTAACTGTAGTAGTAACGAGTCTCTAAATCAATTTCACGAGAACCGAACAGTTACGGAAACAGCCGAACTAGCTTTCGGCGGAAACTCAGGAATAGAACAGACATCAGCCGATCTCATCTCGTCGGTTATCCGCACACACTTAATAAAAATGCAAATACCTCGGTTAATATTCAAGGTAGAGAATAAATGTGTATAACAATATTTATAGTAAATTTAATTTGCAATAAGATTGGTTCTATAGAAGTTTTCAATCCGACGTATAGTAACGGAGATATTTCGAAAATCCCCCCTCTCACTGGTCCGATTTCAGCCATTAACGAACTTGATCTTTCTTTTGGCATAAATATCGAGTTTGGTAACGATCAAACAAAAAATAGGGGAAATCTGTTAAAAACAGGGGAATCTTTCCAAGGCAGGGATTGACTGCAAGAAAGCTTATTACTCAGTACCTCATAGCTGGTTGATTGAAGTTTTATTTATTTTATTATTTATTAACGTCCACTTTTTGCAACGTAGGCTAATTGGGACGGGTTACCACCCTCTTCTAGCCAGGGTGTGACGTTGGATGTTATTTAATGAATTTCGTCACTAAATAATTTCCTTTGCGCAGGCGAGAATCGAACTCGCCACTCTAGGTTTACCAAGATTAAATTATTTATTAACGTCCACTTTTTGCAACTAAGGCTAATTGGGACGGGTTATCTACAGGTTACCACCCTTTTCTAGCCAGGGTGGAACAAAGGATTTTATTTAATGAATTCCTCTGCCCAGGCGGGAGTCGAACTCACCACTCTAGATTAAGGTCAACGCTTTAACTTTAAGAAGTTTTAAAGGTCTATAAAATAGCTTCTTGTGTTTTTTAATGAAGTTTTTTAGTGAAATTGCGAAGATTAATACAAAAGTTTGAGGCTGTACATTTATTTTTTTGACAAATATACAATTTTTAAGGTCAAAGTAAAAAACTCACAAGGGCTGCTTAAAACTATGCGTATCTCCCACCATGTAATCTCATCTCACCATATTTTCTGTATTTCTAAACGAAAATTTAGTAGGGTACAAGAGGGGATTTACTGAAGGCTGAACAGAATTAGGTATGCATAAACTAAGATTTACATGAAAAAGCTATTTATTAGTAACAATTGTACAAAAATTAGGACCACTGGAGCCGTAAAAACCATACATATATAAAAGTCCGTCACGCAGGGGCTGCGTAAACTAAGCAGATTTCCCAAGTGAAGTTTTACAATAGAGAAATTTCACGAGAGCCGAGCAGTTAAGGAAACGGCCAAACTAGCTTTTGGCGGGAAAGTCACTCGTCCGTTAGCCGCCCAGATTTAATAAAAGTGCAAATATCTCGGTTAATATTCAAGAACAACAGATACATAGTAAAATTTATATAACAATATAGTAATTTAATTTGCTATGCATATTTCTATGTTAATTGATCGATGCATAAACAACGGAGATATTTTGAATTTTCGAAAATCTCTCCCCTTAACCCCCCCCCCCTCCCTCTAGTCCGATTTCAACCATTAACGAACTTGATCTGTCTTTTTACATAAAACGGTTAAATATCGAGTTTCGTAACGATCAAACAAAAATTGAGAGCCGCTAAGAGCTGTAAATACAATATATATAATATATATATATATATATATATATATATATAGTATAAATATATATATATACAGTTTTGAACGGACCTCATTTTTCGTCATCTACTAGGTAGGATCGATGGACATTTGACGAAAAAATTTGAAAATTCCGTCATGAGTACAACCTCAATAGCTGATTTCCCTTAAGGGAAATCTGCTAAAAGTGTGTGTGTGTATGTCATTTTCATCATCTACGATGTAGGATCG
This sequence comes from Riptortus pedestris, assembly GCA_019009955.1. Classification (NCBI taxonomy): domain Eukaryota; kingdom Metazoa; phylum Arthropoda; class Insecta; order Hemiptera; family Alydidae; genus Riptortus; species Riptortus pedestris. The sequence continues at coordinate 128,034,330 of CM032232.1, read as the reverse complement.
ATGGATAATGGGAAATCTGCTCAAAGGACGAATGCTATATCTGTCACCCCAGTGAATAAGTGGTTAAGTCGAATTTTAGCCAAAATAAGTTAAGTGGTCTAAGAGAAGCACAGAGGCAACATCTTCATTGTGCTTAAGTGTCAAAGTCGGTCAATGTTTTAAAACGGAGTTATTGCCATGTGTTTTTTTGTCCATATTAAAATCTTTAAACTGTAAATAGTTAAGTCAACATAATCAAATCTGTACACATTTATCCATCGGTGAACAATTGTATAAATAGAGATGTTCAATTATTCACATTGATTGATTGCATTAAAAAGTGGAATACTCAAGTTAACTAGTTAAGAACAAATAATATTTTCAGTTGAATTTGTTTATTTTGGAGTATCCATCATTTATAATCCCGAAACATGTTGAAAATAAAAGATAATCAAAAAAAGCATTAATTTGTTTTCATTTACTACACTTGGATGGATGATACTCCAAAATAAACAAATTCAATTGAAGATAAAACCATCCGATAATCCTAGAACATTTTCTATATTTTTTCGGTGTTCATCTGACCATATACTTTTCTCCATTTCTCAGAACAAACTTATTATAAGGGATTTAATTATTAGGGCGATTTAATTTAATTTAATCACTTTCCTTTCGGTCGCTAGATTTCCAATTTTCAAGAGAAAATTTTTTTATTGTGTACAAAAAAAGAATTAAAGCGCGTTCTCTACTACCTTGGAAGTTCAGACGCTCCGTTTTGTATTACTTTCAAAACATTTAAAAAAGAGAGTTTTCTGGAATAAAAGGATGGAAGAAAATGTGGAAACTTCACAGAATAATCAAAATCAAGGTAGATACCTATTTTATATTTATATTATTTTCTTATAATATTATATTACTTATTTTATATTATTTTTCCCTAAATTGTTTTAACTTAAATTTTATACATACGTTAGAACATTCATGAGTAATCTTTTTTCGGTGTAGAACCCTCAATAACGGAAGAAGTGACAGCAAGCGCCGAGCCTGTTGTTTCAAGTTCACGTACTTACTCAAAATAATTTGAAAGGTACTCTTTCACTGTTTGTCTATCATTTTAGTGATTTTTTAAATTAAACTAATGCAATTTTATGAATTCAGATGACGAAAGACCTGGCCCATCAACACAAAACTTGTCAAGTTTGGTCGAGGACCTCCTTTTAACTGACGATAGTGAAGCTGATCCGCGTTACGTCCCAATGCAATCCGGATACTCCAGCTCCTCAGAGAATGGATGTTTGACTTCGCCTGGGGAAACAGCTCTCGCTGAAACGAGGAAAAAAGGCCGGTCTAGAATCTAGCGTGCCCAATGTAAAAAACTAAGAAATGCAGGTAAATCTTTTGTAACAGAAAAAGGAAAAACTATTTCTTAAAGAAAATTATTACCTTTGAAACCATGTAGGATGAAATGTGGGGAGAGAATAAAACTTGAAGATAGGGAGGTTTGTTTTCAAAATTATTGGAATTTAGGAAGTAGAAACAAGAGGGCTAGCTATATAGGCGCTTTAATAACAATTAAAAATAAGAAAACTCAATCATTGAGAGCTGATCCACAAAGAAATAGGTCTTGTAGTTGTTCTTATAAGGTAATTGTTAATAAAGAGAAAGTTTCAGTATGTCGATCGTGTTTCCAAAGTATTTTTGGCGAAACAAAAGGTTTCGTGCAGCTAGTATTACAAAAAAAGACATACAACAACAATACACAACTTGGAAACACTTAAGGCAACTTGTTATATGTGGGATGAGACCATTGCTGCAAGAGGAGCAAATGAAATTGCCTCTTGTCTTTACCACTTTTTATTAACCTTAAGTGATGAAGTAGAAGAAGTCACCTTCTACTCTGATACATGTGGGGGCAAAATAAAAACAGTTATGTAGCATTTATGTTCCATCATCTAATCACCCAAAAGCCAAATTTTAAAAAAATCAATCATAAATTTTTAGTAAGTGGCCACACTCATATGGAGTGTGACTCTGACCATTCGGTGATAGAAAGGGTTAAAAAAAGGTCTTCGATGAAAATCAATCATTTGACTGACTGGATTCAGTTAGTAAGTGTTGCTAAGTTTAAAAACCCATTCGACGTAGTCGCTATGAAAAGAGAGAATTTTTACAATTTCAGTTTACTTGGGAAAAAACAGGGGCCGTACTTAAAAAAAAAAATAGATGATAATGGAAACCGATTTTTATGGAACCCAATACAGTGGCTCCAATATGGAAGGGAAGGGGGAAAAATTTATTTTAAACATTCACTAAATGAATCAGATGATTTTTTAAAAATTAATTTTACACGAAGAGTTTTATTATGTAACTACTTAATTATTATTTAATTAAGCAGTTGTAATTAATATTGTATTGTTTTGTGAAGTTATTATTACTTTTGTGTTTAAAAAAAAAATACTCTCATGCTGTATTGTTAAAAATAAAAGCGTTTTGAGAATATTACAGCAAGTTGAATTATTTTTCTTATAGTTATTATGCCTCGACCTCATAAACTAAAAATTATGATAAAAACCATGAAATAAAAACTCTTTTGGGATGATAATACTGTATTTTTTAGTGTGAATGATTGGTCAAGTCTGTTGTCAACGGTCGGTGAACAACTAGTTAACTTTATTATCTCATTACTGATAAGACATATCAAATTGGTGTAAAAGAAGAAACAAGTTACCAACATTTCGGTAGGATTGACAAAATTTCAATGATATACCACAAACAGCTGATTTTACATAAATGTTCAAACTTTAAAAGTCGTCCCCTGAAAAGTAAGGAATTTCGACTTAACCACATATTCACTGGGGTGACAGATATGTTGATAATGAAATATGTGACTTTTAGAGGGAATAAATTAAAATTAAGTCACTATTGACAATGATTTATAATAATGACAGACTAGGGTGACTTGAACCCTTCCATCAAACACGCACTTGAGAGTTCGAGGTGATGAGATTCCAGCCGAACTCCGTAACACTATTAAATGTGAGAAGCTATAGTTTGATTAGGAAATAAGTTTGTTATGATCAAATCTAAAATTAATTGTTTAATGGAAATATTAACAACGAGGTTACCAGAATTTGAACAGTTGTTCTGCCTTAAAAATAGCTGAAACAATGGACGGAAGTAATTTTAGAACGATTTGCCTTGTTTCTCATGCATCTAAAATACTATTCTTTTTAACAATATGTAGGCGAAGGGGGTTGAACTACAAGAAGAAGTTGAAAATGAAGATGAATAATTGCAGATCGAAGGTCTATATTGTGTACTGAATGTAACCGACAACACTCCCTAGCAGTGGCGGCTAGCGTATAGGCACTGGGGAACTGCAGCACCCCCAATTTCCACTTGATATTATCTATAACATTTAATATAATGAACCTTTTATCTTTATACTTGTATAATATATAATCCTTAAGCTTAATGCAGTAACCATCCCCCTGTTTATGAAAAAAGATACAAAAATCTTTGTATGGAACTGTTCGTTTCACAGTTCCAGCGTCGAGGTGTTGACTGTAGTGCGCATGCGCACACAGGAATCTCCACGCGAGGCTGCAAGGGAGAGAGGGCACTGTCGTTCCCGCAATGCCGACCCTGGCGTGCTAAGGCTAAAAATTTTCAGGAGCAGCACCCCCACTAATTTCAGCTACTAGCCACTGCTCCCTATAATATTAATGATGATTTAAGTAACTATGCTGGAAGATATAAAGTTTCATTACGTTTAAACGACAATAATATCGAATTTTTAATTGATAGTGGTGCTGCACAAAAATACTCTTTTGTAAGTCTCGATATATTAACGGAGCAGAGTTAATAAATACCAGAAATAACTGGGTGCACCTCCCCAGCGTTCATCCTTTTAAATTATATATTTATGATAATATAACAAATTCACTTCCCTCAGAATAACACTACGTTGCTAAAAGTATAAGCATCAAGTAAAATGTAAACATAAATCGATATGTGGTCGGCAGGAAAGCGACAGCACTGATAGGACTAAGGAAGAATCCGGACAGGTGTCCGGGAGGTCCCTAGATTCAGTTCTGCCAACATGCTATTCATTTAGGTTATCAATCATTTAATACATTAAATTGTATTAACAGATCTGATTACATTATCTTCAAAATACTAAAACTGTTTGCTCAAGTAATTTTCACATTTTAATTAAATAAAGCATTAAATACACTTAAGGGCAAACTGGCGTTCTCATGAATTAATGTTTGGAAGAAGAGAAGTGGTGGGGAGGCAGTATACTTTCCTTGGAGCAATCTGTTAATGTCGTTAAAAAAATAATATTGATTTAAATTATTAAGGATAAAATATTAATATAGATTTGAATTAATTTATCCAGGTGAGGAAAGGAATTGTTGAGCATATCAATATTTCTACCCAAATTACTTGCTTCATGCATTGTTATACTAAAAAATGTATAAAACAAAAGTTACTCTAAATAACAAACTTTTGTTATGTGCACGTTTGCCGAAAAACAAATAGAAAATTAAATATCGCAAATTTTAATTTCAGGCCTCCCTTATAACCCCCACTCCCGTTCGAACATAAAAATTTTAATATAGCTTATAATCATGGAAGAACTAATACTAATTCACATTTCGAGTTAAGTTAATTTCGGTTCAATCGTCAATGCCTAATATAATTGTTGGCTTCCAATTTAGTTTTTAATGTATATCTCTTTTATACGTCGTTATACGACAAAAGTGAATATAACAAAAGTTAACTGCATATTTAACGTTTTATGTAAAAAGAAAAATTAAATTCATTTATGGCTGAAATCGGTCCAATAGGGGGGGGGGGTTAGAGGGGGATTCCAAAATTAAAAAATACCTCCTTTGCCATACGTCTGATCGAAAAGTTGCACATAAATGATATTATTGAAAATTGAATGACCTATAAATATTGCTCTACACATATTTTCTTTATGATGTTTATTAACTGAGATGTTTGGATTTTATAGTTTTCGGCGTTCAGTAAACCCCCACTCGTAGTCATGTCTTAATAATTATAAGCTGTCATATCATGAACCACTTCATTCCAAGTTTTAAATACCAAATATTGTTTTCATTGAACCTTTGCTTTGTGACATGTCCAAATACGTTCTGTTGACCACCCCCCCCCCTTCATTTGTTCTTGGATTACTAAAATTTGAGATAAAAATTATTTTGATTCATTATAGACGACAGCATTAGCTAAATGTTTTTCATTCTGGTCTAGAATATTTCTATCTGTCTGTTAAGAGGTTGGCTGGGCCGTTTGATTACAATTCAGACGCTTCCCGTAGTACATGATATTAGTTATAAGTCTAGCTCCAAGAGTCGTCAAGTCAACATCCTAGACGTTCGGACACTGACGATGATGCACTGCATCGAAAGCGCTCTGCCGTTTTAACAAATTGTTATAGTGGAAGCATAGCCAATTCATACCAACTACATTAGATGTTTAGTTAACTTGGTGAAGTTTTAACTGAAATGATTTTTCAAAAGTATATCGTAGTAAATCTTCTGTTTAGTATTCGCAGCCCTGCGTGACGGAGTGTTACAGAAATAGGGATTGTGTGGATCAAATTTATGTTATACCTTCACGTAGTAAATCTTCTGTTTATTTTCCGCAGCCCTGCGTGACGGACGTTTTATACAGAAATAGGGATTGTGTGGATCAAAAGTATGTTATACCAGCGCGTGGGAAATCTTCTGTTTAGTTTTCGCAGCCCGCGTGACGGACGTTTTATACAGAAATAGAGCTTGTGTGGATCAAAAGTATGTTATTACCAGCACGTGGGAAATCTGTTTAGTTTTCGCAGCCCCTGCTTACGGACGTTTAATACAGAAATAGAGATGTGTGGATCAATAGTATGTTATACCAGCACGTGGGAAATCTTCTGTTTAGTTTTCGCAGCCCTGCGTGACGGACGTTTAATACAGAAATAGGGATTGTGTGGATCAAAAGTATGTTATACCAGCACGTGGGAAATCTGTAATTAGTTTTCGCAGCCCTGCGTGACGGACGTTTTATACAGAAATAGGGATTGTGTGGATCAAAAGTATGTTATACCAGCACAAGTTTTCGGATGCTATAAATTACAGTGTTGTAGTTGTTATACGCACGGGAAAATCTTCTGTTTTAGTTTTCGCAGCCCTGCGTGACGGACGTTTTATACAGAAATAGGGATTGTGTGGATCAAAAGTATGTTATACCAGCACGTGGGAAATCTTCTGTTTAGTTTTCGCAGCCCTGCGTGACGGACGTTTTATACAGAAATAGGGATTGTGTGGATCAAAAGTATGTTATACCAGCACGTGGGAAATCTGTTTAGTTTTGGCAGCCTGCGTGACGGACGTTTTATACAGAAATAGAGATTGTGTGGATCAAAAGTATGTTATACCAGCACGTGGGAAATCTTCTGTTTAGTTTTCGCAGCCCTGAGTGAAGGACGTTTTATACAGAAATAGGGATTGTGTGGATCAAAAGAATGTTATACCAGCACGTGGGAAATCTGTTTAGTTTTCGCAGCCCTGCGTGACGGACGTTTTATACAGAAATAGAGATTGTGTGGATCAAAAGTATGTTATACCAGCACGTGGGAAATCTGTTTAGTTTTCGCAGCCCTGCGTGACGGACGTTTTATACAGAAATAGGGATTGTGTGGATCAAAAGTATGTTATACCAGCACGTGGGAAATCTTCTGTTTAGTTTTCGCAGCCCTGCGTGACGGACGTTTAATACAGAAATAGGGATTGTGTGGATCAAAAGTATGTTATACCAGCACGTGGAAAATCTGTTTAGTTTTCGGAGCCCTGCGTGACGGACGTTTTATACAGAAATAGGGATTGCGTGGATCAAAAGAATGTTATACCAGCACGTGGGAAATCTTCTGTTTAGTTTTCGCAGCCCCTGCGTGACGGACGTTTTATACAGAAATAGAGATTGTGTGGATCAAAAGTATGTTATACCAGCACGTGGGAAATCTTCTGTTTAGTTTTCGCAGCCCTGCGTGACGGACGTTTTATACAGAAATAGGGATTGTGTGGATCAAAAGTATGTTATACCAGCACGTGGGAAATCTGTTTAGTTTTCACAGCCCTGCTTGACGGACGTTTTATACAGAATTAGGGATTGTGTGGATCAAAAGTATGTTATACCAGCACGTGGGAAATCTGTTTAGTTTTCGCAGCCCTTCGTGACGGACGTTTTATACAGAAATAGAGATTGTGTGGATCAAAAGTATGTTATTACCAGCACGTGGGAAATCTGTTTAGTATTCGCAGCCCTGCGTGACGGACGTTTTATACAGAAATAGAGATTGTGTGGATCAAAAGTATGTTATACCAGCACGTGGGAAATCTGTTTAGTTTTAGCAGCCCTGCGTGACGGACGTTTTATACAGAAATAGGGATTGTGTGGATCAAAAGTATGTTATTACCAGCACGTGCGAACTCTGTTTAGTTTTCGCAGCACCTGCATCGTACGTGTTTAACCTTCAGTCCCTCATTATGCGTTTTCTATTTGCTATTACGAAATTTTAATAATTTGTCCGTACTGTTTTAATCAGTATTTATCTATGGAATAACTGGGGAAAACAACGATTGTTTAAACATTAATTCGTAAAACATCAAATATACTCGTTGCAAACAATGCTAATGACTTGTGATATAAAAATGAAGGATTCTGAGCAGCAAGGCAAGTTGAGGCCTGGAGCTGAAACCATCACAAGGTAGAGTAAGATTTTCTCAATGTTTTAAAAAAGTCCGTCTCGCAGGGGCTGCTTAAACTAAGCAGATTTCCCATGTGATGGTATAACTCGCATGTGATTTCATCACACCATGTATTCTCTATTATATATAAAAGACCCGATGATTAGAAAGGTGGTGGCACGTTTCTGAATGTTGAAACAAAACAGTACGATTAACTCCCCGGATACTTGAGTTACGAAAAAATGAATAGCACTAAAATTACAGAGCATCAATGGGTTAACAAAATCGGTCCTTCATATTACGATCCGTCTCATGATAGCGACAGTACATTGAATTTCGAGCCTCCCCCCCTCCCTAAACTCCCACTATAAGGTAATGATTAAACAAAAATTGCGACCGCTTGAGGGCTAACAGACAAATATATATAGTTTTGAACGGACTTTTAGGAGATTTCACTTAAGGGAAATTAGCTAACGTAAACGGACCTCATTTTCGTCACCTTGGTAGGATTGATGGACATTTGACGACATTTTTTGAAAATCGCGTCATGAGCACTACCTAATTTCTGAATAGTCAGAAATAGTCTTTTTAAAATCTTGAATGTCATAAATAATAATTGTATATTATGCTTGCTTAAAGCTACTATATCATCGTTAACTAATTTCAGTTTCTCCCAAGTTATTATCTCTATGTTCTAATGACATTGACAAAAGTGCTTTTCATAATGAAACCTACATATACTAATATTTATTAAAAACAAACCTTTATATATAATATATAAAATAATGCTTATGATAAATACCCGTTCTCATTATTAACAGCTATTTTATAATATCATTCAATTTTTTTCCAGGATGCAACTTGCAACACTGATTGTAGCCCTGGGACTAATCTCGGTGGCATTGGCATGCAACTGTGGATGGATGAATAAGGTAACTAAAGCTTCATGAATAATAAAAATTAAATTCTCACTTTTTAGTTGATATATATGAGATTAACAAGGTATAGAATAGTGAATGAATCAAAAGAGAGTGGAAGGACCATTCATTAAAAAAAGTCCGTCACGCAGGGGCTGCGTAAACTAAGCAGATTTCCCTCGTGATGTTTAGTAATAGATAAATATACATACTGCTAACACAACAACACCGTGAATAAATACAAACGGAAATAAGAAATGTTTCATCCAATTTCAATAACCTGCCGACAGGAAGCGTTAGGTTAGAAATGTAAACAAACGGGTCGGCTCGCCTCACACCGGAAAGAAAAACAATTACTGAAATATATCAGAATATAACTCATTATTTTATAGAGAACTATTTACTATATCTAGTATTGTAATTAATAATGAGTCAGAATAATTGTTATCTCAATCAATAAAATTTTAGTAGTCCAAAACTTTAAGATAGGGGGGGGGGAGTCACTACGGCATATTTGCATGTATCTCGTATAATAACGGTCTCTTAAATACAATTTTTGGTATTTAAACTTCCAATAATGTGATTTATTATGTAGCAGGGTATTGTTTACGTAACATGAGTAGAAGTGGCGGTTTGCTGAAAACTGAAAAATGCAAATATCTCGGTGCAAATATTAGCAGATTTCCCTTTAGGGAAATCAGATATTGAGGTCGTACTCATGACGTGATTTTCGGAAAATTTCTTCAAATGTCCATCGATCCTACCCAGGAGATGACGAAAATGAGGTCCTTCAAAATTTTCTCTCTCTCTCTCTCTGTAAATATATATATATATATATATATATATATATATATATATATATATATATATATATTTATATATATTTGTCTGTTAACGCTCTAGCGGTAGCAATTTTTGTTTGATCATTACGAAACTCGATATTTAACCGTTTTATGTAAAAAGACAGATCAAGTTCGTTAATGGCTGAAATCGGACAAGAGGGAGGGGGGTTTAGAGGGGGGGATTTTAAAAAATTCGAAATATCTCCATTATCAGATCGAAAAATTGTATAGAATCAATCTTATTGCAAATTAAATTTACTATAAATATTATATACATTTATACTCTATCTTGAATATTAACGGAGATATTTGCATTTTTATGAAGTCTATGGGCGGGTATAGTTCGGATTACGTCGGCCATTTTCGTAACTTCTCGGGTCAGGTGGAAGCTTCTTCTAACCTTACCTGTCGTTTCTAACCTTACCTTACCTTCTATCCTTTACAACCCACCCGGTATCACCAGCTACCGGGTCACCCACCTCTGTTAGTTCCATTACACCCATTCAAAAATACCATCTCCCTTAAAATAGAACTAGAGTTCAGTATAAGGGGAACTATCTTTTCTTACCCCCGGTGGGTCACACCACCTTAATACAATCCATTCTGACCAAGCTGGATCTCAGATTAAAAAAAAAAAAAAAAAATACTTTACCTTCGTTACTTTGTGAGATTTATGCAAATACGTTCTGTTCATCGGCCCCCCCCCCACCATCGTTAGTTGTTTGTTTACTAAAATTTGAGTTATTAAAATGTTAATTATTATTACAATTCATAATCCGTTTCAGTTGGGAATTTATTTTAATTAACTGAAAGATTTCTCATTATCTAATCACGGTGGTATTGTGTTACCAGTATGCAGATTTCTCTATTGTAAAACATGGGAAATCTGCTTAGTTTACGCAGCCCCTGCGTGACGGACTTTATATATATATATATATATATATATATATATAGAGAGAGAGAGAGAGAGAGAGAGAGAGAGAGAGAGAGATAGATAGATAGATAGATAGATAGATAGATATAGATATAGATATATAATTTTGAACGGACCTCATTTTTGTCATTTCCCTAGGTAGGATCGATGGACTTTTGAAGAAAAATTTCGAAAATTCCGTCTGGAGTACAACCTCAATAGCTTATTACCCTTCAGGGAAATCTGCTAAAAAAAGGCCGTCACGCAGGGGCTGAGTTAACTATCCAGATTTCCTACATGCGTCACTTATTTCCATTTATCTCAAAACGTAAATGTTCAATGAAAACAATATTTGGTGGTGTAATTTAATTAGCAACTACATTGCCTATCTAACATTTTTCGATCCGACGTATAGTAACAGAAATATTTCAAATTTTCGAAATTTCTCCCGTCTAAACCCCCCGTTCCCTCTGGTCCGATTTCTGCCGGCATGAAATATTGAGTTTTATAACGATCAAACAAAAATTGCGACCGATAGAGCGTTAACATATAAATACGAAATATATATATATATATATATATATATATATATATATATATAGATATAGATATATATGTGAAACAAGTTTTCGCAAATCGCATTATGAGTACAACCTCAATAGCTGATTTCTGTTAAGGGAACCCTGCTACAAATGAAGAGAGTTAGTTAGTTTCTGCTGACTATAGTATTTTCTAACTTCATATAGCCATTTTCCAGTGGTTCAACGATGTTTGATCAAAGCATATTGTTGAAGAATGTTTAATGTTTGTAAAAGTAATGTTGTTTGTTACAGGGCAGAGTTGTTGGTGGAATTGAAGCTAGGAAGAATGCTTATCCCTTCATTGCAGCTATTCTGGATAAAAAATACTTCCGTTATTGTGGAGGTTCAATCATCACAGAATGGCATGTCCTAACAGCAAATCACTGTACCAACAAAGGAAGACAACACAAAATCAGAGTGGGAGTTAACGATTTAACCACAAGTAATACTTTTTTTATTATATTATTTTTCTTGTTCTTTTAGTGATTATTTCTTAACCCTAGAATATCAACAGGGAATAGAAAAGTTCCCGTCAAAAAAGACTTCTTTATTTCTTCAGCCCTAATATTAATATCAGTACCCAAATTTTGAAAAATATACATTACCGATCAACCTTCTGAAAATATAAAAAGTCTGTCATGCTGAGGCTTAGTAAACTAAGCCGATTTGCTAGCATCAATAGTTTAACAAGAATGGATCTATAACATTTTTCAATCCGTTTCATAATAATGAAGATTTTAGGAATTTTCGAATCCCCCCTGTCCCTGGTCCGATTTCAGCCATTAATAACTATGAAGTTGTGTGTTAAATAAAATGGTTGAATCTTGATTATGGTAAAGATAAAGTAAACATTTTCGAGTAAAGAAGTTAAATCATAATTGATGATGTCATCATACAAGGTATATGCATTTATCTCACAAAATAAAAGTTCAATGAAAACAATGTTTGGTGTTTAGCCTTGGAATGAAGTGGTTCATGATATAACAGCTTAATATTAATATGACATGAGTAGGTTTACTGAAAGCCAAAAACTATAAAATCTAATTATCTCGGTTAATATTCATGATATACAAAATACAATGCATAAAACAACTTTTATAGATCATTCAGTTTGCAATAAGATTGGCTCTATACAAAATTTGGATCCAACTTATAGTAACGGAGATATTTCGAATTTTCAAAGGTTAATGAAAGTGAGTTACATTTAGGAAATATGTACTCCTCCAGATAACCTATAAAAAAAGAAATCTTAAATTCATATATTTAACAGGTTTTCTATGTGAGTTAACACATTGACCTTAATCTCACATGGTAAACTTCTATGCAATAGGAATTTATTTAGTGACGAACTCACTAAATATAATCCTTAGTAAGTCCCTGGCTAGAAAAGAGTGGAAACCTGTACATAACCTGTCCCACAGTAGCAAGAAGTGGACGTTAATAAATAATAATAATTAGGAAAATTACAACTCACCTAAATAAATGCTAAACATTAATAATCGGAGCAGAAATAGTTGTACTATTCCCCCTCCCCACTTTTAGATAAATTATCAATTCGGTTTTGAACTTAGTCATTCAACAAATATTTTTTATATCTCCACATTATACTATGTCTTTCATATAATCCTATTTTATTTCACAGGAGACGGTGATACATATGAAATTGGAAGTGTTATTAACCATGAGTTACACAGTACAACAGCATTTACTGACGATATTTCCATAATTGTTACAAAAACAAAGATCAGATTTAATCAAAATGTTGGCCCAGTTTGTATGCCCACCGGAAGAATGTCCTTGACTGGACAATACGTTAAAATATTGGGTAAGAATTTCAACTAAGTTTAATAATAAAAGGTCAAGTGAGTTATTTTTTAGTTTGTAAATAATTTTAAAAATGATAAAGCTGGAAAACAACGTTCTCAAATTACATTTCCAGAAAAAAAATAAAACGAACCATATCATAAAGCAGTCTCGAATGAATGTGAACTTTCAACGAACTTTTGAAGTGGAGCATGTCAAATTCAACCTGTTGAATAAGTCCTATTTGCATTCTATTCATACTCTACATAAAAATATTTTCACCACATAATCATAATCAAATGTTGCCCTCTCCCAAAAGTACTCCTGCCCATGTGTAGTATTTACAGGCTACAACTGGTAATTGATCCCGTGAACAGATAAACATGATCTTTACGGGACCGAGCAACTGTATAAGAGTGTCACAAGGACTTGCAGTGGTTTCCCATTGCCTTCTGCATCAGACCATCCAGCAATAAAAGCATCATGAAGAAAATTCCAGCCTCACCAGTAATGGCATGAGTGTAGAAAATTCGATTCAAGAACAGAGTTGTTAGATAGCCACCCCTCGATAGCCTGTAGCCTGCGTAAGCAGACTAATGATATACTATTAGCCAATGGAGACTACAACCTAAATCTACCCTCTAGTCTTGGCTCACTGGCATTTTGTAAATTAGAATTTGCTCAAGCCGTGGAGCTCCTAAGCTCTAAATCTCGTCAAATACTGATGGACTTACTTGTCCAAATGTTGTAATTTCTTGATACTTAACTATCCAAGGGTATGATAATACCATGATCGAGCTTATTCTCTCGTATTTTACCGGTATGATCCACTTTTTCAAATAATAAAATAATGTCTGGAATAGTCAACTCTACTTAACCATAAAATTTGTTGTAATTTTTACAGGCTGGGGAAAACTATGGGAAAAAGGTCAAAGTACGCCTAGACTCCAAGAAGCCGACCTTAAAGTAACATCCTTTAAAGAATGTGAAGAAGCTTGGAAACATAGTACTGTTCACCCGCGAGAATCAACTAACATGTGTATTTATGAAAAAGGAAAGAGTACTTGCCAAGTAAGACATTTTGTTAGCAACAAAACATATATTTAGCTTAGCCGAGAGTTGTTGGACAGAGATTAAAATGTGATTAACACAGGGAGACTCCGGTGGCCCAGTCATCTACCTGAACCCCAAAACCAGGAGGTTTACTCTAGCAGCTCTGGTGTCCTATGGTGCTGAGTGTGGCGGACCAGTTCCTAGAGTAACTACTGATGTTGGTGCTTACATTCCATGGATACGAAAACATACTGGTAATTAATAATTATTCAAATTCATCTATTAAATGACAAAAACACTATTAGTATTTAATCGAAGTTGACGAATTGGTAGCAGTGGAGAAATGACATCTAAATTCTCAGAGTACCCATTTTTAAATATAAAAAGTTCATATATTTATCAGACAATTTTCATGTCCATGTGTGGTTATATATTCTGTATTGACATATGGCATGACTACAATATGTTCATTTACGAAATTCATCAAAAATGAAAATAAAACTATTAAGCTCTAAGCCCACATAATTGATATGACCACATGCATTTGAAGTCAGTAGCCACGTTGTTTATGATCCTAGCCAATCTAGAAATAGGAACCAACAAAATGGATAATCATGTTTGGATAAACTAATGATTCTACAAAACGGTTATAACATTGTTTTAATCAATAACTCATTATTCTATAGATTAATCTGTTCTTGGTTTATTTTATAGCCGGTTCAGCACTTTGTTCCAGAGGATAAGGCTTGGAGCAGAAACTTGTCAAGATGAGTTAGATGAAAAGACATTTACTGTAAAAAAAAAACTTTCAAAATAAAATATATTATCTTATTTTTATTTTAAATTTATCTGTCTACTTTCAAGAATACGTTTTCCTTTTCCTTTTTTCCACTTTTTGAAATTAAATAGTTGTAACATATTATGTATTTATAAATAGAGAAATTGTCTTTGCTCAAAACTATTCTGAGCATTAAGTACTTTACATTTAACAGACATTATTTAACGGGATGGAGAAAGAAAGAAGGAAAGCAAGATTGAAACTTGGTTTTAGCAGATTTTCCTTAAGGGAAATCAGCTATTGGGGTCGTACTCATGGCGTGATTTTCGATTTTTTTCTTCAAATGTCCATCGATCCTGCCTAGAAGATGACGAAAATGAGGTATGTTCAAAACTGTATATTATATATATATATATATATATATATATATATATATATATCATATATCGTTACCAAACTCGATATTTAGTCATTTACGTAAAAAGAAAGATCAAGTTCATTAACTGCTGAAATCGGACAAGGAGGGGGGGGGGATTAGAGGTGGAGAATTTGAAAATTCAAAATATCTCCGTTATTATACGACGGATCGAAGTGAATAGAATCAATCGTATTGCAAATTAAATGTACTATAAATATCGTTATATACATTTATTCTCTATCTTCAATATTAACCAAGATATTTGCGTTTTCCAGTTTTCAGCGTTCAGCAAACACCCTCTTCTACTCATGTTACATTGTAGCGGCGAATCACGTACTCGTGAGTCGTTCGCTATCAAATATGATAACCTGGCGGTATAAAAAAATACCAGATGGTTTTATAAAATATGTCCAGTCAGTGAAAAAAGGTTAACGAGAATTATGAGTGTAAAATTTAGTGCAAAAAAATTATCTAGTGTCTCGGTCTAACTGTGACTGAGTTGTGGCTATTCAAACTGGACCATAGTGAATAGTGAAACTAATAGATTTTTTACCTCTAAATATTTTATGCCAAGAAGTTGTTTTTAATAAATATACAACTTGAAAAGTGCACAGAACCATTTATTTCACCCCACTTAGTCCACTAAAACATAAACAACACTTGGCTATGTAATAAACCACATTATTTGAATCTTAAATACCAAATATTGTTTTCAAGAGACCTTTATTATACGAGATACATGCAAATATGTTCTGGTGCCCCCCCCGCCTTAAGTTTTTGGACAACATAAATTTGATTGATTGAGATAAAAATTATTCTGATCCATTATAAATTACAGTACTGGATATAATAAATAGTTTCCAATAAAATGAAATTTTAAATTCTGATATATTTCAGTAATTGTTTTTCTTTCCTGTGAGAAGTGCTATTGTGTTACCAGTAAGCAGTTTTATCTATTGTTAAACATCACAAAAAAAAAATAAAAAAAAAAAATAAATAAAATTGGTTCTATTTATTTTGTACATTTGTAACATTTAGCTTTGTAAACATTATAATATTTATCTAATTTTGCAAAGTTATATTCAAACATGTCAAAAGATGAATCGCCATTGTAGCGGCATCTCAAATAAATAATAAATAAATAAACATCACAAAGGAAATCTGCTTAGTTTACGAAGCGCCCTGCGTGACGGACTTTTTAAAATTCTAGTGAATAGACTCTGTCTATGAGGTCGTGTGCTATAGTTGCAAGTAGATCTGCTACAATTTGCTTTATTATCGGAAAGCATCATAGTCCAGAAGTAAGGGAGCTGTGTCGTCAAGGTGACCTGCAACGGGAGGTACCTTCATTAAAGAAGGTTCATCTGGACCTGAAGAAGAGGTCTTTCCTACCGCACCTCACCTTCATGAGAGGGAAATGTTAGTGAGTGAATACTATAATGAACGATTGTTATATTTATATCTCTTTGTAATGGTACGATATAGGTTAGGTGTAAAACATATTTTTTGCAAATTCATAAGATATGCTTCTGTTTGGCAGTCCTGAGTTGAAGAATAAAGAGACACATTCTGATAAAACATGCTCAATTATTTTTTTTGTGCTTAAGAACAGATACAATGTAGTCTCCTTATTCATGGATAGTATTTTCAAAGCGTTGGTTGTTTAAAGGTTATAAACGAGCCTAACAAAATGACTGATAACACAATGATGATGATAAAACCATAACTAAACCTTATTTATTAACAGCTGATTATATATCACCAAAGAGGTTATAAATTCTTTATTACAAAGAGATCCTATAACATTTTTCCCCGAAGACTGGATCACAGGTAAAGACAGGCCGTCTTTACATGTGATCTAGTCTCTGGAGGCTTGATAGGACGACCGAACCTGGAGGTGAGCAGGCCAGGCTGAGGAAGGCGAGGCAGATCCGGTGCGATGGCATCAAAGGTGTGAGGAAGGGCATCAGATCTCCGGAACTCCTCAAGTCCCTGGCGTTCGCCTGGAACTCTTCATCTGGGAGCTGTTCCGTCTCAGCAGCTTCCTGTCTCCGAGTCGGCAGATCCAGTAGCTACTTGGCTCTTCTCCCTTCCTTTCAACTCTTTCTTTTGCCAATGCCGGTCGTTCCTTGTTCTAAACACAATTTCAACTCCTTTTTTGAATGATGTTTCTTTTCTAAGGCGATGCCGGTCATGATAATTCTTGGTGATACCTTGATTAATTTTAAGAAGTGCTCTTGTGTGGGTTTGAACTATGGGCTCAAGAATTTCACCGGACACTAGCAACTCTGATTTTAGAACACGACTATTCCAGGATCTGAGAGGGGGGGGGGCAGTGTAGACCAAGAAGCGGTGTGTTATTGTATTCGAATAAATTGGAACGACAAAAGTTATTATCTGCTATAATTATTTTGGGATATCCGAAACGAATAAAAACCTCTTGCCACTGATCAATTATACTTGAAGATAATTTGTTGGGAATGAGTCGTAGCTCTATCCAGTGGGCGATTGACTTCTCTGACTGAGAATGACTGGATAGATCTACAACAAGGTAACTCTCGGCCCCGAAATCCAGGATGTCACATCCAACCTTTTCATATCTCACCTCTGGTATCTTGTGCTCTAAGAGAGGTTCGGATACGTTATTCCTGGTGAATTTCTCACAAGTCCTGCACATCCTGACTGTAGTCTGAAGGTCCCTACTCATTCTCGGGCAAAAATACAGTTCTCGTGCTTTCTCTATGGTTTTTGATATTCCCAAATGTCCCTTGTGAAGGGAAAAGTAATGAAAGGAAAGTGTCTGAAGTGTTGATTATATATCACCAAAGAGGTTATAAATTCTTTATTACAAAGAGATCCTATAACATTGGTCTTAATCTCACATGGTAAACCTACAGTGGCGAATTCAAACCCGCCCCAATTAGCCATATAGAAGAAAAAACTGGGCGTTAATAAATAATAATGATTTTCACTGCAACACTTTATTTAAATTAAAGAATTTCAAAAATTCGAACACCGACTTGCGGCATTAGGTAAATAGAATTTGTTTCATGAGCGTCCCTAGATACAATAGAATTGTGAACGTTTTGCACTTAATGAACGTTGCAACGTTAATGAATATTGTCAATATGTTCTATTTTATGCTTCATTACCGCAGGCAGGATTCATTAGAGGTTTAAATTTACGTTTACTAATGGCTTTGTCAATATGTATTTTATCGGAAAAATAGGCGGAAATTGTGAGCAAAATATATTTTTTACTCCTAATACGTTGCTTGATAAGGTTATGAATATTGTAAACATTCTTTATTAACCTCCACGTTTTGCAACTAAGGCTAATTGGGACGGGTTATCTACAGGTTACCACCCTTTTCTACCCTGAGGATTTTATTTAATGAATTCCGTCACTAAATAAATTCCTTTGCCCAGGCGGGAATCGAACTCACCACTCTAGGTTTACCACGAGAGATTAAAGTCAACGCTTCAACCCACATGGCTAACCTGAGGCCATGAATATTTTAGGCATGGGCTATTTTATGGCTCATTACCTAAAGCAGGGGCTCAGGTTAGCCATATGAAATAAAGAGTTGGCCTTACTCTCAAGTGGTAAGCCGAGAGTTCGATTCGCCTGGGCAATAGGAATTAGTGACGAACTCATTAAATAAAAGTCCTTAGTCCCACATCGTCTATAAAAGGATGGTAACCTGTAGATTACCCGTCCCTATTAGCCGTAGTTTCAATAAGTGGGCGTTAATAAATAATAATTTTACCGAAAACAGGACTCCCCGTTTACCTGGAAGACAAAATTAACGTTCGGCAATAACATATTTTATCGGTAAAATATAAGGAACAAATTGTGTATAAAATATATACTTTAGTCAAAATTTATGAATTTCAAAACTCTAATCGCTCCTTCAGACCGGCAAATAGAATTCATCTATGAAAATAACTCATGCAAATTGGGACCGTTTAGAAATATTATGAGTATGTATTTCACATGTATTTAGTAAATGAATTATGTAAACTTTGACTATATTTATGACCTTCTATCATTATGATAGGAGTGATGGGGTTTACTGGGAATAAACTTATATTTCTACTAGAAAACCTTATTGTTTCAACCTACAAAGGCGGTTCCTGCCATTGTTATTATTAACCATAAAATTACCTAATAATTTCCTCTGTCGCCATATCATACATATTGTATATGGAATTACAACAGAATGGCAAGTAATTTACTCATATCTTTTCTCCTAAGGCGAAGCTGATGTAATCGTTATATTGTGAAGAAAAACTAGAATTGATGCGACCAATAGTCATACCATGCTTCGCATATAAACTATACTGTGACTGTAATTTGATGGTAATACAGGAATTATTTAGTGTTACGTTATCCTCATCTTTATATTTTGAAGGAAAATCAGTATTACAGGTATTTTAAACATAAATTCGGACACTTGCCACTTCTTATGTCACAGATATTACAACTGAATGACAACATACTGATCACGTTGCAGGACTTTCGTTATGTGTTTATTCCAATCTCTATATTTCCATGGAAAACCATTTCTTTTTCAACCCGTCAACGACGAGTAACAATGTCAGTATCAAAAAAGTGCATAGCTGAACGATAGTTGCATAGTTGTAAACTAACATTGAACTTGAGATACAGAAATAATCCCATGAATGAATTAGTTCATTTTCTAAACATTAGTACTATGCGATAGAAGCATAGAAAAACACCAATTAATATTAAATGAGATAGTTAATTATTCTTAATATTGAAATAATAAGGTATTGAGATGTTTCAATTAGGTTTATTTTTACGTCACATAGTTATTCTAAGAGGCAGAGCGCTTTCACAACACTCGCTCCATTATCAGTGCCCATCGCTTGTTAAACCATGGATTCCTTGTGATGCAAGGATATTTGTGATTCGCCTATTCTTACCTGCGATAAGCGTCCTTTCACATCCAAAAAGTGGATGAACGGTTTTGTACCATATTTGATATAATTATAAAAGATCAAGTTTGTTCGTTAATAGCTAAAACCATATGTCGGATTAGAAAACTGTATAGAACCAATATAATTTCAAATAAAATGTACTACAAATATTGGTATACATTTATTATCTATCTTTAATATTAACGGAGATATTTGCATTTTTTTTAGTTATATACCCCTACTTTTTGTCAACGCACTTTAAAAATAAGTTAAACCTTAAATACCTAATATTGTTTTCATTGAACGTTTACTGAGTGAGATTCATGCAAATACGTAGTGCGAACAATTAAGAGGTCGAAAATATTTACTTCTTAGGTAGTATACTCGATATTTAATTGTTTCAATTAACATTAAAGATGACATTAGTTAATAATTGAAATCGGGAGTGTAATAGCTTAGAGGGGAATTTTGAAAATTCCAAATATCTCCGTTGTTATGAATCGTGTCGCAAAATGTTATAGAACAAATCTAGTTGTTCTATACATGTTTCCGTAACTCAAGAACTAAGCGAGTTGTTTATGCTTTCTGTTTTTCAGCTTTCAGAAATCCTCCCCCCTCCCGCCCCGTTTTAATTACGTGGTTTTTACATACAAATAGAGAATATGTGGTTCAGGTGAGATAACAAGTGAGTTATACGAGCACGTGGGAAATCTGCTTAGTTTACGCAGCCCCTGCGTGATGGTCTTTTTTATTTGTACCCTTGGGCGTGGTAATGTTTACGCTAGACGCAATCAAATTTACTCCTTGTTGTGAGTCCTTTAATTTGAACATGTACGATTTTGCCGGGTCTATGAAATTTAAATTTCCTGCCGGTTTCATGCTATGGGTACTTAAAGATGTTCCGCTCCCTATCGGGCGGTCCATTAAGTATTCATTCTAACACAGAAATTAGTCGGAAGGGGTCGGAATATCGTTTCTACCTGAGAGTTCTACGCATCCCAATGCTTCGTTCGGCTGTCCACAGTGGTCATCTCTCGTTCTGTGGGAATCCGTCCTCTTAACATCATAGGTTCTAATTATATCCCTACTCAGGACACAGGAAGACATTTTAGTTAATCGTGCTTCCTGTATCTTATGCAGGTGTTTGGCTTTGAGACTTTCTTCTGCCTTCGCCCTCCTAAGAATACAGGATTGAATTTCTATTGGGGGAGACCCAAATTCCTAATTTATCTGTTTCCTTACCCTACTTTTCATTTTTTTCTCTCTCTACTTTCTTAACCTTTTTATCGGTGCAATTGGTGCAGAGGTAAAACGATTTTATTAATAAAAGGATGGACGTCGTGTCTAAGATTGATAGAACATGCCTGAAGCCGTAGCAGAAAATGGGAGCTTTCAGGACTTAAGTTCTACCCTGGTGGTTCCATGGGTTGGTGCTTGTAAAACCCAACCCAGATGAGCTCCGTCGAATGGATGTGGGAATAAGGACTTTTGTTCGCAAATGGTTGCATCTCCCAACGGGTTCCTGTAATGCTTTCATTCATGCTGATCGGAATGGTGGGACTGGTATTCCCTCGTTGACTCATTTATACCCTTTCTTAGGACCAAGCGTTTATGGTGTACTGGTCAAATATTAGGAGAGAGACGAGCTACACGGAGGAGAGGCAAGGGCTTGGTGCCACCTGAGAATGTCCTGGATGTGAATGTGGCATGTATTAATGAGGTGTATGCAAGGGTTGACTGTAAGGATTTGAGTGAATGTAGTAAGGTGTCTGTCTCTACTGGGTGGGTTCTAGAGCGGCGGAATTGTCGGGAAAGCAATTCGTTGCTTTCTCGGGAATTCTGGGAGGGCAATCCCAACCAGGATGAGTACTTCCAGTGGTCAACCGGAGCGAAGGCATATGCCGAGCTGTGATGCACCGGAGACGATGGAAATTTACTAAAATCTTTAATGCTTTTCATTTTTAATAATGCCCCAAATTTCCAAACACCAGTTGTCAACACTTCATTAGCAGCTGTTTGCACTTGTCAAATACAATATACAATAACAACAATATACCACAATGACATTTCGGGATCATAATCAAGGAATATTTGTTTCTAAACCTGAATGTACACAGTAGGCCTGTTTACTTCCGGTACCGCCCAGCTTCCGAGGAAGGATTATTTGTTTAACATAATACGCGGAAGATGATTTTTACTTTTTTAACTGCATCATACCAAGAAAATTACTTATTAATAATATAATTTTCTGTTTGCATCACAACCTAAGCGTTTTGCTTTATTTTTTTTTTTTACTTAAATAAAATCCTCAGTCCCACCCTGGCTTGAACAGGGTGCTTATCTATAGATACCCCGTCTTGATTAGCCATAGCAGCAAAAAGCGGATGTTAATAAATAATAAGAATAGTTTTTGCATCGCATCCACTGACTGATTTAACTTCTCTTAAGTTCAAATATTTATTGGGCTGGAGATCTTTAGCGACAGAGTTACTTAAAGTGTAAATCAGATGAGTAAAAGTGGGGGATTTATAAAAGATTAAATAAAAAAATCATTCGAGTAAGATAAAACAAATTTTGTAGAATATCAAAACTCCAACATACATACATATATTAAATTTTTCAATCTCCGACTTGAGATATTTCGGATTTTCAACTATTCAGACACTAAGAACCCCCCCCCTCCCTAAAGCCGATTTCAACCATTACCTAATCTTTATTTTTCTATGAAATGGAGTGTGGGGTTGAGCAAATTAAAAACATGTAGTTAAGAACGTAAATCATAAATGATGACGCCACAGGAGAAATATTTGCATATATCTCACAGATTAAAAGTTCAATGCGAAACAATATTTGATATTTAAGCATCCAATTAAGTGTTTCATGTTATAACAACTTATATTAAGACTGAAAGCTGAAAAAGATCGTATCGCAGGGGCTGTATAAACTAAGCAGATTTTCCACGTGAAGATTAATCTACATAATGGTAACGCCACCGTTAAAATTAAGTGAATTAATTCAAACGGTAATGAGAAATCATCCAGTCAATTTACAAGTTAATAATCTCTACAAGAAGTACATCTGAATTGTAAAAAAACACGTCAGCCTCTTAGAACTGAATAGATATTAAAATAACCGGAAAGAAAAATAATTACTGAAATATATCTGAATATAACATAATAATATTATTGAAAACTATTTACCATAGCTAGTCCTGTAATTTATAATGAATCAGAATAATTTTTATCTCAATCAATTAAATTTTAGTCTAAAAACATCTATCTTATATATATATATATATATATATATATATATATATATATATATATATATATGTGTATACTATCTCAGATACCCGGCTTCGCCCGGGAATTCATTTGAGGCTGAATAGTGATGGTATTTTTTTGGCAAGGCTTTACTTACCATGATATTTTGACATTTCTCCGTCACAGTGTATATGGTTTATACCCGTCGTTGCTGTGGATTTGTTAATAATAAAATTAATTTTTTATATAAGACTTCACTGTCCCACCATATTGTCATATTTCCCGTCTCCTGTGCATTATGGATATATTTCAATTATTAAGGACAAAATATTAACATAGATTAGAATTAATTTTTCTCATATATATGTGTGTGTATATATATATATATATATATATATATATATATATATATATATATATATATCTATATAATGCGAAAAAATTAATAGGGATATAGTTTATTTTTTTGTTATCCTATTAATTTTAATTAAATCGACCTTAATTAAATAAATTTTTTTATGGGGGGGGAATACAGTAATTTCTATTAAATATTAATGATATTTATAATTAAAAAAAAAAAAAAATGCTAGGCCCCATAAATACCACAAAACCTACCAACCTACCAATATCCCTATTCATTTTTGAACAGTTTATATATATATATATATATATATATATATATATATATATATATATAAAAATTGTAACCTCTGTCTGTACATTGATTTTAATCGCGAAATATCACAATAACATTTCGTTTCACATGTCATAGACACCATAACTGCATTTTGTTTCTTTGGTGTCTGTTTGTTTGTTTGTTACCTTTTCACGCATAAACGGCTGAACCGAATTTTATGAAACTTGGTATGTATATTACTACTAGCCCAACTTTTACTTTAGGCTATATTAATATTCTCTAAGACGAACAGGAGTGGGGGTTATAAGGGAGGCTTGAAATTAAAAATAGCGATATTTCGTTTCCTATTGCTTTTTCAGCAAATATGCCCATAACAGAAGTTATTTATTTTGTAATTTAAAGTAACTTTTGTAATGTGTACTTTTGCCGTATACGGAAGCATAAATGAGTTATACGCTATAAACTAAAGCGGGAGTCCACAATTTTATTTGGCACTAAAGATCAACCGAATTAAACCAAACTCGGTATGTGAATTAGTACTAACGCCTTCATTATAATAAGCTATACTAACATTTCTAGGGACGGGCAGGAGTGGGGGTTATAAGGAAGGCCTGAAATTAATAATAGTGATATTTCGTTTCCTATTGCATTTTCGGCAAATATGCACATAACAAAAGTTGTTTATTTTGTTATTTAGAGAAATTTGCTCAACACTTCTTTTCGATATGAACTACCAGGTACTTGACCTGAAAAAATTAATTCAAATGTATGTCAATATTTTCTCCTTAATAATTCAAATCTATGCATAATGCACAGGAGACGGGAAATATGACAATATGCAGGACAGTGAAGTCTTACATAAAAAAATAATTTTATTATTAACAAATGCCAACAACGGGTATTATTAACCCTAAACACTGGAACGGGTAAATGTCAAAATATTGTGCAAAGTAAAGCCTTGCCAAAAATATACCATCACCATTCAGCCTCAAATGAATTCCCGGGCGAAGCCGGGTATCTGAGCTAGTATATATATGCGTCTGTTAACGCCCCTCTCTAAGCCCCCCCCTCTCCCTCCGATTCAGCCATTAACGAACTTGATCTTTCTTTTACATAAAATGATTAAATATGAAGTTTGGTAACGGTCAAACAAAAATTGCGGCCGCCAGAGAGTTAACAGACAAATATTTATATATGATAGAGGTTCTTGGGCTAAACTTTGATTGATTGAGATAAAAATTATTCTGATTCATTAAAAATTACAGTACCAGATATAGTATATAGTTGTTAATCAAATTAATATTTTATATTCTGATATATTTCAGTAATTGTTTTTCTTTCCTGTGAGAAGTTGGCAGAACTGTTTGTTTAAATTTCAGACGCTTCCCGTCTGGAGGTTTCTTATTGTCGTTTGTATTTATTCACGGTGGTGTTGTGTTACTAGTATGTAGATTTATCTATTGTTAAACTTCAGGCGTGAAATCTGTTTAGTTGACGCAGCCCCTGCGTGATGGGCTTTTTTTTTTTTTTGCTCCTCCACGAATCTCAAACTGCACCTTTAATCCTGAAACAAGCTACTATTATCGTCTTAAGTACATAAGTTCAGTTTATGACATAGTAAAGATAACTTAGGTGGAGTACCCTATATTTATGAAAATCTTTAGGCTCTAGGATGAAGGAATTCCACACGTTTTTAGCGATTAGCTTGATGAATTACAGATAAAAGATAGGTACTTTCT
The DNA here is from genome assembly GCA_019009955.1 of Riptortus pedestris. Lineage (NCBI taxonomy): Eukaryota > Metazoa > Arthropoda > Insecta > Hemiptera > Alydidae > Riptortus > Riptortus pedestris. Next base: position 128,008,707 of record CM032232.1, on the reverse strand, counting down.
TATTCAATCAGCTGCTCAGGTAATTTTATAATAACTCAATTTTCCGACCAATCAATAGTGTTTTTAAAACAGGGTAAGAGAATGGTTTCAACTGTTCTTTAACTATGCTTTAGTTTTAGTGTTAGATTCATATAAAGGTGCCAAATACAAACAATTTGAATAAACAATTAACAAGGACTTTCCATGGCCAAAGAAAATTAAACTCTCCATTTCATTGGTAAAAAACAGTCCTTGTGACACTTCCTATTTACAACAGTGAAATTTTAATTAATTGTTATTTCTAATGTAATGTTGATCTAGTGAACGAATGAATGCATTATTAGTTGGTAAAGCATATATTAGATCTGAATTAATTCACATATTAGCCAAATATAAATATTTTCAATTACGTTTGCTAAAAACATGAATGACGCACAGCTCGACCATCAATTCTATCCTTTAGCTCCAGTCAAAAATACACAATTTCGTCACGCAGGGGCTGCGTAAACAAAGCAGATTTCCCTCGTGAACGTATAACACACTTCTGAACTCATGTCACCACATAATCTCTATTTCTATGTGAAAAACCAATGAATAGAAGAATACTTGAATTATGAAAAAAAAATCAAATACCAACAATTGTTGACCGCCCATAGTTTAAGAAGCTTGGTCCTCTAACAGATTACGATCTTACTCATTATATCGGAGATATTTGAATTTTCGAATCCCCCGCTCAACCCCTCTTATTCCTAGTGGATTTCAACAATTAACGACTATGAACTTCAGAGTAAGCTTATAACAATGGAAGAATTAATGCTAGTTAACAAAACAAATGCTAGTTTTGTTAAGTTCGATTCAATCGTTAGTGCCCAATAAAATTGTTGCCTCCGGCTTTAGTTTTTAGTGTATACCTCGTTCATCCTTTGTTAAACGACAAAAGTGAATAAATCGAAAGTTACTCTAAATAACAAAATAAACAAACTTTTGGCATGTGCATATTTGCCGAAAAACCAATAGGAAACGAAATATTACTATTTTTAATTTCAGGCCTCCCTGATTACCTCAAGTCCTGTTCGTCTCAGAAAATATTAATATAGCCTAAAGTCTAAGTTGGGTTATTCATACAATTCGGTCCAGCCTTTATGCTGAAAAGGTAACAAGCAAACTGACATCAAAGCTACAAATTGCAAATATCCTGTCTTTGTCATGTAAAACGAAAAAGTATCGTGCAATTTCGACAGAGAAAAAATCAATGTACAGACAGAGGTTACAATTTTATATCTTGATATATATATATATATATATATATATATATATATATATATATATATATATATATTTGTCAGTTAACGCGATCGCAACTTTGTTTAAATGTTACCAATGTTTAATCGTTACCAAACTTCATATTTAATATCTTCGTTATTACGCGTCGGGTCGAAAAATGATTTAGAAAATGTTTTATAAATGTTGTAATGGACATGTTTCTCTATATTGAATATTAACCGAGATATTTCCATATTTTAGTAACCCCCACTCCTACTGATGGCTTATTAACAATAAGCTGTTATTTCATGAAACACTTCATCCCAAGGTTAAATACGAAATATGGTTATCGTTAAACTTATATTTTGTTAGATACGTGCAAATACGTAATGCGATGTCGTCATCAATTAAGAATTTTCGTTCTTTACTTGAAAATGTTCATTTGATCTATACCATACTCGATATTTAACCGTTTGATTCAAAACTATAGATCATAATTGTTATACTAGTGGAAATCGGACCTGGAATAGTGGGGGTTTAGGGGGGGGGGGGAATTCGAAAATTAAAAAAATTTCCGTTATTATGAGTCGGATAGTAAAATGTTATAGAACCAATCTTGTTAAACTATTAATGCTCTATAATTGTTTATCTATGCGTTATTTATAGCGTTTAACTCAAATATTAAGTGAGTTATTCGTAATTTCTTGTATTCGGCCGCCCACCCTTCTACTTCTTGATTAGTTTAGGCATCCCCTGCGTGAAAGACTTTTCTTCATTTCCTAGGTAGGCTCGATGGACATTTGTGTAAAGTTTTCGAAAATCGCGTCAAGAGCACAACCTCAATAGCTGATTTCCCTTAAAGGAAATCTGCTTAAATCATTAATTAAATCAAATAACTTTACTAAAAGCTGGGAATAAGCTAAAATGGCCAATTGGTTATATCAAAATTTTATATATATTTGTTATACAAGTTAAAAGTTTTGTTTCTGTTTATAGACTGGATTCCAAACTGTACGTTGGTCGCTTGGATTGACAGCATCTTTTTTCTCCAATGGCTTCAAATGTGCAGCACAAACTCGTTGCCTGAAACAATGTTGTATGTTGTAAGTTTTTTCAATAATGTATGCATCTATAATTCTTCTGTTAAAATAGACTAGCTTCTACCATTTTATTATTCCTATGTATAAATGATTCCATCCGCCATGCTGGATACCAAAGAATACATCATAGCTCTAACTACCAAGTGGTATTCATTACATACATTTAAATTTTCCTTTCCAGGGTAATGCGAATTGTTCAATCAGTGGATAATATGATTGTGCATTCATTTTAGAAAACAACTAAAAACAGTTTTAGCAGATTTACGTTAAGGAAAATCGTCGTACTCATGACGCGATTTTCGAAACATTTCCTCAAATGTCTATCGATCCTACCTAGGAGATGACGAAAATGAGGTCCGTTCAAAACTGTATTCAAAATTATATATAAATATATATATATATATATATATATATATATATATACACACACACACGCACACGCACGCTCACACACACACACACACACACCTGTTACCGCTCTAGCGGTCGCAATTCTTATTTGATAGTAACCAAACTCGATATACAAACGTTTCATACAAAACTAAAGGTCGAGGTCATTAATGGCTGAAATCGAACCAGTAGAGAGTGAGAATTTCGAAAATTTAAAATATCTCCCTTATTATACGTTCGATCAAGAACTGTATAGAACCAATTTTATTGCAAATAATATGAACTATAAATATTGGTATATGCATTTATTTGAGATATTTGGATGATTTAGTTTTCGGTCTTCAGTAAACCCCGACATCTACTCATGTCATATTAACAATAAGCTGAAGCACATTATTTGAAGTCCAAATACCAAATAATGTTTTCATTGAACTTTTGTGTTTTGAGATAAATGGAAATATGTGAAGCACGTGGGATCTGCTTAGTTAATGCAGCCCCTGCGTGGCGAACTTTTATATTTTCTCCTAAAAGTATTTTTTTTACTGATAAATAAAATAAATGTATATACCTATATAGACAATAAACAATTCGCTACACTCCTTCTTATTCAGTATGAAATCACTAAAACCACTAAGGAGCTTGCTAATTTTTCTCACGTGCAAGAATGACGCCATGTTGAGTCATACCAGCATAGATTTCATTTACTTTAGCAGTCACAATTTTTCTCCTAACGTTACCAAACTTGATAATAAGCGTTTTATGTCAAAGTAAAAACCACGTTCATTTATGGCTAAATTGGTCCGGGGGAGAGGGAGGGGGTTAGTCGAAAAGGGAAAAATATTTCCATTATTATACGTCGGACCGAAAAATTATAAAAACAATCTTATTAAAATTTTAATTGCCTATAAATGTTGTTATATACATATTTTCTCTATCGTTGATATTAACTAAAATATTTCTACTTTTTGTTTTCAGCTTTCAGTAAACCCAAAATTATATAAACAATTTTGAGGGGAGCTCGTTGTCGTCATCTTGTAGGTAGGGCCGATGGACATCTGAATAACATTTTTGAAACTCGTGTCATGGCTACAGCCTCAATGGCTGATTTGAAATCTGATAAAAGTCCGTCATGCAGGGAGCTGTGTAAAATAAGCAGATTTCCCACGTGCTGGTATAACACACTTGTGACCTCATCTCAGAACATATTCCCCATTTCTATGTAAAAAAAAAAAGCATCCATCACGCTGGGGCTGCGTTAACTTAGCAGATTTCCCTCATGCGTCACATATTTTCATTTATCTCAAAACGTAAATGTTCAAGGGGACCAATATTCAGTATTCATATAAAATGACTTCAAATAAAATGCTTCATAATATAACAGCCTATTGAGTTGGAGAGAGGGTTTAGTGAAGGCCTAAAACTAATAAATGCAAATATCTCGGTTAATACTCAAGATAGTGAAACAACGTGCATAACAACATTTATAGAAAATTACATTTGCAATACGATTTGTTTTATACAATTTTTCGATCCGACGCATAATAACGGAGATATTTACCGAAGGCTGAACCAAGAATGTACGACTAACTTGCTTAATATTTGAGCTACAAAGAAATGTATAGACCAACAATTATAGTCCACCAATAATTTAACAAGATTTCTTACTTAAAAGATAATGTACTTAATTTTCAACCAAGAAAAATCCCCGGTGCGTATGAGCACAAAACCATAACCAAACTTTTTGTATTAATAAATAAAATGGCGGGGTATATAATTATTTTTACTTGGATGTACCAAGTAAAGTGAGTATTTTAATAGTGAAACATTTCTGTTTGTCAGTTTTGAATCTTGACTGGTGAAATCATTAAGTGATGGTTGTTCACAATTCAAAAACAGTTAACATTAGAATGTTGACATTTCATATTTAGGATTGTCTATGCAAACCTTGTCCAATATTTCTCCGTACCTATTAGGGATACAGAAGATTTATGTAGGACCAATTTGTTTATCGCAAAAAGGCATCGGACATGTTACTTACAAATGAAATAATTTTTGTGTATTGAATTTAATAGGACTAAAGTTTTTTTTCTTTTAACAAACCTGAATTCCTCATAATTAGCAGTTCCAGTGGTGGCAGCTCTGATTTTAGCGGAGTTCCTTATCCAGTACAACTTATCTTCTTCCACAGCGGTACGAGTCTCTTCTTCTAGGCTTCGGATGTCAACGAGCTTCTTAAGTTCATCCTCCATCCTTCGAGAGACACCAAATGGCCTAGACAAACATCATTTGGATGAAAGTGTATAATTTCCCATAACAGCTAATGCTCTGGCGTGTGTGCGTGCCTATATATATATATATATATATATATATATATATATAGATATATATATAAATATATATATATATTTAATCACACATACATATTTCCCGTCAAAGGCGGATTGAAATAAATACGGTTTCTTGACGTATTATTATTAATGTTGGAAGAACATAAACAATAAATTATCTAGTCAGGATGAACATAGTGTTAGGTTTTTAAATAAAAGATCGAACCAAAATGACACAGATAAGGAACAAGTTTTTTAATGCACATGTAAACTCACCAGTGGCGGCTCGCGTATAGGTGTGGAACTGCAGCACCCCCAATTTCCACTTGATATTATCGATAACATTTAATATAATGAGCCTTTTTTCTTTAATTCTTTGTTTATACTTGTATAATATATAATCCTTAAGCTTAATGCAGTAACCATTCTGTTTATGCAATTGTAACCAACAACTAATTGCCTTCCTGTTATTACAACAGTGTTGTCATTATTATACAAATATAAATTCATTATAGTTTTAATACATTAATATCATTTATACATTTATATAACACAATTAAAATAATTATTAAATATTAACACAATAACTTTTACACAGCCCCGTAATTATTAATTTTTTTTTTGAGGGGAGGGTTCCATTTCTAATGTTTTCCTTGTCTGGCTCTTTACACCTTCCTTCGTCGTTTTACTCCCTTATTACTTTTTTCTGACACTACATGGGTCTTCACTTTCATTACCGGGTTCCTCTTCAGATAACTCATTTTTGAATTCTTCCCATAGGTTTTTAAGAATTTTGCTTGCTTTAACTTCATCATTGTAGATTAGTATTCCTTCATCAACGTATATAGAATCCAACGACCTTTCCTTATTTGCGAAGATGCATTGTTCAGTTTTCAGCGGTTCCGAGCCTTCTTTCTTCAGCTAAATTTCTTATTCCACTTGGAGGTGGCCTGTTTTAGGCCATAAAGAGATTTATTTAACTAACAAGTCATCCCTGGTGGCCATATAACCTTCTGGAACTTCCATTAGAATTTCTTCATTCAGCAGACCGTACAAAAATACTGTCTTGATCTCAAATATTTTCATCTTATGAATAGCATACGCTAAAAGTAATCTGACAGAATCATTTCCCGCCATATGTTTCATCACTTTTTGGTCCTATATTTTGTTTGAATCCTTTAACCACTAACCTCGCTTTGTATTTGCCATTGCCCTTTACACGAAAGAGCCAACGATTACTTAAGATTTTTTTTCCAATGGCACCTTTTTCATCAATTAATGTCCAAGTTTTAATTTCATATAACGCTTGTTTTTCATCAGTTATTGCACTTAACTATTTTTCTTTGTCTATTCCTGAAATAGCTTCTCGGTAGGTTAAAAGAGCGACATCCTCTTCAAGAATGTAATCTTCCAATTTTGCTCTAATCTTCTGTTGCGCCTTTCTCTTCTTTCATTAACTATTTCAGTTTTATTCTTATCACTTGTCGTCAATGGATCTATTGTCAATACATTTATTTTTATCTTCCTGTTCTCTTTCAGTATTTTACTCTGTCATCTTCAGGTTATTATTTTCAGTGTTATCACCATCCTCACTATAATCATTCCTGCCCTGCAAAATGTATTTATCTTTGTTATCAACAATATGTTGATTCCCCGATTGTTTAAAACATACATCTCTCGAAATAAATGTTTTCCACTTCTCTTTATCCCACAGTCTGTAAGCATTAGCTTTAATTTTTAATTCAGGTTGTTCCATTAATTCATATAAACCTTCATTATTAAGTAGTCCCTCAATATTCACTTTATGAATTTTGTTAACATAGTTTTCTTTAAACTGTACTTTATCACCAGCCTTAGTCATCCGTTTTACAGAAATTCGATTTTTCGACAATCTTGCACATAAAATACATCTTTCAAAATAAAGTCTTTAAAGTGAATGTCACCAATTTGAGTTGCTATCATTATCTCACCTTCTTTGGCTACACCAATTTTATTTTTTAAATAGGTCTAGGATTGGTAAGAAAATTTACAGCATTTGTCAGATGACATGAACTCCCTGAATCAATAATAAATACATTGTTATTTTTAGTGACAGACATGTCAGAGAGAAATGCTACATCGTTATGATTCTGAGAAACTTTTTTATTGTTAGAATTAGGCCTAAAGTAGCATTGTTCAGCCTTGTGATTTGTCTTTTTGCAGTATTTACATTGGTCATGATGCATAGGACCTTTGGTTTGAAAACAATGTTTAGCAAAATGCCCACTTTTATTGCATTTGAAACAGGTGATATTTTGTTTAGCTATAAATCCTACTGGCTTTTCATCTATTTCCAGTGACCTTTCTGAGATCTGTTCTGCCAGGAGTCTAATTCTTAAATTAGAAATAGTTTTTTCACATTTAGGAGTACTTCTCCAAGCAGTGACAAAGTGTTTGTTACTATCAAGGAGAGCTGATAGGATTCTTTGAATAAACTCATCATCACTAATCATATGTTCCAACACTCTAAATTTGTAAACATTATTCTCCAATTTGGGAATGCCCATTTGTTATTTGAAATTGAAAATATTGCTTTAACAAACTGTCTCTCATTTGATCTTTATTTCCCTCATACAAGGACACAAGTTTATTGAACATTTGACATGCATTTTCACATGACATTATTAACATCTTGTTTTTCCTATTTAGGGACACTAATAAAATGTTCAGAGTTCAAGCTTCATTTTATCAAAATTTCCATCATCCTTCCTTGAATCTGTATCAGAGATTTATCCATATAAGCATGATGATTTAAGACATACCTCCAGTTCAAACTTCCATAGATGATAGTTTTCCGGGCCTTCCAGTTTTTAATTGTTTCAATAGTTTTTAACTCTTCCATTTCCGTTTTAAATTCTCATCAGAGTCTGTGCTTCTAAACACACCAAGTTAGAGACCACTGGTTTTAATTGTCACTATCTAGGCAACTTTTCTAACCGCGGACTGCTACCATGTTAGGTTTTAATAAAAAGATCGAACCAAAACGACACAGAAAAGAAACAAGTTCTAAGGCACATGCAGATTTTATGATTGTAACCAACAACTACCTTCCTCTTATTGGAGCAGTGTTGCCATTATTGTACAAAAATATAAATTCATTACAGATTTTAATACATAAATATAATTTATATATTAATATAATACAATTAAAATATTTATTTTATTTATTTAATTTAAGACAAAACTATTAACACTGCAACCTGAACAAAAAGGAAGATGTAGCCAGCCAGGCTGAGTGACATGTCAGTGGTAACGTGCTCTCCAATTTACAGGGAATGACCCACATCAGCCTTGCAGCCGTTTTACAAGCAGGTTCTCTCTAACGCTCTACAAAATAAGGTATCTACTCTCCATTCCTCTCTATAGATTCTTTGGTTTTGGTTTTTTATTGCTTCCAAGGACACTTCTCTCTGATAAACGTTTTTAGCCTGTTTCTTTTTCTTTTTTTAGTGAAGTTTAAGTTAAGTCCTAGATATAGTTGTTTCTTTCAATTGTTCGAATTGTAAGTTATTTCGTTATTTGTTTTAGCAGTTTTTTAAATGCCTTCCCTAGAAGAAATAAGTAATCTATTCATTTCACCATTGAGGAAATGTCCCTTTCTTCACCCGTTCTGTTATTATACACGTGAGGTAAAAATAGGCCATGAGACAAATATTGAAGAAGTTGTGTTTAAGCACAGTCTGATAATTTTGGAAATGAATTGGCCGATGGAGCTGCTAAGACTGTTTCAAAAGATTCCCAATTACCAGAATATTACAATAAAATCTCCAAGGCCCACATAAAATATATGTTAAAAACTCATCTAACTGAAAAGTGGCAACAACAATGGACTGAAACTAATAAAGGACAACATTTAAACTTTCCATTCCAAATATTAACACATATTTCAACAGCAAATACATACAGAATGACTTTTACATTACACAATTAGTAACAGGACATGGTACACTAAATTCTTAATACCAACGATTTAACATAAAAGACAACAATTCTTCCCCCTGTGATTCCACAAAAGAGTCAAGACAATATATGACTGCAGACAATTGACTAACGAACGACAAAAACTAAAACAGGACATTGAACAAAAAAAAGGCAAATGTCCAATAGAAGAAGACAAGTTATTTTTAAAATATAATAATGCTTTTAAAATATTTGTAGAGAATATTTTTTATACAATTAATAGGTTGAATACTATAGAATACTTGATACAACTACTATTCTTAAAATATTTATTAACATTCAATAATTCTTTTCTCTTTTTCTTTTTTAGGACTAATAATCTTCTCTTTATATGTTTTTATTTTTATTAAACGTTGTTATTGTTAATTCTTTATATATATATATATCATACTTTTGAAATAATTTATATATAACTAATTGTAATACACTACAAATGCATGTAATATGCTAACTTGCATGGAACATGCAGAAACAAATAAACGACCTTTATTATTATTTTTAGCAGATTTCCCTCGAGGGAAATAAGCTTTTGAGGTCGTACTCATGACGCAATTTTTGAAATTATTCTTCAAATGTCCATCGATCGTACCTAAGAGATGACGAAAATGAGGTCCGTTCAAAACTGTATATATATATTTCTACTGCACGTGTGTATGTCACTGAACTCCTCCTAAACGGCTAGATCCGATTTGAATGAATTTTCTTGTATGCATTTGGGTGACGCCCTGGATGGTTTAGGGTAACAAATCAGCCCGGCAGATGGCGCTGCAGTCGGTATTTAGGTTATTTATCTATATTGCAACTAAACGGCTGGATCAACTTGAATGAATTTTTGTGTATGCATTCATTCATTTTGTGTATGTATTCATTCAATGCGAACTATCGGACTACATCTTTGAATGATAAAATAACTATAGTGTATGAATTCATCTATTTCCTTCATCAGAAATAAATAAAATGCTAAAAGAAAATCATGAAATGACACCTTTTAAGAATTATCTTCTTAAACGCAAGCCAATCAAAGTTATATAGAATGTATATTTTTGGACCAGTGGGCGGGGAATATTAAAAAAAATAAATAAAAGAGCCCGTCACGCTGGTACTGCGTAAACTAAGCAGATTTCCCACGTGAAGCTTTACTATAGAGAAATTTCACGAGAGCCGACAGTTATGAAACGGCCGAACTAGCTTTTGGCGATAACTCACGACTAGAACCGAAGTAAGCCGATCTCATCTTTATATATTGGAAAACCGTCAAGTTTATTCATTTATACTCCTCAGGGATTGACTAAAAATATAGTTCATCAACTCGCATTAAGATAAAATTGAACAAACATTATTAATTATAACGAATTATTTTTAGAAAAATTGATGTTATTTCAAAATAAAGAATAATGAAATTATTTGTTTTTCATTTCATACTTTAATATCCTAATCACTTGAAATATCATTCGGGACAACGTATGTTGGGTCCGCTAGTACAACAGTACAACTCAGATAGTGCCTTTGCATCGAAAGTGCTTGCCAACTGTACTCAACCATCAGCAAGTGACGACGGTCTACACGGACAGATATGACAAAAATATATATTTGTCTGTTACCGCTCTAGCGGTCACAATTTTTGCCTTATCGTTACCAAATTTGAAATATAATCGTTTTATGTAAAAAGAAATATCAAGTCCGTTAACTTCAGCTAACTGAAATTGGACCAGGAAGGGAGAGAATTTCGAAAATTCTGTTATTATGCGTTGGATCGAAAAATTGTATAGGATCAATCTTATCGCAAATGTAATTTTCTATTAATATTGCTATGTACATTTTTTCAATATATTCATTATTAAGCGAGATATTTGCATGCTTTAGTTTTCGGCTTTCAGTAAATCCCCACTCCTATTCATCTCATATTAAAAATATGCTATTATGTTATGAAGCATCTTATTTGAAGCCGAAATGCCAAATATTGTTATCATTGAACTATTACGTGTTGGGATAAATAATGCAATAGTGCAAATAGGAAATCTGCTTAGTTTACGCAGCTTCTGCGTGACGGACTTTTCCATTTTCATGACAGAGAGCGGGAATGATACAACTAAGTGGAGTTATCAATGCCTCAGAAAAAAAACAGTTATGTTGATGGGAGCAGACCACAGGGACATGACGTCAAATCATGCAATATGGACCTTGGCTGGGGTTGATGTCATTGCTAAACAACTCAAGGAATTAGCTATAGCCTGGAATACCTTTCACTCACCTCCGGGTTAAACTCTCTTATTTATAAGGTTCAGGTTTCCTTTTATTAGCAGATATACAATAGGGGAAATCAGCTATTGAGGTAGTAGTACTTATGATGTGATTTTCGAAAATTTTCTTCAAATGTCCATCGATCCTACCTAGTAGATGACGAAAATGAGGTCTATCTTTCTCTCTCTCTCTCTCTCTCTCTATATATATATATATATATATATATATATATATACAATTATATATATTATATACTAGAGCAGATACCCGGCTTCGCTCGGGAATTCATTTGAGGCTAAATATACAGTGCAATATGGTGAATTTTTATTTCAGGCCTCCCTTATAAACCCCCCTCCCGTTCGAACCTAAAATTTTAATATAACTTATAATCATGGAAGAATTAATGTCCTATATTGACATACCGAGTTTTGTTTAAGTTCGGTTCAGCCGGTAGTCCCCTCTAAAGTTTTAACGTATAACTCATTTATACTTAGGTCTAAGACAAAAGTGTATATAACAAAAGTTACTCCAAATACCAAAATAAACAACTTTTGTTATGTTTATATTAGCGGAAAAAACCAATAGGAAACGAAATATCGCTATTTTTTAATTTCAGGCTTCCCTTATAACCCCCACTCCTGCCCGCCCCTAGAAATGATGGTATGGCTTGTTACAATGAAGGCGTTACTCCTAATACACGTACCGAGTTTTATTTATTTCGGTTGGGTCTTTTGTCCCAAATAAAATTGTTCACTTCCGCTATAGGTTTCAGCGTATATCTCGTTTATAATTCAGTATACGAAAAAAGTGTATATAACAAAAGTTACTTTAAATTACAAAATAAAACAACTTTTGTTATGGGCATATTTGCTGAAAAAGCATTAGGAAACGAAATATCGCTAATTTTAATTTCAGGCCTCTCTTATAACCCCCACTCCTGTTCGTCTTAGTTAATATAGCCTAAAGTCTAAGTTGGGCTAGTAATATACAATACCAAGTTTCATAAAATTAAAAAACAAACAAAAACAAAATAACCAAACAAACAAATAAAACAAACAAACAAAAAAATAAACAGACAGAGGTTACAATTTTATATATATATCTATATATATATATAAAATTGTAACCTCTGTCTGTACATTGATTTTTTTTCGCGAAATTTCACAATATCTTTTCGTTTCACATGTCATAGACACCATAACTACATTTTGTTTCTTTCGTGTCTGTTTGTTTGTTTGTTTATTTGTTACCTTTTCACGCATAAACGGCTGAACTGAATTTTATGAAACTGGGTATGTATATTACTACTAACCCAACTTACACTTTAGGCTATATTAATATTCTCCAAGACGAACTGGAGTGGGGGTTATAAGGTAGGCCGTAAATTAAAAATAGCGATATCTCGTTTCTAATTGGTTTTTCGATAAATATGCACATAACCAAAGTTTTTTATTTTGTTATTTAGAGTAACGTTTGTGATATACACTTTTTTTGTATACCTAAGTATAAATGAGTTATAAACTAAAAACTATAGCAGGAGTCATTAATTTTATTGGGCTCAAAAGACTCAACCGAACTAAATAAAACTCGGTATGTTTATTAGTGTTGACGCCTTGATTTTCATAAGCCATACCAACATTTCTAGGGACTAGCAGGAGTGGGGATTGTAAGGGAGGCCTGAAATTAACAGTAGTGATATTTCGTTTCCCTATTGGTTTTTCGACAAACATGCACATGAACCAAAAGTTGTTTATTTTGTTATTTTAAGTAACTTTTGTTTATATTCACTTTTGTCGTATAGAAAAGTATAAACGAGATATACACTAAAATCTAAAGCGGGAGCCAACAATTTTGTTGGGCACTAACGATTGAACCGAACTTAGCAAAACTCGGTGTGTGAATTAGCAATAATTCTGCCATGATTATAAGCTATATTAAAAATTTTAGGTTCAAAGGGGATTGGGGATTATAAGAGAGGCTGAAAAACTCGCTTTTTATATTCTCTATTTGTTTTTCGGCAAATATTCTATTTGTTATATTTCCAATAGAAATATAAACTATAAGAGCATTTCCATTATTTAATTTGTATAATGTACCTCGATGTTATTGAAACAAATATGTAATATAATAACAATTAAACATTAATGGTAATGTCATCATGACGAAAAAACAATATGCGTTTAAACTCGTTATAATATTTTCAGGGTACCAACTATTATTTAATTTGGAATCAATAATATAAGTAGAAGAATGTTGAGAAGTCTCATGCGGGAGCGAAGATGACGGGAGCCTTACCAGTTAATTGATTTTACTTATTTCCCGTCTAGCATTACTGGAAGCAATTTCCAGTGAGATTCACTATGACAAATATAATCTTACGTGCAAAACTTTGCCTATACTATGTGAGCTCGGATTGGGTTTAGAAAGGATATATGTTCATTATAGATGTTATTTAATTGTAATAAATGCTACCCATGATTATGGTTAGAACTATTGAAAAACGGTGAGTCAAAAAGTGTAGAAGGATAGATTAGGAACACATTTTAATTTATCCTTCAAAAATAAAATTTCTATTCTATTAATCCCCAGAAGTTACCCTTCAGGGTTGGCGATTTCGGAAAATTATTACGTCGTGGAGGGAAGTGTAATTGTACACATTGAATTCTTACTATCAAAATACCAGTCGAGAATGATTTCCCGGGTATCGCCGGGTACCTTAGCTTTTGTGATATTCATTTTTGCCTTTTAACAATATATACACTATATATATGAGATATACACTATAAAACTAAAGCAGGAGTCAACTATTTTATTGGGCGCTAACGATTGAACCGAACTTAACAAAACTCCGTATGTCAATTAGCATTAATACTTCCATGATTATAAGCTATTAAAAAATGTTTAGGTTAGAACGGGGAAGCAAATAATTTGCGTATAATACTGATATGCTCATCAATTCTTTCCAATATGAACTACCAGGTACCTCACATGGAAAAATGAATTCAAATCTATGTTAATATTTTGACCTTAATAATTCAAAGCTATGCATAATGCACAGGAGACGGGAAATATGACAATATGGAGGACAGTGAAGTCTTACTTAATTTTATTATTAAAAAAATCCAATGCAACGACGGGTATAAACCCTAAACACTGGGACGGGTAAATGTCAAAATATTGCGCAAAGTAATGCCTTGCCAAAAAAAATACCATCACCATTCAGCCTTAAATGAATTCCCGGGCGAAGCCGTGTATCTGAGATATTATATATATATTTTTGTAATCTCTGTCTTTACATTGATTTTTTTCGCGAAATTTCACGATAACTTTTCGTTTCACATGTCATAGACTCCATATCTGCATTTTGTTTCTTTGGTGTGAACCCAACTTAGCAATTATGCACATAACAAAAGTTGTTTATTTTGTTGTTTGGAGTAACTTTTGTTATGTTCACTTTTTTCGTATACCGAATCATAAACGAGATAAAGAACAAGAAGAAACAAAAGGACAAGCGACGTTACCGTATGTTAAAGGCACTACGGAAAAGATAGCAAGAATTTTGAAGAAACACAAAATTCGAACAACCTATGGCACGGATAGGAAAATTGCAGACATCCTTCCGAAGCCAAAGGATAAGTTGGGACTCAGGACTTCAGGAATCTACAGCATTCCATGCTCCTGTGGGAAGTCATACATCGGGGAAACAGGAAGAACCATAGAAACTCGCCTCAAGGAACATGTGGCAGATATTAAGCATGGACGCACTGAGAAGTCGGCATTGGCAGAGCATTTCACAAACACTAAACACTACATCCAATTCGAAGACGCCAGGATCCTAGCCAGAGAAAACAATTACTACAAACGCACGATAAGAGAAGCCATGGAAATTGCCAAAAATCCCAACAACATCAACAGAGAAGACGGATACAGACTAAGTAAAAACTGGATACCAGCATTGCACGACAAGAGGATCCCGACACCCACCAACAGTGAGCAACCACGAAGCCCAAGCACCACCGGAGACCCAGCGCCGGGAGGCAGAATCAACCAATGGGAAGGCAGGCTCCGACCGAGACCCGGACCACGGCAGGTATAACAATCAACTGAATTACAAGATGCTCTCATTCTCTACTCAGACTACTGAAGAAGCCATCACATGATGTGCGAAAGCTCGGCAACGATGAAAATTAAAACACGGTCCAACCCGGAAGAAGTTTTTGTACATACATTTGACGACCGTGGAAGCCTACGTGAACATAACAACAGTTGTTTATTTTGTTATTTAGAGAAATTTGCTCAACAATTGTTTTCAATATGAACTACCAGGTACCTCACGGTGAAAAATTAATTCAAATGTATGTTAATATTTTGTCTTTAATAATTCAAATCTATGCATAATGCACAGGAAACGGGAAATACGACAATATCGAGGACAGTGAAATCTTACATAAAAAAATAATTTTATTATTATCATAACCACAGAATCGACGGGTATTAACCCCAAACACTGGGACGGATAAATGTCAAGATATTGTGCAAAGTAAAGCCTTGCCAGAAAAGTACTATCACCATGCAGCCTCAAATGAATTCCCGAGCCATATGTATATATATATGTATATATTATACGTCTGTTAACGCTCTAGCGGTCGTAATTTTATACAATTGTATAGAATCAATCTTATTCCAAATTTGATGTTCTATATATGATTATTAACTGAAATATTTTCATATTTAGTTTTCAGGCATCTGTAAACTCCCACTCCTACTCATGTCATATCAACAATAAGCTGTTATATCATGAACCACTTCATTCCAATTTTAAATACCAAATATGGTTTTCATTAAGACTATTACTACGTGAGACACATGCAAATACGTCATGTCATGACGTCATCAATTAAGATTTTACATTCTTGTCTCGAAAATGTTAATTTGTTCTATACCATTGTCCATATTTATCTGTTTCATTCAGGACTAAAGATCATATTCGTTATTGGCTGAAATCGGACTTGGAATAGTGGTGGTTTAGAGAGGGGAGGAATTCGAATATTCCAAATATCTCCGTTATTATGAGTGGGATCATAAAATGTTATATAACCAATCATGTTAGACGTTCGATATTCTACAATTGTTGTTCTATGCGTTTTTTGATAACACAAGTATTAAGCGAGTTATTCGTACTTTCTTGTTTCCTGCCTGCCGTGACCCCCTCCCCCTTTCACTCATCGGCTTTTTACATATAAATAGAGAATACGTGGTGATATGAGACCACGAGTGTGTTATACCAGCACTCGAGAAATCTGCTTAGTGTACGCTACCCCTGCGTGACGGACTTTTACGACTCTTATTGTCTCATAGGTTTCTTCCATTGGGTCTACCTGGGAGATGACGGAGGGAGGGGGGTATTTACGGAGGAAATTTAAGTTAACATGAAGTGATTAGTGATACAATTGCTAATGAGTGAATACTCCATGAAAAAAAAAAATCAAGTAATTCATTTTATGTTCATAAGAGAATAAATATATGTTTAGAGCAAAAGTAGTAGGAAGTTTATTATTATATATTATAAATTATTAATCACATTGATTACAAAATATTTTTCGATCCGGCTCAAATTAAGGGAGAAGAGTGGTGGGCTCGATTCCCGCCATGGGCAGTAGAAATTTATTTGGTGACGGACTCATTAAATAAAATCCTTAGTCCCATCCCGGGTAGAAAAGGGTGGTTTCCTGTAGATAACCCATCCCAATTAGGCAAAGTAGCATAAAGTGGAGGTAAATAAATTAAAGAAAGAAAATTAAGGGAGATATTTAATTTTTTTTTATTTTAGTCCACCCTAACCCCCACCCCATATTCCGAGTTCAGAGGTAAACAAACTCGATTTTTGTTTTCAGATAGACGATCGAATAAATGAATTGCGACCACGTTAACAAGCAAGATTGTGTACATATACTTATTTTCTAGTCTGTATTTCTCTCTGCCTAACTATCTCTTAGAACAACCCATACCAGCAGTAATTCCAATGTATAATATTTAAATTTTGCGATCGCGATACTAATAAGTAGTCCCACACACCACAAAAACTCACTCGTAAGCCTTAGTGTGTACTGGAACAACCAATTGCTGTAATTCAAATATAGCTAGCCAAGGAGGTACAAATAGGTGCCTGCATATTGGGAGGTAACGGAGATATTTCGAATTTTCAAAAATCCTCCCCTCTAAACCCCCCCCCCCCTCCCACTGGACCAATTTCAGCCGTTAACGAACTTGATCTTTCTTTTTACATAAAACGACTAAATATCGAGTTTGGTAACGATTAAACAATAATTGCGACCGCTTGAGCGGTAACAGACAAATATATAGATAGATAGATAGATAGATATATATACAGTTTTGAACGGACCTCATTTTCGTCATCTCCTGGATAGGATCGATGGACATTTGAAGAAAAATTTCGAAAATCGCGTCGTGAGTTCAACCTCAATAGCTGATTTCCCTTAAGGGAAATCTGCTAAAAAGCATGACTTCTGTTTTCACAAGCAGGTTTACTGTTTCTGGTGGCCATTATGACAATGAATATTGCAAATTGGAGTCATATAATGTGTTATGCAGTTTCAAGGTCTCTCTCATATGCATCTATGGTTACCCGTGTACTTGAAATAGTGGAGCTTGTAGTTGATGTCACCATGTCCCTTCATGAGCTGTAAATCTGCTTAGTTTGCGTAGCACTAACGATTTCTGTTTGATATGCAACCAGATTGGATTTTTTCTCTAGTACTTCACGAAACTAATTGAGTGACCTCAAACTTCAAAATTAAAAAGGTAATATCCGTGTGGCATAGCTTCGCACGTCGACCCCGCAATCAACATTCGTCCTATTGTTAGACATGTATCTTCTCATAATAAGTTTATGAAATTTCAGTTTCACTAAGACAATTTTTTTTAGATATGAATAAGGCAATATATTCTAATACCTGTTTAAAGGCTTTCATCAATGGTTTCATCTTACCAGTTGGCTCAGTTTATTTAAAACAATAAAGACTGTACAACATTTTTAATGCGGCCTCCATTTTTAGTTTGCAGGTTGTTGACACACGAGCGCGCGTGCTATACATATTTTTACATACATTAAAAATGGAATAATAATAATAAAGTGAGTTATGGCGTTGGCCTTAATGTATTCGGCAAACCTAGCATCGTGGGTTCGATTCCCTGTTGGGCATAGGAATTTATTTACCGAGGTGCTCATTAAATAAAATTCTTAGCCCCACCTTGGCTACAAAAGGGGCTAGAATGGTGGTAACCTGTAGATATCCCGTCTCGATTAGTCATAGTTCCACTAAGTGGACGTAAATTAATAACCCAAAAGAAGAAAATAAAATATGATTCGCCCTAAAGCCACTTCTATTCAGCAAGTGTTTATAAAGACAACCAGCAAAGTCCAAGGCACTTGAAAAGTAAGATTTAAGTACCCTCATAATATGTCATTAAAAATTAAACTATTCTTTTACCAAGAGACAGTTTCGGTTTTTGGCCAATAAACGATTGAAAATTTTAGTTACTAATTAGGATTAGTTTAAGTGAAGATTGTAGAAATGTATTTTCGTTAATAAAATGTATTAGCTTGGGTGATTAAGAAAATAATGTAATTTATTGAGCATACTCATCTTAAATAAGTAATCCCAATTAGCCATAGTAGCGAAATGTTAATAAATAAATTCAACAAGTATCTAATTTTATCAAAGTACCAATAAAAATAAAACAATGCTTACTTACTTAGTAGTCTCAAGGGTTATTTCAACGACCGAAAACTCCTGGTTACTAGTGACCATGGCAACAACTTGTTCATTGATTGACTAACACGCTTCGTGAATTAAGCAAATAGAAATGGTTTCCCGTGTAAATATAAATAATGGATTAACTTATGAAGAAATCTTGTCATTTTAGCAATTTCCCTTAGGGGAAATCAGCTATTGAGGTCGTACTCATGACGCAAGTTTCGAAAAATTTCTTCAAATGTCCATCGATCCTATCCAGGAGATGACGAAAATGAGGTCCGTTCAAAATTATATATATATATATATCTATATATATATATATATATATATATATATATATATATATATATATATATATTTGTCTGTTAACGCTCTAGCGCTCGCAATTTTCGTTTGATAGTTACCAAACTCGATATTTAAACGTTTTATGTAAAAATAAAGATAAAGTTCGTTAATTGCTGAAATCTGACAAGTGGGAGGGGGAGTGGGGTTAGAGGGGAGGATTTTCAAAATATCTCCGTTACTATACGTCGGATCAAAAATTGTATATGGTCAATCTTATTGCAAATTAAATTTACTATAAATAATGTTATATACATTTATTCTGTATCTTGAATATTAACCGAGATATTTGCATTTGTATTCTGTGTGTGGTCACCAGTAGGCTATGTTCAGACTTTCCGCTGAGAGCTCTGGCGGCCGTTTCTATAACTATTCGTCCCTCATGAATAGGTTTAGAGGTTAGGTTAACTGTTTTTTGGAGCTAGAAACTACTGGGTTATTACGCCCTAAATAATGTTTTAGGTTTAGAGGTTTCTTACTACTACAGTTGTTATTAGGCAGATTTCTCTATTGTAAAACTTCACGTGGGAAATCTGCATAGCTTACGCAGCCCCTGCGTGACGGACTTTATTTATATATAGAAATAGGGAGTATGGTCTAATATGAGATCAAAAGTATGTTATATCAACCCGTGGGACAGCTCTTGCGTGGCGGACTTTTTTAGCCTAGTCTAGAATAAAAGTCCGTCACGCAGGGGCTGCGGAAACTAAGCAGATTTCCCACGTGAAGTTTTACAAAATTGCATTTATATTAATAAAGTTATCTTGAAATCAATATTTGGTATTTAAGCTTAGAATAAAGTGGTTCATGATATAACAGCTTATTGTTAATATGACATGAGCACGATTGAATATTTACTGAAGGATGAAAACTAAAAAAATCCAAATATCTTAGACGATATTCATGATAAAAAAAAATATGTATATAATAACTTGTATAGGTAATTCAATTTACAATAAGAAGATTGGTTCTATACGATTTTTCAATCTGACGTATAATAACAATGGTATTTCCGATTTTCGAAAACCCACCCCATAGTTTTGCATAAAACGCTTATATACCGAATATGGTAACGATTAAACAAAAAATGCGACCGCCAGAGCGTTGACAGACAAATATGTACATATACACATATCGCTCGAGAAATCATTAGAGGCATAATGAAGACGGTAATTTTTTTTGGCAAGGTTTTTGTGCACAATATTTTTACATTTCCCCATCACCGTGTTTACGACATATACCTGAATATTTGGCAACTAAAGTGAACTTATAGAATTTTTTTTTCCCTGAAGATTAAAAAGAAATAGAAAAAGAAGAAAGATATTTCCTGATCAACCCGTCTGCACTGTTGAAAACATCTTGGACAATATTAATCAATATCATGGATTGCATTCATTCATAGTTATTAAGAACCATTATGGAGGTAGCTTGCTAGGGAAATATTTAGGCAGAATAATGAGTGAGAATATTATTTAATACAAGGCTGCTTGAGTTTTTACTTTTATTACATTTTACACCTTTATGGACAACCATTGGACTATTGCTGAGCTTGTCCGACTAGACGTTAAGTGGCTACCATGCAATCCTAATTCGTTTTCCAAAACATTATTGATCAGAAATATCTTAAAGTGGATAACATTTACCTATTACAAACTAAGTAACATTCACAATTTCTATTGCCAAAAGCAGCTCCTAACACATCAAATATACCTATTTTATCTATTTAATAGCCATTCTCAAAAATATTGTATTGAATGCCCGACGATGTAACTTAGTATTCATAATGTTTCACATTCTCTGTTGTGTGCTTTCGGCGGGAAAGGGGTAGTATTCCTTTCCCGCCAACTGTTGGTTCCCAATAAATTGACTTCCGCTTTAATTTTTAGCGTTTGTCTTGTTTTTACTTTGATATACGTTAAAAGTGTATATAACTAATGTTACTCTAAATAACAAACTAAACATCTTTGGTTATGTGCACGTCTGCCGAGAAACCAATAGAAAAAGAAATATCGCGATATTTCATTTCTGGCCTTCCATATAATCCCCACTCTTGTTCTTTTCTAAAAATGTTCATATAGGTTATAATCAAGGAAGTTTTAATACTAACCCACATACTGAGTTTCGCTGAGTTCAGTTTAGTCGTTTGTGCCCAATAATATTGTTAACTCCCGCTATAGTTTTTAGCGTGTATCTCATTTATACTTAGTTATACGACAAAAGTGTATATTACAAATGTTGCTTTAAATATCATAATAAACAACTTTTGTTATGTGCATATTTGCCGAAAAACCAATAGAAAACGAAATAGTGTTATTTTTATTTTAAGCCTCCCTTATAACCAGTACTCCTATCCGTAACTAGAAATTTTAATGTAGCTTATAATCAAGAAGGTATTAATACTAAGTTACACACGGAGTTTCGTTGAGTTCAGTTCAGTCTTTTATGCCATTTAAAATGGTTTACTGCCGCTTTAGTTTTTAGTGTATGTCTAGTTTAAACTTTGCTATATGGCAAAATTGTGTATAAAATAAGTTACTCTAAATAACAAAAATAAATAACTTTTGTTATGTGCATATTTGCTGAAAAACCAATAGGAAACGAAATATCGCTACTATTAATTTCAGGCCTCCCTTATAACCCCCACTCATCAGAGAATATTAGTATAGCCTATAGTCTAAGTTGGGTTAAAAGAAATATACGTGCCAAGTTTCATAAAATTCGGCTGTTTGTGCGTGAAAAGGCACAACCACGCAGACACCAAAGCTATAAATTGCAGATATCGTGTCTATGGCTCGTGAAATGAAAAAGTATCGTGAAATTTCGTGAAAAAAAATCAATGTAAAGACAGAGGTTACAATTATGTGAAATTATATATAAAATTTAAATGGATCTCATTTTTGTCATCTCCTAGGTAGAATCGATGAATATTTAATGAAATGTTTCGAAAATCCCTTAAGGGATTTCCCCTTATGGGGAGTCTGTTAAGAGGGTGCTAACTTGCAGACAATTCACCCCAATTAGCTCTGTTGCTGACTGATCCGTGATTGATTTAGAGCTCATGTGAGAAAGTTGATCACCGATTTGCTGCTGCGTATTTTCGCTTTTTCAAATCTCTGACTCATCTTTGTTGCATGACTAATCTATCACTATTACTCATTTGCCAAAGGCTGCCTGAAACGAGTAAGTCATATGTTTTCAAGGTTGATAATTCTTATTTATACTGTCTTCTAGTGTCAAAATGAATTTATTATGTTGTTTTAGTTGCACATTGAAAACAAAAATTTACTCCCACCATATTAATACTTTTCGTATGACAACTTACAATGGAGATCTTATTCGTTAATGATCGAAATGGCCGACCAGGAATAGGGGAATCAAAAATTCCAAATATCTTCGTTATTAATGAATCTGATCGTAAAAAGTAATGGAACTGTATCGGAAGTACAGTTCATATTTACCGCGCTTCCAGAGATGGAAAAGTTCGGAATAATGAGTATGTGTTCTTCCGTTTTCATCTAACAACAAGTGGAATACTTTAGATTAGGGATGAGCAATGAACGCCAACCATCGATATTTGGGAAAGGCTATCTACAAGCTATCACCTTTTTCTAGGCAGGGTGGGGCTAAGGATTTTATTTAATGAATTCGTCACTAAGTACATTTCTATTACCCAGGCGGGAATCGAACCGCCAATCTAGGTTTACCATGTGGGATTAAGGTCAAAGTTTAACTCACTGCCTTATAAAAATATGTCCCCGTATGTCCCCTTTGTGATGGAGAAATAGAAGGTATCAGGTGGTAACCTGTAGATAACCCGTCCCAGTTAGCCTTAGTTGCAAAAAGTGGACGTTAATAAATAATAATAATAGAAGGTATCATAATAATATTCTCCGAACAACAGAATAACCCAAGAAAACAGAGAAGTTATTTAGCCCATGGTTGGTTGATGGGGGGGGGGGGCTGAAGTTGAATAAATTTCTATATATTCTGCTCTTTTCAACAATACTTTCTGCTTTTTGGAATGTACTTGAGATAAAACTGACTTAAAATTCGTTTAAGGCTTTTCAAATAAATGAATTTCATTTGAGGATTTAAACCCCCCCCCCTCTCTCTACAAGCGGGATTAAATTGAATCCAAATATCTGGTAACATTTCTTTCACATAATTTTTATCAATGCCTTCAGAATAATATTACCATCCAATTCCAACTCAATCAATATCTACAATACATTTATGAACAGATCCCCCCCCCTCCTCCTCAACTTTTACATTATAACAAACACGTCTTAATTTGTTTTTTGTTTCGGAATGAATACTGTGAATTAGAGGCTTGAATATTTCGCCAAAAGGACTTCATTGCTAGTATGTACTTTATATTTCTAATAAAATAATATTCTACGTTGGAAGCCTTAACATAACCATAGAATTCAAAACAGCTGTTATTTATCAACACAGTTTGCTTACAATCTTCTAACTTCTGATAACGAAATATTCATGTTTTCAGATGAAGTAACTGCTGTCTAATTTAACTGGACTATTGCAATTTTTTTTTACCAATTTTCTTTTAAGGTATTAAAATAAACACTACTGCTATTTTTTCGTTTAATTAGTAATTCAAATTATTAAATACTAGAGATTCAAATTTTTAAAATATTGTCTGAATCCATGTTGATTTGCGGATGTGTTAAAAAGCCAGTTAATTGTACAGCACATAGTTAATTACATGTTTCATTAGCAGTTATTGTTTTTGATATATTTGCCACAAAAAGCCATTTTAACGTACAAAACATCTATTAAATAGAATAGTTTTGAACTTTAAAATCATACTTTTTTATCCAATAAACAGGTATCATTGTTGATCCTGCAATTTTCATACAAATAAATGAACAAACCAGCAAAAATCCTGCAATTATGGATACAAATTTAAAAGAAAACAAGGAATTTGGAAGAAATTGTTGCCAAATGGTCATATTTGTCATCGTTATGTTCTGAATTCTGCATCAATCCTCTATATTTTCCATTCACTGAAGAACATATCAAGCATTTTGCTTTTGTCATGTGATCATATTTTCCGCTTAAGTTTGTATTGAAACAATTCTGCCTTAGCTCTCCCTATTCTCTTTGGCTTTGATTAAAATTAGAGAAATTTAGTCAGGACTCATTACATTTTTTGTTTAAATATTACTAAGTTTGAAAAAGCTGTTTAATAGATTGATTGCTTAATGATAACTTTAACTAATCTGTTTCACAAAGGTGATTTGGTCTTTTATTTTTTGTTCAGATAAGTGTCTTCCTCAAAGAAATATATAAAATAGTCTTTCTCCACAAAATAAAAAAATTGTGTATAGCTAATAAATACTGAAGGAATGTTATATTTCATTCTATCCTGTAAAATGAAGTTAATATTATGGTACAATTAAACCTAGCCATTTCCAGTAGTTCCATTTGTGTCTGTTTTTATGAACTATTCAAATTTGTCTGAGTTATAAGGAGTCATTACTTTCGCCATCCATTTTGTATTATGCTTATTATAAGTATCCCCTTTGTAGAAGTACGATTCACTTTACTAATTATAAATTGTATACCCTTCCTACTAGTAGAATTCAGTTTATTAATTAACATACCTCCCAACAATACAATTTGTTTCTCTATGAGCAAGAAGTTAGTTTTTTAAAATTAATTTATTTCAATTTTAACCATAAAAAACTAAAAAAATGTTTTATTTTGTGATCAACCCTATTGGTTAAAATACATTTATATATATATATATATATATATATATATATATATATATATATATATATATAATATCTGAAAGTACCTATCAATCTGAACCAAATGTTGCATAATATTCCCTCGGATACTCACTATTATTTATTTTTTAATTTGTTTTCTCACTATTCAGAGTTATAATATTGTTTTATTTACATTTACTCATCTGTAAATCAGATTCATATCAGTGGGAATATCTTATTCACGGTGAAATAAATTGGTAGTTAGATGAATGAGGATTAAATCCCAGTATACTAAACAGCAAGGGGTAACACACGTTTTAGTTATGAGATTAATAGTTTTTGTTGTAGACCATTAATATTGTGAGGCAACAGAGGAGCTACTTGAATGAAAAAGAAGTTGATTAATATCTCAAACACAACAATGAACATCATTATGGCCAAATGTTTTCTTTAATAAAATTTAGTTAAAAAAGCTGAAAAATTCTCAGAGATAGTGGCTAAGATCTTGGCTCTAAACCAGTGTTTTTTTAATAATCAATTACTGAGAATCAGTTGAAGTTATTGATGTACATCTTAAAGTAGGTTGGGAAAAGAGGAATAAAGGGGACACACGTCCCTCTAGAAACAATAATATACGCATTAGAATTAATGGACCTGTGGAGCACATGCTGACCTTCATTTACTCTCTTTTTCCTAATTTTTGTCATCCCAAACCATAATGAACCACTAGTTCCCTTCTTATCTGTTTTGAAGGCTGGAACAGTTCTAGCCCATCATCTGCCCAATGCTGCCTTGAAGGCTGGAACAATTCCAGGGTTTTAGCCCTTCTTATCTGTTCAATGCTCTCTCTAAGACTAGAAGAGTTCTACGGTTTTAGACCTTCTTATCTGTTCAATCCTATCTCGAAGACTGGCATAGGTTTTAGCCCTTCTTTTTGTGATGTTTTATAACCTATATACTAATACCTTAATGAAGCTATTGCGATCAATTTTCTTACAAATATTCTTTGGAGGTTACAAAATACAAGCATTATATTGATGCTTTTCTCCAGAAGAGTATAAAATAAAGCTTGACTCCATTATGTTCTCTGAAGATATCAATAGACATTTTTTTTTATCTCTACTCCACCCTTAAATCAGTTATCATGCCAAATTTGTTTTACTATATAAACCTAACAGAATAAAAGCTTTATTTATTTTCATATCACATACTTACAACAGGTCACGGAGATACTTACTCCTTTTATGAACTCAAATAAGGATGATCAGTTCTTCTTCATGTAGGGACTGACACAGGGATCTTAGGGTTATTCTTTTTCATTGTCCCTAGGAATGCCAATGCCTCCTTTCTACTTCAGAAACCAACTTGTCAGATATAAATCAATCTTCTCACATTATGTTAAGATCTATATGAACTGTAGTCACGTAACTATTAACTTATAGTGTCGAAATACAAAATATTCTCTTTTCCTGTGTGATAGTGGGACCCCTTTTATTTCTTCAATTTTATAAACAAGTATTATAGGAAGTGAATCGGCAAGTTTTAATTTGACAAATTGATGTGTACAACAAAAGGACAGCAACATTGAAATGGTACTATCACTTTTCAAATATTATATAGTGAAAGTCAAGAAATGAGGACCCCACAGCTATGGTTAGGTTAAAACAAAAGATTAACAAGGTAATTCAATTAAAGATAACCTCTTCACTTTCACCACAGCATGATAGCCCCACATTCCTTTTTAAAATAAAATATATAAAATGCAAAGCGATAAAAATAAAAGTTTAATGGAGAAAGTTCAAATGTCCTAAGTTTTATTAGAGTTGAATTCCACAATACAAGCCAGCCAATCACATAGCTGGTATAATCTGACAATGTTGTTTACGTTGGCACTGTTTAGATTCTGTTTGAGGTTACTCTTGTTGTTTATGTTGACTTAGTTACAAATAAATAGTTGATCAAGAATAACGTCTGGACTTTAAACAAAATCAGTTAAAAATTTAATTGAAAGTTCAAAGAGAAAAGAGAGCTACTATAACCAGAATAAGTCTAAACTATGTATGCAAAGTAATTTTTCAATAAAAGGGCAAAAATATTCATAAAACCACATTATAGCCAGTGTTTAGAAAGACCTGTATAGTATTTTCATCACCATCATCTGTGAGAAGCTATTGCACTATTCTGAAAAAAATAAAATCTTGGATGCTGCACCTTCAGAAAAACAAGTGCACTGTACATATTTATACTTCTCTTCGTCTGGTTCCAGGGACAAAGTCACTGTTGCCATGAATTCGAGTCTTTGGATCTTTCATCTGGATCTGAACTTCTTATGTATGCCTTCTCTGATCCCACGGAATTACCAATCTTGAAATAACAGTTTAAAGAAATTTCAATTACTTCTCTTTAATCCTCTCTTGATAGCTCATTATTTTGGTAAAACCATAGAAATGGTCTGCCACTAGATTTCATTAGTTCTTATTCCTTAAGGGATTTTAGGTGCTCTGATGATCTGTTACTTCAAAAGCATCTGTAATTAATCCTGAGAAATAGAAATGATTCTAAGAAGTACAAATCCAGATAAAGAACACAACTCATACTCATCTGTATGGTGACTCCATACCCTGAATATAATACTGGAATCATTGACAGAAAACACCATCGTGCAAAAGATACCATAAGACTTTCAACAAAAAATCAGAACTGTATTGGCACTGATTTGACTCATTGCAGATCTATTTGGAGTGTTGGGTGTTTAGCGGAGAAGCAATTGCTACATCATCCACAGCTGATGTCACAAAAAGTAACTATAATATGGTATAACTTCTCCAAGGAACAATACTATTAGTCTGAAGTTGTGGAAGTAAAGACTTGTTTTGTTTTTTTCATCGAGTAGGTCTTCCAGAGTTGTCTGTCTTGCTATTCTATGTAGAATACTCCACACTTTATTTATTTTGTTTGTTTCTTTCCTAATAATAACACTCTTTTCCTTATAAAGATGCCAGGACTTGTCTCAAGCCATGCTTTTGGAATTCTCAACCCAACTATGCCTTTTGTATTAAAGTAGCTTTTAATTGTTCCACAATGTTGAAATGACAGTAGAGAAATGGGTAGATATCTGTCAACAAATCTTATTAAAATACACGGAGATAATTTGATGGTCTGCACCTGCTATTTGATTTAGATGTTAGCATAATACTACTCAGCTGTGTCCAGCTCTATTATTTTGTAACATACAATATTATGGTTAAGTAGTGAACATAGTACATGAAAAATATTACTCTTTAAAAAAACAAATATGTATTTATAGTATATATCCTATATTATAAATGTATATATATAAAAATCATTTTAATGTATATATTTTTCTTTTTTCCAGACGTAACGGTTTGTTAACACGACTGTACCAGGGCAAATGCGCCCTGGGTAAAGATGAACGTAGTAGCTCTGGGGGTAAGTTCAGCCGGAGGAAAATAATGGTTGGAACAAATCATCAAGTCCAGCTACCCGATAGCCTCCAGAAGTATGATGATGCATTACCATATGATAATGAAGACATCCTTATGTGGGACCCTAAATGTATAAGTCCCAAAGAAATTGAGGAATATTTAGTTAACGCCGCCGAGCCAGGAGGTGAAGGAGAAATTCCAATGGGTAACCACACAAGAGATGACGAGGCAGCACTTCACATCCTACTCCAATGTGATTACAATACAGAGGAAGCCCTTCGTAGGCTCAAGCTTAATAATCCTCCAGACCAAACTCAAGAGCTTCCATGGTCTCAGGAAGAATCCAATAATTTTGAAGAAGGCTTTAAAACTTATGGAAAAAAATTTCGCCTTATTCATATAAATAAGGTCCGAACAAGAACCATTGGGGAGATTGTACGTTTCTATTACTTATGGAAAAAGACAGAACGGTATGATGCTTATGCTTATAAATCGAGGCAAGATAAAAAAAGGTACTATTTGCGGCCCGGTATTACTGATTATATGGAGAAATTTTTTGATGGAGATGAACAGAAACCCTTACAATCAGTGGTTTATGGTGATCCTGATTGGAAACCAGACGAGAAACCTGCTGTACCAGAAAAGAAAAGAAAAACCACAGATGATGATGAATAAATTTCTAAATGTGTTTTTATTTCATTCTGACATATTATATATATTGTATTAATCAATGTGATTGATTACCTTTGTTGACTGAAATTTGTTGCCATTATATTAAACCATGTAGTAATCTGTTTATTTGTCGTTTCATGGCTTATAATTGTGATTTTTTTGTTATACCAGCTTGTTATAACCATTTTTTACATGAAGGGTAACAAAGGATTGGTTTTTAAAAAAAGCCAAGCTCTCAAGTTAACCTCTTACACATAATTGGATAGATAGACTTATCTTTTAAATGATGAACCCCAAAGAGAACCTTATTGGAATAAAAAATATAATTTTTCTTTTATTTTTGGATATGGTTTTATGGTTGAGAATGTATAGTTAAAAATGAGCTACTGTTTTCTTTGGGGTTTCAATGAAAAACTTCTTATTTTTATGAAAAATATTTATAAAATGTCCTTTATTTTTTTAAAAGTGAAATTTGACATTTATTTAAGAAATATAAAGCCAGTGTTTTTATGTATAAGAGAACATATATATTTGAAATGTTATTTCATTTATATTTTAAACAGAATAAATGGTACATGAGCTGTATATAATTAACTAGTTTGTATTCTTTTTAAGTTAATTTTGTTCCTAATGCCTAATTATATGAGTGCATTATCTTTTTTTGAGTTCATTCATTGCCCTGTATAATAAGAAGGTCTTTAATTACAACTACAAGACATCTAGTATAAATTTAAAAAGTGAAAATTTCTAATTAAGATGTTTTCTAGATAAATTATTATTATAATTTGTTTATATTCATTAGTAGATTAAAATAAAAGAAGTGTAGGCTAAAAGAAAGCATTGCAGATCCATAAGGTCATTTGTACTACAACAAAATTAATACCAATGGGGTTATAACTGATTGATTATGAGTAAATAATGTGTGATATTGATTGTAAAAATGGAGTAACTCATTTTGGATTTCTTTTCTTTTTCTTTATAAGTACAAAACATCCTACTCTACTTGGTTTTAGACTAATTTTTAGCAGTATTTTAATTTGATGAAAACATTAATTATCTGCTGTTGTAAGCAGGTTTCCCAAGGTTTGGGATTGACAAGTCACAGTGTCATACAAACACAGATGATGTCATCTACAAATTCTAATCTCTATTTCTAAGTACCTTGCCTTTAGTTGTATGAAACTCAAGTTAGACATGAGCTGTTACATAATACAATAAATTAAAGTGAAAACCACATGAGTGGGGCTTTGCTGAA
The DNA here is from genome assembly GCA_019009955.1 of Riptortus pedestris. Classification (NCBI taxonomy): domain Eukaryota; kingdom Metazoa; phylum Arthropoda; class Insecta; order Hemiptera; family Alydidae; genus Riptortus; species Riptortus pedestris. The sequence continues at coordinate 127,978,180 of CM032232.1, read as the reverse complement.
GGCCGAAACTAAAAAATACAAATAAAAAAGTCTGCCAGCAGGGATGCGTAAACAAAGCAGATTTCCCTCGTGAAGTTTAACAATAGATAAAATTATATAATGGTAACAAAATATCAAGTGAATAAATATAAATGATAATAAAAAACAGAAGCCTCTGAAACAAAACAAACAGGTGTACCAACTTCTCACAGGAAAAATATAACAATTACAGAATTATATCAGAATATAACATATTAATTTTATTGAAAACTAATTACTATATCTAGATCTGTCATTTATAATGGATCATAATAATTTTTATCTCAATCAATCAAATTTTAGTAGTCCAAGAACTTAAGATGGGGTGGGGGTATCAGAACATATTTGTATTTATCTCTTATAATAAAGGTCTCTTGAAAACAATATTTGAACAAAACAATATTTAAGCTTCGAATAATGTGGTTTATTATATAACAGAGTGTATTCATGTAACATTAGTAGAAGTGGGGGTTTGCTGAAGGCTGAAAAATGCGAATACCTCGACTAATATTCAATATAGAGAATAAATGTGTATACCAATATTTATAGTACATTTTATTTTCAATATGATTTGTTCTATACAATTGTTCGATCCGTTTTATAGTAACGGAGATATTTCAAATTTTCGAAAATCCCCATCCCACTTGTGGAATTATCTTTCTTTTTACATAAAACGATTAAATATCGAGCTTGGTAACGAACAAACAAAAATTGTGACCGCTAGAGCATTAACAGACATACATATATAAATTTTGAATGGACCGCATCTCCTGGGTAAGGTCGATGGACATTTGAAGACATTTTTCAAAAATCGCATCATGAATCGACCTCAATAGGAGATTTCCCTTGAGGGTAATCTGCTAATATTTATTCATAAGATATAAATTCATAGAATTGTAATACAAGATTAATCATACAACATATTTTGATCAGAGTAGTAGCAGCATTGATTACAAGATTTGTCTCTTCTCTAATACCCCAAAGATTCACTAATTAAGGCAAATCTCTTCTGTAGATGATATTGCACAAGTAAAAAGACCCGAAATAGAAATGAAAGAAAGCAGCTAGTCCTAAATGATAATTTAGATTATTATTATTTATTAATTAACGTCCACTTTTTGCAACTTAGGCTAATCGGGACGGGTTATCTACAGGTTACCATCCTTTTCTAGCCAGGGTGGGATTTTAGGACGTTATTTAATGAATTTCGTCATTAAATAATTTCCTTTGCCCAGGCAAGAATCGAACTCGCCACTCTAGGTTTACCATGTGAGATAAAGGTCAACGCTTTAACTCGCATGGCTAACCTGAGCCCCTAATTTAGATTAGCTTAATAGGAAGTAGTAATGGACACATAAATTTTAGAATGGTTTGTAGAATTCAATTAGTTTCACGAGCGATCGATAGATATTTGAAGAATTTTTTTAAAGTCGCGTCAAACAATTTACCAAAAGAAAATACTATTAAATCACAATTTTATGATGGTGGTGGAATGCAAGCAAGTTCGGTAGCATTCTTACAAGATTGGATTTCCTAACAGGGCGGCTTACAAAAGATCGTAATTGTAACCTCTCAAGGGGTTACCTACAGGTTCTAAACAACAGCGTTTAGTGTTTTCTTTTTATTTGGAGTACACTAACTAATTGAAAAAATGCCTAATATGTGTGCTAACAAGATAAGAAGGGTTAAACTGGTCCATAAGCCCTCGCCTGAAGTGACGAAATTGAAATCAAAGAAAGATAAAGTTAACAGATTATTGACAAATATAAGATCAAAATACATTCAATTGGATGAGGAATTTCGACAACTCATGGAATTACAATCTTCTTTAATGGTAAAGAAGTATAAAATAGATGCAAAAACTCCACTTACATTTAAGGCTCCAATTCCAAGCACTTCAGGTATCAAGAAATTTATCACAAAAGATCAAACTGCCCCAGAGCAAGACAATAAAGATGTTATAAATAAAACTAAATTGAACTTGCAATCAGGCACATTTAATTTCATTGCAAAAGAAGAAGAGGAAGATGAAGATTCTACTTAAATACAAATACTTTTGTGTAGTAGTGAAACTGATATGTCAACTAAGCTGTGATATGTGACTAATTTATAAGGTGATATTAGAAAATAAAAATGCTTCTTTTGTAGTAAACTATTATCACAAATTTATTTTCCATTCATTACAATATGGTTAGTTCTTATATTTCTGACGAATGTAAGTCAACATATATTTGATCATATTTCCAATACCATCATCAATTTCATGGAAAGCACCATCATACATAAATGCAGGAGTTGAAAAAACCATATTCTTTTCATCAAATACATAATCATTTACATCCTGGAAAGTAAAAATAATTAAAGACATTATATTTACAAACATGGCTTGCATCCTGTTCAGGATTCAAGGATTCATTCTATATCAAATTGGACACAAAGTATTTACAATTACAATTTCAGCTATTGATAAATCTATCAATCTATAAAGCTATTACTATTTTTTCTCTCTATTTTTTACTAACAATTTTATTTTTTTTGCGCTATTATTTTTTTTAAATTTCTGGAGTTTTGAAAAATTAATCAATATTCAAATGCTAAAAAGAAAATTTAGTCAAGTAGTAATAATGTATTTTTTAATAATTGGGTCATTCCATATGAAATCAACCAAAAAAAAAACAAAAACCTTTTTTTTTGAACCTTTAGGACTTAGATTTTTTGTTTACTTATTCTATATATCAGTATGAAAAACCTCAAAATTTCAGATTTTTCGGACTATTGGTTTATGAGCTATTGACTTTCAAAAGAGCAAAACTGCATAAATTTGAGAACACTATGACACAGGTAAACAACAGCAGATAAAAACTATTTGACATAAGAGTTAAATTTAATGTCATTCTCTTCTGCTTTTAATGAGGTTTAAATTGATATGAAAAATGGCAATGATATTGAATTTTTTTATTTAAAAAAATCTCAAAAACACCCGTAAAGGCTTAGACTTACAATCCTCAAATTTAAGCTTAAGTGTCTTTAACAAGCCTTTTAAACAAGACTAATTAATCAAATCTGAAATAATATTTTCTTACCCGTTCTTCTATTTGAGCTCCAAGTTTTCTAGCAGCATCAATTGCCCCTCGATGAGGCCATTTATCACAAGCTGAAATACATTTTTTAGAGATTAAGCAAAAACAAATATTAGTTCAATTTGTTAATATTTAATTATAATAATTAAGTAATTGCAATATACAAGAAAGACATCACATCAGTACATCTTATATTTTCAGCAAATTCTTAATTAAAAGATGAAGAATAAAGTATTCTTGAATGGTTTATCTGGAGGCTACCCATTTAAAGACAATTATTAAATCATAATTAAAAGAAAGTCAATTTATTATTTAAAATAACACTTCTGGAATTTATTTGAATGACAATATGTAATTATACATTAGAGTTAGCCCAAAACTAGAAGCAAAAGTGAGCAGTCGTCTCTGGCCACTATCTTCCATATGAACTCTGCACAGTAGCTGTCCAAGTGATGTAATTATAAACACTAAATGGTGTTAATGAAAGATCACTCATTTACTGAAAACAAAAAAAAAACAGAATGTCTAAAATAACCTAGCCAAGTATGAACAGCCTAAAGCGATAACAATAACAGCAAATAGTGATACCCGGTTTTGAACCAGTAAATAATTTATCTGCAAATAATGAGTGGTCTCCTGTTAAAAATTGTCATTTATAAATTCTAGAGCTGTTATTTAAAATAATAAAGTAATTTTTCTTTTAATCATGATTTAATAATCATCTTTAAATGCAAGGCCTCCCGATAACCGCTAAGTACCGAATATTATCTCTAAAATGCTCCCCAGGATCTAATTCCAGATCTTTATATACAAGGGTATATTAAGATCTGGGATCATAAACAATTAGGCTGTTTGCACAAGATGGAGATAAACAACACTTAATGGGAGTGGGTGCTGACAGAGATCAAAAGCTGATAATGGCTGGTTTTTGGATTGGCATAAATGTACTGAATATTGGAATCCAGGATTCATCTAATGAAAAAGGACTCAATATATGCGACCTGAAGAATAACATACTCCATGAAGGGGCTAACAAATATCTTTTGCACCAGTGCAAAAAAGCAAATAGCCTTTGAATTAAATACCAATCATGGAGGTAATAAAGAGGCTGCACACATTAATAGAGTCAATGAATCAGAACTCAGTCAGCTGATCTGAGTTGAAGTGGTCCAAAGGTCACGATTACAGAGATATTCGTGTCACCAAGAAGTTTTCTCTAACAAAATTAAGTCACAAGCCCGTTCGAATAAATGGGTAAAGGAACCTATAGAAGGTGTATTTCAAAAATCTCCTAAATGAAGATGAATCGTATGAATGAATGGTAATGTAATAAAGGGGGGGGGTAATGTAAAACAATATATAAAGGGACTTTCTCCTTTCTAAAATATTAATATTTCAAAGTAGTACTCACAGTCACGACCTAATGTTATCCGTACATTGCAAATGACTTTAGCAGCAAGTATAGGTGAGATGCAAATTAGGCCAATTGGCTTTTTGGCACAATGGAAATCCTTCAACAATTTAACAACATCCGGATGCACAGTTAGTTCAGTTCCTTTTACAGCAAAATCTGATCTAAAATAAAACATAACTGGTAATCTTTCATTTATGGTGAAGTTATAACTTAAACTATTTTCATTTAATCACAATTTAAATATCCATTTTCCACTAGGAAATTCAAGAGGTGACAATGAATGATACAAAAAACATTTAACATCAACTCAAACAATACACCAACCAAATAAAAATCAATAAACAATAATTCCTCTCTACTGAACAATTTTTAAACATTAAAATATATTAAATAATGAAAGATTTGATTTAAAATTGTATAAAATATTTTTTTTTCCTATGTAGACAACGAATTTCAACACAACTTCAATCTGCTCTTCAGCTTCTGAATTTATTTTTTCATGAGAATGAAACCATAAAAACCCTTACAAATTTTTAGCAGCACCAAATCCACCAGGGAAAATAACAGCATCGTAACAGGATTGATTTTCTAGAAGTTTACAAAGATTCTCAACTGAGCCTCGTGCTATGCGAGCTGATTCTTGTAAAACATTTCTTTGATGAGTTTTATCTTCCTCACCCTAGTAAAAATTGAATTAAAAAGTAAAAGAATATTTGGATCAATTATGTATAAAGTTACTAACAACTTTGAAATTATGGATTAATTACTTTGAGATGATTTATAACATGTAACTGAGGAACATCAGGGGCAAAGCAACAAGGTATAGCGTCATTCCTAGTTAAATGAGATAATACTGCAGCAGCTTCATGAATTTCAGTTCCATCATACACCCCACATCCTGATAAGACCTTAAAATGAATTAATTACTTTAACAAAAATAATGAAATCAATCCTACAAATTATTAAAATGGATGATAAAACTCTAACTTACAACTGCAACTTTATTTGAATCAGTTGAAACAGACCTAGCATTTAGAATTTTAATATTATTCCTCAAAGAACTCAAAACAAAAGGAGACACTGCTTTTCTGAACATTTTAATGATTGAAATACTTAAAAATAGGATAATGCCAAAGTTACTCAAAGTACATGAATAGATATTTTATAGAAGAATATACTGTCAACCTAACCAAAGAACGGATAACCTTCACTAAACCTTCCAAGTGCAATGTCTTATGTAAATGCAGTTTTGAATCTTCATTAATTTTGTTTTCTATTGCTTGAATCATAGGTTAATAAATTATTTTAGGTAATTAAACTGCTACATCTGATAGTATAAATAATATGTTTGAGAAAATATTTATCTCTCTTAGGAATTAAATAGGAAGTTAGCTACTCAAATATGTGTTTAATATTATTCAAATATTATTTGTTAGCTATTAGAATATTTTAATCCATGCCATGCCTCTAATCCACCAAAATATAACTATTCATGTAGGAACATGTGAACATATTTTTAAATAGTAGTACTCATTTTGAGATATATTCACATTGAGGATTGTTTAAAAAAATAGAAGTTACTTTTAGCTCTTCTCTTAGTGAATTAGTTATTATTTTTCTAAGTGGATTACTTCTTTTTCAGTTACTTATTCTTGAATTCGGTAATGATGAGTAATTTCAATTTTAGCATATTACTTTAGCTTAGATCCCCTGTAAATTCAAAATACAAAATGAAACTGATTTTCTTTTAACCAGTAGGGGGCCATGCCATGTCAATGCTCTGTACCAAATTGCCTCATTTTTGTTAAAACTTCTATATTTTGTCAAAACTAAGTAAACTGGTTCCAGATATTTTGGAAGGCTAATTTTTGAGGATATTTTTATAATTTTAGTACTGGGTTTTAAATGTATAAATTGATTTAGTTCATAAACTATTATACATACAAAGCTGTAACATACATTTTTATTCTATTTTCACAGTTATCCATTAATATTTAGTGTGGTCATATTAGTAAAAGTAAAATAATTTTCAAAGCATATTTTTTTGAAAAAAGTTTGTTTTGAAATGTAATATTTTCTTAATACAGCATTTGCATTTACCCCATATTTTAATATGGGTTCATATTTAAACTAGTGGATTAGTAGACTCATCTCAGCAGTTAAAAATTTGGTGCTTTCAGAATTTAGAACTTAGGGTTATTAGTAACACATACAGTCACCAACAACAGTTAACCATAATATGATTACACAGAAAAGTAAATTTTTAATTCTTTGGATATCATCTTTGCTGGTGTAGTAATTAACATTTTTTTTTTGTTTAACTTAATAAAACACTGTAATCATTTCTAAATTATTTATACTGGTTGTTAGTGCTTTTTCCTGCTCATGTTTTTTCAAGATTCACTATCAGTATAATACTCACAAAAACATTATGAAAGTGTTCCAACATTGTCCAATACAAAAATCGTTCATTATCACAACCATGAAAATGGATGGAAAAGGTTTATAAAACTATAAATACTGAAATATACTTTTTCGATTTTCATTAAGTACATCATTAGCTGATGCCCAAGTAGCCTAAAAATGATATAAAAAGTGGATATTGTATGTTTTCTTCCTGCCTTATTTGGTTTTTTTTTTAATGCTATTTATTTATGGTTGCCATACCTGTCGGGAGAGACCATTGTCACCAACAGGTATGACAACTGTATCATATATACTGGTGGTACTAACCCTTTACTTGATATATTTATGTATTTTTTTATTATATTGTACTAGGTAATAAAAACTATGTACGAAGGGGTTAAGCTGCTTCTAAACCATAGTGTAAAAGTCTTAGACACATCCATCAATCTTAATAATGGCCTGAAGATGCCCATTTTGGGAGGTAAGATATTTTTTTTTATGTGGTTTTATTACTTTGAATTAATTTCAAACCTAGTTTTAGTGGTTGTATTTCTTTTTTAGTCGGAACTTACAAGATTAGAGGTGATGAACAAATATTTAATGTAATTGACAATGCTTTGAATGCTGGTTACAGGTCATTTGGTAAGTACAAGAAATTTATATTCCTAATAATTAAACAAATTAGTCTTGATTTGATTTCTGATCAGTTTCATTACATTCTAATCATTACAGGTTTCATCCTGTTTAATGTCACCCTCTCCTCATTGCTAAATACATGTAAACATTAACATATTATTATTTACATTGTGTGAGACATTGTTTTTACTCCCTTCTACAAAGTAAAGTCAGTATTATAGTAGCAAAAAATTTTGTTTTACAGATGTCAACAAAATTATCCGTTTTCATTCTCCCTGAATCCAGCTGAACTAATTTTGACGTTATCTGTGTGACTGTATTACATATATTTTATTATTAAAAAATAATTTGCCTTAGTACATTGAAATTTCATATTTATGACCAATCTAACATCTAGTTGAGTACCTCCTATTGTGATTAAAATTGACTAAGGGAGAGGAGGCAAATATAAAAATATTTATTAGAGATATTGATTTGTATAAGACCTTTTTTGTTTAACATAAAATGATCTGTAAATTTATGTTCTAGGACATTTTTTGATCCGATGAATTGGAAGAGATATTGTATATTACTTTCAAAAGAAATAATTTTAAATGAAGTGCAGTAAAAAATGTTGTATGTGTTTTAATAGGAACACAAGGAAGTCATGAGGTGTCCTCATACGATTTTTTTATTAAGAAAACATTGCACTAATTCTACTGTTAATTTAATGTGGGGACATTGAAACAGCAGTGTTTTTTTTAAAACCTGTAAATATTGTGATGTCCAGAAAATAATGCAGGACTTTATGTCTTATATTATATAAACTCTTTATGTGTGATCTTTTTCGATGGATGTCCACACATACTGATACTTTTTCAAAATAACATGTTTGATTGTCTTTGTATCTTTATCTACTTCACACTAATTCACTATTTACAAAGATGTCAAAGTTTGATTTCTCTATATGAGTTTAAACTTTAAAGTAATGGTCTTGAAACTTCTAGAAACATTAATCATGTTTTCAGTTAGGTAATGCGAGTGAATGGACCATGCAATGGTGGCTCGTAAAATTTGTGAGGGAGATTTGTCCCTAGAAGATAAAGAAGGAAGGACTTCCTCCTAAAGGGAGGTGACAATCTTTGGGCTTTTGTAGAAGAAAATCCAAAAACAACAGTTCGAGAAATTTCAGAAATAATGCCCACTGACTACCACTTTTAAACACCTGACCACGATTTTGCTAGGAAACCATTTTAAAGGTCAAAGTACTCGAGAAAATGTGTTTCAGGAATTTTTAGCTAAAAGTAATACAATATTCTATTCAGAGTAAATAGAAAACTTTGTAATATATTGGCAGAAGTTTATAAATTGTAATGGAGATTATTTGGAATAACAACTATCATTTAATTTTTTTTTAATTTTATAACCATAGACCTGCATTTATTTTCAGACAACCCAATATATACTTTAGTCTTAATTGGTATTATGAGAAATGTTTGTTTAGTTACATTACATCATTGAATCATTACTCAATAATTTTTTTTTCCACAGATACTGCTGCAGTTTATGGCAATGAAAGTGCTATTGGAATAGCTTTAAAAAGTCTTTTACCAAAGTATGGTTTGACTAGAGAAGATATATTTATTACTTCTAAACTAGGTCAGTATTAAATATAGTTTAGTACCTTGAAATTAAAATGGGTTTTGTGATCATAAAACAGAACAATCAGGAATATTCTTTAAATGAGAGTTGTAAACAATCAAGCTTTGTAATTTGATGATGCTTATTAAAGAATCCACAATTATAATATTTTATGTTTCTATATATGCTTAGGTAATTAACAAGTACATCTTAGTATCTTTTGATTTTGTTTGTATTTTTTAATGTAAGTCGTTATTAGTTTTTTGTTATTACTTCCCATTCAAATCAGATCCATTTTTTTCTTTTTGTTTCAATATTCCCATTAAATTTAAATCATTAATCCTTAAAAAAAAATGTCATATTTTTAATGAGGTATTTTTGCCCATTAGCTCCCAAAGACCAAGGGTCCCTGAAGGTGATAAGCGCTGTGGAGAATTCATTGAAGTGCCTTTGTTCCGAATACATAGACTTATATCTCATCCATTGGCCTGGTGCTGGAAATTTGGATGTAAATAAGGAAGAAAATAGGACTCTGAGACGAGAGTCTTGGGAAGGATTGGTCTCTCTGTATGAAAAAGGGAAATTGAAAGCTATAGGTGTTTCTAACTATACTCACAGACATTTGGCTGATTTGCTTTCCTGCTCAGCTGTTCCTCCGGCTGTAAATCAGGTATTATACAAGATTAAGGAAAGCTTATTTTTCTATACCGTGATTTTGTAGTCTGTAGCCAGGATCCATACATCTACTTATTGTTTCTTTATAATTAATGCATTGAGGGACAAAAGCAAAAAAAGTATCTTACATAACTCAAAAATGATTAGCATTAGCATCTTTCAATTCCATATTTTTTGCTGCTGTAACAACTTTTTTGTGCAGCTATATCTTTTCATTGACTTATGGAGAGGGGGTTTAGAGGAGAGTGAAAATTTTAAAAAATGAAAATTTCTCCTTACCTATTAGTGATTGAGAAGATTTTTATATGACTATTTTTGTTTTACCATGAAAAGAACTATAAATTAAACTCTATGACATTTTTTGATCTGATGCATTTGAACATGGACACTGTATATCACATTCATACGAAATAATTTTAAATGAAGTGCAGGAAGATATTTTGTTTATTTTATTTTGGAGTTCGTAGTAACCACATCAGGTATTTGTTATTACTACTAAGTTCTGATGTCTCGTTATTGTGTCTGCATGTCACAATTTTATATATTTCATCATCATGATCTAAAGGCTGTGCTTTGTAGGTCCAACTGTTATTCTTTTGGAAGCTGCTCTTTTCATATTATAATACTCATTGAAATCTACATATTGTTTGATAAAGTCAAAAAAGGATTTTCTAGGCCTCCCTCTCCCTTTATGTCCAATGACCTTACCTTCAAGTATATTTGTGTTGAAATCGCTGTGCCTTATGATATGCCCAACAAGTTGCACCCTCCTTTTTTTCATGACCTTGATAAGACTTTTACTTTCAAATACTTTGTTTACAACTTCCACATTGGATTTTTTTTAGTTCAAATTGTTCTGTCATTTCTGCACCAAATCCACATTTCCATTGCTTCCAATCTATTATATTCCTTTTTGTGAATGAAATTTATTAACATTAACTATTTTCATTCTCTTGAAAAATGACAGAATTAAAGAAATGAATAATTAATTGCTTGCAATGTTTGATTACAATAAATAAATATCAAAACAAATTAATAATTTGTAAGCTGTATTTTTAATTACAAACACTCAAATTTTTAATTAACTGCCAGCCATGAGTTGTGATAACAAATGTAAAACACATTTTAACAATATCAAATTGGTGACTACTTAATAAGGTAAATATCTACAGTTTTTAGGTGAGGGAGGCTCTGCCCTCTATTAGCCTAACCTCTATCAGAGTGATTTATTAAGTTGTTACCAAAGCACCAAAACAAAATATTTGATCTAAAAAGCTGTGCTTAGTAAACTTTTTTGGAATTCTTTTCATATAAAATAATTCCTTCCTTACGAATTATTTAATGTTATATCCTATTGTAAGGAAAGCATAGCAAAAATTTTACAGCTTTAAAATAGACCTGTAACATTGTGTTAACATATTATTTATGTGAAAAATCCTTGAAGTCCCTAGGTAACTAATTACACACGATTGTTGGTCAGAAGATTCATTTCTCGATTGTTCATGTTGCTGAGCATAGATCCTAATTATTAATTTATATTGTCAGGTGGAATTCCATCCATACTTTCATCAACCTGAAGAGCTATTGAATCTTTGTGGAGAGCATAACATTCTTCTTCAAGCATACTGCTCATTTGGTGGGACTGGTGTAATAGACTTGTTGCAAGATGAAGTAGTTGTTGGAATTAGTAGAAAACTTGCTGTAAAACCTAGTCAGGTCCTGCTGAGATGGGCTCTTCAATGTGGATATGGTATGCTTTAATTTTTTCTTCAATCATTTATGGAAATATTGGCACACTAAATTCTTAAATGGTAAAAAAAATGGCTTCGGCTGGAGATCAAGTGGTCAGCTTGACTCATTCCTGGCGTTATTGTGGTGGGACACTTCATTCAAGTAGCACCCAGCTTCCTCACGAAGCTAAGTGGTTGCCAGGTGAACAGATAGAGACCCAACCTCAACGCTTGCAGATAAATAAAATTTAGCCTATGATCCTGGGCTTTGAACTTGGAACCTCTAGTGTAGTAGCACAGTGCTTTATCACTGTACTATGTGAATATAAAAATAATCATTGTGCTTTGTAAATGTATAATATAATCATCGTGTTGCATTATGAATATAAAAATAATCATTATCTCAGCCTTAACTTATATAGTTTCTAGTTTAATTCAAAACACTTAAATATTGAGTAATGATCAAGTAGAAATTGATGCCTCTAAATCTAGTAGTAACTAGAAAGAATAAATATGACATTACTTACACTACTTCTTGCCAATTAAAATTTATTATTTTGAAAACAAAATCAAAAGATCATGTTCGGACAATTTTGAGAATGCAGTTCTCTCAAACAGAAATATGAACTTTAATGCAATTCTTAAGGATTAAGTTTACTTATCATTGCTTTTGTATTGTTTTAGCTATTATTCCAAAAACTGTTCATGGAGGAAGAATGAAAGAAAATACAGAATTAGACTTTGTTATTCCTGAAGAAGATATGCTACAAATCAATAACTTAAGTCATAGAAGGAAGTTTGCATGGGATCCTGAAAGTGTTTTTTAAATAAGAGACTTTTGAAGTTTAAAAAAGTGTAAATAGCTTTCTTTGGTATTGGGTTAACCCTTGTTAATATTTAAATTCTGAACTTTTTTCAGTGCCTTCTTTGTGCTTTAAAAAATTACAATATAAACTTAAAATTAATTATGGATGAGGGTGCATTTTGTGATAAAATTGCTACATTGTGTTTACAAGTGTATGAAAAGCTTGGGAAATCTGGTAAACCACTTTCTGGAAAGGAATGGACTTTATTAGCCGGGATCGTGGTGGAGAAAGGAACCGAAATGAAGGTTGTTAGTTTGGCCACAGGAACTAAGTGCATCGGTGCCAATTCAATGTGCCCAGAGGGAACTGTGGTTAATGATAGTCATGCTGAAGTAAGTTTAATTATAATACTCTTGAGCCTTGTAAGGATTGTAATATATATATTTTTTTATGAATATCCTTGGTGATGACCGCCATCAGAACTATCCTTGTCTATCAACCCATATGACTGATAACCACATAAGACAATGATATATTTTTTTCTTTAACAAGGCTTGGTTCAAACATCTCTGTAAGAAATGTATAATTTCACTTTATCTTTTCTCTTTCACAGTTACATTCAAACAAACAAAATAACTATCTAAGCGATAGTATTTAACTAGGTAATAGTAAATAAAGAATCATAAAATATGTACATATTCAACATTGAAACCAATATATTCATATAATATCTCAGTAATACTGAAATTAAATATATTTCATATTCTTAGTTTCTATTAGCAGATTTCCCTTAAGGGAAATCAGCTATTAAGGTTGTACTCATGACGTAATTTTCGAAATTTTTCTTCAAATGTCCATCGATCCTACCTAGTAGATGACGAAAATGAGGTCCGTTCAAAACTGTAAATATATATATATATATATATATATATATATATATATATATATATATATATATATATATCTTAATATATATAAATCTCCTGTCACGATGTTTGTCCGCGATGGACTCCTAAACTACTTAACCGATTTTAAATTAAATTGGCACACCGTGAGCAGTCTGGTCCAACTTGAGAGATAGGCTATATTAATTTTCTCTGAGACGAACAGGAGTGGGGGTTATAAGGGAGGCCTGAAATTAAAAGTCGCGATATTTCGTTTTCTACTGTTTTTTTCGCAAATATGCACATAACAAAAGTTGTTTATTTTGTTATTTAGAGTAACTTTTGTCATAAACACTTTCATCGTATTCCGAAGTTTAAATGAGTTATACGCTTATGACTATAGCGGGAGTCAACAATATTATTTGGGACAAAAGACCCAACCGAAATAAATAAAACACTCAGTATGTGTATTAGCACTAACGCCTTCCTTATAAAAAGCCATACTATTTCTAGGGACAGGCAGGAGTGGGGGTTATAAGGGAGACCTGAAATTAAAAATATTGATATTTCGTTTCCTATTGTAGTTTCGGCAAATATGCACATAACAAAAGTTGTTTATTTTGTTATTTAGAGAAATTTGCTCAAGAATTCTTTTCAATATGAACTACCAGGTACCTCACCTGGAAAAATTAATTCAAATGTATGTTAATATTTAGTCCTTAATAATTCAAATCTATGCACAATGCACAGGAAGCGGGAAATATGACAATATGGAGGACAGTGAAGTCTTACATAAAAAATTAATTTTATTATTAACAAATCCACAGAAACGACGGGTATTAACCCTAAACACTGGGACGGGTAAATGTCAAAATATTGTGCAAAATAAAGCCTTGCCAAAATAATACCATCAACATTCAGCCTCAAATGAATTCCCGAGCGAAGCCGGGTATTTGAGCTAGTATATATATATATATATATATTTTTGTCTGTTACCGCTCTAGCACTCGCAATTTTTGTTTAATCGTTAACAAACTCAATATTTAGTCGTTCTATGTAAAAAGAAAGATCAAGTTCGTTAACGGCTGAAATCAGACCAGTGGGAGGGGGGGTTTAGAGGGGAGGATTTTCGAAAATTCGAAATATCTCTGTTACTCGGATCGAAAAATTGTACAGGATCAATCTTATTGCAAATTAAATTTTCTATAAATATTGTTACATACATTATTTCTCTATCTTGAATATTAACTGAAATATTTGCATTTTTATTAAATCTGGGTGCCTAACGGACAAGTTACTTTCCCGCCAAAAGCTAGTTCGGCCGTTTCCTTGACTGGTTCGGCTCTCGTGAAATTTCTCTATTGTAAAACTTCTTGTGGGAAATCTGCTTAGTTTACGCAGCCCCTGCATGACGGACTTTTATACAGTGAATCTTCTATATCAGATACCCGCAGTGCCAATGGATTTGTTCATTGCATAATAGTATCTGCTGTGGAGGGGTGATGCATCTATTAAAAAAAAAGTAAAGTTGAAACCCCAGCGACACTCTAAATTTGATTTAGCTGTGTGGCATAAAATTCATTCGGTTCTCTTGGTGCCCGCTCACCATTTTGAGGCAATTGGCTATTTGAATGAAGAAGTAGTGATCGTTCATTTTTAATTCCATCACAATACAACTGGAAAGGTGTCAATATGACCTCTGGCCATAGCTGTGAGGGCCTTCCACCAAAGATTTTCTATGACTTGCTTCTACCTTAATTCATTGCATTCCATAATGAAACTGTCCTAGGTTCATGGACAAAAATGACAGAGCTAACAATATTAGGATTCATTATTGCTCAGTATGAGATTCCTGTTAAGAGCTAATAATTCTTGAAATGGTTTCATCAGATGCTCTAGTAGGCACATCCAGTGCCAAATATAAATTGATTCAAGTCGAGTAGTCAGAATGCATTACTATAATATATATCTAAGAATCATAAACTCATTCATCATAAACATACATTTCACTAGTATTAATGATAAATGTTCTCAATTTAATTTATGTGTATTTCTAAATACAGAATTCATATTTATTTGTTTTATTACTTTTTTTCGTTTTTAAATACTTGCTTTTTGTAGGTTCTTGCAAGACGTGCTTTTATTCGTTATCTTTATCATCAACTTAGAAATGCAAAATTGTCAAATAGTTCAACTATTTTTAAATCTGTGGGGTCAAAGTATGCTGTCTGTGAAGATGTTAAGTGGCATATGTTTACAACGCAAGTTCCATGTGGAGACGCATCCATTATACCTATGGAAGACCTTGATCTGAGTGAGCCATTAAGGAAAAGACAAAAGGTCGATATCCATCGCACGGGAGCTAAGCCTCTAAGCTCAGACCCTCGGCAGGATTCAAAGGAGGCTGGTCCTTCTTACCATACAAAAGGTGCAGTTCGGATTAAACCTGGCCGGGGTGACCCTACTCTTTCTCTTAGTTGCAGTGATAAAATTGCACGATGGATCTATGTTGGACTTCAGGTAATTGTGCTTTAGTTAATATCAAGCACATATTTTAATAACTTATGTACAGTGTGTGTTGTATGCAGCATTGAGACAAATTCTGATATGACTAATTAATTAAAATAAAGTTACTTTTGAATGTTACTATTAAGGTCTTCAGATATTCACCTTGTCTTTTTGTTTTTGATCAATGTTTGGTAGACATACTTTCAGATTCCTCAAAGTTGCCTCTGCGATTAAAAATGTTTTTTAATGATATATATATATATATATATATATATATATATATATATATCTATATATATATATATATATAGCCTGGTGACGGCTGAAGCCTTCCCTACCAGGAGTCTTTGGAGATGTATTCTTCTAGCATTTGTTCCTTTGATATTCTATCTTTCTTGTTGAATAGTGTGTATCTTAGTGGAATGATGGGAATCCAAAGTTTGCTTAATATTTAATAATATTCTCTGTTAATGTTTGGTTATTTTATATATTCCTGGCACTTTGTTATATAGCTGATCTTTGATATTCTCATATGCCCTACGTTTCTCACGTGGCAAATTCTGTAGCTATTCCATGCTTTGTAAGTATCCTTGAAATCTTTGCTGTTGTACCTTTGACAAAAAGTATTACTGATGTTAGTTGCAGTTCTTTTTCAAATGAAATCTTTTCCTTTTGAATTTTTTTTTTCTTTTTTTGTTTATCATTCTCATAGAGCCAACATCAATTGTCTTTTTCCTTTTGACAGTTTTTGTTACTCCAATATTCTATGGACTCTAGTGACCTGTGGGTGAATGTGAATGCACTGGATGGTGATGTGAAGCAGCTTGTACATATTTATTGGTGTTTGTTGGTTTCTTGTGATCCAGCTCACCATTTGGTTCTCTTTTGACCGGAATGTCCAGAAATGGTATCTTATGGTAGAATATAACATTTTTGAACATTCTGTTATAAAGAAAACCAAATCGCTATCACTTTTCTTTACCTAGGGTCAATGACATATTTTGTGCCACTTAATTGGAAAATCTCATGTGGATATAAAATTTTGGAAAAAAATACTTAGGATATTAAATGTATTTTTTTGTTTCCAATTAATTTGAATTGAAATATCTCTTCTTACTTGTAGGGTGCCCTCCTGTCACACTTGATTGAAGGAAGCATTAAACTATCTACAATTGTCATAGGACAAGGGGGTCCTTATGACAATGAACTGATCTTCAATTCACTTGTGAAACGATCAAAAGTTAAAGACGGTTTTCCTACTATAATACAATCAAAAGTGTCTTTCAGTTCATCATTTGATAGAATAAATGATGGGAAACCTTCTCCAACTAGCATTATTTGGAGCAATATTCTAGACAAGTATGTATCCATCAACAAAAATTCATTGAACACGTTCTGAAAGCTTTAAATTATACATTTAAAAGAGCTCATTACAAATCGAAGATGTTTTTACAAATTCTTATTGGAAATTTAGTGTCTTATTAATGCTACATACATTTTTTCATTATCTTAAATAGTCAAGATATTTGCATGTTTTAGTTTCAGCCTTCAGTAATCCCCCCCGCCCGCACTTCTACTCTTGAGTAAGCTGTTATGTCATGAGCCACTTTATTCAAAGCTTAAATACCAAATATTGTTTTCGTTGAACTATTACTTTACGAGATTCAAGTAAATTCGTTGTGTGATGATGTCATTAATTAAGATTTTTCGTCCTTTACTCGAAAATGTTTTATCTAGTACCTGATATTTAACTGTTTCACTCAACACTAAAGATCATATTAGTCAATGGCTGAAATCGGTCCAGGAATGGGGGGGGGGGTAGGGTCAGAGGGAGGGGATTCGAATATTCAAAATATTATTATCCACATTTTCACACAATTTCAGTATCCGCCAAGCTCGTTTATTTTAGAGCAATAAAATAAAAAACACCAATTAAAATTTCAAGACAAATAATGCAATTTATTACATCTGGCCAAATCTATTGAATCGAACTCGCCACACATGGTAAACCTAGAGTGGCGAGTTCGATTCTTGCCTGGGCAAAGGAAATTATTTAGTGACGAAATTCATTAAATAATGTCCTAAAATCCCACCCTGGCTAGAAAAGGGTGGTAACCAGTCCTGATTAGCCTAAGTTGCAAAAAGTGGACGTTAATAAATAATAATAATAATATTCTTCCTATAGATTTTTGACTTTTTGGTGTTTTTTATGACATATCATATAGTTGGCAAAAAGGACCAAAGTTTCTGGTTTTGTGTGAATTATTATAACATACATTATATTATAATTTATTTTTGTTAGGGATTCCTTTCCAACCCGGTCACCCTAGGGCTGTTGATGCCTTTAACAGATAAAATAACTATATTCTATTTGCTCAACAATTTATTTTATTTTGTTTTTTAGGCCTCTTGAAGTGTCTGTCGAGGGAAAGCGTCTCGGTGCCACTAAGGCATCTCAGTACAAAGGAATGTTAAAGGTGTGTAAAAGGGAGTTTCTTAGAGAATTTCTATTGCTATGCCCAGAAACATTCAAATCATTAACTTATCGGGAACTGAAAGACAAAGCAATTGAATACCAGAACCTCAGCAGGGAATTCAAAACCAACATGGGTTGTTGGTCGAGAAAAACTCCTCTTGAAAATTTTCTTTTTACTGAAACACCAACTCGTAAATAATTGTGAATTCATAAATATTTTTATAAATAAAAATTCATGCTATTTTCCTTTAAAATTCTTTATTAGACCTGTCAAAGATTATTTCACCTAAATCAGCTACAATAATCAAATTGTATGATTAGCATCATAAGTAGTTAGTTATCAAGGTATTGATGAAACCTGCAATAGGATTTCATGAAACTTTTATTGGCCTAATTTGAAAGGCTTTCAAATCAAACGCCTTTCCTGAAAAGGTGAAGACAGGTCATTTGGATAATGAGCACTATTGTTTTTGCATGGCATAGTGGGAAAACAAATAGTTTTGATACTTATTGAAGTGAAATTTACTTGTCCAAACTGAGTATACACAATGCCAATACTCAAGCAATGCACAGATATTATTTTGTAGAACTCTCGAATACAGTAGGCGCTGCCATTTCTCATAGGAATAATAAAACTGAAAGAAGTGTCAACAGCAATAAAAATATGATAATATCCCACCAATAAACTGGGCAAAATCAATAAACAGTTGCTCACAAAGATGCTTTTAAATCCTCTTGACTGATCCAATTTAGATTCAGCACAAAATAAACATTTATTCAACCATCCAAAAACAAGACCAAGTCTCTCCAAATTAGGTCTATACAAGACCAATGAAACTAGTGCAAGTCTCAGAAATACCTTGGTGAATATCTAATTCAGAGTCATGATAACATCTTACAAATATTATCACACCTAATTATTATTAGCATCTGGCAATAACACTACTACCATGGACAAAAGGAAGTAGTTTGTAATAAGGAGTACATTTTAGTAATCTGGAGTATGTTGTTTATGTTATTTATTTACATCCACTTAAAGCTACTATGGCTAATTGAGATGGTTTATTTAAAGGTTACCACCATTTCTTAGGCAAGGTGAGACTAAGGATTTTATTTAGCGAGTTCATCTCTAAATAAATTCCTATTGACCATGTGGGATCGAACCCAAGACCCTAGGTTTACCAAATTTATTAAGACCGACACCTTAACTCAGATGACTAACCGGAGCCCCAACCTGTATAGTGAAGAATGTAAATGTAGTGAAAAATAACCACGAATACTTTGGCATTACTCCTTATATTTTTTTTTAATTGTTATTTTGTTATATATATGTGGTAAGACAGTTACATTGATTTCCTTAAAACATGAGTACCATGATCCAATGGAGAAAAGTTGCTATCACTGAAAAATGGGACCAAATACTTTTTTTCTTACTTCTACTTGAAGAGTTAATTATTGCTGGCTATAGTTAGGCTAAAATACAAAAAATGTAAATAATTAAAGTAAACTGTGTTCATTATCCTAAACCAGTTTTCCAGAAGAAAATTGCTTAATGGTTGGTGTAAATGTGTCGGCAGATTTATAAGAAAGATGGAATGCAAGAATTTTGGGGAAACATCTATTTTGCTAATTTAACATATTGTACCAGATGTGGATTCCCCATATGCTAAGAGAATTGTAGGGTCTCTCTTCCGCCAAGGCAGAGTTTCCTACCACCCACAAATTCTTTTGTCCCTACCTCACCCTTCAAAAAGAGCAGTTATAGAAATTTTGAATCCACTATTTATTTTGGGGTTTTAAATGTGTGTCAATATGATCAATAGTGATGAGCTGGTATACTAATTTGAGATCTAAGATCTCAAATAAGTTAAGGTCATACAACTATGAATTGGGAAAAGTGAATTCAAGCAAAACTAATGAATAATTAGATGTGTAATGTGGTGAGAGAGGACATGGTTGCTCAGGCATAACAATTTAGTTTAGGGCTGTGCAATTCTACTATAATTTTTAATCAAATGTGCCAAATTGCATTGCTACACAGATGGCTTAGGTTTATTACATTGATAGATGAAATTTATTGAACAAGAATTGACTGCACTAAAATGTCAGATCAGAAATATTTTTAGTAATAAAGAGCTTGTAAAATACGTAATTATGGTGAGAATCAAGCTATGAGGAGCTATCAAATTTTATCAATATTCTTTTCAAAGTATGAGTCAAGTGCGAGCTGATATTTACAATGCCAAGCTCTGATAATGGATGATAAACTAATGTTATCATTTAGACTTTATTTTCATGGTTATTTGTGGTTGTAATGAGAGTGACAAATCAGAGTTTTTCAAATACACACATGCTTGCAAGTGGTTAGTGATGACTGAAATTGTTAAAAACAATTTACATCATAATCATAATCAGTGCTATTAAAACCAAATACAATAAATAAGGTGTAAGAAAATGCCTCTAGTGGCTTGGACAGACGCCTTCGATGTTGGTACATCAGCAGAGGTCTACCCAAATAGCACCTCTCTAAGCATATCCTATTCTCTGGTAGTCAATTTTAATTGCAATTGAAGGTCTATTTTAATCTTGTTGAGAATTTTTAAGAATTGATCTGGAAATTATTAAAATTAAATTGTTATATATTTTTATTTAAGATAATTAAACCCTCTGGTTTGTCTATATTATATTAAAAATCGCTGGTTTTTAAATCTTCTATTTTCATGTTAAATATTCTATAGTTGACAGCTAAGGCTTCATTGACATTTTTGTGATTGGACTAGTGATTGACATTTTTAACTTTTAGACTAAATTAATCTAGTTACCTTCTTATATATTGTAGTTGTTTGTAGCTCTGTTGATGGAAGTAAATTGCTCTTAGCGCTGAGTTTATTGTGAGGAGACACAAAAGCATGTATTTGATAAACAGGGTTTATTTTGTCTGGGCATCACAATGTTCACAGGACAGGAAACATCTAACGTGCTTTGTGCTATATTTGAAAATGTGGCCCCTTAGAGATGTGCAAGCCTCATAAGGCCTTGTAGTAAGAACACTTATAGAAATTTAAAAGAAAGTTCTTGAAAAAATATTTGTCACATATCAGGTTGGTAGAAGTAGGAAACTACAGGGCAGCAGCAAGAACATAGGAGTAAAGGAAATTTTGATTCATTTGTCTTCTGTTTATCTC
Organism: Riptortus pedestris; assembly: GCA_019009955.1. Taxonomy (NCBI): domain Eukaryota; kingdom Metazoa; phylum Arthropoda; class Insecta; order Hemiptera; family Alydidae; genus Riptortus; species Riptortus pedestris. The sequence goes on along the minus strand of CM032232.1, from coordinate 127,956,742 downwards.
AGTGGGAATACTACAGTCTGTTCCTATCGATTTCTTTTTAAGTAATTATAAGTACATATATGCTTATGTATAACTGCGAAATCATAGCAGCAAGCTACTAATTTCACAGATCAGGAAAGAAAGAAAAATTATAATACATTTTTAAATCCAGACAGTTATTGGAGTCAAGAAGTAAACAAATCCAATAACATTAGAAATCAATTTTAAAACAAAATAATAAATGACAAGTGCAAATTTGAGTATAATTATTACTTATATAAACAAAATAATTATTACTTTTATATTTCTGGTTTCAAGGGATGGAATAAGTCAGCACAAACTTTTAGTTGTCTAATATAAAACTATATTTAAAAATAACTATAATAACAATGTTACAGATTACAAGAATTTAAAACAGAATTTGCCATTTATGTAATAGTCATACAATTTAAAAAGTTTCCTGGAAGAATATCATTGCGCTTTAATGTCGTATTGGTTGGAAAAATACATTAATAGATCTACTCTCTAAACATCCTAAGAGTAATGAAATAAATTAAGAAATATTTAGCATTGCACTTTTTAATACTACCGAAGTTTTATCACATTGTGTCACAATAAAGCTATATTATAAAGCATAAGAAAGCATCATATAATTTTACAAAAAAAATTAATCTTACTTTATAATCATCGCATAACATTTTCACAATGCATTATTGAAAAAGCTAGTAAAAATAGCTCTTACAATGCAGAATAACATGGACATATCAATTGAAAGTAAAAAAACAAAAATAATATTACTTCAAGAGGGAAGTAAGGTATAATTCGCAAGAAGCAAAAAGTGAAAATCAATTTTTAAAAAATTCTGACTATGAACAGATGAAATTTTTCAAAATTGTTACAATTGCTCATTATAGAAAATTTCAAAATTATCAAGCAATTAATAAGACAGAAGAGTGAGGTGTAGAGAGGTGATTGAACAACCCTGAAATTTCAAGGTTGGCTGTTTGTTAGAGCACTTACATTTCTTTCATTTTCTCTAGCCTTTCTTGGCAATTATGCGTTCAACATTTATAATTTATAATGAATATACTACTAAAACGTGAACTGTCAAGGAAGAAGATTATAAACAGAAAATTTGAAGAAGCTTAAATTTTTCACAATCTGAAACAAAAGAAATCTTAATCCACTCAATTGTGCACTAAAAAATGCTCTCAAAAACTACCCATGAGGTTTGAAAGGGTTACATCGACTACTACTCTCCACTCCACAGGTAACAGAAAACAGAGACGGAGAGAGAGAAATCCATGAGAATACAAGGGCAGTCTTTGGTAGAGCTAATATTTTACGTAATTAAACAAGTTGAATACTCAATACAGAAAGAAGAGAGAATCCCTATTTGTACAGACAAACTTTGTTTAATAAATAACAACACTTAATAACAAAAAATACACAAGTAACTAACAAACAGAAACACTAATTAAAAATAATTAAATTATTTTTTAAGTAAAACAAGAAAATAAATAAATCTGGAATAAAAATTAAGCTACATGCCCAAAACATTTACCTAATACTAATTATAGGGCATAATAATGATTGGTGATTGCCCAACCCAAAAAATAATAGTAATGCTATAAGAAGTAATTAAAAAATTGGGCACATACAGTGAAAATACAATAAAATTGGAGGGTTCATTGCATTAAAATTATAAAAAATGGACGTTCATATTAAAAAAAATTTGGAATGGTAAAACATTTTCATTGGAGTTAATAAGATGGTGGTAAATAGAAGAGCCTTTAGGAGAAGGGAGACTGGCTCAAAAAAATAGTATAAAACATATACTAAAATATTTATACTTTGAATTTACTCTGTTAAGTTTAAAAACAAAATCTATATTCACAAAGAATAAAAGGAGAAATTTGTGACCAACGAAATGTGGCACTCATTTTTAGGAGCTAACAAAATAAAAGAATAAAAATATGATTTGAGCACCACATGACTTCCTTGTACTCCTATTAAATTCAATAAAGAAAATACTTTGATACATTTCATTTGAAATTATTCATTTCAAAGTGGTACAACATATATTCATACCAATACAGCTGATCAAAAAATGTCCTAGGACATAGTTTATAGGTTTTATGTTTAACAAAAATGGTTCTAAATAGAAATTTGTACGGAAAAATTGGTTCTATCTCTAATAGGTACGGAAAAATTTCCAATTTCTTATTTACACCCTCTTCTAACCCTCCCCCCCCCCTTCCCCCTTAATCAATTTCAACCTTAAGGGGGGAGGTGGTGCACAACTAGATGTTACAACAGCCCTAAATATGAAATTTTAATATTTACAGGCCTAGCTATTTTTGAGTTATGTGACATAGTCAAAGTAGTTCGGGAAGGGCTAGCACAGACGGCTATATTGAAATCTGAAAACCCAAATTTTTCGCACTTAAAAAACTTCCATTACTTTGTACAAGGAAGTAAAAATAACCTTAATGCCTCATTAGCTGTAAGATTTTCAAAATATTATTTCTAAAGGGCAAAGAAAGGGAGAGAGATATAAATGCCAACTCAGCCATCTACATCCCTGGTATTTTGAAATTTGAAAATTCAAATACTTTTTTTGAATTAGTCATAATGGGCATCATCTGAAAAAAATAATTTAAGAACCCTGGTTGATGACGGTGGGAAACAACTAGTTTCCAGATGTTTCAATCAACTTTCAACTTAAAAATTTTAAAGTATGAGGATTATCTACTTTCACCACCAATTTTCGAAACTCTTTGAGTTCCAAAAGGCTTGCAACATTCCTATTTTCTGGTTTGGATTTATTTGGTAGAATATGGTAACTTAAAGGTTTAATATCACAGTTTAGCCTAAATTTATTTAATAAATAGCATTTGTCACTAAAATATAATTGATAGAAATTCGATTTGCAAACAGGCCTGCTATTAGGAATGGTCTTAGAAATAATTTTGTTCATATAGAAAAGACCTGTTTTTAAACATTTACATCAGTCTTTCTACGGACAATTAAAAAATAATATACTTTAAATTGCAAAGTGTTTGGACGAAGCATATTATTTTATAGTTTCCTCTTAAGTAACTTACTTAATGTGATTAATTTATATTAATATTATAATAGAATGTCATTAGCACCAAATATCATTGACAAAATACTTTTAAAATGTGAAAACTTAATTTGAATATTTTTAAAAACCCTAAATTTTCGTAGATGATTCATTATTATGAGATGAAAGAATATTAAGCATAACAAAAAGAAAGCATAGAAGGAGAGGTCCGGCAATCACACCTTCTATTCCAAGCCAGAACATTCCTCCAGCTACGGACAAGCCAGTCAGATAAGGATGTCCTCTGAAAATAAAATTAGTAATTGTACTTCTGTGGCCATTGAATAAATAAATTAAATATTATTTTTGCCAACTAAATATCTTATAAATTAAATTATAGACTTACAATGGAATCATGAATATTGTAATGAACATAATGAAACACTGAATTTAAATTCATATAACAGAAAGTAAGTATCCAAGATATTAAAAAAATGTCTATCAACAGAGAAAATAAAGCCTGTTGGTTAGAGCCAATGGATTGAACAGACGAGTTCCCAACATATTGTCTGTTTCTTGTTTAAACCAAAATAATTATTGACTGATGGACCTAAATCATTAACGAAAATGATAAGTGAAACTCAGATCATTCTTTTTAAGGTAATATTGGCTGGATGCGTCAGCTTTCAAATTAATGAAATTGTATCCTTAAGATATTTCTTAATGATGATCACAATAATATTGAACTTGTTAGAGACATGCATTAATTAATTTTATTATTATGTATTAATTTATTTGGTGAATTTCATGTTTTTCTAACTTTACAAAGTTGAAATGCCCTTTAGAATGGTCCTCCTACGTACTGTGGATCATTATTGGATTAAATAAAGCTATAACTTAAAAATTTACAGTCAAGTACAGAAATCTGAAAACTAATAGATATCTAATGAGGAAGAGAAAAGACTATCAGCGATGCACTGGAGTCAGTACTATGATGTGATTAGAAAGTGAATCAGGAGTAATATGGCTCCTCAGCATTCAACAGAATAATCATACTAAACCATGATAGAATACATATGAGCATACCAGTGGCTGTCCTATCAACGTCTATCAATAATCTCAGGTGTAATATGTATTTATTCCTTAACTTATAATTTTTACACAATTTCAAATGTAGGATTATGAAAGATTGATATCCATAATGAAATAATACGAGTCGTGTGGAATTGAGAAGTATATTTTGGTAGCTGGGAAGGATAGTTACCGAGTATGGACCCAGATATAAAAATCAAAATGCGAATATACAAAATGGTTACCGATCAGCAGTCATTTAATGAAACACATACTCTCACTAAGGAAAAACTGGTCTGGGAGAAAAGTACCCATAAAATGATATTCAGAGATGTGAGAGCAGAGCACATGGAAACCCCTAAAACCACCCGATATTATCTGTACAATTAGGAGGGGCAGATTATGCTGGGTAGGACACACAAGGAAAATAGAGACTGGAGAATGTTTGGGATATTGGGCTGAGCGAGGAGGAGGGACAAGTTCACAGAGTTGGCTGGATGACCTACATGAGGACTTGCAGAGGCTTGGGGTCATGAATAGGAAGACTCGAGATGAGTGATATATCTTATAAAAGGTGATGAAAGAGGTCACGGTTCTGCAGCAACTGTAGCCCATGATAGTAAGTAAAAATTTATATTATTTTCTCAGAATAATGCCATATTACGAGATAATAAAGTGTAGTAATAAAAAAGATTTATTCGTTGGAAAATTCCTATTTAGGTAACAAAATATTTGAGGGCCAGAAGTTAAAGATCTATGTTTGTCCGATTAAAACCTATATTTAAAAGTTCCAGAATCACATACAGATGGAACATATAAGTTGCCAAAACAATCAAATAATTGCATTTAAAACACTTATCAGCCAAGATTGTTAGTTTTCCAACAATTAATTTAGATAACACAAGAAATCTTAATAGTAAGTATTGATTAAGTAATTTTGCTTGAATAAATTAAGATGGAATTGCCCTAAGCTTTCTTGGTCTTGATTAAAATGTATTGGAAGTAATTAAAATGTATTACCCTTCAATCTCATTATAAATCACAGTCTCGACAATTGCAGTAGGAAAGAGTTGAGCAATTAACAGTCCGATTGCACTCAGTTTGCTTTCTTGTACAAACCAAAGATCAATCATAGCAGGAACACAGACCCAATATGTCCCAAAGACTGGAACAACTCCCAAGATGCCAGCAAATACTAAAATAAATTTCACGCAATTAATGTACCTAAAGTATGTAAAATTTGATCTTATAATTGCAAAATCAAAACAACACCTATAAATTTGGTTAATTATGGTGCAGGTAGCATCCTGCTCCAGATCAGGGCATGCTACAGAGGGAGGCAGAAAAGTTGTGTCAGTATTTGTACAGCGCAATAATTGTACTAGAAAAATAGCTTACAGCACAATGCTCCAAGTATAACCCCTTTTATTGAACTGTCATGTGCCACCTATCGTCCAACTCTTGAGGGTCTCGCAGGTACCATTCTGACTGTCCATTTATACTTCCTCCTCAAAATAAATTAGATTCCTTGTGGTACCCCCCCCCTCCCCGCCTGTCCTTCTCTTTCGGCAGCACCTACATAATGGTTTTACAATGAGTTTGATGTTAAACATATGTTTATTCATCTTCCAGTGCCCCAAGATCACTCCCACTACATATCTGAGCTCTTTCCTAGGCAGCCTGAGGTAAATTTCCCTGTTTCTGTTCTCCTCAAATCTGATAAGAGCCTTCATATGGGTAACCTTGTGTCTTTCCCATACTTTTTTAAATTCCTTTCTAGCCACATTCTTCATGGAGTTCGTAAGAGATGATGAAAATACTCTGATAAAGGGCACTGACCCAATGGGGGTTATACGTGACCCTCTCCTGGCCAATCTATATGCATTTTAATTTCCTGTGTTACTTTAGTGTCCTAGTACCCAGTAGACTTCCTCCTCATTACTGAACAGTCTTCTCAGAATGTGTCAAGGGTTGCAGTAAAAAATTAATTTATCAGAAGTGATTATTCTTTTTAAAAAATGAATGTCTTTAGGACTTGTAAGGAGTTTTTGATATTTGTCTACCCAATGTTGGGCTAGGGTTGTCGCCACATAATTGGGTATGAATTAGTATCCTCTAAAATGTTGTCCAAGTGATGTGCATTGATGGTGAATTGTTTCCCTAAAAGGCACAAGAATAGTCGAAATTCGGCAGGTACTGGTTGACAGATTTTCATTAACTGCCCGTATTAATGGAGCCCTTACTCAGATAGACACTCAGAATATGATTATCTCAAAGAGTGGCGAAAGCAATGCTGCACAGTTCTTTCAATCAAAAAACCCCCTCCCCCTCTCCGCTTCACATATTTTTCGAGCAGCACCCATCCCAGAAAATTTTTGCTTCCAATAATGTCACAAAGGTACTCAAATTTCAAATTTCCTGAATTCATATTAAAAGTGAGGTATTCATTTGAAAGAAATATAGTACCTTAATGAACAATTGTTGATTGAAAGGTTCTCCTTCTGATAAAAATAACTTGATAAGGATTAAATACTGATACAGAACGGGACAGAAAAAGAAACAATTCCATTCAAGAATAGACAAAACTTTTTTGTCATCTTCTATATGTACTACTGTATGGGCTCACACATTTTTTTAGAGTCTGTAATACATAGGAAATAAAAGTTATTATCTCATCAATTTATCTATCTATCTCCACATCTTGTAATGAGGATATATACATAAATTTAAAAAGAATTTAGTAATCTTAAACAGACTTTTATGGCTTTGAATACATTTTCTTACAAAGACTTCACTAGTAAACCTTAACGCTTGTTTAAATACCTGCAGGCATATAGGCAAGGTTGCTCTGAAAGACCTTGTGGATCAGCCATGTCCATAGAGCATAAAATACTGAGAGTTTCGCAGAAGCAGCTAGCACCTCCTGGCAAGAATTTTCAACAGCCAAGGCCAATCTGAAATTAATGATTGATATAATGTGATTAGAGAATACAATATTAACAGACTCTTAATTGTCCCTATTGCACCAAGCGAATTATATTATGTAAATCATATTGGCCAGTGTAATAAATATCTTGTAATGATAGCATAGTGGATGAAACAATACATTAAAGATGATAGCAATGAAATCTTGTACACTAATTTTAAGTGTGATACTTACATAGTCCATAGGCAAAAATTATAACAAGGAAAAATGATAAATAAATAACAAGTAATATAATATTTTCAAAAACATACAGTGGTCATTTCCTCTAACATTTTTGCTTTTCCATTCAATACTAATTTACTCTATTCCTTTTAAACCCAATTATTCTTTTAAAAACCAATGCCTTTATAAACAGTTAGTACTCTCATCCATTTTGTCATACAGAGCTAACCTATTTTCTTTCCTTTAGTTTTCAAAGGTAAGCATGTTGAGAATTATACTCATCAATAATAAAATGAAATACTGTTTGTCGACTTACTTTTTACCATACTGGGGGCTGATGTTTGTGATAACTTCAACTGGCTTGTACATTTTTCTGCTAGTACTAAGCAAATAAAAGAGGGCCGTTAGAAAAATTATCTGAAAGAAGAGAAATGTTTTTAATTAAACTTGCAAATTTTACATTGTATTCAATGTAAACAAGTATGTTCTAAACGTACTGATTGTATAGCAAAGTTTATCACTGATAGACCTCCACCAAAAATCACTGAGAACAAAGTTGATGTGATACTCAGAAGTAATGACATATTTCCTTTTAGAATTAACCAAGCTGAGTCCAGCCCTGAAGTGAATAGATCCATGTTCCCTTGGACCAAATCTTTCAGCCATTCCACAGACATAACTTCTGAAAAAAATGACACAAAATTCACTTCAAAATATTATTTACTCCCTGCTCATAATTTTTAACACGCTATTATTTAATTTTGCAAATAACCTTTTGTCTGTTTTTTCAAAAATTTTCTTTTAAAGCTGAAATTACACAGAGCAGAATAAAAAATATCTATGAACCAGGGTGGCTAATACTGTGTGTGCATGAATCTCTTTATTATAAAATGCATTGAAATTATATAAGGTCAATCTTATTTCAAATTTAATTTCCTATAAATGTTGTTCTATTCATTTTTCCTATAATTCAAATATTAACAGAGGTATTTTAATTTATTAATCTCAATTCATAAGTAAGCCTCCACTTCTACTCATTTGATTTTCACTTTGAGTTACTGAGTCACTATACATCTCATACCCAGCTTGTGGGAAATCTGCTTAGTTTATGCAGCTCCTGTCTGCATGATGGACTATCATTTGAGTTTGTTTTGCACCTGCTGGGGGTGAAACACAGGTATCCTGGATATTTAGTCTCAGCAAGACTACTAACCTAAAAGAAGATCCCTTCTCTCTAATCCAAATCTCCAAATACGGAATAGAGTACTGTACTAGATTACTAAGATATCGATATTCTGGGTTTGACTCCCAGAATGTTCATAGAACTGTCAACCCAAATAAATAACAATTAAATTAATAATTAATTACTGATGGTGTATTCCATCCTAAAAGTAAATAAAATACAATGTTTACACTTAGTAGAAGTACCCTACATTAAGCCATTAATTTACAACTAATGTTTCTCTGGTTGGTTGTCTGTAGCTTAAAGGTACAGTATGACCTAGGTTTCCAAGAAACTTGGGTTCAATCCAGGCAGGTTGCAAAAAACAAAAAATTTTCTCAAATAAGAAATAAAATAACTAATAATTATTTACTGATAGTGTATTCCATTCTAAAAATCGATAAAATAAACAAAGCATTATTGGAGACTTACCATACACATAACATAGTTATAATATTGGCAGACATTGTAGCCTTTCAGACGTTTATGACTAATTCTTCAGATAATTTAATTAAGGTGCTTTGGCATCCAAAATTTTCCAACTTTCTTAGTAACTGGGAATCCAGGATAAATTAGTGTTACAAGTATTAAATAGTCAAGGGCATCTTAATATAAAGCATGTAGTTCTCAATGGTTTGAGCTTTCTAAAAGTGTCTTGTATCTGTCTTAATAAGTAACAGTTTTTCCAATCTTTCTCAAAATTTGACTTACGTAGATACAAAATACATTTTAGTTTGTAGTTTATCCTGTTTGATTTCTGATACATGATTTGCAATTTTTTTACAACTATACCTGGGGTTTTGCGAAGCCTTTCTAAGAAGTTGTAACAAGAAGTGAGGACAGCATCTGGGCTGACGGTTGGGCCGACGGTTGGCTGAATTGGCATGACCCATGCTTGATACGCACGATCCCACAGCTCCAGGGCACTGTTCTCGATTTCAGCACTCTTTATCTCACCAATCCCTCGGCTCTTCAATGCACTACGAATCTTTGTGAAAACAATATCAATTAACAGCCTTTATTAATTAAACAATATTTTTTAAAAAATAATTCAATAGTGCATAGCTATTTTCAAGATACAAGAAAAACTAACTTTTGTTTTCCATGGTCTTCATAGTACTGCTATAATTAACCTTTTTTTTTTAAGAAATATAAATGCTTTATATGTTTCAAAGATGAAATTAAGTCAAACCTCCTACCTCTTTAATAAATCAGTATAGAATATGAAGAAAAATATTCTTTTCAAACCATAAATTAATAGTTAAAAACACCATTAACCCTTAGTTGCCTGGAATGATATAGAATATGCAAGGTGATCAGTTTTTTCTGTAAAACATAGCCTTCCTATTGTGGAGGCACATTCTCCCTATACCCTCCTAAGAAACACCCCTAAGTACAAAGGTTTCCCTGGCCCAATTATTATATGTGAGAATAATGATATCTTATATATACCATTTGGTTTAGGGATTCAGAATGCTTATCAACCAGATATGTATAATGTATGACAATTTGTGGCTTGAAGACTATGGATAATTATTATTTGAACTGCCAGATGAAGAGAAGCATTTATATCATCAGATATTGATGGAAATGTAGTGATAGAAGATAGTAATCATGATAGTAGCTCTGAAGTATAAGATAATCTTCCTCAAAGTTTTTTAATGACGAGGAAATAATCTCCCCCTCCATTTCATCCAACGAAAAAGATATTACGAAAAAATAAATGTGTCACTTCTCATCACAATATGCGAGAAGGTGAAATGAATCAGAATCGCAAAAGTCTGAAAAAACCTTCGACTATAATAATTCAAAGGGTAGTGTTGGTGTGGTATATCGGCTAGAAGGCAACTACACTGTAGCTTGTAAAACAAACCAATTGGTGAGATTTACCGTTAATCTGTACACTTTCATTTTCATTATTTCCTCTTCAATGAACAACTCATTTTATTGCCATTTTTGTAGTAGTCTGTGTCATAAATAGATCTTTCCAATGTGAAATGTGAATTTTTTTTAAGCAAAATTAATTCTTTAGTCCCACCCTAGCCTAGAAAGAGTGGTGTTCTATAGCACTTCCTGGTTATGTAATGTCAATATACTTAAATTATTTATTTGTAACAACAAAAACATTTTAGCTGCCTTGCAGCTATCAAGATTGGCAACTAATTTGACAATTTACCTTTCAGTAATCATGGAAGGAAGTAACTCTCGTGAAATTACCACACTCGCTTTGCTCGTGTGGGTAAACGTTTCACTCGAGTTGTAAAATAATCTACTTTCGTCACTTGTATAATAAATAACTAATATGCAAAAGTTTTAAGTATTAGTCTTGGTAAGTAATAATAACACAAACACCACCTGTTACACTCTAGTTTAATAACAATGTGCAATATATACATAAAGTAGTACTTGTATTTTTACAGCCCTGAAGAAGAGAAAATAAATATTCTCGAAATATTGGCATAAACTAAGATTTTTTCACCAACACTGACCAAAACTCCAAGAAACATTAACAACACTATATATATATATATATATATATATATATATATATATATAGTATAACATTACAATGAAAATATAGAAGTTTAATAGTTTACTTTACAAAATTACAACTAACCAACTTGGTTATGGCTTCTCTGGCATATATGTAAGCATCATTGAGTACAGCTTCAACAGTAGTTTTCCAGTCATCGGGTAACAACTGATGCACATCTGGATTATGTATTATTGTTTTATTCACTATTTCACTACCAACTTGAATGAGATAAACTCCCTCTCTGTACGCCTAAAAATAAGTTACTGTAAATACAAATGTGAAAAACACAACATTATCTAGAATCTAAAATGATAGGAATTGTCCCATAAAACAAATGTGTAATATTTTAAGAGTTTCATAAACAACCATTAGTTAGTCAGACTGTCAATCAAGAATGTAAAAAAGTCTGCCATGCAGATTCTGAGAGGAGTGGGTGTTTACTGAAGGACAAAAACTAAAAAATGAAAATATCTCGGTTAATAATCAAGATATTGAAAAAAACGTACATAACAACATTTAGAGAACATTTAATTTGCAATAAGATTTGTCTATACATTTTTTCCTGATGAATAATAACAAATTTTGGAAATTCCCCTCCCCCCGTTCGATTTCAGCTGTTAACAAACTTGATTTTTATTTTTAAATAAATAATAATAATAATATTGAGTTTTGTAAGGATCAAACAAAAATTACAACCACCGGAGCATTAACAGACTACGCGCATGTGTGTGTGTATGAGTGTGTATATACAATTTTGAACGGACCACATTTTGTCAACTTCTAAGTAGGATCGAAGGACATTTGAGGAAATTTTTCAAAAATCGTGTCATGAGCACGACTTCAATAGCTGATTTTCCTTAAGGGAAATCTGCTAACATGAAGTATTTTAATGTTTCAAATCAAAATTGAGGGATTAAGATAAAACATAAATATGTCATACATTTATATCAGATTAATGGCATACAGAAAATATATACCACATAATATATCAAAAATAAGTGTTTTATTGGAAGAAAAAGGAGTAGAGATTATTCTAATCGTTGACAATAACAGAGAAAAGCGATGTATTTTCAAAGAGATTCCTAAGTTGTCATAAATGTTAAAGTTATAAGATGGAGAAAGTTGAGATATACTGATTGCATAATCAGAATGAAATCATGAAAATGAGGAATTGCATACATGGAGACCAAAAACTGTGATAGCAAGATTAGGTAGCAAATGATATAAGAGTTAAAGTCCATCACTAAGGAGACTTAAAGATTTCCCACATGAAGTTATACAATAGAGAAATCTCCATACGAGAGCCTAAAAGTTACAGAAACGGCCAAACTAGCTTTTGGCGGGAAACTCACTCGTTCGTTATATGCCCACATTTAATAAAAATAGAAATAGGATGTTAGATCAGGCTTTAGCTACAAATAATGAATGATAAAAAGAGCCTATAATATTGTTTTGGAAATAGAATTTCTAAGCTATAAACATCAAGCGGGGGCTGCATAAACTAAGCAGATAATTTTACTTGTAACTGCCTACTTTCCCAAAATATCCATTGTGTGTTTTTACAGAGATAGTTTTCAATGAAATTATTCAGTCTATTTATGAACCTAGTCTAATTTTCTGAAACCCTGATTTTTGTTAATATACATGGATGATTACTGTAAATTTAAATGTTGTAGATGGACATTAATGTTTTTACTATCAAAGCTCATCTCAAATCTAAAGTCCATCTTTGAACTAAGAGAGAGAACTTTTAAATTAGTGTTTTAAAATACTAACTTTATGCATACCTGCAAAGTCAGAAATACAGAAACAAAAGATCCCAAAAATAACAATGCCAGTATAACAGCTACTGCTGCAGCAGAATCACATGATTCATGAACAATATGAAGTAATTTTCTTCTAAATATTCTCATTACCTAAAAAATATAGAGATCATCATTCAAGGAGAAAAAAAGGCGTAATGAAAAGTATTTTTAGATGTAAAACTAAAATAAAAATAAAAACATAAAATACATCAAGGCATGATTCTTAAAACACCAGAAGTATAACAATGTTTTTGTTTCTTAACTGAGTTCCCACAAAGAAAATCGACTAAAATGAAAACCTTAGTCCTACCCTTGAAAAGGGTGGTAACTTGAAGATAACCAGGCTAGCCAAAGTAACATAAAGTGGATGTAAATGAATAATAGTTACAACATTTTGTTTCTTCTTAACAAAGTTCATAAGTATTTTTCTATTGAATAAATAAAGAATAAAGTCCCCATATAGACACTGGATGTTTAGATAAATTAAAGAGATTTCTCATTTGTTAGAAGTACACACAGATGCCATCATTGGTATATGCTATTTTTTATTTTTCCCTTAGAAAGACCAAATACAAACAACAAAAATTGTTGCATTTAAGCCCAGAACACGCATTTCACAATACATAATAAATATTGTTTATATGAGATAAATAGGAGTGGGATTCCTTTTACGGTTAAAAACTAAGAAGCACAAATAATGTCATCCATTTTACAATTATAGAAAAATTAGTAGAAGAATAACATTAGGATATTGGTATTATTCTGTTAAAAAGATTGATCATATAAAATGCTCATGATTTTATTCCCTATCTTGATCTTTATTTTTCCATGAATCATTTAAATATTAAGTTGAAATTTGAATAGCATAAACAATAAACACATGCATATGCACATGCTTACAGAAGTATGCAAATTTGAGAGTGCTTCATTTTTTTCATATTCTAGGTAGGAACATAGGTCATTAGAGAAATGTTTTTTTAAAAATCGAGCCAAAAGAGTTTGACCTCAATTTTCACATAAGAAAATAGGTGGAATGCAGTTTAAGCCCACCCTTGGTGTAAATGACCGATGACGTATTTTGGAAATTTTTGAATGCGGTCACTAAAGTCTATTCTCCACAGTCTAAGGATCCACCAAATTAAGTGTGTTAAAAAAGATTTTAAAAAAAATGGCCGGTCGCCAATGGGGGGGAGTTAAACTGCATTTTCGCCTAAGGAAACTCTAGTACAATGAGGATTAAAGCATTGTTAACACAAATCATTTGTACTCACAAAACACTTTTCTGCCAATTTAGATTAATAAAAAAGTGTGATATAAGTTATTGTTTTCTACTGCTCCTTAGCATTCAGATACAAAGGAAAGAAACTTAAAAGCATTATTACCATATTAATTAGGTGTAATTTATACTAAATTAGCTTCATAAATAAATTTAAGTTACATTAGGATGTATGTTTTACTCACAGAAAATGCTTCTCTAAGTGGAGCCGGATAAAGAATATTACTTCTAACTAAGAGCCACGCTTCCAATTGAGAAAGAAAAACCTTTGAACTTGAGCTTAACATATCAGTTAACCCAAAAGTATTGCCTAAAATGATATTTTTTTATTTTAATTATTCTAGTAAACTTTTAGTAACTTTATATGAACCGTAAGAAGAAAACTCACATAAATGCTTTATAACGAAGATTATGAGCATCAAAATGAAGATGTATGCGAAAGATGGAATACTTAGGAATAAAACAATCAGGCATATGAAAAACAACCATTTTATATAATGCATGCTAAAAAGAAGTAAGAAATGTGAATAAACAAAAATAATGTCATATAAACAAAATATATATTTTATACTAACTTAGGCTTTATGATACTAACCTATTTAGCTCACTTCCGGAGGGCTCAGTCTCCTATTGAAAATAAGAATAAAATTCATGTTTTCAGAACTTTCAACAGGAAAAAAAAAATGGAAGGTTAATAACCATACCTTGGGCATTTCATCATAATCATTGTTTTGATCCTTTGAATTTTCAGACTCACTGGAGCCTAATAATAAAGAAATAAATTAGTTGTCATTTTAATCACAAATGGATTATTTATATCACAAAACTACATACATACTGTTAGCATAGAGTGCATAAAAGTAGGAACCAAATACAATTAATTGAATGAATACGAACACAGGAATTCGAATATATCCTAAACAATTTGAAATCCATGCAGTGAGTGCAATCCACACCATACCAGCAAATCCATAGAAATGAGTTTCTCGTTCTGGAGTCCAAAAGAATTTTAAAGCTATCATAAAACTTGCAAGTACTGAAGCAAGCTAAAACAGCATTCTTTAATTTAGAGTGAATCTCTTGTTAAAATAATAATAATAATGAACACAATGTCATAATTACCATTAATGTACTGTCAAAAATATCCAATGCAGATATAATAGCATATTTATTCACAGCAATCAAAAAACTATTCACACGAATTAAAAAATTTGGAATGTAAAAATACACAAGAAGAAGACAACACAATGATCCAATAATCTTAAACAGTAGTATTTGATAAGCTATTAGAAAATTCCCTAAGTAGTCTGACATCTTAAATACGAGAGACAGTGGAAGGCACAAAATATTGAAGTAAAAGGGTTTCGAATCACTTTCAAGTTTCACTATTTTCATTCTAACTTTTTCAGCTATTGCCAATTTAAATGGATGCAGAACAGATCCACATATTAAAGCCCATAACAACGGTTTGAAAAATGGCTGTAAAATGAAATATATCCCACAAGTGGTTATAACCACTATCATGACAACAAGGAAGGCGATTCCATTAAACATTGCCATCCTAAAGGCATCATCACTGTCTTTTTCCGATGAAAATGTATTGAATATTTCCCCAACCCGAAAAACACTCTTTTTCTTAACCCTCGGCTCCATATTTCAGTCTTAACACTCCCTTCAGCCAAACCGTGACCTATATCCAAGAGCTGTCAACATTCTCCGGCGTTTAGGTCACATGGTTATATTCATTCATGTCCTTGACAATGAAAGTTGTGACACACTCTTATCAATGAAGTCAATATCGATATTTGATCTGATAAATTAGTTGAATTTCATGTCAAAACCCTTTTTATTTACTATTAGATTTAATGATTCAAGCTACGTTTGAAAAAAAAAATCATTTATGTTGTGATATAAAAAGTATTACAATTTGTTAGTACTAATCTGTAATATCTTTAAACTGACTTAGAGAAAGGGGGGGGGGCACATTCCAGGCCATGCCAAATTTTTCGAAATATACATATATGTTTACCTAAACCTTAAACCTAACCTAAGCTTTCAATTATAAACTTTTTACAACCAACACACTAGGTAAAAATGGTTCAAACAAATGATTTTTAGGTTTATAAATTTACAGTTAATCGGATTTAGGTCCACCCTAAACCATTCTGATAAGTTGCTTGGACACAATAGTGGTGTAAAAGTCTGCCACGCGGGGGCTACATAAACTAAGCAGATTTCCCACTTGAAGTTTTACAATAGAGAAATCTGCATACAGGTAACACTTAACAGTATACAGATTTCTCTATTGTAAAACTTCAAGTGGGAAATCTGCTTACTTTACGCAGCCCCTGCGTGACGGACTTTATGTATATAATTTTGAACACACCTCATTTTAGTCATCTCCTGGGTTGGATCGATAGACATTTGAAGACATTTTTCAAAAATCGTGGCATGAGTACGACCTCAATAGTTGATTTCCCTTACTTGAAATCTGCTAAAAACATGAAAGTATGAATAACTCCCTCAGCATTCGAGTTACGAAAAAAAATACACAGAACAACAATTGTAGAGCAGCAATATATATAAATAAATATGCATATATATATATATATATATATATATATATATATATATATATATATATATATATATAGATATATATATATATATAAAATTGTAACCTCTGTCTGTACATTGATTTTTTTCGCGAAATTTCACGATAACTTTTCGTTTCACATGTCATAGACACCATATCTGCATTTTGTTTCTTTCGTGTATGTTTGTTTGTTTGTTTGTTTGTTACCTTTTCACGCATAAACGGCTGAACCGAATTTTATGAAACTTGGTATGTATATTACTACTAACCCAACTTAGACTTTAGGCTATATTAAATTTCTCTGAGACGAACAGGAGTGGGGGTTATAAGGGAAGCCTGAAATTAAAAATAGCGATATTTCGTTTTCTATTGGTTTTTCGGTAAATATGCACATAACAAAAGGTGTTTATTTTGTTATTTAGAGTAACATTTGTTATATGCACTTTTGTCGTATACCGAAGTTTAAATGCGTTATACGCTAAAAATTATAGCGGAAGTCAACAATATTATTTGCCAAAAAAGACTCAACCGAACTAAATAAAACTCGGTATGTGTATTAGCAGTGAGGCCTTCATTATAATAAGCCATACCAACATTTCTATGGACGAGCAGGAGTGGGGGTTATAAGGGAAGCCTGAAATTAAAAATAGCGATATTTCGTTTCCTATTGGTTTTTCCGCAAATATAAACATAACAAAAGTTGTTTATTTTGTTTTATGGAGTAACTTTTGTTATATACACTTTTGTCGTATACCTAAGTATAAATGAGTTATACGTTAAAACTTTAGCGGGCACTAACGGCTGAACCGAACTTAACAAAACTCGGTATGTCAATTAGCATTAATTCTTCCATGATTATAAATTATATTAAAATTTTTAGGTTCGAACGGGAGGGGGGTTAAAAGGGAGGCCTGAAATAAAAATTCACCATATTTACATGTATAAGAGACGGGAAATATAAAAATATCGAAGACTGTGAAGCCTTATCGAACAAATAATTCTATTATTAGCAAATCCACGGCAAAGATGGGTATCAATCCTAAACACTGGGACGGGTAAATGCCAACATATTGTGCAATGTAAAGCCTGCTAAAAAATAAGAACACCATTCAGCCTCAAATGAATTCCCGGGCGAAGCCGGGTATCTGAGCTAGTATATATATATATATATATATATATATATATATATATATATATATATATATATATATGTCTGTTACCGCTGTGGCGGTCGTAATTTTTGTTTAATCGTTATCAAATTCGATATATAAGCGTTTTATGTAAAAAGAAAGATCAAGTTCGTTAACGGCTTCTATCGGACTGGAGAGGGGGTTTAGAGTGAAGGATTTTCGTAATTTCAAGATATCATATTTATTAACCCTCCGTTAGGCGCGGGCAGGGCAAAATACTGACCCGGGCAAACAACCGTTTTGTCCCCCCCCCCCCTATAAAAGAGGGGTCCGGGGCCCTCCCCCGGAAATTTGTTCAAAATAGGATTTAGAATACTGAGTTTTGAGGCATCTTAAGTGGTAGTTATCAATCAAAATATTATCATATTTTCAAGGGAAAAGATCAAATGACTGAAAAAGTATGTAGGCCATCACCTTTTTGCATACATTATAGTAGGCTATACGTTTTTCGTTGAAAAGGTTAAGTTAAAGAGTTGAAAAGGGGTTTAACAAATGAAGTTTTTAGTCCAAGTAGTTTTACATATACGTATATTTTACAAACACAAACGAAATTTTTCACTACTTGGGCGTTTGGTCGCCCCCCCCCCCTGGGCGCGGGTCATTTCCAAACGTGACGATGGAGAAATATGTTGGTAAAACTGTTGCTTAGGGCAAAACAAAAGTAAATACTTATCTGAACATATAGTAGAACTATTTTATTTTAAAAGTTAGCGAGGTAACACTAATGAATATGTCTTATAACTATCAAAAATATTAATTTATTTCAGGTAACATGAAGCAATTTATGAACAATGATTTCTTTAGGTACTACGTACTTAGCTACTAGAAAATATTTATAAAAAAAGTACAATAAGAATAGTTTAGACTTAATCATTTGATTTCTGTGGGAATAAGAAATACAAGAAATCATTTAAGATAGAGAAATTTTACTCAGGTGAGTTTCTTGCTCAGCATGTTTTGCATAAAGCAACAATGTGCCCTAAACACAAATATTTTCCGCAGGCGGTATAATAATATTTTGTATTCTTTCGTTGATTTTCTTGTCTGCATGTTTCACAGAGTTTTCTTTTTGCCGAGATGCCTGAGTTTGATGCCGCCGCTACATTTGGAGACTGATTTTGGTTAGCTACTTCTCTAAGTCGTGTTACGATCTATGTCGTTCTGAATGTTATCGTCTTCTTCGAAAGGATCCAGTAATGCGTGGTGGAGTCTAGCAACGTCATTTTGGTTATTCAAATCAAAATTACATATTTCCTGGTCCATTTTTTCTGAAAAATGTTTTAAAAATGCATTATTAGTCGCGGTCACCTCAGAGGTGAATTCACTTTTTTGTAGGTAATTTTAAGTATTCTAAAACTATCAAGGCACTACAATCGTCAAATGATAAGTATGTCTAAGATAAATAGATTAAATATAGAAATAAAAGAAATTGAAATACTTACAAGTTTGGTCGCGGTGCACCTGTGGGGTGATTTTAGCACAAGGAGCGCACTGTGTAGAAACTTCGACGGTCAAACCTATACTGTTTGAGGAGGAAAGGAAGCTAGAAGCATTCCTGAAGGCGGAAGACGTTAGGTAAATTCAATCGGAAGCTATTAGATAAACACTTCACGGATGCACCTGTCAGGACGCCGCGACTAACGGAGGGTTAAACGTCAAATCGAAAAATTGTATACCATATTATCAATAAGCTTTAATATTATTAAGCATATTATTTGATGCCTAATTACCAAATATTGTTCTCATTGAACTCTTACATTTTGAGATACATGCAAATTCATGGCGGTTGTGGGAAATCTGCTTAGTTAACGCAGTACTTGCGAGACGGGCTTTTAGCAGATTTCCCTTATGGGAAATCAGCTATTGAGTTCGTACTCACGGCGCGATTTTTGAAAAATTCCTTCAAATGTCCATCGATCCTGCCTAGTAGATGACGAAAAAAGTCTGCTAAAGTGATGCCCGCTTAAAATTATATGTATAAACATGTATGTAACAATTCTTGTTTGACCGTATCCAAACTCGATATTTCATGCAAATCTAAAGGCCAAGTTCGTTAATGGCTGAAATCGAACCAGTGATAGGATGGGGAAAATTCAAAATATCTCCGTTATTATTCGTCGAATCGAAAAGTTGTATAGAACCAATCTTATTGCAATTAAAACGTACTATAAATATTGTTATATACATTTATTCTCTATCTTTACTATTAACGGAGAAATTTGCATTGCTGACTCATGCCATATTACCAATAAACTGATATATCATGAACCACATTATTCCAAGCTTAAATACCAAGTGTTGTTTCCATTGAATGAATACTGTGTGAGATACATGGAATTACTTAGTTTGATGACATCAATTATGATTTTGTGGAAGAGAATTGAAAATATATATTTCTTCTATACCATACTCGATATTTAAGTGGATCACTACACACTAAAGATCATATTAGGTAATGGGTGAAATCGGGGTGGATTAGGGTTGGTTTACACGGGGGGGGGGAGATTTTTAAAATTCATATCTCCCTTATTATGAGTCGTATCGCAAAATGTTAAAGAACCAAGCTATGTCGGCTACGTCGACGTGAGTGTGAATGTGAAGGGTCCTTTCGCCCTATGCGTGCTATCTCGCTCTTCAGATCTGTGACTTCCAGGGTGAGCATCCTGACCATCTCTTCCAGCTGTGATAGCTGGGTAGGTTGTGTCTGTGAGGGTTGTGTTCTGTGCGCTACGATCGAGGGTCTGAAGTGACGTATTGCTCGGTGTACGGCGACCAGCTCCCTATAGTAAGTGGAGTAACCTTGTTCTGCTTTCGTCAGAGTCTTGGAGAAAAATCCAAGAGGTTTCCAACCTGATCCTTCACGTTGCTGAAGAACCGCCCCGATGGCTGTGTTTGACGCGTCACATGCCAATGAGAGTTCGGCATCGTCGGATGGATGTGACAAAGTGAGGGCCGACTTGATGTCTTGCTGACATAGGCGAAATGCAGCGTCTGCTTCCTTGGACCATTCCAGAGCTGTTGCATCGCTCTTCTTGCAGTTGCCTACTAATGAGTGTAGGGTATGCTGGTGTTCGGCTGCGTTTGGTATGAATCGCCTATAAAAATTCAGCATTCCTAAGAAACGCCGAAGTTGTCCCTTATTGCTGGGTCGAGGAAACTCCATGATCTGGTTAACCTTTGCTGGCAGTGGCTTGATACCTTGGGCATTCACGAGGAAGCCCAAGAATTCGATCTCGGTCTTGCCAAACTCGCACTTGGTGGGGTTTATTGTTAGACCATGCTCGCTCAGTATTCGGAAGACGTTGTCTAAGTGTGCATGATGTTCGTCCTTGGTACTGGATGATACGAGTATGTCGTCTAGGTACACAAAGACATAGGGTAGTGCCAAAATACTATCCATGAGGCGCTGGAACGTCTGAGCAGCATTACAAAGGCCGAAGCACATTACCAGGAACTGGAAGAGACCGAAGGGTGTGATTACTGCGGTCTTCTTAATGTCTTCTTCAGCTACAGGTACCTGATAGTACGCCCTGTTCAGGTCAATCTTACTGAAGTAGGTCTTTCCGCTAAGATTGGTGTTGAGAGTCAGTATGTTTGGAACACCGTATCTGTCGGGAACAGTCTGTTCGTTTAGTCGGCGGTAGTCCCCACAAAATGCATTTTGCCATCTTTCTTTACCACTATATGTAACGGACTTGAGTAGGGGCTGTTAGACGGCCTGCAGATGCCTTCGTCCACCATTTTGAGGAATTCCTCCCTTGCAGCCCTGTAACGCTCAGGTGGGAGGCGTCGAGCTTTTGCTGTGACGGGTGGTCCCTTCGTCTCGATGAAGTGCTGGATGTTATGCTTTGGTTTCTGCAGGACGGTTGACGGGCGTGTGATGGATGGGTATTTGCGTAGTAGGTCGTAATACCACTCACCAGCGGGAACTGAATATACCGTGGGTATTTTGGAGTGTGCAATGGTCCCCTTTGCTGTGATCCCCGTTTTTGCGTCTAGGAGCTGACGACCTCTGAGATCGACGATTATGTGGTGGTGGAAGAGAAGGTCGGCGCCGATGATGGGGCTACTGATGTCTGCCAAGATGAAGGTCCAGGGGAGTGGTCGTTGGACTCCGATATTAAGTGTCTTCCTGACTTCCCCATACGTCTTGATCGTTGTACCATTGGCAGCGTACAAAGGGAAGTTGGATGTCTCCGATCCCGCGACCTGGCTGGGAAAACAGATATACATGCGCCTGTGTCCACTAAATATCTCTCTCCCGATTCTTTCTCATTCACAAATAATCGGCGTTGGTGAGTGCCAGCGACGGAGTCCGCCATCTCGGCCGCTGCTAACAGTTTTCCTGAGCCGGAATGTTGTTCTTCCATTCACAGGGCTGTTTGCATTTCTGTGCTTTTTTTCGGAAGGTCTCGTGGTAATAACAAAATTTTTCACTCCTGCTGCTTGAACGGCTACGTCGACGAGAGTGTGAATGTGAAGGGTCCTTTCGCCCTATGCGTGCTATCTCGCTCTTCAGATCTGTGACTTCCAGGGTGAGCATCCTGACCATCTCTTCCAGCTGTGATAGCTGGGTAGGTTGTGTCTGT
This sequence comes from Riptortus pedestris, assembly GCA_019009955.1. NCBI lineage: Eukaryota > Metazoa > Arthropoda > Insecta > Hemiptera > Alydidae > Riptortus > Riptortus pedestris. The sequence continues at coordinate 127,934,263 of CM032232.1, read as the reverse complement.
GAGGGTTGTGTGTTCTGTGCGCGTACTTCGAGGATGCTGGGCTCATATACTTCAGCGATACGATCTGCAATCTCAGCCAGTTTATCAACTGAGGCCTCGTTGGTAACGGCTAGCATGGCCTGTATACGGTCGGGAAGTGCCCTCAGCCATACATGACGTAAGAGGTTTGGGGGTATAGCGGCGCCAGCTAGTCGTTTCAATTCGTTGAGGAGTTGGGAAGTTCGTTCTCCTTCGGATAGACGTTTCTCTTCGAGAAGTCGCCGGATCCGTAAGTTTTCGGATTCCGTGAATGTGTGGAGAAGCCGGTTTTTAAGGCCTTCATATGGGTCAGCCGGGGGATTTTTAACTATATCAGCCACCTCTTTTAGAATTTCGAAGTCTAGGTTGGTAGTAACTAACTGGAATTTAATCCTAGAGCTAGTTACCTTGGAGGTTGCGAAGACTGCTTCAGCCTGGCAAAACCAAAGCTCTGGATCTGCCCTCCAAAAGCTTGGGATCCGGAAGTTAGGTCCAAATCCGTAAGCGCCGACTTCCTCCAGTTCCGTAGGATTTACGTCTTTGCTGATGTTTTCCATCTTTAATGTCCGGCGTCGTGGTCACCACTTTAATGTACGGGTTTTTATAACGTACAATAACAAAACATGAAATTAATAAGGCACTATAATTTATAAAAAAACAAACAACTGGTCGAAAATTAAAAGATTGAAGAACACAAAATGCAATAAATAATAACAATCGGTTTTTGAATAGATAACAACAAAAATGGTTCAGAGCAGAGTTCACAAAAGCACAACACACACAACTGCGAGAGTAAGCGGTCAATTTTACCTACTAACTGCAGGATATTATAAGATTGCTCGCAGTGTAGCCACCTTAAAATTAGGTTAATTAGTTCCTGGCAACACTGTCATTGGGACCACGTGGCAGCTACTAAGGGTTAGGTTATAGAGAGGCCAAGCTGCTACAATACTCTACAATTGTTGCTGTATCCATTTTTTTTTCGTGACTCAAGTCTTAAATGGGCTATTTTTACTTTCTGGTTTTTAGCTTTCAATAAGTCCCTCCGTAACTTGTTTATCATCGGGTTTTTATACAGAAATAGAGAATATGTGATGAAATGAGATCACCAGTGAGCGGTTTCAGAACGTTGGAAATCCGCTTATTTTAAGCAGCCCCTGCGACTTTTTTTTTTCTAGTTCCCCATTTACTCCGCCTCTAGTGACGCAAATATCACTTAACGCAACATTATAAATAAATGTTCTACTCCCAAATTAAAATCCAGTTTCTAATTACTGGAGAAATAGAGAATAGGAAGTTGGATGACCCCATAAGAGTGTTATTAGAGCATGTAGGAAATCTGCTAAGTATACGCTACTCATGTGTGACGGGCATTTTATTAGCAATTGAGGTTGTTCTCATGACGCGATTTTCGAAAAATTTCTTCAATTGTCCATCGATTCTACCTAGTAGATGACGAAAATGAGGTCCGTTGAAAACTATATATATATATATATATATATATATATATATATATATATATATAAACGGCTGAAATCGGACTGGGGAGGAAGGGGTTAGAGGGCATGAATTTCGAAAATTCTTAATATCTCCGATATTATGCGTCGGATCGAAAAATTGTATAAAACCAGGCTTATTGCAAATGTAATGTTCTATAAATTGTGCTATGTACATTATTACATTATCTTTAATATTAACCGAGATATTAGGGTTTTTTAGTTTTCGGCCTTCAGTAAACCCCTACTCCTACTCATGCCACATCAACAATAAGCTGTTTTATGATGAAGCACTTTATTTGAAGCATAAATAACAAATATTGTTCTCATTGAACTTTTAAGTCATGAGATTATTGCAAATACGTGAGGCAAGTGGGAAATCTGCTTAGTTAACGCAAGCCCTGCGTGACGTACTTTTTACGTGGTCCATTAGCTCTTTTCCAACCAACCCTTTCCAATAAAATGCAACGGAATAGAAGCTCTACAACGTTTGCTACAAATTTGGAGAAACTTATGAGTATATATTGTTCTTAAATATTTTCTGTTAGGTAAAACTGTCTTCAGGTCAAGAATAAAAAAATTTGTAGTTACGAGCCCTTATTTTTTGTTTTGAGAGCGTCTAAGAAAATAATTATAACTTGTTTGCAGGATAAATGTTGTATTATTCCAGAATTTATGTTCTTCCTCATACGTACCTTGCTTCCCTCATTTACCCCCCCCCCTTGCTTTCAATATAATTTTTTTTTTAAAAAGAGAGAATATGTCTCTTACTTTCTCTCCCTGTATTGTTCCAGCACGTTATAGCTGAATTCGCTTTCTCCAAACTTAATTTTGAAAAGAAATCACTTTCTTCTTTGTTAGTTCTTTGTTGTATAGGTATCAGGATTTTGTGTGTTGTTGCTTGTCTGGAGAGGGGCAGCCATATTGGTCATTCATGATGAAATTTCTACCTGTTGACAGGCAATAGATACTTGTGCCTTTTCTAATTTGCTTAGACGTGGACGTATGCTTTTATAGTGCATATATGAGTTAAATTTTACCCGATCTATTCCGTGGGAAATCTGCAGTCCATATCGGCTCATATCTTCCAATCTCCATCTGTGAGTAACTCATATGTTATTTAACCAGTTTTTATAAATCCTTGAGATGATTCATTTTTTAATGAGCTCATTTTTCCAGTCAGTGATTTTAACGATTTGCATGACTGAGCTCAATTCTCATTGGAGTTAAAAAAAAAAAAATAATGAGAGAAAGCATTTAGTTTATTTAATATCTCATTTTTATTTTGTGTAATAATGATAGTTCCTATATTTCTATCCAATTTTGTCCTGTAAATTATAATAAATTGTTCTTTGTGAACTTGGTCAATGCTTTTATCAGACACTCTGATAAGAGAGATATTAATGGGGGGTCATAAATGTATGTGCAATTTAATTCTGACAAAGACTTGTTTTTAGACTTGTATATGAAACTTTTAAGTCAAAATTGTTTTGTTCTTGATTTGTTAAACACTAAATATGATCAAATAATAAAATGGTTAAATTTATTAATATTTTAGATATACAATGAAAGTAATTTCATTATAGATGTAAAACATTAAATTTCTTTTGTCTTCAAAAAGTGTGTTCATTCAATAAATTACTTGAATTACATTGATGTTTTGTTTATATACCAAAACAAATAATATTGCTACTAGGAATTACATCCATAATTAATTCGTTTTAGTTTTGACCATGACACAAATTAGTCTAGAAATTCAATTGACTTTGATGATCATCCACATCTTAAAGACACATTATGGTATTTTGTTTCTCATAATGTAAATGGTGGTCATTAGTTTTTAGAGTATTTGGAAATTTCCATAAAGATCTTTTTCTATTCTCAAATGACTGAATCTAATGAATTTTATATATTTAGTAATTCTATTAATATCATTAGTTATTAGTTTGCAAACAAGATATATGCATATATGAATATTTAAAAAAAAAACTTTTATTAGCTGTTATATAATTGATAATTTAACTTAATGAAATAATTGTTATTATCTATATAATTATCAAATATTATACCATATGCCATTCCTATTCAAGAGGATTATAATTAACAGCTGTTTCTCATCACTTCATTTTTAATTAAGCTTTAGTTCTCATAGCATGAATGATTGTTTATATATTTTGTTTGTTATTTATCAAGATAATCTGAAAGCTCTCACCATTTCTTTTTTTGAACACATTTTATATACTCAATATGTTTTTTTATGTTGAATAGTTTATTTGTATTATAGCTATAATTTAGTTTGAATAACTAATCTGTAGCTGCGGCTTCTAACGAAGCAGGGACTGTTTTTTATAGTTTGGCTTCAAAAACAGATTGATTTATTGAAGCTGACAAACCTATTCAGCTTAATTATCTCAGAATTTAGTCAAATTTTGTATGTAGGAGAAAATACAAAATTTCATTGAATGCCCCCCCCCCCTAAAATATTAGAGATATGAGGGAGGTTTCATTTTGTAGCAATTTATATTCTCTTCCCATTATACTATTTTATGGGTTATATGGAACTTTGCTGACAATTTTCTGAATTGTAATGAATATATATTTTCATTTTAATACTTGAAAAGAGTTCTTATAGTTATGCAAAAATAAGGTTAGTAGAGGTTTCAACATCTGATGCAATATACAAGTATGCAATTTATGAAATTAATATTCAATATAAATTTAAAATCATTTATATAATTTTCATATGCTGTCATATGAGGGTTTAGCCCAAATGTGACTAGAAGGGGGATGGATCCTGTAGATTACCCAGCCTTAGTTGGGTAAAGAGGAAACAAAGTCTCATCATGCCTGTGCTGCATTACTAAGGTTTTCTACAAGCTGAAATGACACACACAGAGATGATGAAATCTCATATTCTGTTCCTTATTTATTATTATTATTATTCTGAAACAAGACTTAAATTTTAAGTAGGGGATGGGATTCCTAGGGATATAGTCGGTTTAAGTAATAATTTTGTGTATGAGGTTGAAACGCCCCTTGTGGACTAAGGATTTTATTTAATGAGTTTGTTACAAAGTAAATTCCTCTTGCACAGGTGGGAATCGAACGCACGACTCTAGGTTTACCATGTTTATTAAGGCTAATGCCATAACTCACATGGCTAGCCTTAGCTCCTGATTTGATTGTTTATTATTTACAGATGTTCCCTTGTCTCTTTATAATTTGAATACTTTTTGGGTGCTTTTTTTTTTTTAAATTCTATTTCTTTAAGGTTTTTGAGGATTCAAACTTGAAAATGTGATTTGTTGATATTGAATGCGCTGTTCACACTATTTTATTTTTGTTACAACCTACAGTTTTAACATGTTGTTATATTATTAGTTTTGAGGAGTTTCTTGTATATTTAGATTTGCAACCAATCCAGAGTATGTCATAAATATTTTATTTTGATTTTAATTCATCCATTTTTGTATTTAATTCTGGTGAAGTTGTTTGAAATTTTATTTCCATGCCACTTCATCCCAAATTAGCTTCAGTTTACTAGATATTTTTGGATGGAAATTGAAGGAGGAGTATCTATTTATATTTGTATTCCATTCGTGTTCAATGAGCCTTTCGTTAATATCATTGATTTTACTGTTATGAGTCACTGGAAATTTTTAGTATCTCACTCTGCTGCCAAGATTTACTCTTGAGTATATTTATGTAGTATTATCAATACAATTCAAAGAACAATTACATTACTTTGTTTTATAACATTTTTCTGTTAGGCTCGAAGCACTTAAATAGATTAGTAATGAAGATGTTAGAGAAATGACTAGGTTTTTCTTAATCTCTTGAGAATTAAAAAAGATAAAATTTAGAAATATTTGAAAAATTATGTATCTCAAAACTGAATAGCTCATCACATTTTATACTAAATGTATAACAAATAAAAAAAATAAATAAATAAAAATGTGCACTCTTTTAAACAAAATAGCATTATTTTTAGAGTCCCCATTCTGGATATAAATATGCTAATTTATTTATTTATAAATAATAGTAATTAAGTAGTCAGGTGTTGGAGTTAATAGCAACTTAAATTTTGAATTACCAGGTCAAGAAAATAGTAAAGGCTCTAATTTAAATATATGTGTATATACTTCATTAAGCACGCATGAACTTTGTTAAATATATAATGTAAACGTTTAGTAAATTATTATCAGTGATATAACTTTATAAAGTTAATAAGCAGGAGCTTAAATGATCATCTAAAGGACAGAATATTCACTCAGTCATTTTTACTTCCTTGTTCAAAGTGAAGGAAGTATTGTGCATTCTAAATTATTTCCACAGTTTTTTCGCATTGCCTCCATTATAATTAAGTGATAGAAATTACTATGGTCGATGTACATAAAATGTATGTTTTGGGTATTAAATAATTTATTTTAATAATGAATGTGATTGAACAGAAGTTATTTCTCATTGTTAAAATATTATTGATATATGTACTCAATAATAATAAGGATGATTGCTAATTATTTATTCTTCAAGCCTCTAAAACAGTCTAAAAGTTTAGTGCAGTTACCAGATACTGAAGCGAAACAAATAAATGTTGAGAAGGAAATTGCAAAAATATTGTTTATAATGAAGCCATTCAAATAATACCATCATTATTCAGTCTCAAGAGATGTTCTGCCGGGTACCTAAGATTATATATATATATATATATATATATATATATATATATATATATATATATATAGTGAGAGAGAGAGACATAGAAGAAAAGAAAGAAGAAGAATAACACTTTGTTAAAGAATTAAGTGTGGTGAACTGTTGACTACACAGCTAGATCATCAATCACATAACATTAAAAATAAATAAATAAAAGTAAATGTTATTGAAATAAAAGTTGAATTAAAATAATAGTAATGCTTGTGACAAAAAAAAAAAACAAATATAAATATATGTAAGAATATGAAATAAAAATATAATGAGGACAAAAAAGAAAACGAAAAAGATAGATAAAATAAAATAATATAAAAAAACAATGTATACATATATATATATATATTCTCTTAATGTAGTTGTTTTGCTTCATATATATGCTTTTTCTGAAGTTGGCAGGCACTCACCACAGAATCTCAGATAATTATAATATATTTACATCAAGTTTCTATTTGAATAACCATAAAATATGAATTGTGTTGCATATGAAATTTTTGTTGATTAAACATTCAGCTGTACTTGATGGAATGCACATAAAAACCAAGAATTATTGCTTTGATTTTTTATTGTTTGATTAATTCATTGTAGTACCTCTTCTTTACACTTTATTTACCTCTCCATTTCTAATTCTGATTTCCTTTAGAGGTTATTGCATGCATAATGAAATGACTTCCAGGTCATAACTTTATATATTTGTAAACAAAACTAAGTTAGGGCTAAGGGGTTATAGACCATATAAACAAGCTCCCATAATGCTCTCCAGGGGACAAAGGAGGTAGGTTACATATAAGCTCTAATTAGCAAGTGGGTGGGTGACAAAGGATCACATAGTTCTGGTATGTTAAAAAGAAAAGTTTATACTTTAAATTAATTAATTATAATTAAAAAGTTACAGCTATTATATGTTTTAAAAGTTTTCTAAGTTGGGGTACATTAGTTAATAGTGTAGCTGCTTACCTGTTGAAGAGGAAATGATCTCGAAGTTCTGCTTAAACTGAATTTTCTATCAAAATGCTATTCAATACCTTATAAATTCCAGATATCCATTATAATTTTTTATACATTTTTCATTACCATCTCCCTTATGAGATATTTTGTTCAGAATTGCCTTTGTATTTTGTTCAGAGTTGCCTTTGTAATTTGTTCAGATTTTATTTATTTCTACTTAAATTAATTTAATGAATCTTTTAGAAATAAATTAGTTTAGCGAATTGTTGTGGTCAAATTAATGCTATTATCGTTAATTAATTAGTTCTTTAAGAGATGTAATGCTAGTTGTGAACTCCTGTACCATTCTGCAAATAAGGAATTTTATTCCATTCTTGAAATAGTTTCTATTCTCCTCCATTATTTAATAAATGAAGACCCCAGGTAAAGAACATTCTAAGTCACTTTTTCTTACTTTTGAGTAAATTGAAAATTAGTCTTTGAAACGTCATATGAAAATTGAGAATTGATATTTATTGAACAATAAATTTTTTTTGTACTGATCAAATAGATTTAAATTCGAAATAAAACTGTTCAATCTCCATTTTTGGTTATATTTATTTAAAAAATAAATAAATCAAACATAATGTCATAAAAAACAGTGAAAAAACAGTCTAAGTCAGTTGAAACATGGAAATAACATTCTATGTTCATGCATAGGTTATTGGGAATTTATAAAAAAGAATATATGTAAATATTTATTATTATAAAAAAATAAGTGAATATTTAAGATTATTGAACACATTTCTGTAGAATTCGTATGATACTGGATTATTTGGATATAATTCAGAATACATTTTATAAAGTTTATTAATGATTAGATCTTCAAAGAGGTACACTTTACTGTTTTTTTTTTAAACTGTAGTGCGATGATGTTCGTGGACCTTATCCAGTGTTTCTTTTGGTTTCGAATGTTTTCTGTTTTTGTGTTTGCCTCGTTGATCAACTGGAGCTTTTCCAGTGGTATTCAAAGATTTTTTAATCGTATTAATTGTTTGGTTTGTAATTCCATGCAATGATATGAATGCTTTTTGACAGACAGTGATTTCATTGACTTTCCCATCTGTCAAAATCCTTACCTTGTATTCGTAAGAGAATTCTTTAAGAGAAGTAGAATCCTCTTCATTCACTCGAGGCCTACGCTGTTTGATCGGTAAAACACTAATAAGTCCGGTTAAATGTTCCATTTGTTTATTGTAGTCCGCCATTAGATTAAATTGTTTCAATAGTTCGTCTCTTTCCTTTTCTTTGATTGTTTCAAAGCATTTAAAGCGCTTACAATTACACGGATCACCAGGCATGTGTGACATGGCACGGATTCTCTTCGTTGCGTCTGATATTCTTCCATATTTCCTCTTTGTTGTAGCCATTGCAGTAATATGTTCGTCGTTATCACTCATTTTGATCACTATCCACTATTAATAATAAGTTAAAATTCAATGAATTTATTAAACAACCTACAATCACTGACAACAAAGTACGTAAAACTGAGGGGTCATGTTAAAGATAGAATGTTATTTCAAAGTAACTTGAACAGCTGATAGTGACATAGAATATGCTTCCACTGTAAATCAATCGTCTTCAATTTTAATATGTAACTGATAATCAAGAACACTAAACGAAATATATTATATATATTAATTTTGTTCTATAAAAAGTTATAATAGAGTACAAAAATGAAGACATTAATGGGTCCCAGTTTTCTTCTTTGTCTGTTTAATTATCCAATTTTCTAAATAGTTAAATGTGTAATAATAATATATAATAAATAAATTAATTAATAACATATAATAATATTTTTGTTCCAATAGTGGAATTTGATTATTAAAATGAATAAACATATTGTTTCCGCTCATCCTACTGTTTGTTTAATTATCCCATTATTTAATGAGTTAAATATATTATAATTAAACTCTAAAGAGTGTAATATCTACTTCATTATTTTAAAAAAATTAATGTTTAACTGAAGTAAATGTTTTTAATTTTGTTCCATTCAACAGTTGGAGTTGAATTGAAAATGAGGAAATATATATATATATATATCCTCTTATTTTTCTTTGACTATTTAAACATTCAATTATCTAAAGAGTTTAATATATTATAATATATAAATTGCATAGTATATAATAATGTTACATAATTAAAATCTATAGAGTATATTATGACTTCGATTATTTGAAAATTTGATATTCGACTGAAACTAAATGAAATGTTTTGTTGTATACAACAGTTGTAGTTGACTTAAAAATGAGGAAATATTTGTTTCCCCTCATTCTTCATTGCCTGCTTAATTACTCTGTGCTCTGTTAATTGGCTCATTGAGCTCATTATGATTTAGTCATATGTTAACCCGTAAGCTCTTTACAGGCTCTATATTTTTCTCAAGAACTTCTCTCTTAAACTTGAACTGTTTCGAATAGAATATGGTAATGGAGCAACAAATACATTAAGATAATCTGTGGTGGAATGTAATTATTATCTTATCCCATTCTATAAATAATCTGTCGTGGAATCTGCTTATCTTACACGTCCATGAAAATATGCCCCTGTGGAATGCAATTTAACTTCCTACTTGCAGTAATTGAATTATTTTACCGATAATAAGGTTTATCAAGTTCACAACTCTATGGGTCTATACAATGTATTTTTAAAAATTTCTGCAATTTACACTGCTCTCATCAGAGTTACAAATAATAATAACTGCAATAAATAAGGATTGAAAACTGAATTCAGACAAAACGTTAAAAATGTCCCTCACTAGTAATGCATAAAAAAATATTATTGAAATAACTTAATATGGAGTATTTAACATTAAAATCTTTATTTAGAATATTATAAACTATAATTAGAAATAATAATTTTTAAAAAAAAATGTATCTAACCCTTCCCTCGTAATAAAACCTTCTAGTTTTTTTTATATTAAATAACTAAACACATAACAGAAATAACTAAAATATATTTCATTTTTGTTAGCAGATTTCCCTCAAGAAAAATCAACTATTGAGGTTGTAGTCATGATGTAATACTTGTCTGTTACCACTCTAGCAGTTGCAATTTTTGTTTGATTATTGCCATACTCAATATTTAGATGTTTTATGTGAAAGTGAAGCGGAAGTTAACAGCTAGTTTGCTGAAGGCTGAAATCGGACCATTGGGTCTGATCTTGACAAGATGAGATACATCCAAATATACTGTGTGATAATGTCACCAATTAAGATTTTATATCATGACTCAGAAACATTTATTTTATCTGTACCGTACTTCATATTTAACTGTTTAAGTGAACACTAAAGGTCGTATTTGTCAATGGCTAAAATCTGACCAGGAATAGGGGTGGTTTAGAGTGTGGAGGAATTTGAAAATTCAAAATATCTCCATTATTATGACTCCATGATTGAAAAATGTTATAGAATATGTTATGTTATATCTTGTTAAACTATTGTGTTTCACCAATCATTGCTCTATACATTTTTTGTAACTCAGTTATTAAGCAAGTTATTCGTACTTGCTTGATTTCAGACTTCAGTATACCCTCACTTCGACTCATTGGATTTTTATTTAGAAATAAAGAATTTATGGTGGGATGAAATCAGTAGTATGCCATGCTAACATGTGGGAAATCTGCTTACTTCCTGACAGACTTTTTTTCCCTCCTGTGCCATAAATAAATGTTACACAGTTTTTTAACTCTACAGTTGATTGGTATTGTAAAAATTAGTCACTAGAACTGAACAAAATCCCTCCAGAGGGGAAGGTAGGTTACATTTTTCCTTCTTCACTGCCCACTGGTAAAAAGTCCATCATGCAGGGACTGTGTAAACTAAGCAGATTTCCCGTGTGAAGTTTAGCAATAGATAATTATACATACTGGTAACACCACCACGAATAAGTGAATAAATACAAATGGTAATGAGAAATCGTTCAGTTACAAGTTAATAACTATACAATGGAAAGTGCCTGAATTGTAAACAAACAGGCCAGCCAACCTAAATTCTACACCATATATATCTCACAAAGTAAAGGTTCAATAAAAGCAATATTCCTTATTTCACCTTGTAATGAAGTGGTTTATGATATAACAGATTATTATTAATATAACATGAATAGGAGAATGGGGGTTTACTGAAAGCGGAAAACTATAAAATCCAAATATCTCGGTTAATATTCATGATACAGAAAATATGTATAGAACAATATTTATAGATCATTTAATTTTCAATAAGATTGGTTCTATACAATGTTTCGATCCGACTTATAGTTATCTTTATTCACATAGTATAAACTTATAAAGATAGTATAAACAGATATGAGACTTTATTTTTAAATTTATTGTTACAGATGAGGCTGTTATTTTTGTTGGTGTTTGCCCCGCTTTGCGTGGCTTATTGCCCTTCTGGTCACTATAAGGATGACACATTTCACAAATGTGTCAAATGTACCCCTTGCCATATTGTACAGATCCCATGCACCAAATATAAAGATGCCGTATGTTCTCCTGTAAATGATTCAGAGTCTCACCATTTTCAAAAAAATCGTATCCATTTCTTTGATGACGCGGAAGATGAAGATGAAGATCTCGATGAAGAAATGCATTCAAAGAATTTTGTGAATAGTTACTATGACTCGTATTACCCTCAAAGAGGAAAAGATCATCACAAGAAAGTAGATAAGCATTCAAAAACAAAACATGAGGATAAGCACCATCATAAGAAAAAGCACTACGAGTTTGATAGCAGAGAAGAGTTTGACGATTATAATGATGATAAGTTTGATTCTGAGGAGAATATTTTTGCTGAAAAACCCAAACACAAAAAGCATTATGAATTCACTAAGAAATATAAAAAGAAAACTGACTTCTTGACACCTGAAGAAGTGGAAGATGAGAAACTCCATTTTATTCTTGGAAAAGAAAATATGAAAGCAAAAAAGAAAATGATGCATCATAAAAAAATTAATGCTGATGAAGAAACCCTTGAACAGTGGTTAAAACAGTCTCAAAAACAGCTAAAATTAAGGAAAGATGATTTCCTAAAAACATTAAAAGAAGAAAGTGGTGAGAATCTGAAAGCTAACAAAAAGGTACGTTTAAATTCGCCCGTGAGTGAGACTGAGGTGGCCGATTTCTACAGTAAATCAGTCGAGACCAAGCCTTCAAAAATCAAGAAACATGTTGGTGGAGCTAGCCTCAAGGCCTTAGCGGACTTGGAGGAGAGTGATGATGGGCTCGAACTTACTTCTCTTATTTACAATGATGACGATAATAAGGTATATACTTCTTCAAAGAAGACCCCTACACAAGATGAATCAGCAAGTTCTGAAATAATTGGGCAGGTAACTAGTTATTTACTCTTATGGTTTTTATTCATATTAAAAAGCATATTTTATTTGAGTACAAATAATTTTCAGAAAGTTATTGCTAAAAATTTATATTTCTTCAGTAAGATCATAATATATACTTACATTCTACAAGGCTAAATTTAAGCACCTACTACTATTACTAACTATTAAGCACCTACTATTACTAACTCTTTACTATTGACACTGTTCTGTCTTAAAACAAAAGAACATTGGATCGAGTAGAATTCTGGAGTGAAAAGCGTGATTTTTCTCTGGCATATAACAGATGACTACAACCACAACCCGTCTATGTATGCATCTCTTACACATTCATTTCTGTTTAATTCAGCAATAAAGGTTTTAAAATTACAATCATTAGCCATACATTTAAGAAATTTGATGTACCTATCGATAGTCTTGCCAGGCTCTGATGCCAAGTCTTGAGTTTATGCCAGGTAAACATTTTTGTTAATGGATTTAATATAAATACTTTAAAACTGCAACGGCATTTATATGAGTCGCGTTCACTAACGCATTGATAAATGGATGGAGAAATAAAGTTAATTAATACTTTTAGTCAATCACACTCATGGACACCAGCAATAGCAATAAAGTTTTGAAACATACAAAACCAATTTTTCCATTGTTATAATAGCTTCTTCATCATTTGGATTTATGCTGAATCTCAGAGGGCCTAAAGTGCAACCTATCACAATAATTTTCTGTAATAAATTTTTATAGAAAGAGAATGAAACCTGAATCCAGGCTTTATTACACTAAAGAATAACACATGACTAAAACTACAGAATCAGGATTTTGGCATGTGAGGTTATACATTACGAAGATGAATAAACATAGAGAGTTTGTTATAATTATTAGAACAGGAACATTTAAGGAGATCTGTGCTTTTATTTTATGTACATTTATTCTCCCATCTTTGGGGTATTTCTGCTATTAATGCCTGTTATTATTAAATTAAAACATGGAGTGAACTCCATATCTTGTCTTAGACGTCACCTATTTTTTATTTTACTCCATATTTAAAATTTACACTAAATTAATTGTAACCACCATACAAATTGACAATGTATTTAATTTAAAGCCTGCCCTAACAGTAATGTGGTTCTTTCTGGTGAGTCCTTCCCAGGAATTCATTTCAGATTTGGGGCTCAACTTGGGTCTAGTTGTTTTAAGTAAGCGCTCACAATATTTTTCCGTTGTTACTACTGGGTTCATGAGGTGGTTGCAGTAATAATACTTTTAAGTTATTTTTTTTTGTTTTACATTTAAACACAGAATGCAATCTTGCAAGATGAAATGCATCTTGCTTCAAAGTCATAATAAGGTTTTCTATAAATGTAAAAACAGCTTGTTTCTTTTGTGGGATTCCTTGGAATTGCACAAAACTTCCTTACCATTATTATTAGCTTTCGAATATTGTTGACTATTTCAGTTTTCAATTTTTTTCATAGTGTTAATTAATAGGTTGAATTTACTTTTTTAAAATTATTTCTCTAAAGAATTTTCATTTATTTATGTAACAAAGGAATTACATTTTTTTTTTTTTACTTTTCAGTATATACCTGTTTGGCTTTCAAAAAACAACTTTTATGGAATTGGGTGGATTAAATATTACACATGTTAATTTCAAATTTTTATATATTGTCATTTTGAATTTTGAAAGTATGGACAACCTTAGAAACAGAATATTTGTAAATAACCTGTTGGATAGAATATCAAAATTTTTTGTTGACTGCCCATTCCATTGTTTCTACATTATAATTGTGGATGATTTAAATTCAGCAAATCATTTAATTTTATTCTTTTAGGGAGAAACTGCAGACGAAGTACTTCAAGATGAAATGGGTCAACACCTCCTCATGGAAAGGCCTCGATTTAACGTTATCCCACTGTTAATTGAAAATGAAGCACCAAGTAATCAACTTTTTATTTATTTTTTTTTAATCAAATGTTAATTTTTTCAAAGTTTTTGGAGATTTAGAATATTAAATATCTATTAAAATTTTTAATTATTAATCTGTTTCAAAGCAGAATTTGAAGGTCCCAGAATATAGTTATAAATTTTATTCAGTGAATATAGCAGTACTCTGTAGACATATAGAATCTCTGAAACTAAAACTAACCCACCAGACTGATATTGTATACCTACATAAAGTGGTCATATAGACCATGTTAGGCAAAGATAAATACTTTGTATAACTACTTGTAAAAGATTACCTCTTCATTGTCTGCCTCTCCTCTTCTGATGACCAGGATATAACTTCAACTACGCCAGATCTTGAAAGCTTTTGCAGACCCTTTGTTGACATTCTTTAGGAACTAACTTCATGCTAAAGGACAACTGGTGCCATCTGAACTGTTCATTTGGGGCCCAAAAGTGGTATATTTGTTACAGTCATTTGTGAGCTTCATGTACTACAGATAAATACCCTGGCGTTTCCAAAAAGTGGTGTGATTTCTTCTATCGCCAAGCTTTTCATAATGGCCAGTTTAAAGTTTTCTTATAAGAGTTTGGATTTAGGAGCATGCAGAGCTTGTTTGGTTTCTTTATCACTGTCTGAGTAATTTTAATCTTTGTTGTACAACAGATTTGGACTATAATTGACTTTAAAATTGAATACTCAGAGACAGGGATGCACTTTTCTATAATAAAAGTATGTCTGAAGTCTGAGTTTGAGCTCGTTTGTCCTATCGGTCCATGAAGGGCTAAGGCTTGCCATATAGTTTTGTTGGAAGACAAGGGTTTCACACTTTCTCGGGCATATATTTGGCTGTTGAAGGTTTGTGTGATATTAAATCAAGGCTGGAGTGAATTTATGCAGATATATTACAAATGAACTATCTACATAAAAAATAAATCATTCCTTCTCATCAAACTCCTATAGTCATAGAATGTAAAAGTGTGGTAACACAACCTGAATGCTATAATGTGACTGTTTTCTATTAATCTATTTTTCTGGCGGTTTTCTCTATAGCAACGAGGTACTCTTTGAACACATGATAGTTCAAAGACTTAACTGCCAAGGTTATTTACTACGTCCGTGAGTACCGTGCTGCTATAGGACCATTACAGACCAATGATTCTTACTCATTTATTCAAGTAGCTTCTCAATTATCTTATAATTCTGTTTGGCTCGAATGCCATAGCTAAATAAAATTTAGAGTGCTATTGAAAAGTATAAACTTGCATAGTAATATATTGTTTTAACCTCTGGACCATCGTTCTTCTCAATTAAAATAGGTAATTTAGTATAATTAAGGAATGTGTGTCTTTGTTTACCTTAATTTATTGTTAAAAGTTTTATTTTTTATTATATTTTTACTTCTACTTTTAATATCAATATTTATTTTAGACAAAAAAGTTCACTTCATCCATCCTTCAGATTCTTCAAAAAAGAATCCAGCTTGGAATGATGAACTATCGAGCAAGAATGAAAATAGGATGGGCGAAGATATGAAAACACGTATGTTGCACTAGCTTTCCTCTATCATGCACATTCCATTATCATTAATTATCTTCAAGTTTTTGTGTAAGCTCAGATTTTTGCTCAAATTTCTAACTCATTTTCAGATGATGTGGTTTCTTTGCCATTTTCTGCTGCCGAAACCCTGGTTTGGGATTGGCAAGCAGTGGCTGTTGCATCTGCAGTTGCTTCCTGCTTAGTGTTCTTTTTAGTCGTGGCAATCTACTTCATTGTCAATGCAAGACAATGGAAAAAGGTTAACAAGACTTATAATAAAGGTGAGCATACACTTGATCTGATGATATAATTTCTAATGATTGAAAATTATCAGTGATGTTATTATATATATATATATATATATATATATATATATATATATATATATATTCTTATTTGGTGGTTTCGAGCAAAAATTCAATATTAATTTGACCCCCTTTTCAAAACAAGCAAATTTGCCAGTGACCCTCCTCTCCTAGCCAGAGTGAGTTGAGGAAAAGGTTTAGGAGGCAAGAGTTGGAGCTAAAGGCATACAAACCTCACTGGAAGTTTTCTGTTGAATGCTAAAACTCCCTTCTGGTCTCTCAAACTAAACCAATATTTAATGTAGTACGAAAAGTCGGGTGGAACCCTCATGGGAATTAATAAGGCAGAAGATAGTTTAAAAAAGTATGCGGAAACAATTTCCTATGATTTTTTAGTTCTTGGGTCTTGTTGACCGCTACCCTCATTTCATGTAGAAACCCAACTACCAATTTTGGAATTCTGCACTTTCCCTCACTGGAATTTCAAAGATAATTCATTATTCAAGAATAAAGGTATTTAACCTTTTGTTTATATGATGTGTGATCTGGTGATGGCAGGCAATGTGTATATTGATAATTGTTTTAAATATGTATTTCTTACACTAGGCCCCAGTGTAGAAACTTTCATGTAATCCTTGCAGTCCACTTTAAATAAGGGCGAAGGTTTTAGATAGAATAGAAGGCTGATTAAGCCACTCTTTTCTGTCATTTATGTACTGTTGTGGTTAACCGAGCTCATATTCTCCTACCACCCAATATCATCTATCCTTCTGCTCATCTTAAATTTATCAAGTTTTCGTTTTGACCTGAAAAAATCACAAATACTATCTCTTTGTGATACAGTATTCTAAAAATTCTCCAAAAATGGATGGACAGTGGCAGTTTTTCTACAACCACTTCTGGACTATAGCCTTTCTCTCCTTATATAAGTTATTTTAAGCCTGGTAATTAATGAAATTGATAAACTCTCCCTTCCTGGAGATGCTGATCTTTGAAAGAACTTTCTAACATCTCACATTGGGAGCTTAAAATTGATCAAAAGTTGACTGAATGCTTCAAATGGGATGAAAGCAGATCTTATTATTTATTTGTATTTCCTTACCTGCATGAGTTCATTGTCTTTGATAATTTGTGTAGCCGGTCGTTGTGGGTATCATTTTACATATTTTCCTACCCTTTAAATTATTACTTCAATTAAATTGTTTAAATTAAAATAAGTGGCGAGAGTGCTAAAATAAATTTGTTTTATTTTATTTACAGAAATTGAAGAAATGTCGACTAGAATTGCTCTAATGCAACCTACTTTCGAATCCGGAACAGGCGATTCTCATACAACCAGCCTGTATATGGAAAATATTTTATGTAAGTATATCTTTTCATGAATTTTTGAGTTAGTTCCCTGGGATCACTGGATGTGCTTGTGATATATATAGAATATGAAAAAGAAAAAGGTTTTGTTGTTATTTGCATAGTATGCTAAAATTGTATTTTAAAAATAACTTGCAGATCAATCCTCAAAGTATAACTGCTCATTTGGAGTGTCTTAAGCCACCAACTCTACCAGTCAACTCTTTTGCTAGATACAAGTCTTTATCTTTTGGTCCCAAGAACGTATGGGCAGAGCTTTTAATTTCTTCTTAATTACGTGTTTCCCCGAGCATTGATGAACAAATTGATACTACTTTTTCTTGTTCTATTTTTTTTTAAATAACTTTTCCTTTATTTTTTGTTTTATTTTATGTTTGCACTGTACACATATTTTGTTATAATGTTTTTGAAAACAACAAAGAAAATATAATGATCAAATGAAGATTATAACAAAACAAAATTAGGTAAAGAACTACAAGAAAAATAAAAAGAACAATTCCAGGAATTGTGACTTAAATTAAAAAAAAAAAAAATCTATTAATATTAAATTTCATTTAACATAAGATATAATGCTCAGGTTAGCTGTGTAACTTAAGTCTTGATCTCACTTGTAAACCTTGAGTAGTAGGTTCGATTCTTACCTGAGCAGTAGGAATTTAGATAGAAAAGTGTGGTAATCAGTAGATAGCCTGTCTCATTAGCCATAGTAGCACTAAGACATTCACAAATACCATTTTTTTTAAACGTTTAATACATGAGAGTTTATTCATTGAGCAATCCAATCCTCTGCAAAAATTGAATTAGAAGTTATGTTTTTATGCCAAGAGGAATTAATTAAAAAAAAACAAAAAAAAACATTGAATTCTTCTGGCCAGATAGCTCAGAAGACGAGGAATATTCATAGTATATTGAGTAGAATTTATTATTAGGCAGATGCAAAATAAATGCAGGTTTTTCTTCCTGCTGTACCTTAAATACAAATATATATATATATATATATATATATATATATATATATATATACTTCGTTATTATGAGATCGAAAAATTGTAAAGTCCTATCTTATTACAAATGTATCGTTCTATAAATATTGTTATGCACTTTTATTCACTATCTTGATTATTAACAGAGATATTTGCATTTTTTAGTTTTGGCCTTCAGTAAACCCCCACCCCACTCCTACTCATGTCATATTGACATTAAGGTGTTATATTATGAGGCACATTATTTGAAGCCTAAATATCAAATGTTGCTCTCATTGTACTTTTACGTTTTATGGTAAATGCAAATATGTGAAGCACGTCAGAAATCTGCTGAGTTAACGCAGCCTCTGTGTGACGGACTTGTTGAACAACTTTTTTTCCTTGAAACAGTTCAGAAGCCAGGTGACCTTTACAATGCATTTCGTCAGTTTGTTTACCCGAGATCCTTCTGGGGATTTACATGGACAAAAATATAAACATAGTAACGGAGGTTATTTTGATTAAATATATTTTTTTAAACTTGAATATCAAAAACCTGCATTATCTTTGCCTCTACCTAACAAAACATATATAATGAAGAATTTCCTTTGATATTAATTGATTTGATATAATAGTGTACATTTAGTTTTATCTTAAATCTTGTAATAATGATATTGATTTATTCTGAAATATAGTTCCAGGCAAAGATGAAGAAAAGAAAGGTGACCAAAAAGTCTGATGAGAGAAAATATGAGAATCAAACTGTTCTAATCAAGAACAAGTTTCACCCTTCCATGTGCCTTATTACTCGACTCCTCTCTTTTATATTTTTGTAATTAATTATTTATTTTTTTTGTAAATGAAATTGTGATTCCTTTTCTTACATGTAAATAAATATTTTAATTTTTTTTTAAAAGAAAAAATAACTTCTGTTTACCATGACATCACTAAATGTCTTACTTTAAAAATAAGTTTACGAATTGTTCATTTAAGTTTAGCTTTTAAGTTACTACTATTTGTATTGTATAGTTTTGAATTTGGTAAGTTTCTATTAACATAAATATGAAAGTTAGTTTTATTGGTAGATTATTTTATAACCTTTAACAATGCTAGTAATTTCACATTACTATTATAGCCATTTTATTAGTTTAGGTGAAATTAAATCAATGTACTGCCTTTCATTATATATGCTTATTTTCAGTCGTATTTGGACTTAGTTAACTACAACTAAACATATTTATAATAAATTATAGAATTTATAAACACAATTTAATAACTTTTCTTATTATTTTTTTAAAATAAGAATTTAGACTTTATCAACTAAAATAGAGGTATTTTTGTTTCAAATATTATATTTTTTATATATATATATCTTAAAAATATTTTTATTGTCATTGATATTCCATTGGCACTGTGGAATATTTGCTATGACCTCGTCTAGGAGGATTGCCAAACTAACTAATTGATGAAAACTACTTTCACTAGTAAGCTTCCTCCATGTTGACATATGTTTCATTTTGAAATGATAATTCTTAATTGAATTGTCAAATATCATCTATGATACATTTCACTTTTTGTCACTTCTTTAGTCATTGATTTATAATTTACATTAAAAATGACAATAAGGAATAAGTAATCTCTATTCCCAACCTACTATTCGACTAATTAATATTCATGATTTATTTAAATTTATTTATCCTCATTAATATAATTTAAGTAAGACATATTTTACTAATTTCTATCTCTCAAATAAATTAAGTCCTAGCTAAATGAATTTAAGAGTGTTTGGTGACTTTAGATATAACATTTTGATTTTGTTTCCTTTCCAATGGATTATTTTTCCTTTTTAACTTATATATGTCTCTTGTAGGCTGCTCAATCTCTGTAATGCGACTGAATATTTAAGGTGAATTGATTAAACAATGTGATGAATTTTGTATTCTTTTATCAAATAAATTTGAGTTAAGTTATGTGTTAACTTGTACAAAATTTTTTGTTTAAATTGGTAGACTATTCATTTTGTAATAAAATACTGTATCAGAATATTGGCTGTCGAATATTATTAATTTTATACCCTTTAAAAATATATGAATTAATCAATTGCTGAATGATGAAATTATGATTTTGGAATGCTGGAAAGCTAACGTCATTGCGCTTCGTAGAATGCTTTCTGGGTAAACACAATAATCCTTGAATGGGATTTGCAACCAACTGGTATTTAATTTCCCTCTAAAAAATAAAAAAAACCATCAGGATTAAATTCTATTACAGAATAGTATATTCTAACATTCTAGAATTATTCTTCCAAGATTCATTTTGATGTTTTAAAATGGTTTGCAGTCAGTGTATATTAGCTCCTCATACCTTTCAAATCTATTTATTAAATTATGGCATACCTTTTTTACCGCAATAAACCAACTGTGGACACATTCAAATTATTTGCCTTAAGTTTCTTTTTTGTGCATAATTTTAATTTTTTGCCAAACTTTTTTTTTATTACTTACATGGCAAATGTTTGTTTATTAAATGTATGATTCAGTGCCTTTCCTTATTCATGGGTCTTGTTGAAATTGTAACATTTTCCAATATATATTCCACATCAGTAATTAAATGCATACTTCACAGTTGCAAAGTAGTTTTAAAATTTGTATGGGTAAAAGATGAAAATTTGTTCATCTCATCCAGAATTATCTTGTCAGATCACGAGAGACATACAATCATTGTTTAAGACCAATGGCCTTCAGCATATGCTTTTGTACTTAGGTTCATATTAGTGGAGAAGAGGAGATGCGAGGGTATATAAATAATGTATAATGACAGAAGGCACATTTAATAAGTATAGTAAAACAATTTTATTACTCCAGTTCATAAAATATAATTCAGTTCTTTGAAGTTATTTGGCTGATTTTCTAAAAAACTGTCAGACAGGGATTTTATAACAGGAAGATATAGCATTATGGAGTAGGAATATTAAATTGAACTGCTATGACTAGATATGCGACTATGGCTGCTAATATCTGAAATACCAAAGAAAAAAAATCAGTAACTTAAGATATTTCTAATTAATAACAATACTACCCTCATTGCTCAAACAATATTAATAAATATGTGATAATAATTGGCTAGGTTTAAAAGCAACAATTACCTTTCATTGAAATCATTGGTCAATCACTAAGTTGAACAAATCACAACTCTATGATTATCTTGTGTTGGAAATCAGTTGATAAGAACTAGTTTTGTTTGAGAAATATAAAATAGCTTATAAAATGAATTGTAAAGTTAAATTTTTGGTACAATGTTATTGAAATAACAAATCATCTTTCTGAGAAAGTGAAACTTAGTTGAAAAATAAAATGTATCAACCCAACAGTGTAGGTTTTAACATTTCAAAATATTTGAGATGCATTGTGATAGTCTTCACAATAGTCATTTAAGTATAATTCAAAATTTAAAAAAATAGTTAATATTAATCGTTTGTTGGTTTTTTTTTTTTTTCAATCAATTTTCCTTATTTTGTCGACATTGGATTAATGATTCTCATTGGCTGGGTAAAGTATTAGAAATTAATCTTAGTAAATGCACGTGAACACACAAAATTTAATCTATAAATAGAAAAAATGGATATAATTACCATTGTATTCAAAGGGAAGCCAAGTTCAATGAAACCATGAGCTGTAAACCTAACAGAAGGCTTGATTTCAGCATACATCCGCAAGATTTTCTTTGAACAGAAAGTCCAATATATAAAAATTGAAATTATATAGCTATATGGTAGAGAATGAATACTGTAACTGGTTGAGGTGTAGTAAATGGAGATGGCTATGTTAATCTAATTTGCAATCATCAATTTCTTGAAGCTAGCATCTAGAGTTTATGTATAAATAAAAAATGTTGAATTCATGATGAATTAAAAATTGGTTTTATAGCAAATTCTAAACTTCAGTTGCCCGTGTATGATGCAAATTAAAAAAAAATTAAAAATATATCAGGTTATTCAGAAACACTTTTGTGGCTCCTCACAATTTATTTTTACAAACGCTTAGCGCTTTCGGGAATTACATTACCAATCTCAGAGCTACAAAAAGTCCGTCACGCAGGGGCTGCGTAAACTAAGCAGATTTCCCATGTGAAGTTTTACAATAGAGAAATCTTCATACTGGTAACACAACACTACCCTGATTAAATACAAACGGTAATGAGAAATCTTTCAGTTAATTAAAATAAATTCCCAACAGAAACGGCTTCTGAATTGTAAGAATAATTTATATTTTAATATCTCAAATTTTAGTAGTCCAAGAACTAAAGAAGGGGGGGGGGTGCGGATGTACAGAAGGTATTTGCATAAATCTCACAAAGTAACGAAGGTAAGGTAAGGTTAGAAACGAAAGGTAAGGTTAGAAACGACAAGTAAGGTTAGAAGAAGCTTCCACCTGAGCCGAGCAATGACGAAAATGGCCGACCTAATCCGAACTATACACGACCATAGACTTCATAAAAATGAAAATATCTCGGTTAATATTCAAGATAGAGAATACTCGTATATAACAATATTAATAGTAAATTTAATTTGCAATATGATTGGTTCTATACAATTTTTCGATCCGATGCATAATAACAGAGATATTTTGAATTTTCGAAAATCCCCCTCCCTCTAGTCCGATTTCAGCCATTAACGAACTTGATCTGTCTTTTTAAATAAAACGGTTAAATATCGAGTTTCGTAACGATCAAACAAAAATTGTGACTGCTAGAG
Organism: Riptortus pedestris; assembly: GCA_019009955.1. NCBI lineage: Eukaryota > Metazoa > Arthropoda > Insecta > Hemiptera > Alydidae > Riptortus > Riptortus pedestris. Next base: position 127,910,845 of record CM032232.1, on the reverse strand, counting down.
CCAAAAATTGTGACCGCTAGAGCGTTAACAGACATATATATATATATATATATATATATATATATATATATATATAATTTTGAACGGACCTCATTTTCATCATCTCCTTGGTAGGATCTATGGACATTTGAAGAAATTTTTCGAAAATAGCGTCATGAGTATGACCTCAATAGCTGATTTCCCTTAAGGGAAATCTGCTAATAATAAAGCGCCATAAATAAAGAGCCTAAAACTATCTTTTTAAAAATATACATAATTGGTCATATTAAAAAACCGTCAATTGAACTATAAAATTTACAACAATAACATGTATCTATAACAACTTATCTATAATTAAAATATATATTAATTTAATATTTAATTATATATTTTAATTTTTATGTTTTTTAAAAAATAGTTTTAGACCCTTTATTTATCGTGCATTATTGTTTGTAGTTCTGAGGTTGGGAATGTAATTCCTGAAAGCACTAAGCGTTTGTATATATACTATATATATAATATATATATATATTTATATATATATATATATATATATATATATATATATATATATAAATGGTGAGAAGCCACAAAAGTGTTTCTGAATAACCTGATTCATCAGCCTCACCACCAGCATTAAATAAAAATGAGTGAAAAATATACTCGTATATTTCTAAAGAGTACTCAACAATAATGCTCTCCATTGATGTGTATTACAATGGATATAAATGACAAAACTTTTCTTGATTGATACTTTGGCCCCAATGTAGAAGGTAAAACAAATTTTGACGGAAGTGGCTATTACAATATCAAAACACATGTAGCGTTCATGAATATATCAACTTGTTAAATTGGTGTGAGGCAGAAATGATGACAGAATTATAAGGACCTTTGTCAAAAGCAAAAGACTGTTAAATAAAAGAAAAAAAAGTCATTTATAGTAATATAACAATATGAATACTCACATTATTGCAGAGGTTCTTTTTATTCCTCATTAGTTTATATAGAGTGGAGTTAAAATTGTCTACCTAAAAAAAGGAATTATTATTAAAATGAAGATTTGTCAACTAGATGTTTCTAATGAATGTTTGTCAATCTCTCTAAAACATTTCAACCAATGTGATGGCATGTTGCCAAATTTTTGTGCTTCATTAAAAAAAATAATAGTAGAAAACATTATATGCAACATCTTGTTTAATCACAATTGATAAAAAATGGGTATTTAAAGCTAAAACATAATGGGGTTATGTTTTAGCTTTAAATATTAAGATTGTGTCAATTATTAATGATTTGATAGACAAATGTAAAAATTGTAGAGTAATATTCGCAATATTATGATGGAGATTTAGGTCAAATTATCACTACAGATTATTTCCATGTAGGCTAATTCCATACTGCTGTCACACGCATGCTTTTTATGAAATGTTTAATCTTTTGAAAATAAAACTAGTCCTTTTGATGAATATGTACAATACATGGAGATTTCTGATGATGTATTAATGGTAGAAACGTTCCAACTATGGATGGGATGGTAGAAAAATTTGAGGGAGGAGGAAATTTAGGAAGAACATAAAAAAAAGATTTTGTGATAAGTTAAACTTGAAACCATCTTCACTTTGTTGGAAAGGCAGAAGGCCATTCACATAAATGTATGAGTGTTTATGTGAAGGACCTTCTGCTTTTTCAACAAAGTGAATAAAAATTCCGTCACGCAGGAGCTGCTTAAACTAAGCAGATTTCCCACGTGAAGTTATACAATAGGAAAATCTCCATAGGAAAGCCGAACAGTTGCGGCAAAGGACCGAACTAGCTTTTGGCGGGAAACATCCTTTATCGGCCCAAATTTAATAAAAATGCAAATATCTCGGTTAATATTCAAGATAGAGAATAAATGTATATAACTATAATTATAGCAAATTTAATTTTCAATAAGATTGGTTGTATACAATTTTTTGATCCGACGTATGGTTACGGAGATCTTTCGAATTTTCGTAAATCATCCCTCTAAACACCCCCCCCCTCCCACTGGTCCGATTTCAGCCAATAAAGAACTTGATCTGTCTTTTTGCATAAAATGTTTAAATATCGAGTTTGGTAACGATCAAACAAAAATTGCGACCGCTAGAGCGTTAACAGACAAATATATATATATATATATATATATATATATATATATATATATATATATATATATATATATCATTTTGAACGGACCTCATTTTAGTCATCTCCTGGGTAGGATCGATGGACATTTGAAGAAAATTTTCAAAAATCGCGTCATGAGTAAGACCTCAATAGCTGATTTCCTTTAAGGGAAATCTGCTAAAAAAGATATGACAAAGTACATGAGGAAACCAAAATTGCATACAGAGGCAGAGAATTCCATTGTTTATAGAGAATTCATGGCAGAGGGAGAGAGAGTAAGAAAATGTAAGTTTATATTAAAATAAGAATTGTTGCAGTGACCAAATGAATTTATAACCTTCATAGGGCTCGGGCAAGCCATGTGAGTTAAAACTTAGGACTTAATCTTACATGGTAAACCTAGAGTGGTGAGTTTGATTCCCCTCCTGGGTAGGGGGAATTTATTTAGTAACAAACCCATTCAATAAAATCCGTAGTCCCATCCTGGCTATAAAAGGGTGATGACCTGTAGATATTCCGCCCTGATTAGCGATAGTAGCAAAGAGTGGATGTTAATTAATTTAACCTTCAAAGGGCTTCACTTTCACAGCCTTCTGAGAACAGTGAATTTATAGACAGAGGAAATCAGGAGAGTCTTGATATGTGAAAAAGGAGGGTTAAGCGAAATATTTGTACATTCCACAGATCAAAATGCAATGCCAAAGTAATTGAGTGGTATGGCAAATCAGACTTCATATTTTCTATTAAAAAGAGCAAGCCATCTATGAAAATGATAAAGGAATAAAGGTAGCCCTAGAAAAGATCTCGATCACAAGAGAAAGACCTATGCAGAGGCTATGCATTTTTGAGAGGCATAAGGAATGTTCTAAGATTGCACATCAATTTTGAGATCCTGCAAGGACTTGAATGTAAAAATATAGCCAAGAGGAAGCTAACTTGCTAGACGCTTTCTCATCAAATCTCGGAATCAGGTATGTGTGAACTATCAATCTTATCCAAGTTGGAAAAGGATGATTAAATTGTGGTAAATGTTAAACTGAATTTTTTATTTTTCTCAAACTCAAGCTTATCAAATCATTGAACATTTCTTTAATTGTGTGAAACTAGTCTATGGGAACATAACATAATAACACTTTCTATGCAATTATACGCATTCTAAGTACAATTCTAACACTTGCTAAAATATTTCTATGAATAATTAATACACCTACCATCATTCTTGTTTCTTCTGAAATATATACAATAAATAGTATTGGGGCTAGCTCTTGTAGAATCAGTCTAACAAATAAAACTTGGAATTTATTTCTTTTTAGGAGCACTATTTTTAAATATGTAAACACATATTGTAGTAACCTCACAGAGGACTTAAAGACTAAACAAAAAATTTGAGCTCCATAAAATTGATTAAATCGCAAGCAAACTTCTGATAGAAGTGAATGCAAGTGTATACTTCTAAGAATGTCATTATCAAACGAAAGAATATTGTTGGAAATTTTGTTTAAATGGGATTTCGTGACTTCTAATATGGCTGAGTACATGGTGACAATTAAAAATCCTAGTAGCATATTCTCAAAATCACGAGCAAAAGGCATTAGGATTATTTTGATAGGTGATGATTTAGTTAATGAAATGTTATCAAAAAAACTCCAGGCGTAGAGAAAGGAAATAAATCCAAACCACAAATTAGTCCTGAACCACAATTTTTTAGACAACTTACTGAGTATGTCTTTGATATCCTTTTCATTAAATGGACAACTTTTTGTAATAAGAGCATAAATTTGCATGATAAGGCATGCCTTACTTGGGAGGGACATAACAAGATCTAATAATATAGAATATGTATTTCTGAGTATGAAATAGAACTGAACATCTGCACTTATAAAAAATATGCAAAAAATAAAAATAACAGTTACAGAATATGTAATAGCTATTTTTGTTGTATTATATGGTATGATTCCCCATATTTTTCCCAGCAATATATACCAGCTTATGGGCATTTTGTCACTGGGCTTGTGCATAAAGAAGTTAATATTTGTTCAGAACTGTTTAAATACCCTATATAGGAATACCTGAATAGAACAAATCTATGTATTGATCAGGCCAAATGTTAAACTTGTCATTTAGAAAGGTTAAAGGCTTTTATTATTTGATTTCAATTAGCAATTTCTTTTATTCATTTGTAAGAAATTTTCCAATTAATGAGGGAAACATGAGATAAGACTTTCAAAAAAATTCTCCCGAGTTACAGAGGATGCAAACAAGATCTATTGAAATATTACACACACACACACACACACAAACACACACGCACGCACGCACGCACGCACACACACACACACACACACACACACACACACATATATATATAAAATTGTAACCTCTGTCTGTACAAAGATTTTTTTCGCGAAATTTCATGATAACTTTTCGTTTTTGTTTTTTTGGTGTCTGTTTGTTTGTTTGTTACCTTTTCACGCATAAACGGCTGAACCGAATTTTATGAAACTTGGTATGTATATTACTACTAACCCAACTTACAGTTTAGGCTATATTAATATTCTCTAAGACGAACAGGAGTGGAGGTTATAAGGGAAGGCTGAAATTAAAAATAGCAATATTTCGTTTCCTAATGCATTTCCGGCAATTATGCACATAACAAAATTTGTTTATTTTGTTATTTGGAGTAACTTTTGTTATACAAACTTTTGTCGTATACCTAAGTTTAAATGAGTTATACGTTAAAAACTACTGCGGAAGTGAACAATTTTATTTGGCACAAAAAACTCAACCGAACTAAACCAAACTCGGTATGTGAATTAGCACTAACACCTTCCTTATAATAAGCCATACTAACATTTCTAGGGACGGGCAGGAGTGGGGTTATAAGGGAGGCCTGAATTTAAATATAGTGATATTCCGTTTCCTATTGGGGTTTCGGCAAATAAACATTTAGTGGACTGAGTGGGGTGAAATAAATAGTTCTGTACGCTTTTCAACTTGTATGTTCAGAACAAGCACAAAATAACCTCTTCATCATGAGGATGTAATATGTTACACAAAACAAGTCTATTTAGAGTACTTACACTTCACACATTTTCGCCGGACACAACACAGTCTCAGTTTACTCAATATAATAAAGTTCCAGTTAACGCGAGACACCAGATATTTTCGCACTTCTAACTTTATCGCTCACAATCCGGTTAACTATTTTTACTGACTAAACATATTTTAAAAAACCATCTTGTATTTTTTTTATACCGCCAGGTTATCATATTTGATAGCGAACGACTCACGAGTACGTGCGTCGCCGCTACAAACACATAACAAAAGTTGTTTATTTTGTTATTTAGAGAAACTTTTGTTGTATACACTATCGTCGTATACCGAAGTATAAAGGCGTTATACGCTAAACATTATAGCGGGAGTCAACAATTTTATTTGGCACAAAAGACTCAACCGAACTAAATAAAACACTCTGTATGTGTATTAGCACCAATGCTTTCCTTATAATAAGCCATACTAACATTTCTAGGGACGGGCAGGAGGGTTATAAGGGAGCCCTGAAATTAAAAATAGTGATATTTCGTTTCCTATTGGGGTTTTGGCAAATATACACATACCGTAAACCGGGGCTACTTTGCTCCACTTTTTGGCCCTTTTTTAACAAAATCATAATTGTTACGACAGTTGTCAGAGAGAAATGATCGGGATCGTTTTCGATCAACTAAAAACTATCTAAAGAACACGTTTATGTACCTTAATGACCAGTTTACAATGTTTTCTAATCATTTTTTATTATCTGAAAAGCGGAGCAAAGTTACCCAGTGGTTGGGTAACTTTGCCCCACATGGAAAAATAGATGATTTCTCATAGTAAAAATGGACTGGGGTAAAGTAACACACTTGATTTGAGTAGTACAACTCTTTAGAAGTGTACTCTTTAAATAAATGCATTTTGGGAAGAAAAACAAAAATCATAGGTATCATCTGTAGAAATGTTTATATTAAACCTCATGTGAAGAATACAAAAACAGGTTATTAAATCATGAATTATATTTGTTAAGAACATCAAAGGTTAGTTAATGTCATTTATAAGTTCTGGGATGCTGAACATGCCCCTTCTGTTGACTTTTTTTGGCGGATTTATACTACCAACAATCTCTTCCCAAGAGTAATGGATTGAGTCCTTTTTTTCTGGCCATTTCCAATTTCCTTTCGCAGTCTTAAACATAGCACTCACTACAGCACCTTCTTCATTCAGACTTTCAATGACGCCAGGATAGTATTCATCTTGATAAATCACGACAACGAAGGTGCCCACTTCCTTTTTTATTGATTGAATGGTTGGTTTATTTGGTTCCTTGTTTTCTTCTTCCATCATTTCAATTTGTTGTCTACTGAACGAATCCCAGTCTTCATCTGAACTTTCATTAAGATTTAATTCCATTTCACTTAAAATGTCATCATCCTCATCACTGTCCTCATAACATCTGCGGCTTTTCGTTTTGGGAGGCTTCTTAATCTTAGATTTGACACTTTCATTAGAGGTTTTACTTGTGCTAGGGAGAGAAATCAGAGTGTTATCTAGCATTTCTTCATTGGACAGGCTTTTACCTGCTGGAAGTTGTACTTTCTTCCTTCTTGTAGGGTTTGTGGGCTTATCGCCTATTAGAGATTTGGTTGTTTGCACAAGCTCTAAAAATGCTGAGCTCACAGCTGAGGGTTCAACTGCTTTTTGGCCTATTCTGTCTAGTAGAGGCTGTATGTCACATGGAAATATCCCAGTTTTTCTAAATCCGCTTTCAAGATTTTTTTTCATATTGGGCTCCAAGTCTTCCAGAAGTTTTTTAAGCAATGAGGGGAAGACGTGTTTGGGCAAGACCCCTGCTCTCATACCGCTTGGGGTATCTTTCCAGTTACGTAAGATGTGTCTCCAAGCAACCTTCATGGGTCTAAAAAAAGCAACGTCCAGTGGTTGCGTTAGATGGGTGCTGTTTGGAGGGAGACATACAAAACTGATATTGTTTTCTCTACACTTTTCAAAAATACTCATATTTAGATGACTGGATAGGTTATCCGCAATCACAACTGTTTTTCCTTCAGATTTCTTAATTCGGGGCAGGCACAAGCTCTCAAACCATTCATTAAAAGCTGGACCATCAAACCACCCAGACTTTGTCCTAAAATAGCGAGTGTTCTTTGGGCCACCTCCAGTCCAAACGTCCCACATCTGGGTACCCTTGTAAACAACAAAGGGCGGCAATATTTCACCAGCCGCACTGCCACAAATCATTACAGAAGTGCTTGATTTGGAAAAATTACAAAGTTTTTCAGGATATTTTGTCCCACGGCGACAAATAACTTTCTTCTTTGAAGGATCATCTGCTAAATTGGTTTCGTCTAGATTCCAAATATTTTCAGGTGGGACGTCTTTGATAACTTCTTGCAAGTTTTTAATATAATCCTGCAGGATATCTTCGGTGACTGCAGCTCGGCTTCTTTTAATGTTGGATGCCATACGTTCTTTCAATCTTCCATGACGTTTCAAGAAATGTTTTAGCCACTCAAGACCAGGCTTGTTCCCTTGAAAATCTTTTACTACACGGCTAGTTCTCTCTAAGTAAATTTTAATGACATTTCTGAGATCTTCCGTAGTTATCGGAAACCCAAAATCACTCAATGTTTCTATGTACGAAACAAAAGATTCTTCCTCATCTCTGGAAAATATTGTAGGTTTCCCTACTTTATTAGTATGCTTCTCTTTAAGTTTATTTAAAATAGTTCGTCTTGGTATATTAAAGTGTTCTGCAGCTCGACGATGGCTGTATGAACCACTCCTTATTGCTTGTAAACATTCCTCTAATTGTTCTGGTGAATAATCGGCATAGCGTCGAGCACCAAGTTTTCGTTTGTAAGCTCGAACCATCTAAAAAAAAAAAACAAAATAGTATGCGCCAAGTGTATATGTTATTAAAACTCTAACCTTCACATACACGCACAGTCCTGTGCTGTAAGAGACATACCTACATACAGTTATTTAGTAAAATCCTAAAACAAACAAGCTAATATTGCTGAAAATAAGCAAGATTTTAATGTGGGGTAACTTTGCCCCACTTTTGTTGCTGGGGCAAAGTTACCCCATTTTCACCAGAAACATAACCTATGAAACTAAAAAATGTATAAGTTGTGAAAAACACTTAATAGGTTGATCTTAGCAATGTAATTTTGTTAACAAATAGTTGTACTCCATAAATAAACACTTATGCTTACCTTTAGATGTCTGCAAACGGGTTGAAAATACCACTTTTTTTAAAGTAAAATATCAGCAAAATGTGACTCAACTTTACAAGCCAAACAAATCAACTGTCCAATATGGCGGATGTCTTGAAAATGCTGTGTCACCCTCCTAGTGGTGCTACCTATCGGATAAACTCAAAACAGTGCGTTTGCAGTTCATTGGTTTGCTGTCATGTTGCGTGGCAACTTTTTTCGTCTTTGGGGCAAAGTAACCACCTGTGGTGCAAAGTAGCCCCGGTTTACGGTAACAAAAGTTGTTTATTTTGTTATTTAGAGAAATTTACTCAACAATTCTTTTCAATATGAACTACCAGGTACCTCACCTGGAAAAATTAATTCAAATGTATGTTAATATTTTGTCCTTAATAATTCAAATCTATGCATAATACACAGGAAACGGGAAATATGACAATATGGAGGACTGTGAAGTCTTACATAAAAAATTAATTTTATTATTAACAAATCCACAGAAACGGCGCGTATTAACCCTAAACACTGGGACGGGTAAATGTCAAAATATTTTGCAAAGTAAAGCCTTGCCAAAGAAATACCTTCACCATTCAGCCTCAAATGAATTCCCGAGTGAAGCCAGGTATCTGAGGTAGTATATATATATATATATATATATATATATATATATATATATATATATATGTATATATGTATATATGTAGTTAAAAAAAAAATACTTCAAAAAACTTGTTTAGAATTAATTTATTTTTAACTAATTACTTAGTAAATATTTGTAAAAGGACTACATTTTTCCACCTGTACAGTTGCATGTAAAAAAAAAAAAAACTGTGGGGTATCTTCCTGGGAAGAATATTAAATGGTACTGTCTTCAACCGCTTCCTAAATAAAGTATTTCTGAATTAAGTAGAAGAAACGTGTCTATGGCATTTGAAACAAAAAAGTATAGTGAAATTTTGAGAAAAAAAACAATGTTCAGACAGAGGTTACAGTTTTATATATATATATATATATATATATATATATATATATAGTATAGATATACATGTACTTGTCTGTTACCACCCTGGCAGTCCCAATTTTAGTTTGATTCTTATGAAACTCGATATATATAAGCATTTCATGTAAAATTAAAAGTTCATTAATAGATGAAATCATACAAGAGGTAGAGGTATTATAGAGGGGTTTCCCCCCCCCCCCAAAAAAAATCAAAAATCCAAATCAAAAATTCAAATTATCATGATTATGAGTTGGATTAAACAATTCCATTTACCTAACCTTAAAAAATTTAATTTTCTATAAATTCTGTTTATAGTCTATCTCAAATATTAACTGATATATCTGCATTCTATAATAATATCATCCGTTCCATTTTAGCAGATTTCCCTTCAGGGAAATCAGCTATTGAGGTCGTACTCATGACACGATTTTTGAAAAATTTCTTCAAATGTCCATCGATCCTACCCAGGAGATGACGAAAATGAGGTCCGTTCAAAATTATATATATATATATATATATATATATATATATATATATTTGTCTGTTAACGCTCTAGCGGTCGCAATTTTTGTTTGATCGTTACGAAACTCGATATTTAACCGTTTTATGTAAAAAGACAGTTCGTTAATGGCTAAAATCGGACAAGAGGGAGGAGGGTTTAGAGGGGGGATTTTCGAAAATTCAAAATATCTCCGTTATTATGCAACGGATCTTAACATTGTATAGAACCAATCTTATTGCAAATTAAATTTACTATAAATATTGTTATATACATTTATTGTCTATCTTGAATATTAACCGAGATATTTGCATTTTTATGAAGTCTGTGGTCGGGTATAGTTCGGATTAGGTCGGCCGTTTCCGTAAGTACTCGGCTCAGGTGGAAGCTTCTTCTAACCTTACCTGTCGTTTCTAACCTTACCTTACCTTCCTTACTTTGTGAGATTTATGCAAATACGTTCTGTTCATCCGCCCCCCCCCTCTTTAGTTCTTGGACTACTAAAATTTAAGTTATTAAAATATAAATTATTCTTACAATTCAGAAGCCGTTTCACTTGGGAATTTATTTTAAGTAACTGAAAGATTTCTCATTACCGTTTGTATTTAATCCGGGTGGTGTTGTGTTACCAGTATGCAGATTTCTCTATTGTAAAACTTCACATGGGAAATCTGCTTAGTTTACGCAGCCCCTGCATGACGGACTTTTTTTGGTGTATCTTGGGAATGCTTAGGTAGTTCAGACCAAGGTACGTATAAGATAAGGTAGCGCCATTTGACGAATAGCCAATCAAAATGCAGCGAGCCTGCTACGTCACTCGGATCCTAGCCACGCCCCCAACCAGCTTAAAAATGATCAATATACGCTGTTTTCTGATTCATTTGGTGAATACAAAATTTATAAAATGGTATAGGTCAATAAATGGTACAAATTACTTTAGCTGAATATATTTTACTTTAAATAAACCATGTACAAATTAGATTCCATTAAAAATAAATACACAATAGTTCCTTAAAATTGAGATATATTTAAAATCGTAATTTTTCTACATAATCAACACAATACAAAGAAAAATTTTACTATAATAAGATAAAATGTTCAAAACATGAAAACAGTTATGCCTAATATTATACAAAGAAATTAAAGTCAATGACATTGAACAAACCAAGCAATAAACTAAGATACCAGTTACTAGAATATGTTAGTAAATTATTTTAAACATCAACTAGTCCATTCAGGTACAAGATTTTTAAAGTATATCATTGGCATGTAATCCTTCTTGTCCTGAAAAGATGCATATATTTCGAGTCGCAGGGATGCCTCGGTTCCAGTTAAATCCTTGTGAAGAGAATGGCACTGATAAGGAGCCTATGCATTAAAATCCCACAGAATAAATAACTGAAAGAAACATGGGTACTTGTGTATTATATCCACCACATTTTAGTTCCACTAGTTCCACGCTAGAATGCGCTACTGAAGTGCGACGCTAGCTCTCCCAGGCTTATGAGGTTATCTTTTGTCATAGTTGTGTTTGCTGTTTATTTGCGTTTGCTGTTTAGTGTTTCTTAGTCCTTTAAAAATGCCTCTTTGGGATTTGTTAACGACTGAAGAAGACGCTGTTAAATATTTACTGGAGAGGAATGTTTTGGCTATCAGAATGAGGTCATAGAGATGCTCACTATGTAAACAAAGCTCAAATAGGTATTGGATGACGTAATGCGCCAAAGTCGCAAAAAAGTCACGATCTGCGCATGACGTCAAGAGGCGACTTGTGTGCGATGTTTTCAGCTTTGTTTACACCGAGTGAGCATCGTTGTTTTTTTAGTGAATTCTTTTATTTGTTATAAGTGATTTTTTTTTTTTCAAAATGCCGAGTGAGTGTGCTATGGCAACATGTTCCAACAGCTCTAGGAGAACAGGCAAGTCTGTATCTTATCACCGGTTCCCGAAAAACCCAGAAATTAAGAAACAGTGGATAGTTCTGTGTAGACGAGGAGATTTGAAATTTAATCCTACTTTTGCTCGGGTTTGTTCAGAACATTTCAGCGATAGTGATTACCAAAGGAATTTAAAAGCAGAATTGTTAGGCTATGTTCCTAATAGATTGATATTAAAAGAAGAAGCTGTGCCGCATCTTAATTTACCAGTATCGTCCGTAAGTAAACAAACACCTACTACCTCTACTTCTGACTCAAAATGTGAAACATCTAGAGAATGTAGGAGTAAAAAACGTGAAATAACAAAACGCGCCCTACGTCACATTAATGAGATTTCTCCCAAAAAGATGAAAAGTGATTTTTCATGTAATACAGAAGAAGTTGATTGTAATAGATGTATTCTCTTAAAGGAAAAAATTTCTGAATATGTTTTGGACAAGACAGACTTCATGCGAATGGGAGCTTTTAAAAAGGTAAGATTTAAAATGTAAGAAACAGAATAATTTTCTTGTAGTGTTTCCTATAGAGCACTATAGGAGTATATTTCCCATGCTCCATCATTAATGATATAACATGTTTCCTTCGCAGTTATTTATTCTATGGGACAGTGCGGTTTCAATGCATACACTCAAAAAATATCAGCAGTAACTGTTTTGGACAAGACAGACTTCATGCGAATGGGAGCTTTTAAAAAGGTAAGATTTAAAATATTAGAAACAGAATAATTTTCTTGTAGTGTTTCCTATAGAGCACTATAGGAGTTTATTTCCCATGCTCCATCATTAATGATATAACATGTTTCCTTCGCAGTTATTTATTCTATGGGGCAGTGCGGTTTCAATGCATACACTCAAAAAATATCAGCAGTAACTGTTTTGGACAAGACATACTTCATGCGAATGGGAGCTTTTAAAAAGGTAAGATTTAAAATATTAGAAGCAGAATAATTTTCTTGTAGTGTTTCCTATAGAGCACTGTAGGAGATTATTTCCCATGCTCCATCATTAATGATATTACATGTTTCCTTCACAGTTACTTATGCAATGGGACAGTGCGGTTTCAATGCATATGCTCCAACATCAGTGCCATTTTCTTCACAAGGATGCTACTGGAACCAGGGATTCCCTGCGGCTCAAAATGTTAGCATATTTTTATTACAAGGAGAACCACATGCCAATGACAGCTTTTTTTTTTAAAAAAAAAGATAAGTTTTAAAGTCTGAGTAACAGAATTATCTTCTAGTAGTGTTTTCTATAGAGCACTATAGGAGTTTATTTCCCATGGTCTATCATTAATGATATTACATGTTTCCTCCACAGTTAGTTATTCTATGGGACAGTGCGGTTTCAATGCATATGCTCCAACATCAGTGCCATTCTCTTCACAAGGATGCTACTGGAACCAAGGATTCCAGTGACTAAATATAAGCATCTTTTTATTACAAGGAGGACTACATGCCAATGATAACCTTTAAAAATCTTGTACCTATATTGACTAGCTGATGTTTAAAATAATTTACTCATTTTTATTCATTTTTAACTGGGTATCATTGTTTATTGCTTGGTTAGTCTCAATTTTATTAACTTTTATTTGTTTGTATAATAGAAGTCATTACTGTTTTCGTGTTTTGGAGATTTCATCTTATTATAGTAAAATTTTACTTTTTGTTGTGCTAATTACCTAGAAAAATTACTATTTTTAAATGTAACCCAACATATATAAATTTTAAGGAACTATTATGTATTTATTTTTAATGGAATCTAATTTGTACATGGTTTATTTGAAATAAAATATATTCAACTAAAGTAATTTGTATCATTAACAGACATATACCATTTTAACATTTTTTTATTCGCCAAATTAATCAGAAAACTGCTTATATTGATCGTATTTCGGCTAGTCCGCCACGAATCTTGTTGCCCAGTGACGTAGAGGCTTGCTGCATTCTGATTGGCTACTCGCGAATGGCGCTACCTTATATTATAGTACTTTGGTTCAGACTAGATAGACATAAATTCAGCTGACCATTTTAAATTACTAGGTTTGATGAGTCCATGTAATTCATAAATATGGATGACTTGAGTAATAGAACAGACTTGACTTAATTTTTATTTATAAGAATACATAATATTTCAAATATAACGGCTAATATAGAATATTTCATTTTTTCATATAGTACCAATTATTACTATTTTATTTAAATCACCAGGAGATTTTTAATTAAATATAAATAGCATAATTGAATCTAATTGAATAACGTTATAAAATACTTTTACAGTATAAAAAAAATGGTTTATTGTTTCAAAAAAATTTGTTTATATTGTCCTTCTCCAGTCTACCAGATCTCCAGACCCATTTTCAGCAATTTCTTAAGGCGTCTTTAGAGTTTAGGTTTATTATTAACGTTAACAGACATGCATACACAAGTGATTACATTGTGGAAATGCCCTTGAGAAGGAGTAATTATAAAAAAAAAAAGAAAAAAAAAAGGTAATTATTCTTTTCAAAGAGTTTTAACTCTTATTTAATTAGAAATTATATTTGACACAATATTTCAATTACGCTGTAAATTTTTAAACATTTATACTGCTAAAATTAATACACTTCATTTATAAATTAAATAATTTATACATTAATAGAAATATTAGTAACTCTATAGATGTAATATAAATTAAAAACAGAAAAACGATTTTCTCAGTATCCTAAGAATTATATTTGTTTCTTAGAAGTTTCAATATTAAATTGTATTAATATGACTAAATAAGTAGTTGCAGCAGCTAAGACCTGAAAAAAAAATAGTTTATTTTAAATAGTGAAAATATTCAATTAAAAATGACTTTATTAATTCCAGAAATGTCTTGTTCTATTCACCGATGTGACCAATGGGTAACTGAGTTCGAAGAAGCCATGAGCAGTAAACTTGACTGTTGGCTTCATCTTGGCATACATACATAAAATTTTCTTCAAAAAGAAAAGAATAATTAGTTATATATTTAAATATAAGTAGTTAAATAACCAAGCACTATACCATTCTGCTTTAAAATTGCCCGTAAGAAGAAATATTTCTTAATTGTGCTAGTGATGAATCTGAAGTGAAACAAGCTTTGCTATGGGCATTTGATAAAAATCACTTTTTGTTCTGTAAAATGGGAATTTAGGATGATTTTCAACCTTTGCACACTGGTAGATAAAAATAAAAGTTAAATCCCGTTTGCTATGTTTTGTAGTAGTATATTGCTGGTTGTTTAATTTTTTGTTAACAGTAAGATTTCTTTTCCAATTTCTAATGTATATGGCATATAATAAAATAAAGGAGTTTACTTGTTTAAAACTCTCTATATTAGAAATACTGATATAATCATGAAATTTCTTTGGATATTAAGACATTTGAACAGCAGTTGCTCTTCTCTCAATTTCAGATTCATATCCCCCAACCCTACCCATCCTAAGTTTATTTGTATCCCCAGTTAATGTTGTAAAGTAGAATAAAATTGCAATGATATCTCTGGAGCTTTGAGGCTTTCAGTGGATAAAGAAAAGATAATCTATTGTCACCCAAAACTTATTATTTTTGATATTGTAGGCAAGAATTATTAGTCAGAAAGAGAAAGTTCTGCGTGTATACGGGTACAACATTAACCACAGTCTAAAATATAATATGACAGAGTTTTAATTTATCCAATTAGAAACATTTTCAAAATTAATAATTAATGGTCCAGACCTAGCCAATCATGGGCTGTTGTGACAAAGATTCAAGATTTTAATTCCCGATCCATACAAAAAGCTATAGGACCACATTCTTTTTTAAAACCTATCCTTTTCCCTTCAACAATTATTTTTCCTCAATGAAGCATGCCTAACATCACAATAATAAGTTAGCAATAGAAAAAGAAAAATGTTTTAAATACTCACATTATTGCAAAGAATTTTTCTTTCTCTCATGAGCTTATTCAGTGCAATGTTGAAATTATCAACCTGAAAATAAATGCATGTTACAGTTATAGAAGAAATGATGTTTACAGCATTCTTAATCTGGATTTAAATTCTGGTGAGATGAATTTTGTTCATATTTCAGATCATTCTAAGACCAATGCCAATCAGAATTGAATAACTTGTTAATCTGTCTGCTAGTGGCGGCTCGCCTATAGGCATGGTGGAACTGCAGCACCCCCAATTTCCACTTGATATTATCGATAACATTTAATATAATGAGCCTTTTTTCTTTAATTCTTTCTTTATACTTGTATTTATATAATCCTTAAGCTTAATGCAGTAACCATCCCCCAGTTTATGGAAAAAGATATAAAATTCTTTGTATGGAACTGTAGGCTTCACAGTTCCAGCGGCGAGGTGTTTGGTTGTTGCTGCCCTCAGAGGAAGCTCCACAACGGAGAGAGAGCACTGTCTTTCCCGCAGTGTCGACCGAATAGATTAAGCTTGAACTGTAACAATTTAGGTTAAAGTAAGTAAAAAATGTTTGATTTTGTTCTTTTAGGATTTTATCAAGTTTCTGAATAAATTTTCTTTTAATACATGTTTGTTTCCTTTTGCACAATTTTAAAACAAAGGCTAAACATTTTCTGGAGCAGCACCCCCGCTAATTTTAGCTACGAGCCGCCACTGCTGTCTGCCCTTTCTCAATCATTGGCTGGGTGAATTTCAATGGACTGTTATATTGATAAGTCGACTACACACAGGAACTACACTAAATGAAAATTCAAATGTTCAACTATTAGTGAAAGTTTACTTCAATGGCAAAACATATATTCGTCTTTGTTAATATTTGTTTTATTGATAAAGGATAAAGAACAAATAGTGTTTAGACTACATTTTTCATTCGAAAATACTTGATTTATGATTTTCCATTATGTCTGAATATATGAGTTATATGCTAGATCTCATATAACTCATTCACAACTAGCCTTAAAATGTTAGAATTCAATAATCTACAGCGTGTTAATTATTAGTCTTTGGATCTAAATGGTTCATTAACAATGCAATCTTTGATGAGAGAAAGTATCTCCCTGAAACCTTATTGTTCTGAAGAAGGACTTTCAGCATAAAATATATATTTATCTTTTTGATTGATCGTGTACTTTTTGTACTAACCCTTTACCCTTAACCCTTTCCTTGCGAAAAGCCACTTTGGTGGCTTAAATCGAGCTATTATAGTGGCTTTGCACAAGGAAAGGGTTAACCACCCATAAACATAAGTCAGAGTTTCAAACTTCTAACTTAGGATGTGGTACCATCTCGTTGTGCACCTCCTCTTTTAATTTAAACTGATTAAGGAGAAAGCGGGAGGGTAGTAAAATATCTTAAAGGTTCTGTAGGTCCATTATAGATACAGAAGATTTATGTAGGACATTTTCTTTATTGTGTTGAGCTGATGCATTTCAATGGAGATATCGTAAATCATTTTCAGGTAAAATCTTACAATCATGACATCAGCACACAAGGTATTTTTTGCTATCTAAACACATAATAAAGGTCTGGTGAAACAATATTTGGTATTTGAACTTGTGATGAAACGTTTCATGATATACCTACCTGTTGCCTTATTGCTAACTTAGGATGACCGAAAGGGGGGAGAGGTTGGGTAACATAAGGATTAAAAAAAAACACAAATATCTCAATTATTATTCCAGATAGAGAAAAAGAGCACAGAACAACATTTATAGTAAATTCAATTTTTAATAAAATTGGTTATATACAATTTTTCAATCGAACTCATAATAATGGAGATATTTGGACTTTTCCATTCCCCGTCTTTGGTCAGATTTCAGCCGTTTACAAACTTGATCTTTGGTTTTAATGAAACACTTATGTACCAAGTTTGGTTATATTTATTACCCTTAATAGAAACCTGCTAAAACCAAAATTACACAATAAATTTATGTAAAATGTGTACAATATATATTATGCAACAATACGTTAGCAATTAAACCTACAGCAATTTTTGTTTTCATTGAAGCGCTCACAAGAATTAAAACTAGAACTACTTCCCGAAGAGCTAATTGTAAAAAAAATAAATGTGCAACTGCTTTATTTAAGAGAAACTCTCTTATGGGTACTATGAGAAATTGGGGCAGTCTAAATAAGCCTTTAAAAACAATGCAGAGGATCTGGCCACCATAATATTCCTCAAATTGCTGAGATATCTCCAAGAATCCAGAATGAAATCTAATACTTTGAACAACTTCTTTTTCCATTGGACATAGATTTTGAGATAAGCTATGAACATGAGTTGTAACCTCTTCCAAAAAGGCTGAGTACACGATGACAACAACGCCAGAAATGAGATATTCTAAATCACGGAAAAAAGGGCCAACAGTTGATCTGATCGGTTTATTGCTGAAATGCATTAAGTTGTCCTTAGCAATCCAGATGTAGAGGACAAAAATAAACGCAAACCACAAATTCGTCCGAGAACATATTCTGTTAGACGGTTTGCGAAATACAAATTTCATCCGTTTTGAATTAAAAGGTTCAGTTTTGGTGAGAATAACGTAAATGTGGAACAGAGGCCAGGTTTTACTCGGAAGTACCGTCAGAATGTCAAACAGTACGTCATTTATACTTTTAAACGAAAAATAACCCTCGATTTCTATACACGAGAAAAACACAAACCATAATACAACAATAATAGCTGACAACTTAATTTTTCCCTTTGCAAAACTACAAGTACAATATACGGGTAGTATTCCTAAAACTCTTCCCAGACACAAATACCACCTTAAGAACATTATGAGTATGAACAAGTGGTTAGACATTCGTTCGAACAAAGTGAAGGTATTGAGTACTTTTGATGTGTTTACATCTCAAAAGGAAAGTTTATTTACCAATATTGATCAGCCACTTCACGATATGTTGAAGAATACAATCATGAATAAAGCAGTTGGTAAAATATATGCAACTATAGAACATAGTTTATAAATAGGTATAAGTAGAGACACAACGTTGTAAGTTAAATAATTTGAAACAAACTATCAATTTCAAGCTAATAAATATCGTAATATTATAATTAAAGAAATATAAACTAAATGTTGTTTTCATTTTGAATATTATTAGTTCTATATATTTTCAGTTTTTACCTTAAGTATACTCCCCCCCCCCTCGTATCTTGCATTAGGAATAAGCTGATATATCATTAAAAACCGAATTTCTAGCTTAAATATCAAATATGATTTTCATCGAAGCTTTATTTTGAGAGAGATACTTCAATTTAAAAGTCCTTCACGCAAATTCGTTAGATTTGGTATCATCAATAAACAGTCCGATTTCTGCCATTAACGAACTTGATCTTTCTTTTTACATAAAACAATTAAATATCGAGTTTGGCAACTATACAACGAAAATAGCGACTGTTAGAGCATTAACTACTAATGTGTGCTTTTAGCAGATTTCCCTTAAGGGAAATCAGCTATTGAGGTCGTACTCATGACGCGAGTTTCGAAAAATTTCCTCAAATGTCCATCGATCCTACCCAGGAGATGACGAAAATGAGGTCCGTTCAAAATTATATATATATATATATATATATATATATATATATATATATATATATATATATATATCTTAATATATATAAATCTCCTGTCACGATGTTTGTCCGCGATGGACTCCTAAACTATTTAACCGATTTTAAATTAAATTGGCACACCGTGAGCAGTCTGGTCCAACTTGAGAGATAGGCTATATTAATTTTCTCTGAGACGAACAGGAGTGGGGGTTATAAGGGAGGCCTGAAATTAAAAGTCGTGATATTTCGTTTTCTATTGGTTTTTTTGCAAATATGCACATAACAAAAGTTGTTTATTTTGTTATTTAGAGTAACTTTTGTCATAAAAACTTTCATCGTATTCCGAAGTTTAAATGAGTTATACGCTTATGACTATAGCGGGAGTCAACAATATTATTTGGGACAAAAGACCCAACCGAAATAAATAAAACTCGGTATGTGTATTAGCACTAACGCTTTCATTATAAGAAGCCATACCAACATTTCTAGGGACGGGCAGGAGTGGGGATTTTAAGGGAAGCCAGAAATTAAAAATAGCGATATTTCGTTTCCTATTGGTTTATCGGCAAATATGAACATAACAAAAGTTGTTTATTTTGCTATTTAGAGTAACTTTTGTCATATACACTTTTTTCGTATACCGAATTATAAACGAGATATACGCTAAAAATTATAGCGGAAGTGAAAAATTTTATTTGGCACAAAAGACTCAACCGAACTAAATAAAACACTCAGTATGTGTATTAGCACTAACACCTTCCTTATAAAAAGCCATACTATTTCTAGGGACAGGCAGGAGTGGGGGTTATAAGGGAGGCCTGAAATTAATAATAGTGATATTTCGTTTCCTATTGTAGTTTCAGCAAATATGTACATAACAAAAGTTGTTTATTTTGTTATTTAGAGAAATTTGCTCAAGAATTCTTTTCAATATGAACTACCAGGTACCTCACCTGGAAAAATTAATTCAAATGTATGTTAATATTTAGTCCTTAATAATTCAAATCTATGCATAATGCACAGGAAGCGGGAAATATGACAATATGGAGGACAGTGAAGTCTTACATAAAAAATTAATTTTATTATTAACAAATCCACAGAAACGACGGGTATTAACCGTAAACACTGGGACGGGTAAATGTCAAAATATTGTGCAAAATAAAGCCTTGCCAAAAAAATTCCATCAACATTCAGCCTCAAATGAATTCCCGAGCGAAGCCGGGTATCTGAGCTAGTATATATATATATTTGTCTGTTAACGCTCTAGCGGTCGCAATTTTTGTTTGATCGTTACCAAACTTCATATTTAAGCGTTTTACGTAAAAAGAAAGATCAAGTTCGTTAATGGCTGAAATCGGATCAGTGGAAGGGGGAGTTTAGAGGGGGGGATTTTTGAAAATTCAAAATATCTCCGTTATTATGCGTCGGATCGAAAAATTGTAAGGATCAATCTTATTATAAATTAAATTTACTATAAATATTGTTATATACATTTATTCTGTATCTTGAATATTAACCGAGATATTTGCATTTGTATTGTGTGTGTGGTCGACGGAACCCCGCCATGTTCCGGACTCTCCGCCGAGAGCTCTGGTGGCCGTTTCCAGAACTATTCGTCCCTCGTTAATAGGTTTAGAGATCCCTTCCTACTACAGCTGTTATTAGGCAGATTTCTCTATTGTAAAACTTCACGTGGGAAATCTGCTTAGTTTACGCAGCCCCTGACGGACTTTTTTATTGTTTTTTCTTCTACACCTCACTACAGTTAGACATCAGTCAAACACATTTAATATCAACTAAGCAGGGGTATACCCAAAACCGAAAAACATGACAAGTGGTCTATGAGACGAAGTTTGGGGATCTTTAATATATATGTTCCATCAAACAAAAATAAGAACCATGTAAAAATATTTTAAATTTCTTTAGAAGTAGTGGAATAATGTATTGTTTATCCTACCATAGTTTTCGTTTCCATTGAAGCATTCACGACTATGAAGATGAGCAATATTTCTCGGAGTGCTAGCCGAATAAAAACTGCCCTGACCTGCTTTCTGCTTTCGATGATATCGGTTACAGTACAAAGAACGAATGATGGAATCCTACAAAGACTTTCAAGTATAATGCAAAGCATTTGAGCTCCATAATATTTATCATAACTATAACAAAAATCTAAGCAAATGGCGAATTCTCTGGTAGATTTCAAGACGTTGTTTCGTAGTGGGGTGTGTATCATATCACATATGAGATTCTGAATAACTTCTAAAATGGCTGAATAGAGGACAACAGCTAACAGGGAATACATATATTCTAAATCACGCATATAAAGCATAAGTGTTGGCCAAAATTCAAATTCTTTCAGATAACGCATTTTACCAATAATGCCCCACAGGAAAAGACATGAAGTAAGCAAGAACCACAATGTAGTTCTTAGGAGTATTTTATTTTGCAATTCATTAAATATGACGTTGATTCGTTTTGAATAAAATGGACTAAGTTTAGTAAGAATTACATATGTGTGAACAAGCGGCCAAACTTTGTTTAGAAGATGTTTCAAGATATATATAGATAACGGACCTAAATCGATTTCCAATAAATTGTATACAACATCTAACGATGAAGAAATAGCAAAATATATGAGAGAAATAGCAGCTGAATAGTTTATGGTTTTTTTTGCATTTTTGTAATTGTAAACAGGGACTAGACCCGTCACCCGGCCCAGCCACATGTACCATCTGAGGAGCATTGCAACACTAGACCAATAATGGTGGCAGGTCAGAATAATGATAGACAAGTGTTTAAATAATGGAAGGCAAACACATATTTACAATATTAGTCAAACAGATTGACTTATTCTCTATAGAAATGTTACTTAGTAACTTCTTCACTTTACAGGGGGGAAAAATATCTTAAGGTCTCAAGCTAAGGAATCTTTATTATCGTTTTTCACTGCCAGACGTTTCGCCCTCAAGGACACTAACAATGCTAAAAAATACTGGGTGAAGTTTTATTTCTCATCCACAAAGGCAATCCATAATTTTCTTAGATACTAAGAACACTGACTAACCTTTAAAATTATACCTATAAAAATCTCTATAGGATATTTAAAAAAAAAAACGTATATAATGATCAGCCTTAAACCAAGTGGTAGTTTGCCAACAATAACTTTAATAATTTAACAAAGTATCGATGGACATTTGCGGAAATGTTTCGAAAATCGACTCATGAGTACGACCTGGTAGTTGATGGAACTCGCTTAAGGGAAATCTGCTAAAAATGGACTTCACTACCCGAAGAAATTTATGATCAAACCTCACTAAATTGATGCCTAGTATCGAAAATTTATTATTAACGGATCAGGTTCCCTCTAAAAAGCATTTATTTTAAATAATTGATTTTAGCAGATTTCCCTAAAGGGCAAACAGCAAGTGAGGTTGTTCTAAAGGGAGGTCCGCTCAAAAACTCAAACACACAGACACACACACACACACACACACACACACACACACACACACACACACA
The DNA here is from genome assembly GCA_019009955.1 of Riptortus pedestris. Lineage (NCBI taxonomy): Eukaryota > Metazoa > Arthropoda > Insecta > Hemiptera > Alydidae > Riptortus > Riptortus pedestris. The sequence continues at coordinate 127,887,981 of CM032232.1, read as the reverse complement.
CACGCGCGCGCGCGCGCGGACACGCGAACATATAAATATACGTCTGATGTCGCTCTAGAAGTTGCACGTTACCAAACTCGAAATATTAGCGTTTCATGTAAAAGTAAACGTCAAGTTCGTTAATGGCTGAAATCTGACCAGTGGGAGGGGGTGGTTTGGAGGGGGAATTTCGATAATTCGAAGTGTCTCCGTTATTTCGAGGTACGAACAGGAGTGAGTGTTATAATGGAGGTGTGAAATATAAAATCGTGATATTTCGTAATCTATTCATTTTTCGGCAAAATTGTATATAACAAAAGTTGTTTGTTTGGTTATTTAAAGTAACTTTTGTTATATGCACTTTAGCCATATAACGAAGTATAAATAAGGTATACACGAAAAACTATGGAAGGGTCAAATGTTATAGGGCACGAAAGTCTTAATCGAAATCAACGAAACTCCGTATTTTTGATTATAAGCTATATTAAAATGTTTAGGAACAAACAGGAGTGGGGGTTGTGGAAATGAAAAATCGTCATATTTCGTTTTCTATTGTTTTTTTGGCGAACCAGAACTGACGAGAGATGTTTAATTTGATATTTAGAGTAACTTTTGTTATATATATATTTTTTTATTGTAATTTATGAAGCAAGTAATTTGCATAGACGTTTTGTTATAGTTATCAAGGCGTATCTATGTATGAATTTATTCAACTTAGTACCTCGATGGATTAATACACTTTCATTAAACTTAACAGCCATTATTAACAGGTTGAATGAAAACCAAAGTATATTGTCATGCCCCCCCCCCCTCTTTCCCATAAGTTAATTAATCAGAAATGTCAGTTTCTCCTTAAATGTATTTAATACTTTATTTAATTAAAATAGGAGATTATTAAAATATAAATTGATACAAAGATTTCTCATTGTCGTTTGTATTTATTCACCTAATATTCACGGTGGTGTTAAGTGTTACCAGTATGTAGATTTATCTATTGTAAAACATCACGAGGGAAATCAGTTTAAGCAGCCTCTGCGACGGACGTTTATGTAGAAGGTAAGTTCTTAATTTTATTTTGGTTCGGTTTAATTTAAAAATCATTAATAAATATATAACAACTAGCTCAGATACCCGGCGTCGCTCGGGAATTCATTTGAGGCTGAATGTTGATGGTATTTTTTTGGCAAGGCTTTATTTTGCACAATATTTTGACATTTACCCGTCCCAGTGTTTAGGGTTAATGCCCGTCGTTTCTGTGGATTTGTTAATAATAAAATTAATTTTTTACGTAAGACTTCACTGTCCTCCATATGGTCATATTTCCCGCTTCATGTACATTATGCATAGATTTGAATTATTAAGGACTAAATATTAACATACATTTGAATTAATTTTTCCAGGTGAGGTACCTGGTAGTTCATATTGAAAAGAATTCTTGAGCAAATTTCTCTAAATAACAAAATAAACAACTTTTGTTATGTGCAAATTTGCCGAAACTACAATAGGAAACAAAATATCAATATTTTTAATTTCAGGTCTCCCTTATAACCCCCACTCATGCCTGTCCCTAGAAATAGTATGGCTTTTTATAAGGAAGGCGTTAGTGCTAATACACATAGTGAGTGTTTTATTTAGTTCGGTTGAGTCTTTTGTGCCAAATAAAATTTTTCACTTCCGCTATCATTTTTAGCGTATATCTCGTTTATAATTCGGTATACGAAAAAAGTGTATATAACAAAAGTTACTCTAAATAGCAAAATAAACAACTTTTGTTATGTTCATATTTGCCGATAAACCAATAGGAAACGAAATATCGCTATTTTTAATTTCTGGCTTCCCTTAAAACCCCCACTCCTGCCCGTCCCTAGAAATGTTGGTATGGCTTCTTATAATGAAAGCGTTAGTGCTAATACACATACCGAGTTTTATTTATTTCGGTTGGGTCTTTTGTTCCAAATAATATTGTTGACTCCCGCTATAGTCATAAGCGTATAACTCATTTAAACTTCGGAATACGATGAAAGTGTTTATGACAAAAGTTACTCTAAATAACAAAATAAACAACTTTTGTTATGTGCATATTTGCGAAAAAACAAAAAGAAAACGAAATATCGCGACTTTTAATTTCAGGCCTCCCTTATAACCCCCACTCCTGTTCGTCTCAGAGAAAATTAATATAGCCTATCTCTCAAGTTGGACCAGACTGCTCACGGTGTGCCAATTTAATTTAAAATCGGTTAAGTAGTTTAGGAGTCCATCGCGGACAAACATCGTGACAGGAGATTTATATATATTAAGATTAATGTGTGCTTTTATTGTATCTTTTTCCCGTCCCAATTAGCCTTAATTGTAAAAAGTGGACGTTAATGTAAATAAATATTGTTTTTTTTTCTTCTACACCTAACTATAGTTAGACATCAGCCAAAAGACATTTGAAGTTGATAAAATATTAACTAATCAGGGGTATACCCAAAACCGAAAATCATGATAAGTGGTCCATGAGACCAAGTTTGAGGACCTCTGCTATACACAGATCATCCATCAAACAAAAATAAGAGCCACTAAAAGACATTTTAAATTTCTTTAGACTATTGGACTTTTCAACCTACCACAGTTTTCGTTTCCATTGAAGCATTCACTACTATGAAGATGTGCAATATTTCTTGGAGTGCTAACCGAACAAAAACTGCCCTGACCTGCTTTCTGCTTTCGATGATATCTGTTACAGTATAAAAAACGAATGATGGAATCCTACAAAGACATTCAAGTATAATGCAAAGCATTTGAGCTCCGTAATATTTATTATAACTATAACAAAAATCTAAGCAAATGGCGAATTCTCTGGTAGTTTTCAGGACGTTGTTTCGTAGTGGGTTCTGTGTCATATCACATATCAGATTCTGAATGGCTTCTAAAATGGCTGAATAGAGGACAACAGCTAACAGGGAATAAATATATTCTAAATCACGCATATAAAGCATAAATATTGGCCAAAATCCAAATTCTTTGGCGTAAAACATTTTATCAACAATGCCCCACAGGAAAAGGCATGAAGTAAGCAAGAACCACATTGTAGTTCTTAGGAGTATTTTATTTTGCAATTCATTAAATATGACGTTGATTCGTTTTGAATAAAATGGGCTATTTTTAGTAAGAATTACATAAGTGTGAACAAGCGGCCAAACTTTGTTTAGAAGATGTTTCAAGATATATATTAATAACGGACCTAAATCAATTTCCAATAAACTATATACAACTTCTAACGATGAAAAAATAGCAAAATATATGAGAGAAATAACAGCTGAATAGTTTATGGTTTTCTTTGCATTTTTGTAATTGTAAACAGGGACTAGACCCGTCACCCGGCCTAGCCACATGTACCATCTGAGGAACATTGCAACACTAGACCAATAATGGTGACAGGTCAGAATAATGATAGACAAGTGTTTAAATAATGGAAGGCAAACACATATTTACTATATTAGTCAAACAGATTGACCTTTTCGCTATCCGTTGGATACTTAATAACTTGTTATCACTTTTCAGGAAAAACAAAAATTATCTTAAGGTCCCAAACCAAGTAATCTTTATTATCTTTATTCACTGCTAGACGTTACGCCATCAAGGGCACTGATAATGCTTAAAAAATACTGGGCAAAGTTTTATCTCTCAGCCACAAAGCCAATCCATATTTTTCTTTAATACTAAGAGCACTGACTAACCTTTATTATACCTACAAAAATCTCCATAGGTTTTTTTTTGGTAAGGGGGGTCTCTCGGCCGTATGCCTTGAAATCTACGTTCCGGTATTACAGTATTTAATTCAACTATTAAAAATAAAATAAATTTTCAGACAAACAATTTAATTAAATACTAAGATAAATACTATTATTAATTAGACTAAACCTAAGGACTATTAAAACAAACAATAGAATTAGGGCTATTTTTAAAAAAAGTCTATTAAATAACAGCATTAAAATAAACATTAAACTTAAAGATTATTAAAATAAACATTAACATTACAACTATTAAAATAAAAAAGTCCGTCACGCAGGGGCTGCGTAAACTAAGCAGATTTCCCACGTGAAGTAATACAATAGAGAAATCTCCATACCAGAGCCCAACAGTTACGGCAAAGGACCGAACTAGGTTTTGGCGGGAAATTCAAAAATCCGGTATCGGCCCAAATTGAATAAAAATGCAAATATCTCGGTTAATATTCAAGATAGGGAATAAATGTATAGAACAATATTTTTAGTAAATTTAATTTGCAATAAGATTGATTCTGTACAATTTTTCGATCCGACCCATAATAACGGAGATATTTCGAATTTTCCGAAAATCCCCCCTCTAAACCCCCCCTCCCACTGGACCGATTTCAGCCATTAACGAACTTGATCTTCCTTTTTACATAAAACGATTAAATTCAGAGTTTGGTAACGATCAAACAAAAATTGCGACCGCTAGAGCGTTAACAGACAAATATATATATATATATATATATATATATATATATATATATATATATATATAAAGGTATATATATAAAATTTTGAACGGACCTCATTTTCGTCATCTCCTGGGTAGGATCGATGGACATTTGAAGAAATTTTTCGAAACTCGCGTCATGAGTACGACCTCAATAGCTGATTTCCCTTAAGGGAAATCTGCTAATTAAAAGAAAAGAACCCATAGCTATATGTGGCTGCAGAGGCCTGTTAAATGGAGAAACCTTATCACCCTGTCGATGACCGCTCTGCTGTCAGCCAGTGCCTCGCCCGAAGTTCCTAGGAATACCGAGGTCGGCCAGGATTCTTTCGTATTTCTTGTACACCTCAAAAATGTGCCTAACTGTGAGGCTTTTACGACAAACAGCATAGCAGGGCGCGTTTCTCCCTTTAATTAGATGGAGATGTGTCAGCCTAGTGTGGCCATGCCGGAGTCTACAAATCAGCACCTCCTCCCCACGATGGTGTCTCGATGAAGACTCCCAGGCCGCAAGGTCCTTCTTCACCATCTTCAACTTGCTGCAACCGGACTCCTCCCACAAGTCCTTCCAGCTCCTGTTGATTTCTTCAATTAGAGGAGTAGAAATTTCATTTCGAGTGAGAGGAATTGGTGTTGCAGACGCCAAGGTATGGCCGAGATTGGCTTTTCTATCAGCCCTCTCATTACCGGGAACCCCACGGTGCCCCGGAACCCGAATCAGCAACTCCGACTTGTCCAGCTCGTGTAGCATCGTTGTGTAATGTAGTACTTAAACCACTCCCGGGTTATTGGTAAATATGTTCCTGGTACCAGACACAGCGCTTCTTGAGTCAGTGCATATAACGATGTGTTTGGCTCCGGAAGACATCGAGCGGTATAGAGCGGCCGAAATCGCAAAAAGCTTAGCTGAGAAAATTTCGGATAAGGCGTTTAGTTTGAAGGCGCGAGCTGCGCTGTCAGCAACAAAGGCGCAAGCTGTCGACTCTTCGAACTTAGAACCATCAGTGTACATGACTTGCTTCTGGTCGATTCTTCCTACGAGGTCATAGAGTTTCTAGGTCAGCTCCAAACCATCTACGATGTCCTTCTTTTTTGTTAGGCCCAGGCACTTTTGTCTTTTTAGCGTCCAGCGAGGAATTGACTCTTCGACTGTGATGGTTCTAATTCCCTTAACCTGATTCACGAGTTTCTTCATGCGGAGGGCTTGTTATTTAAAGTAACTTTTGTTATATGCACTTTAGCCGTATAACGAAGTATAAATGAGGTACACACGAAAAACTTTGGAAGGTCAACAATGTAATAAGGCACGAAAGACTAAATCGAAATCAACGAAACTCCGTATTTTTGATTATAATCTATATTAACAGTTTTAGAAACAAACAGGAGTGGGGTTTGTGGAAATGAAAAATCGTCATATTTCGTTTCCTATTGTTTTTTTTGGCGAACCAACACATGACAAGAGATGTTTAATTTGATATTTAGAGAAACTTTTGTTATATACATCTTCATCGTAATTTATGAAACAAGTAATTTGCATACACTTTTTGTTATAGTGATCATTGCGTATCCGTGTATGAATTTATTCAACTTAGTACCTCGATGGATTTAGTCACTTTCATTAAACTTATCAGCCATAATTAACAGGTTCCCCGTTCTTTCCGAAACATTAATTAATCAGAAATGCCAGTTTCTCCTTAAATGTATTTAATACTTTATTTAATTGAATAGGAAAATTAATTCAACATAAGAACCACTAAAAACATTTTGAATTTCTTTAGATGTAATGGAATAATGTATTGTTCAACCTACCATAGTTTTCGTTTCCATTGAAGCATTAACTACTATAAAGATTAGCAATATTTCTCGGAGTGCTAGCCTTACAAAAACTGTTCTGACCTGCTTTCTGCTTTCGATGATGTCGGTTACAGTACAAAGAACGAATGATGGAATCCTACAAAGACTTTCAAGTATAATGCAAAGCATTTGAGCTCCGTAATATTTATTATAACTATAACAAAAATCTAGGCAAATGGCGAATTCTCTGGTAGTTTTCAGAACGTTGTTTCGTAGTAGGTTCTGTATCATATCACATATGAGATTCTGAATAACTTCTAAAATGGCTGAATAGAGAACAACAGCTAACAGGGAATAAATATACTCTAAATCACGCATATAAAGCATGAGCGTTGGCCAAAACCTTACATTTTTCATATTATACATTTTACGAAAAACGTCCCATAGGGAAAGACCTGAAGTAAGCAAGAACCACAATGTAGTTCTTAGAAGTATTTTATTTTGCAACTCGTCAAATATGACGTTGATTCGCTTTGAATAAAATAGGCTAATTTTAGTAAGAATTACATATGTGTGAACAAGCGGCCAAACTTTGTTTAGAAGATGTTTCAAGATATATATAGATAACGGACCTAAATCAATTTCCAATAAATTGTATACTACATCTAACGATGAAGAAATAGCAAAATATATGAGAGAAATAACAGCTGAATAGTTTATGGTTTTCTTTGCATTTTTGTAATTGTAAACAGGGACTAGACCCGTCACCCGGCCCATCCACATGTACCACCTGAGGAGCATTGCAACACTAGACCAATAATGGTGACAGTTCAGAATAATGATAGACAAGTGTTTAAATAATGGAAGGCAAACACATATTTACAATAGTAGTCAAACAGGTTGACTTTTTCTTTATCCGTTGGGTACTTAATAACTTAATACTATTAAGGTCTTCGGGTCTTGACCGTGTCTTCATATTGGTTGCCAACGTTTCGCTAGACATGCTGCTAGCTTCCTCAGGGCTATCTCTGAGACTGAAGAGTTGTTAGTTCATCTCTGGTATATATTTGAGTCTCATCCGGTTTCCTTGGGCGGAGTCTTCCCTTCCAGGTGTCTACGGATACTTGGTCCGGTGGTCGTTCATCGCCTATACCGTCGTTTTCGTTTCTTTTTGGAGGTCTCTGTGGAATTACCGGCTTCCAGAGTTTGCTGAGTTTGTATCCATCCTCTCTATTGAAGTTGTTAGGGCATTTCGCTATTTCTATAGCTTCTCGAACCAGTCTTTCTTGGTAACGGTCAACCTTTGCCAGTACCTTGACTTCATCGAATTTAATGTTGTGTTTGGTTTCCCAGAAATGTTCCGCTATGGCTGATTCTTCTGTCCGAAAGAGCTGAGAGAGTTTCAGAGCCACAGAACCTCCCAAAGGAAAAACGACACTTGATGACTGCTCTGCTAAAGAATGGCTACGGAAAAGAGGAAATAAGAAATCAATTCAAAAAGAAAAAAGAAAAGAAGACAAGAACAAATGAAGAGGAAATCCGGAAAACAGCCGTAATACCTTTTGTTAAAGGTACGACCGAGAAGATCTCTAGGATACTCAAGAAGCAAGGCATAGAAACAGCATTTGGCACTGACAGGAAAATAGCTCAGATATTACCCAGCTGCAAAGATAAACTCCACACAAAAATCCCGGGGATATACAGCATACCATGTTCCTGCGGCTCAGAATATATTGGCCAGACCGGCAGATTGATAAACACCAGGGTCGCCGAGCACATCAAGAGTTTAAAAAAGTTTCGGACAGAAGAATCAGCCATAGCGGAACATTTCTGGGAAACCAAACACAACATTAAATTCGATGAAGTCAAGGTACTGGCAAAGGTTGACCGTTACCAAGAAAGACTGGTTCGAGAAGCTATAGAAATAGCGAAATGCCCTAACAACTTCAATAGAGAGGATGGATACAAACTCAGCAAACTCTGGAAGCCGGTAATTCCACAGAGACCTCCAAAAAGAAACGAAAACGACGGTATAGGCGATGAACGACCACCGGACCAAGTATCCGTAGACACCTGGAAGGGAAGACTCCGCCCAAGGAAACCGGATGAGACTCAAATATATACCAGAGATGAACTAACAACTCTTCAGTCTCAGAGATAGCCCTGAGGAAGCTAGCAGCATGTCTAGCGAAACGTTGGCAACCAATATGAAGACACGGTCAAGACCCGAAGACCTTAATAGTATTAATGACCAGGACCGTGGAAGTCTACGAGTATACTTAATAACTTGTTATCACTTCTCAGGGGAAAAAATATCTTAAGGTCTCAATCTAAGCAATCTTTATTATCTTTTATCACTGTCAGAAAAAGGATTGTTTCGCACTCAAGGACACTAACAATGCTAAAAAACTGGGTAAAGTTTGATTTCTGTTTATTTGTTTGTTACCTTTTCACGCATAAACGACTGAACCGAATTTTATGAAACTTGGTATGTATATTACTACTAGTCTAACTTAGGTTTTAGACTATATTAATATTCTCTGAGACGAATAGGAATAGGGGTTGTAAGGGAGGCCTGAAATTAAAAATATCGATATTTCATTTCTTATTGATTCTTCGGCAAATACGCACATAACAAAAGTTGTTTATGTTGTTATTTATATACACTTTGGTCGTATACCGAAGTACAAATGAGTTATACGCTAAAATTATAGCGGGAGTCAACAATTTTATATGGCACAAAAGACTCAACGGAACTGAACAAAACTCGGTATTTTTGACTATAAGCTATATTAACATTTTTAAGAACGAACAGGAGTGAGGGTTGTTGTGGCAACGAAAAATCGTCATATTTCGTTTCCTATTGTTTTTTTTTGGCGAACCTACACATGACAAAAGATGTTTAATTTGATATTTAGAATCCCAAACATTAATTAATCAGAAATGCCAGTTTCTCCTTAAATTTATTTAATACTTTATTTAAATAAAATAAGAATACTAATTCAACAAACACTTTTGTATTGTGAATAAAATAAAAAATAAGGCTTATTAAGATGATTTAAAGTAAACAGAACTGATATCTTAAAATAAAAAGTCCGTCACGCAAGGGCTGCGTAAACTAAGCAGATTTCCCTCGTGAAGTTTAGTAATAGATAAATATACATACTGCTAACACAACAACATCGTGAATAAATACAAACGGAAATAAATGTTCCATCCAATTTCAATAACCTGCCGACAGGAAGCGTTAGGTTAGAAAAGTAAACAAACGGGTCGGCCTGCCTCAGACCGGAAAGAAAAACAATTACTGAAATATATCAGAATATAACATATTAATTTTATTGAGAACTATTTACTATATCTAGTACTGTAATTAATAATGAGTCAGAATAATTGTTATCTCAATCAATAAAATTTTAGTAGTCCAAAACTTTAAGATGGGGGGGGAGTCACCAGGGCATATTTGCATGTATCTCGTATAATAAAGGTCTCTTGAATACAATTTTTGGTATTTAAACTTCCAATAATGTGATTTATTATGTAGCAGAGTATTGTTTAGGTAACATGAGTAGAAGTTGCGGTTTGCTAGAACTGAAAAATGCAAATATCTCTGTTAATATTCAAGATAGAGAATAAACGTATATAACAATATTTATAGTAAATTTAATGTGCAATAAGATTGGTTATATACAATTTTTCGATCCGATGCATAATAACGGAGATATTTGGAATTTTCGAAAATCCCCCCTCTAAACCCCCCCCCCCTCTGGTCCGATTTCAGCCATTAACGAACTTGATCTGTCTTTTTTACATAAAACGGTTAAATATCGAGTTTCGTAACGATTAAACAAAAATTGCGACCGCTAGAGCGGTAACAGACAAATATATAGATATATATATATATATATATATATATATATATATATATATATAGATATATATATACAGTTTTGAACAGACCTGTTTTTCGTCATCTACTAGGTAGGATCGATGGACATTTGAAGAAAAATTTTGAAAATTCCGTCATGAGTACAACCTCAATAGCTGATTTCCCTTAAGGGAAATCTGCTAAAAGAGGGATGATTGTTGGCAACAGTGAGTGAGGGAGGAGATGTGGGAGACTTCCTTTCTCTCCTCTCACTGCTAACCTTAAATTTCAGTGAGTTGTTTAAGCTATTAGCTTTTCCTGATGATTAAGATTCCTTCGTACTCGGGTGTAAATCCTAAGCATTGAGAGGGGAAAATGTAAAAATATTGTACAACGTAAAGACCCCGAAAAATACCATTATCGTTCAGCCTCAAATGATTTTCCGGGCGAAGCCGGGTACCTTAGCTAGTGTCACATAAACAACTTTCTGTTATATAATAAACCACTTTATTTAAATTTTAAATACCAAATATTGGTTTAAAGAGACCTTTATTTTACGAGATACATGCAAATACGTTCTGTTGACCCCCCCCCCGTCTGTTGTTCTCGGATTACTAAATTTAGAGGGGTCGAGATAAAAATTATTCCGAATCATTATAAATTAGAGCGCTAGATATAGTAAATAGTTTTCATTAAACAAAAATAAGAACCACTAAAAACGTTTTAAATTTATTTAGAATTAGTGGAATAATTTATTTTGTTCATCCTACCATAGTTTTCGTTTCCATTGAAGCATTCACTACTATGAAGATGAGCAATATTTCTCGGAGAGCTAGACGAATAAAAACTGTCCTGACCTGCTTTCTTCTTTCGATGATATCGGTTACAGTACAAAGAACGAATGATGGAATCCTACAAAGACATTCAAGTATAATGCAAAGCATTTGAGCTCCATAATATTTATTATAATTAAAACAAAAATCTAAGCACATGGCGAATTCTCTGGTAGATTTCAGGACGTTGTTTCGTAGTGGGGTCTGTATCATATCACATATGAGATTCTGAATAACTTCTAAAATGGCTGAATAGAGAACAACAGCTAACAGGGAATAAATATATTCTAAATCACGCATATAAAACATAAATGCTCGCCAAAATCCAAATTCTTTGACATAAAACATTTTCTCAACAATGCCCCACAGGAAAAGACATGAAGTAAGCAAGAACCACATTGTAGTTCTTAGGAGCATTTTATTTTGCAACTCGTTAAATATGACGTTGATTCGTTTTGAATAAAATGGGCTAAGTTTAGTAAGAATTACATAAGTGTGAACAAGCGGCCAAACTTTGTTTAGAAGATGTTTCAAGATATATATAAATAACGGACCTAAATCAATTTCCAATAAATTGTATACTACATCTAAAGATGAAGAAATAGCAAAATATATGAGAGAAACAGCAGCTGAGTAGTTTATGGTTTTCTTTGCATTTTTGTAATTGTAAACAGGGACTAGACCCGTCACCCGGCCCAGCCACATGTACCATCGAAGGAGCATTGCAACACTAGACCAGTAATGGTGACGGGTCAGAATAATGATAGACAAGTGTTTAAATAATGGAAGGCAAACACATATTTACAATAGTAGTCAAACAGGTTGACTTTTTCTCTATCCGTTGGGTACTTACTAACTTCTTATCCCTTTTCAGGGAAAAAAAAAAATATCTTAAGGTCTCAAACTATGCAATGTTTATTATATTTTTTCACTGCCGGACGTTTCGCCCTCCAGAGCGCTAACAATGCTAAAAACATACAGGTTTAAGTTTTATCTCTCATCAACTTAGGCAATCAATAATTTACTTAGATACTATGAGCACTGACTACCCTTTAAAATTATACCTATAAACATAAATCTCCAAAGGTTATTAAAAAACGTATATAATTATTAGCCTTAAACCAAGTGGTAACTTGTCAAAAATATCAAATCTTTAACAAGGTAGGTTCTATAACCCTCATAAGTGCTATGTCATAATAATGATAATTAACAGTTATCATATATATGTGTATAATAAAATCATAGATTATCCACCAATTATGAATAAATAAAATTGAGAATTAAAAAAATGGTCTTATCAGAGGACAAAACAAGTCCTCTTCTGTATTTCCTTCAGTAAGAACCCTAATTAAGAAATTCCCTTAAAAATAACCCTATTTAAAAACTCTTGATATTTTCATTTGAACATAGATATGCGCCCATGCATAAATTACTATGAAACGTGTGGGTGCTTACGTGGGAAATCTGCTTAGTTTACGCAGCTCCTGCGTGACGGACTTTATTTTATTGTCCCAGCATCTCCATGTTCAAGGTAGCTAATACTTGAATTCTCCAGCATTCCGCATTCAAGAACATGTGCTGAGGAGTCTCCTCTTCTCGACATCACCTACATATTGGTGTTCCACTGAGTTTGATGTAAAACATGTGTTCATTCATCTTCGAGTGCCCCGAGACCACTCCCAATAGATCTCTAAGCTCCTTCCTAGTCAGTCTGAGGTAACGTTTTCGGTTTCTGATTTCCTCAAACCGGACGAGAGCCTTCGTTTGGACTACTTTGTACTATTCCCATACTTTTTTGGATTTCTTCCTAGCCACAAAATCGGGCTTCAACATAAGAGCAGTATAGGATTAATATTAATTTCACAAACTAAGAATCAGAGATACCGTTTTTAATACCGCATATGTGTTTGTTTTTTTTTTTATTTGCGACAGGATCAGGAATAGGACTGGGGAAAAGAATATAGAAGAGAAAATAGGTGCAACAAAAGTGAAGATTGATAGAAAATGATGGAGGACCTTTGAAGACAAAAGTGTTGGATGCTTGACTGCGAGGCATGAATAGTTCTTACGAGATCAGAGCCATAATACAAATAATAAATAAATAAAAGTTCAAAACCCCTAATTATCAGTCATATTCCTTGGCTGTTGTGACACTGTTGAAATTACCTCATTTAAGACGAGTCCGTCAAGCAGGAGCTGCGTTAACTAAGCAGATTTCCCACGTGCGTCACTAATTTGCATTTATTTCAAAACGTAAAAGTTCAATGAGAACAATATTCCAAAATAAGATTGGTTCTAAATATTTTTTTCATCCCGACGAATAATAAAGGAGATATTAAGAATTTTCAAAATCCACCCCCCCACCCTGTACCCCCCCCCTCACTCCCACTGGTTGGATTTCGGCCATATTTCTATGCTAGAGAGTTAACAGACATATATATGTATAGACACACACAGTTTTAGGCGGACCTCATTTTCGTCCTCTCCTGTGTATGATCGATGGACATTTGAAGAAATTTTTCGAAAATCGGGTGATTAGTACGAACTCAATAGCTGATTTTCTTTAATTAATTAAAAAGTCCGTCACGCAGGGGCTGCGTAAACTAAGCAGATTTCCCACGTGAAGTTATACAAAAGTCCGTCACGCAGGGGCTGCGTAAACTAAGCAGATTTCCCACGTGAAGTTTTACAATAGAGAAATCTGCCTAATAACAACTGTAGTAGTAAGAAACCTCTAAACCTAAAACATTATTTAGGGCGTAATAACCCAGTAGTTTCTAGTTCCAAAAACTGTTAACCTAACCTCTAAACCTATTCACGAGGGACGAATAGTTATGGAAACGGCTCTCGGCGGAAAGTCCAAACATAGCCTTCTGGCAGAATACAAATGCAAATATCTCGGTTAATATTCAAGATAGAGAATAAATGTATATAACAATATTTATAGTAAATTTAATTTGCAATAAGATTGATTCTGTACACTTTTTCAGTCCGACGTATAGTAACGGAGATATTTCGAATTTTCGAAAATCCTCCCCTCTAAACCCCCCCTCCCACTGGTCCGATTTCAGCCGTTAACGAACTTGATCTTTCTTTTTATATAAAACGACTAAATATCGAGTTTGGTAACGATCAAACAAAAATTGCGACCGCTAGAGCGGTAACAGACAAATATATATATATATATATATATATATATATATATATATATATATATATATATATATATATATATATATAGATATATATATACAGTTTTGAACGGACATCATTTTCGTCATCTCCTGGGTAGGATCGATGGACATTTGAAGAAAAATTTCGAAAATTCCGTCATGAGTACAACCTCAATAGCTGATTTCCCTTAAGGGAAATCTGCTAATAGAGAAATCTCCATACGAGAGCCGAACAGTTACGGCAAATGACCGAACTAGCTTTTGGCGAGAAATTCCGTCATCCGTTATCGGCCTACTATTAATAAAAATACAAATATCTCGGTTAATATTCAAGATAGAGAATAAATGTATAGAACAATATTTATAGCAAATGTAATTTGTAATGAGATTAGTTTTATACAATTTTTTGATCCGACGGATGGTAACGGAGATATTTCAAATTTTCGAAAATCCCCCCTCTAAACCCCCCCTCCCACTGGTCCGATTTCAGCCACTAACGAACTTGATCTGTCTTTTTGCATAAAACGTTTAAATATCGAGTTTGGTAACGATCAAACAAAAATTGCGACCGCTAGTGCGTTAACAGACAAATGTATATATAATTCTGAACGGACCTAATTTTCGTCATCTCCTGGGTAGGATCGATGGACATTTGAAGAAATTTTTCGAAAATCGCGTCATGAGTACGACCTCAATAGCTTATTTCCCTTGAGGGAAATCTGCTAAAATGATGCTTCATTATGAAAGCGTTACACCATCGGCTCAGTAATTATAAGCGTCAGTATCTACCTATGGCGATCTTAACATTTTCTATGAAAGTTTATAGACTTTTTAAGCTGGAATAAAAAGAAGTTTAAAAATACTGACGAATTCTTCGAAATAGGCACGTAAAACAGGGTGGATGAGTAAAAATCAGATTTTTTTTTTTTATTAAAGAAATAGCACAATTTATTCATTTAGTCAGAGACTGTATTACCATATCATATTCAATTAGAAGTAAAAAGAGGCAAAGAAATTGGAATAATATAAGAAACACATGCATTTCAAATATAGTCAAATATATATTAACTTAATATATATAAAATTAATTAAATATTAACATTTTTATTAAATTTGACAAATTGTATTTGCGAGTGAAAATAAAAGACTATAATCAAAGTCAATTTTTTTTTCAGTCTGCGAAATAACTTACTTATAACTTGGAAGAATGAATTGCATTAATATAACTAGATAAGTTGCTGCAGCTGCTAAGACCTGGAAAAAAAATATTTTTATTAAAATTACAAAATATATTTTATTGAAAATAAATCTATTTTTTATAGACATTCGTATTTCTACTTACTGATGTGACCAATGGGTAACCGAGTTCAAAGAAACCAAGAGCAGTAAACTTCACTGTTGGCTTCATCTCAGCATACGCATATAACATTCTCTTCAAAGAGAAAATACTAATAATAATTGTATATGTTTTCAAATAAAAAAAGTATTATATCAAACAATAACTATGAAATTTTGTTTTTATTTATCCTTGTTTGGTTAACAAATTATATTAAGAATAAGACTGGTTTTAGTTTATTTTTACTTGTATACTATGTGGCCATTGTAATATAGGATAATACAGCATTCCACCATCTGTGGCAATGACACATTGATTGTGCTAACTCAAATCTTCGTTGCTGAAGTAGTAGCTCTCTACTAACTGTGGTATCAGTATTGCAATTAGCGGTGTGCTATTGTCACTCTGTTACTCAACGCAGGGGCTGTGTGAATTACACAGATTTTCTACGCCAGGGTGTAATCTCACATTATAAGAAGACTATACCTGAATGGGATTTGAAATTGAAGTTGTACATGTTCAGTGATAGGGAGTATGAGTGGGAGGATGGGGTAAAAAAATAATGATATTCTAAAAAGATATTTTCCTGTTAAGGCACTATCTGGCATTTGGTTTGATCGTTAACAAGCTGGTTATAAAATATTCCAAATATCTCCGTTATTATGAGTCGGATCAAAAAGGTGCACAGCATAGTTCTTATTACGAATTAAATGTTCTATAATAGTTATTTATTATACAAGTGACGAAAGTAGATCATTTTACAACTCGAAACGTTTACCCACACGAGCGAAGCGAGTGTGGTAATTTCACGAGAGTTGTAAATTCTACTTTCGTCACGAGTGTAATATTAATTTTTTTCTGTAATCGTGTAATACATGATCAGATCTAACCAGAATATGAACAAAATTAGGATGTTGTGAAGATTATGGTATGTTGTTGGTAGGTTATAAGCATGGTTGTGAAAGGTTATAAGCATAGTTATAAAACTACTAGTGATGATTGTGAAGTAGTGCAGTTATAAACAAGTGCAGGTTATAAACAAGGAAGGTAATTATTATTATATTTAAATTTTAAAATATATTGATTATTTCCACCAATAATTCATTCACATTTCAATTTATTTTGTTAAAATAAATTCTTACAATGTTAAGAAACATTTAAAAGTATTTAATTTCCAACTTCAAATTAACTTATTACTAATTAAGAAGGCAATTCACTTTCTTCACTCTATTGCAAAATGTTTCACTTTCTTCACTCATTTCAGTTTTGTAATGTTACCATTATTCAACGATTACAGAAAAATATTGTTATAGGCGTGTTTTCAGTATTGTTAAACGAGATATCTGCATTGTTTAGTTTATGCCTTCAGTAAACCCCACTCCTAGTCATGCCATATTAATAATAAGCTTTTATATTATGAAGCACATTATTTGAAGCCTCAATACGAGTATCAAATATTGTTCTCATTGTACCTTTACCTTTTATGGTAAATGCAAATATGTGACGTACGTCGAAAATCTGCTTATAGTTAACGCAGCCCCTACGAGACGGACGTTTTTTGATTTCAGTAAATTTCCCGTCTTACTCATATCATTTTCACTTAATGTTGCTCTATCACTACGCATTGCAATACTTTGCAAACTATTTTGACATTTACCCATCCCAGTTTTAAGGGTTTATACCCGTTGTTGGCATTTTTTATGTAAGACTTCACTGTTCAAACCATAATCATGGGTAGCATTTATTACAATTAAATATCATCTATAATGAACATATTTCCTTTTAAAAGCCAATCCGAGCTCACATAGTATAGGCAAAGTTTTGCACGTAAGATTAAATTTGTAATAGTGAATCTCACTGGAAATCGCTTCGAGGAATGCCAGACGGGAAATAAGTTAACTCAGTTAAATAACTCAATCCCGCATGAAACTTCTCAACATTCTTCTACCTATATTATTGATGCAAAACATTATTTTATAATTTATCTACCGGATGGAATTAAATAATAGTGGTACCCTGAAAATATCATATCGAGTTTAAACGCATATTGTTTTTTGTCATAATAACATTACCATTAACGTTTAATTGTTATTATATTAGATATTTGTTTCAATAACTTCAAGGTACATTATAGAAATTAAATAATGGAAATGCTCTTATAGTTTATATTTCTATTGGAAATAAATAACAAAGTTATTTTCTAGGAAAAATAAATAAATGAGGAGGGGATGACGAAGATTTATAACCTCACTAATCCGAATCATACTTTGAACTATCATATAAGACGAAAACATAACATCATTTGTCATAATATTCATTTATTAAAACCCCAAAAATAAGTACTAATATAATTATTAACTCCCGTTTAGCGTATATCCCGTGTTTACTTCATTTTACCAAAAAGTGAATGCACACAAAAGTTACTCTAAATAACAAAGTAAACAACTTTTGTTATGTGCACGTTTGCCGAAAAACAAATAGAAAATAAAAAAGCGAGTTTTTCATTTCAGCCTCTCTTACAATCCCCACTCCCCTTTGAACCTAAAATTTTTAATATAGCTTATAATCATGGAATAATTAATGCTTATTCACATACCGAGTTTTGCTAAGTTCGGTTCAATCGTTAGTGCCCAACAAAATTGTTGGCTCCCGCTTTAGATTTTAGTGTATATCTCGTTTATACTTTTCTATACGACAAAAGTGAATATAACAAAAGTTACTGAAAATAACAAAATAAACAACTTTTGTCATGTGCATGTTTGGTGAAAAACCAATAGGAAACAAAATATCACTACTGTTAATTTCAGGCCTCCCTTACAAACCCCACTCCTGCTCGTCCATAGAAATGTTGGTAGGGCTTATGATAATTAAGGCGTCAACTCTAATAAACATACCGAGTTATATTTAGTTCGGTTGAGTCTTTTGAGCCCAATAAAATTAATGACTCCCGCTGTAGTTTTTAGCTTATAACTCATTTATACTTCGGCTTACGACAAAAGTGTATATAACAAAAGTTACTCTAAATATCAAAATAAACAACTTTTGTTATGCTCATATTTGCCGAAAATCCAATAGGAAACGAAATATAGCTATTTTTAATTTCAGGCCTCTCTTATAACCCCCACTCCTGTTTGTCTCAGAGGATATTAATATAGCCTAAAGTCTAAGTTGGGTTAGTAGTAATATACATACTAAGTTTCATAAAATTCGGTTCAGCCGTTTATGCGTGAAAAGGTAACAAACAAACAAACAAATAAACAAACAAACAGACACCAAAGAAACAAAATGCGGTTATGGTGTCTATGGCATGTGAAACGAAAAGGTATCGTGAAATTTCGCGAAAAAAATCAATGTACAGACAGAGGTTACAATTTTATATCTATACAAACAAACAAACAAACAGACACCAAAGAAACAAAATGCAGTTATGGTGTCTGTGACATGTGAAACGAAAAGTTATCGTGAAATTTCGCGAAAAAAATCAATGTACAGACAGAGGGTACAATTTTATATATATATAGATAGATAGATAGATATAGATAGATGTGTAAAGAGGTAATAATATTCCTGTTGCACGTCCCAACCACCAATACCATCTAAGGAACATTCTAAGACTGGTAAATGCATCATTAGTTAAGTATGTAACATATTTGAAGTATTCAAACATCGCGGGGAAAACGTTCCTTTGGACTATTGGGAAATCGATTGAACAAACCTTCCGTTAATAGAATGAAGACATTTGGTAAACAAAATTTGGCAGGAATAAGTGAACACGGCTTTATCCATGACAGCAGTCGATGTGACAGTTATAAGCACATCCTCTTAATCATTATTGAGGCTGTACGCTTGGAGCGCAATCTAGCGGATTTCCCTCAAGAGATTTTAACTATTGAGGTTGTGGTCATGTCTTCAAATTTTGGTGTGGGTAATGTGCAGAATAATAAGAGAGAAGTGAACAAAACAATTTAATAAATGTATCAACAATTTACAATGCTTTTGGGTCAGTTTCTCACGAGGCACTGACTCGTTCTTTTGTCATTCTAACCTCGATGAACAGGTTATGCACGCAGTGTTGCCACTAGCCCGCACTTGCTCCCGACTCACTATTAAATTTTAAAGCAGGGGGGCTCCAGGTGACAGCTAGACGCAAGTTTATATAACTGTAAACTGTTACAAACTCAAATGTCCAACGATTCTACCCTGATATGACGAAAAAGAGATTCATTTCAAAACTATATATATATATATATATATATATATATATATATATATATGTGTGTGTGTGTGTGTGTTAACGCACTAGCGGTAGCAAAATTTGTTTGATTGTTACCAAATTCGCTAATTAAACGTTTTATGTAAAACCAAATATCAAGTTCAGTAATGGCTGAAATGGGACCAGAGGGAGATCGTTTAGAAATTAAGGAAACACCTTTCTCCGTTATAGTACTTCAGATCGAAAAATTGTATAGAACCAATCTTATAGCAAATTTATTTTTTTTATAAATGTTCTTCAATATATTTTTCTCTATTTTGAATATTAAGCGAGGTATTTACATTTTTTTTTTTTTCGGGCTTCTGTAAAACCCCCACTCTTTCTCATAAGGGAAATCTGCTAAAAATGGTGCTTCATTATGAAAGCGTTGCACCATCAACTCAGTAATTACAAGCCCCAGTATCTACCTAAGGCGACATTATTATTAGATTTTCTAGGAAAGTTTTTAGACAGCATATGCTGCAATAAAAAAATGTTTCACAAGGCAAACGAATTCGTCGAAACATGCACAGAAACAGGGTTGGTTGAATAAAACAGCATATTTTTTTTTATTAAGTAAATAGCACAATTTCTTCATTCAGCCAGAGACAGTATTACCATATCTTATTCAATTAAAATAAGCAAGAGGCAAAGAAATTGGAAATAAATATAGCCAAATATGTTTAATATAGAAATTAGTGTTCTTCAATAATATATTAACTCCTCTTTTATTAAATGTTAAAAATTGTATTTGTGAGGGGAAATAAGTGTGTACAATCAATATCAATTTTCTTTTCAGTCTAAGTAATAATAATTTACTTATAACTTGGAATAATAAATTGTATTAATATAAGTAGATAAGTTGCTGCAGCTGCTAAGACCTGGAAAAAAATATATTCTTTTTAAAATTACAAATTCAATTTTATTGAAAATAAGTCTATTTTTTTTTAAACAGAAATTCGTTTTTCTACTTACCGATGTGATCAAAGGGTAACTAAGTTCAAAGAAACCATGAGCAGTAAAGTTTACTGTTGGCTTCATCTCAGCATACATACATGCTACTTTCTTCAAAGAGAAAATTCCAATTTTAATTATATATGTCTTCAAATACAAAAGTATTAAATCAAACAAGAACTACGGCGCTTTGGCATTGGAACAACTAATGTCACAAGAACTAATATGGGTTGAAATTTTGTTTTTGTTTATTCTTGTTTGGTTAACAAATTATATTAAAAATATGGCTCATTTTTCCTTAATTTTACTTGTATACAATGTGGCACTTATAATGAAGGATAATACAGCATTCCCACTATCTGTGGTAATGCTGTATTCAGTATGCTACATCAAACATCTTCATTGCTGAAGTATCAAAACTGTATCATCAGTGGTGAATTAGCGGTGTAACATTCCCACTCTGTTATGCAAGTCTGTCCGTAACGCAGGGTTGCGTAAACTACGCAGATTTTCAACATCAGGGTGTAATCTCACATTGTCGGAAGACTATACATGAATGAGACTTGATTAAAGTTGTGAGGATGCGCCAGAGAAACTTATTTATTTGAAAAAACTCCCGAGCGGAGAGTTGGGAGGGTAGAGGGGTGTAAGGGGGCGCATCTGGCGTGGGAAGTCCCTACGTTTGTTCCCATTCTAGTTAGTTGCCATCATGCTCTGGTCTAGAGAACAGCGGGCCTTTGAGAGCTTCTTTTCTAACGGCCGCTCACTTGTTACTAAGCAACGTGCATTCCGCGCTAGTTTTGAAATTCCTCCTCACAGACTGGTTCCTGTCCGGAATTTGATTCTCCCGTGAGTTAACTCACTTCAGGAGAGTGGAGGTGTCGCTAAAAACAGAAATAGGCATCAGTGGACCATCAGAACTCCGGAAAATGTCGAAAGATTGACGCAGTCAATTCTGCCTTCTCTCCGGCGTTCGACTCTCAAGCATGCAGCTGCTCTGGGAATTTCAGACACCACTGTCGACGAATTCTCCATCAATACCTTCAATTTCATCACCCTAAGTGTTAGAATTAACTGAACTCAAATTTGTTGTCTGTCAAAATACATGTGAAGTGCTGCTTGACAACCTGCCAAAAACGCGGTCGTTTTGTTCTGTGACGTGGCTCACTTTTACATTTCCGCCTCCGTCAAAAAGCAAAACATACGTTATCGGAGTGGTAACAATCCGCCTGAACTTCACCAGAAGCCACTTCATTGTGAATGAATAACTGCCTGGTCTGCGATATCTGTAATGGGAATAATTGGTCCTTATTTTTTTGAAGAAAACGAACGCGCAGTAATCGTGAAAACAGTTCATAATAGGAACATGATCAAGGATTTTTTTTTTCTTCCACGTGAGTTTTTTTTTCTTCCAAATGAACGTTAGAGACGTGCGGTATCAGTAAGATGGGGCCACAGCGCGAAGTTCAATGAATTGGTTGCGACAACATTTCCCCGACAGCCTCATCTCTCTGAGGCGATCTCCCATGGCCGGCACGCTCTCTAGCTTGGACCCACGGGATTTTTATCTTATAGGGTTATTGAAACTCCTGGTTTATGTCTATCGACCACGGGCCATAGCTCACCTCAAGAACAAAAATTGCGACGACATACCCACCATACAGATTGCTATGCTGTAAAGAACGGAGAAGAACTTCAGAAATCGATTAATTAGTGTATGCATAATGGGGGTCGCCATTTAACCGATGTCATTTTGAAAACTGTATGAAAAAAAAAACTTGGGATATTGTATTCTGAAATAAAAAAAAAATTAAAACAATAACTGAAGTGCTTTTGTTTTTGTTGATCTTTCAAATAAGTAAGTTTCTCTGGCGCACCTTGTACATGTCCAGTGAAAGTGAGTATGAGTGGGAGTAGGGGATAAAATAATTTTTTAATATTCTATGAAGATATTTTCCTGTTAAGGCTTTAGCTGGCATTTTTTCTAAGCTGGTAATATAAACGGTTCTCGTAAAACTTAAGATGAGGTCCAATTAATGGCCAAAATCAGATATGGAGGATTGAGGGTATAGAGAAAGTGTAATACGAGTATGTGCGGTCGCAAAGAGCTGATATTATTCCGAATAGTATAATATTTATATTATGAAAAAATAGAGCCCTTCAATTGTAATCTATACAATTTTCTTAAGCTCGAATATTAAACGTGTTACTTATATTTTTACTTACGGAAAATTCCCATTCCTACTCATACCATTTTCACTTAATGCAGCTCTATCACTAAACGTTACATACTAAGCTTAAATTTAAGTCCGATGTGAGTAAGATTGATCGTCACAGAGCCTGGAGGCTTGGAAGTTATACCATACTGGTACCACAAGGTTGCATTAGGAAACCCTAGCCAACAGTCAGCGAGACTAGACACTATAGTTAAGGTATCATTAGAGAACAGAGAACACGTGCGTGAGGCATTACAAATTTGGAAAATTTGCTTGGTTTTGGCAGCCCGTCTCTAACCTTTGAAACCATGTCTAAACCAATGGGACCATCCTTCCCATGGTACGGCGGCGGCGTCCATCTTCATGACTGTGTGTGGAAAAACCAAAGGGGTGGTACGTCTCAGTGCCTGTAACCAGTCTAGGCTTTGAGGTTAGACCATACTTGTACCACGAGATTGCCTTAGGAAACCCTAGCCAACAGTCAGCGAGACCTGACACTGACGGGGATTCGCATTGTACTCAATGCGGGTACAGACGTAGTGGTCGTCATTTGACCCTCAGGTTGGAGGTGTCAGAAATTATTAAAGATATGGCTTCTTAACCCCTTCGGTCACATGTGACTGCGTGGAGGACATTCTGTACATAAACCAGTGTTTGTACCAATACCTTTCTAGGTGTGAGAAAAGCATCCTAACCTTATGCTAATTATCAATACTTATGGTTAAATACTCACATTGTTGCAAAGCATTTTTTCCTTTCTCATGAGTTTGTATAGTGCAGTGTTAAAATTGTCCATCTGAAAACGGTACAAAACATCTAATGAACGATACCTAGCCTTTTATGTCTTTAAAACAGAGTATGAGATGAAAAAAAAAAAAAACATTGCTTAGCTGTATCTTATTTATTCAATCCCCTTGAGAGCATCGATTCTGCATATACATCACCAACCCATGGTTTGCATCTTCGTTGTCTAGCTAACATGTCGCGACCATAGTTCGCTATATAAACCATCTAAATTTGATTTGTCGCACCTTAGCCTATGTTATCGTATATGTTAGTATAAATAGATTCGTCTTATAAACGTTCAACCATTGGTTAGCTTTTTCGTGATCTTATCAAACCTATTCGAGAGTTATGTTATAATTGCTTAGCAGCATCTTTCTCTAGGTAATCCTGTAAGGGAGTATTGTTTCAGCATACAAACTATCAACCAATGGTAAGCCGTATCTTCCTTTACGTAAATTCTTTAAGAGTATATTTTCAGATTATAAACTATTACTGGTTATATATGTATTTTAAACGGCCCACATTTTCGCGATCTCCTAGATAGTATCCATGGGTGTTTGAGGATTTTTTTATCGAAAATCACGCCATGAGTACATACTCAATAGCTGCTAATACTTGCCTGGTACCGCTCTAGTGGTGACAATGTTCACAAATTGTTTTAGAACCAATCTTGTTAGACTATTGATGGAATACAGTCGTTCGACCCAATCGCCAAATATACTTTGAAGACTGAGGAAGAGTGGGGGAGACATCCCATTGGTACTTTAATAGTTATAGTTAAGCACACACACACACACACACACACACACACACAAAAAGCATTTAGCGTACCGTCGATTTTATTTCCATCGAAGCGTTGGCTAAAATGAAGATGAGCAAAATTTCTCGTAGGCCAAGTCGAAGGAAAAATGCACTATTCCCACTCTGTACTGTAAATGAAGCCATTGATCCACAATATATGAATACCGGAACGCGGGACATAATTTTAAGGACCACGCAAAGAAATTGGGCGCCATAAAAGTTGTTGATGTCGAAACAAAAGCGTAAAACAAGTGAATACTTGCTAGTAATTCGTAAAACATTATCTTCCGGCGGGCAAAGATTCTGAGATAATGTCAATATGCGGTTTTGAACGACTTCCAATATGGCGGAATGGAGGATGACCAATAATAAAGAATAAAAATATTCCAAATCACGTGTTAAGGACATAACAGTTATAATTTGAGGAACTTTCCCAAACACAAGTATGTTGTCGACTATTCCCCAGATGAAGACCCCAGAAGTGATTGCAAACCAGGAAGTCGTCCTAATTAAAATTTTTGTAGAGTGCTCTTCAAAAACGCTATTTATTGATTTCAGGCGAAACGGATTAGTTTTTGTAAGGACGTTATATATGTGGGCAATTGGCCAAGCTTTACAAATTATTGTTATCAGACATTCTAAAATCCAATTCTTCGCATAGTGGTTAATCGTTAAATTGAACTGAATATCAACTAATAAGAATAACAGTAAAAAGATCAGTATGACAGATACCGAATAAATGACAGGTATTTTCTTAGTTCTATATGTATAAAGAGGTAATAATATTCCTGACGCACGTCCCAACCACCAATACCAGCTAAGGAACATTGTACGACTGGTAAATGCATCATTAGTTAAGTATGAAACATATTTGACTTGTTTAAACATCACTGAGAAAAAGTTCCTTCGGACTATTGGGAAATCGATTGAACAAACCTTCCGTTAGGACATTTGGTAAACAAAATTTGGCGGGAATAAGTGAACACTGCTTTATCCATGACAGGAGTCGATGTGACAGTTTTAAGCACATCCTCTTAATCATTATTGAGGCTGTACTCTTGGCGCGTAATCTAGCGGATTTTCCTCAAGAGAATTCAGCTATTGAGGTAGTGCTCACGTCTTCAAATGATCAACGATTCTACCCAGGAGATGACGAAATAAAGTCCTTCACGCAGGGGCTGTGAAACGGAGCACATCCCCCACGTGATGGTATAGTACACTTATGATCTCATCTCTCCACATATTCTATATTTCTATGAAAAAATACCGATAAACCGAAGGGTGAGGGGTTAACTAAAGGCTGAAAATATGAAAGTACGAATAACTCGGTTAGTACTTAAGTTACAAAATAATGAACAGAACAAAAATTGTAGAGCTTTAATAGTTTAACAAGATTGATTTTATAACATTTTACGACCCGACTCATAATAACGGAGATATTTTGAATTTTAGAATTCTCCTCCCTCTCTAAGCCCCCCGCCCCAATCCCTGTCAATAACAAATAATGTTGAATAAAACGGTTAAATATCGAGTATGGTATAGATAAAAAAAAATGCTTCAAGACAAGAAAGTAAAACCTTAATTGGTGAAGTCGTTGCACAACGAATTTGTATGTATCTCGCATATTAAAGGTCCAATAGAAACAATATGTGGTATTTAAGCTTATAATAAAGAGGTTCATGTTATAACAGCTTATTGTTATTAGGACATCAGTAGGAGTGGGGGTTCACTGAACTAGAAAACTAATAACTACAAATATCTCAGTTAATGTTATCCTTAGAGAAAATATGTATATAACAACATATATAGACAACTAAATTTACAATCAGTTTAGTACTATACACTTTTTCGATTGGACGTATATAACGGTAACGACTTCAATATCTGATTTAAGAAAATCTGCTAAAAATGTGGTCCAATCAAAACTATACACACACAAACACATGTTAATACACTAGCAGTAGCAGTTTTGGTTTGAACATCACCAAATCCGATAATTCAACGTTTTATGTAAAACTAAAGATCAAGTTCGGTAATGGCTGAATTTTAACCTTTATTTTACTGAAATTAAATTTTAATTTCATGGAAGACTAAAGAATATAATAGGTAATTGGCGAAATCAGCCATTGGGGGGGGGGGGTGCTTAGAGGGGAATAATTTGGAATTAGACATCTCATTTACTAAGGGTAGAATCGAAAAATTTTGTATAACCAAATTTTGTTGGAATTTCAATTTTCTACAATTATTGTTTTATACATGTTTTCTCTGGCTCGAATATTAATGGACTTGTTTGTATTTTTTTGGTTTCAGCCTTTTGCAAACCCCTCATCTACTAATCCGATTTTCACTTTAAGTATATCGGTTACTAAAGATCTCAAGTTTCTGTTTACATAGGTTTTTCACTGCGGGATAAATTGAGAAGGTAAGATGGGATCATCAGTGTATTACATTCCAGTGCCTGGGAATTCTGCTTAGTTTACCCAGCATCTGTGTGATGGACTTTTGTTGCATAAAGTGGGAAAAATTTATATAATAGGAAATCAAATAAAGAAAATTGATAGGTCTGCATGACAGATTTTTATTTGATTCATATCACACTCGATATTTAGTCGTTAAAAAAATATTAAATTCAAAACATAAGTCTACTTGGACTATTGGAAATTTGAATGTTATAGGATAAGGAAGTAAAATAATAATAGAGTTTTTGCCAAAGGATGAGCATCAAGGGGAGAGATAGGAATTGGTTTTCCATGAGTATCATAAGTTTTTGACATTGGTAATCCGTAAATAACTTGATTACACTCGATGGACCATGGTGGCAGGAGGGAATCCCAACTCCAAATAGCTGTTGCGTAAAACAGCAGTAAAAACAGCTGTCCTTTTGGGCAGTAAAAAGGAAGGGTGCAATATATCTACAGGAATGAAATAAATGGGTGGTCTGGACAGGACAAAAGTTGTTTAGAAAATAAGAGGCACTGACTTTGGCAGCGTAGGTAACAAAACCATCCATGCCCTGCCACTGCAATCATTATGAGAGAGGAAAGGAAGAGGAATCATCATGTCTGCAAGAAAGGGATCGCGTGTTTATAAGTACGATGAGTAGAAGCACAGTTTGCAGTCCACTTCAAGATTAAAGCTTGCATTGGATTACACGGAAACCAGTAGGTTTCTAGCCTCCAGTGCTTCAGTGATGGTCCAAAATGTGAGGAAGAGAAAGAGTCTCGAGCGAATGAGAAAGTAATGATTCCAAATCAAAAGAATTCATTGAATATTGTGAACCAACATTTTTCATGATAAATCAAAATGTTACATATAAAGATATTGCAAAAAAAAGGTTGAAACAAACAAAGAACATCAGAAAAGTCAATTGGGATTTTATAATCAGTATGAATTCTTATTTAACAAAATTCAAGAAATGGATTTGACAGTGGTTCTTAAAATAACAAAATGTTTAGATTTATTTCCATGGAGTTTGAAAACTGTATGTGCAGGAAGGACAAGTTACATAAATAAAAAGAAAATAAATACTTTAATAAAGAAATGCATTTAAAAGAACAAAATACTTTTTACATTGTAGGTCATGAGGTACATAACACCATTATTAACACTACTGGCTAACGCCATATGCTAATGACTATATGCTCATATTGATAGAAGAGGACAACCACTACAAATAAATAACATAATTTTTTAACAAGGTTTACTTTCAGAATAGTAAAAAGAAACTATTACTCCAAATCAAAAGTTATAATTAAGTTTCTTGAAGTTCATTTGAGGACAGAAAGGTAAATCATTATAGAGTAGGAATATTAAATTGAATTGCTAGGACGAGATATGAGGCTGTCGCTGCTAATATCTGAAATTAAAAACCAAAATTCAAAATTATACATTTATTAGATACTATCAATGCTACATACTATTGCTCAGACAGTGTTAAGAAATGAAAATGAGTAGTAAAATCAATCAAATAACATTAAAATATTGAACCAACCAAATGAAAAGTCTAAGATAATAGTCTTATATTTCGTATTTATATAAAATAATGCTAGCACAAAAAAAAAAAAAAAAAGCTGAAAATATTTTGAAGGAGTAGCTTGTGATGTTTTTATATATAGTAACAAAAACTCAATTTCTTGAATTGCAAAGGTACATCTGAATGTACCTCTGAAGGTTGGCAATAAATAAATCAACATTCTAAGAACTTTGGTCAAAAAGACAAAATTACTGATCGAAACCCTATTCAGTATAAACATTCTTTTTGAATTATTAAGGAAAATCATTAACAAACTAATATCAAATAATATTTGTGTAAGAAAATAAACCAAGCTGCCAAAATACAAAAGTAAGACACTTGCAATATATATTTATAAGCTTAGTGAGAAATGAAAATTCAATTCTAAATGGTTTAACATTTGAAAGTTTCATAAAATATTGTAATATCCTTCCTTAAGTAATTTATTATGAGTTTTTCAAAAAGTAATTTAAAGCTATTCAGTATTTATACATACAGTGTTCTAAACATGCAGATATCACTTCTTGTGTGTGTGTCCACTTTAATCTATTTGTTTATTCTGTATACTTTTTGTTTGTGTCTGTGTACTTTTTGTTTATATATGTATATAAACAACTGTATATAACTACTTTTTGTTTATATATACTGTATATTACTACTATTTGTTTATTCTGTATATGTCCATTTTCATTCCGTTATAATAAAAAAAAAAAAAAAAAAATCAAACCTTTAGTTGAAAGTTAAAGAGATTGTTTATGAACAAATTTTCCGGTACATTCACTTGAGATTTGTGGAACCATATGGGAGATCACTACTCTCTCCTGCTCGTAAACCTAATTCCAAACCAAGTTTGAGCAAACCTATTTTCAAGAAATATTCAACTCCTATTAACGTATAACCACTAACTAACATTGTCAGTGATGTTTTATGTTTCTCCTAAATACAAAATTTGCACTTACCCTGAATTTCTAGTTAAATTTTCTAAGAAGATGTATTTAGTTGCCAAGGATAACCATTTTTTTGTGGTTTGTTTGTTCTACAAGAATAACCAAGTGTGGTGTACAGTGTTCCACTTGAAAATCAACACAATCCTGCACTTTGGAGGTGTGTCCAGACATACTAAACCTCTGGTGAACGATTTCTATGAACACCTATTAGAGTACAGTTTAGCTACATATTCCTCTTACAGTTTTAAACCTACGAATGTGTTAATTTTCACTGTTCTGGACAAATACCCATAGGAAGTTTAACATTTTAGCTAAGAAGATTCATTCTACTTTACTGCAGGTTGAGTAAAAAGGCCAAACTTCCACAATAACAATTTATTGAAGTGATAGAGTGCTTTTTATGAAGTGTATCATTGTCATTGCCCTAACCGGTTGCTGACCTGAAGGGCCCTCGTACCAGACTCATTTCATTTTTCTCATTGCAGTGCAAAATTATACTTATAGGAGAAATTAATCTAATAATTCAAAATCACACACATACACATCACACTGGCAAAAAAAAAAATCAATAAATAGAAAATAATTGATTTTAATTACCATTGTAATAAGAGGGTAGCGAAGTTCAAAGAAACCAGAAGCAGTAAACTTGACAGATGGCTTCATTTCAGCATACATTTGCAAAGTTTTCTTTAAAAAGAAAGACTTATGTATAAATTGTAAAGTTTTATTATTATTATTATTTATTAACATCCACTTTTTGCAAATCAGGCTAATTGGGACGGGTTATCTATAGTTTACCACCCTTTTCTAGCCAGGGTGGGATTTTAGGATGTTATTTAATGAATTTCGTCACTAAATAATTTCCTTTGCCCAGGCGAGATTCGAACTCGCCACTCTAGGTTTGCCATGTGAGTAAAATTTTAAATGGGTAGAATAAGGGAAGGATAGTCAAACTAGGCAAGCTAAAGAAAATGAAGCAAGCATGCGATGAAGTAATTTGTGATTCCCAAACTCTCCTAATGCTCTGTTGCCCTCAGGTATTACAGCAAGATAGGTGGAGGGTTCAGTTCTTAGAGAACACTCAGAAGAGTGAAACTTTAATCAATTCTGTATACGCCACTGATATAATCTCCATTCCACAGATATTCATCATATTATCTTCCTAAAGCAATTTCATATTCCAGTATGATTTTGTACTACTTTATTTTTGGTTTCTAACTAACCACTGTGCCTTCTTATAATTCACGACCTTCATAATTATTTGCATATTTTTTTTTTTTTTTAATTTTAATAAATTAATATATCCAAGAGAAAATAATTTATCTATAATTAACATTTCAGCGGATGACAACAAATTTATGATTTGAAAGCAGACAGATTATGAAAATTGACAGATTTATTTTTTTGAAGCCAATTCTATAAATGAAGACCTAAAAATAAAAGTACAATTTAGAAAGGTATGATGATGAGCCATACTTTTCAGTTAACAAAACTTTAAAAAGTAATTTTTACTACCACAAAAATTCAAATTAATTAGAGAATAAATAACACTTTTATGAAATATATAGTCCATAGAAAATAGAACTAAACAGAACTCAGTAAGTGGATATTATTCGAATGGCTACCAAAAGGAGTGTCTCATATTTTATGTAAACAGGCGGTTTAGTACTCATCAAATAAACCCCCAGATTGCTATACATTTGGTGATATTCCATAGAAACCCTCTGACCATTACTTTTTGTTGTTTAACACGAACAAAGAAATTTAAATTGTCAAGGTATTGACTACTAAAGCACTCGACAGATCATGTCATACTAACATTCGAAAAAGGGATAATTTTTTTTCAATATGAAAATATGACAAAACCTCTACTATAGAGAGGATTATATAAATAATTTTGACTTCCTTTTCAGAAGGTGAGATAAATTTAGCTGAAATGGCTATCAAAATGAATTAGAATATACAAATGCATGCTAATTTTTGAGAGCTTAAATCAACTTATTAAAAAGATATAATAATTGTAACATGGATGGATGACAGATCGATCCAACAAATCTTAAAAAGAAAAAAAAAAAAAGAAAAAGCAGTCAGTGGACTGCCGGTAGAAGTGAAAACTCCTTCAGCTTTGTTCGCTCAATTTTTGCATTGCTGAGAAATTTTTTTTACGAAGTCTTATTTTAAAAATATTTTTAGTTATTTATCAATAAGTAACAGTTATGTTCTATTTTACACGAAAAAATGAAATGACAAAAATAATAGTGATAAAAAAAATAATGTACCACGAATTGTTTTATTTATCAATATAAAATACTATACATAATTATTTCAGTTATTTTACATAAAAGAAAAAAATTACATTTCAGAATTATTACAAATGCTTTACAAAAATAAGTTAAGTACACTCAGAAAAATCAATTTCTATCCATAATTTCAACAACTCTTGCACCATCATCACTGCCAGCATCATCACCAATTTCTAAAACTGATACAATCGGTATATGGTAGCTAAAGTAGGATACAAACAGTTTTGATTCGAATTTATTTAAATATCGGAATTTATTTAAATATTCGAATTTATTTAAACTTCGGATTAAAATATCTATGAAAGTAAAAATGGTAGATATATAGTATCTGTGAACGAAATGATGCTGGTTTTGTCCTCTTTAAAATAGTATGCGAACGAAAACTCTAGCTAATTTGGTTCAGGAGTTATGAAGAAAAGAAGCTCCTTTAGCTTTGAGTTGAGTACTAGCGGTGGCGATGGCGGTGTCGCTATTTCATACTTTTTTCCTCTCCCGCAAATGCTTCCTTACAGGGTGCACAACGTGCCTAAAGAAGTTTTCACTTCAAAAAAACACTTCATATTTATTAACAGAAAAATATTCAAATCTTAAAATGAGGTTTTGTAAATACTCACATTAGTGCAGAGATACTTTTTATCCCTCATTATCTTATACAGAACAGTATTAAAATTGTCCACCTAAACAAAATAAATTATTGAAATTATGCTTTGCCTATGAAATGTCTAATTAGAGTTCATCTTCTCTAAAGAATTTTGATCAATGAAAATGTATTTTGGCACTTTTCTGTGTGTATGTAGATGAATCCCATACTGCCATCATATATTTCAGTTCTAACTAGTGCAGTAGTACAACTATTTTACCATACAGCCAAATCTTTGACCTGCCTCTTGAGCTGACAATATGAAAAATAACCCTGTCTATAGAATGCAGAGTTTAATAATCTACAAACATGTATTAATAATGATTTTAGCATCCTAGCTAAGCATGGGATAGTAGAAGAGTATGTCACAGTGCACAACTTAGGGCATGGCATAAACAAACGTAAGTATAAGCGAATGAGAATGAGGAGAGTGCTGCCAAATTAAAAAAAAATTGGTGCAGAAAAAATCAGACAGATGGTACATAAGAAGCAATGCCCAACTAATGAAGCTACAAAGGAGATTTGACATCATCTGTGATATTAAGGCTATGGTGCCTACGTGTAATGGGGTGGGAGAGGGATTAGAGAATGAGTACAATGTAAAATTGCAAATATCTGTTATTATATGTTGATTGGGTAATGTTATATAAAGACGGAGTAATGTCCTACAATAGTTTTATAAATGCTTCTCTAACTCAAATATTGATGGAGTAATTTGTCTTTTAGCAGATTTCCCTTAAGGAAAATCAACTATTGAGGTCGTACTCATGATGTGATTTTCGAAAAATTTCCTCCAAATGTCCATTGATCCTACCCAGGAAATGACGAAAATGAGGTCCATTCATTTGGTTTTCAGACTCCCGTAAATCCTCCTCACCACGCCTTCTACTCATGCAGTTTTCATGTAGCAGTGACGGGTCAGAGGAGGGGAAAGGCGTGTGTTGATTGGCTGACAGATTCGGCCAATTTTTATAATAAAAATGTATTTTTTTTATTTTTTACTCTTATTACTTAAGTTAGGTAGAAATGACTTTAAAAATGATTTAAGAATAGATGAAGACTGTTTCATTTCTTTATATATCGCAAAGATTGAGTATCTTAGTACGACACTTTAAGGCTTTGATCTCAATGCTCCTGGCCAGCTTAGAATTTTGGCATTGATTCATGCATATGAAATAGAATTTTATTTTATTCTGTAATGAATTTCCTAAATAAAATCTTTAGGGGCAACTGCCAAAAAAGCGATAAACTGTGAGTACTAAAAAAGAAAAGATTGTTTGATCAAGATGCTTGCAAAAATTATGCTAATAATAAGAAAAATATAGTCATGAGAGAAAGCGTATCAATGTAAAATACCTACTGCCATTCTTGTTTCTTCTGACATATATACAACAAGAAGAATGAGGGCTAGCTCTTGTGTAGCTAATCTGACAAATAAAAGTCTGGTTTCATTTTTTTTTAGGATCGCTTCTTTTATAGGTGAAAAAAGAAAGTGCGGTAACCTGATGAGACTCTTAATGAGTAAACAAAAAATTTGGACACCATAAAATTCATTAAATTGAAAGGAAAATTCTAATATGTGTGAATGCAAGTGTATACTGCTAAGAATATCTCCATCAAAGGAAAGAATATTAGCAGACATTTTATTTAAATAGGACATTGTAGCTTCCAATACAGCTGAGTAAATTATGACAACTAAAAATCCTAGCATATACTCAAAATCACGTGTATAAGGCACGATTATTACCCTGAATGGTGATGATTTCCATATAAACTTATCAAAAATACTCCAGACATAGAAAGCAAAAATAAATCCAAAACACAAATTAGTCCTCAACAACATTTTTTTGGACAGCTTACTGATCATGTATTTGACATCCTTTTCATTAAACGTTTTTGTAGTGAGAACATAAATTTGCAGGAGAATCCAAGCTTTACTAGGAAGAGACATGAGAATGTCAATCAATACTGCATATATATTTTTGAGTAGGAAACAGAAATGAATGTCGACACAAATAAAAAATGTGCTAAACAAAAGAATAACAGTTACGGAATATGCAACAGCTTTTTTTGACGAATCGTATAGTGTAATGCCCAATATCGTTCCCAGTCCTAAATACCAGCTCACGAACATTGTAAGTTACTGAGTTAGTAGAAGTCATATAAATAAAGGTCAAGAGCTTGTATTTGTAAAGGACTATTTAAATAATAAAGAGCCTCTATAGAAATATCTGCCAATACATCTGAGAATTGATTGGAACAGATGGGTTAACTTCTCAAATTTAGCAAGGTGTAAGACAAACATTTGCTTTTATTTTTAAAATTTTATTTCCAATCTATAAGCAGTTATGTTTTTTTTAATAAGGTACAATAATAATTAAAATAAAAATTTAAGTCTAGAACATTTTATTTATATATATTCAATCTTAGCAATTCACATTCACTCCCCCTCCAATCTCTTCAATCCCCTAAGGACAAGATCCATTCATGCTCTTAATTTAGTAAAAACTAAGAATAAATGAGAAGAGAGAATAGAAACATCAAGGAAAGGTCTCTTAGCAATATTAAAATACTAAACTATTTCTAAATGTTATGAAATGGCCTAATGATTTTTAAGCTTTTTTTTCCACCCATATACCTATTTATTTCAATTTTCTGTAATTTACAAATATTCCAAGCAATTAAATTTCACAGTACAAATTACTTAAACATCATGAGATGGGGAAATATATATTTATGTCATCCAACTAAATAAGCTGTTAACATGATTTCAGTCAATCAAAGGATTCAGGTGACCAGGAAGGCAGGGATGGAATTTCTGGTAAGTGGATTCAGGATGAGACTGGATAAAAGGTTATTTAGGTTGTTGTGCAAATTTATTTTGGATACATAAAATTAAATATTGGTAATTGTTTGATTGATTTAAAATTGCTTCGGCTGGATTCTAAAGAAATTGGATTGTTATGATGAACTCCACAGTTCAAACCTGTTAGTCCATAATGGTCAAGGTATAGAGGTTGCCAAAGAAAATTATGATCTACAATGGGTAGTTTAGTGGTTACCAGGGGACAAAGTGTCCAATTAACCTAAGTAGCACAAACTGTATAATCATAATTATGAAATAAAATTATTCTTTATACGAGGGTGGTGGTGTTTGAGTGGCTTGTAGATTTTATTACCATACTAGAGATGAGAGTTTTCCACAATAAATTTTATTTAGTTCTGCGATCCAGGGCTTGAAGAATGGAATTCTATTTGTTCCCGTGGTTGCAACTCAGCATTGAGAGGCAATTGAATAAAATGTAGTGAATGAGAATGAGGGCTAGTGATCTTTGGTCCGAAGGCATAACAGAATACTGCAGGAAATGCATCAAGCCAATCATTTTATTATGAGTCCAAAGCCTTTTGGCAGGTCCTGGCCCATCATGGGCTAGTTAGTCAAGCTTTTTAATTTTGTTATGATTGATAAAATACTCATTTCTTAACACATGATATTGTTATATATGGGTGATAGTTAGTAAATGTTCTCATCAGCGGAAATTTCTGTGGCTCTTCAAAAGAAAAAAAAAAGATAAGAAGACTTGCAGTGGTTTCCTAAGTGTTCTGCAAGAGATTACTCTCCAATTAAGGGATCAGGAAGAGTGAAAGAAGTCCACTCAAGAGCAGGATTGTTAGAGGGCCATCTCTATGTAGCCAGTAAAAATATACAAACAGAAACTTAAATGTACACTCGTCTTACTGTACATATTCTGAGTAAAAATTTAGACGAAGAGGATACCTGATTTGTGTCCACCCCTACTTACCCATGGTTACTGATCATTACCAAATTTGATAATTAAACATTCCATATAAACCTAAATATCACTAAGTCAATGACTGAAATCAGAATTAAATTATAATTTTGCTTACATACATTTTCTCAAAACTCAAATATTAATGGATTTACTCACACTTTTGGATTTTCAGACTTCAGTAGTAACCCTTTCCTCTCCAGCCCCATGCCTACTAATAAATAAATTCCTGTTGTTGCCAACATGGGAATCGAACCCACCCATTGTAATATATATATATATATATATATATATATATATATATATATATAATAGCATGCAAGATGACCTTCAATGCTCCTGGTAGTTAAGATAAGCAGGCCCACCCCAGAACGTGATGTGTTAAATTCAGCCGCTCTTATTATTACTATCAATAATATTTAAATTAAATCCTCACTTTAAATAGGGTGAAACCAATATAAGAGAATACTGTATAATGAACCTTTGGCCTACAATAGTGTGCATTCAATGTAAAATTTAGAAAATGTTAAAATATATTAATGAATATAAAATACCTACCGCCATTCTTGTTTCCTCTGAAATATATACAAAAAGTAGAATGAGGGCTAGCTCTCGTAGAGCGAGTCGAAAAAATAAAAATCTGATTTCACTTTTTTTCAGGAGCACTTCTTTTAAAGGTAAAAAAAGAAAGTGTGGTAACCTAATAAGGCTCTTAATGAATAAACAAAGAAGTTGAGCACCATAAAATTCATTAAATTGAAAGGAAATTTCTAATGTGAGTGAATGCAAGTGTATGCTGCTAAGGACTTCTTCATCAAAGGAAAGAATGTTGGCAGAGATTTTGTTTAAATGGCAAATTGTAACTTCTAATACAGCTGAGTAAATAATGACAACTAAACATCCTATCATATACTCAAAATCACGTGTATAAGGCATGAGTATTACCCTGATCGGTGATGATTTCCATAATGAGATATTATCAAAAAAACTCCAGGCATAGAGAACTAAAATAAATCCAAACCACAAATTAGTCTTTAACAAAAGTTTTTTGGACAATTTATTTAGTATGCCTTTGACATCCTTTTCATTAAATGGACACTTCTTTGTTGTGAGAACATAAATCTGCATGAGGAGCCATGCCTTACAAGGAAGAGACATGAGCAGATCAATTAAAACAGCATATATATTTTTGAGTAGGAAATAGAACTGAAGATCTACACTAATTATAAATGTGGCAAAAAGAATAATAACAGTTATGGAATATGTGACAGCTTTTTTTGATGAATCGTATGGTGAGATTCCCCATATTCTCCCCAGCAATATATACCAGTTTATGAACATTATATATCACTGAGCTTATAGAAGTTTGACACAAAAAAAAAGAAAAAAAAAGAGTTAATATTTGTGTGGAACTGTTTGAATACCCTCTTTATAAATATCTGCAAATACATCTATCTATTGATCGATGTAGGTGGCCAAACATCTCAAATTCAACAAGGAGTAAGACAAGTATTTGATTTCATTTACAGGTTTTGTTCTTAACTGATAAATAGCTTTTTTTTTGTTTTGTTTTTCATTTAAAGCTTTATTTCATTCTATTTAATCTTAACAATTCACTCAATCCCCCCCTCCCCCACCTCAATCCCTAAAAACAAGACATCCTTGTTATTGATCTTACATGATCTAAGAATAAAGAAGAATGGACATTAAAAAGATCAAGAATGTGTTTGGTCTCAGCCATCTTAACATCTTTAATTATTTAAAAATGTTATGAAATGGCTAAATGATTTTTAAGTATTTCCTTTTCTGGTTTTTGGAAACTAAATATTAGTTTGACTAGTTGAGTGGTTCTCGCAATTAAAGTTCCAATTAGCCTTAGTAGCAAAAAGTGTATAATCATCATTGAGTTACAGTGGTTGAGTGGCTTGCATATTCAATTGCTGTACTAGGGGTGAGAAGTTTTCTCAATAAATTTTATTTAGTTGTCTGGTTACAGGACTGCTAGCCGTTTTCCAGGTTCCAGCTCAGCATCACGAGGTAATTGGATAGCACCTTGGAAAAATAAGTAGCTATCTTTGGCCTACATAACCCACACAATAAGGCAGGGATACCACTTTCCATCAGTGGAGTGTGGCAGGCCCTGGCCCTTTATGGGCTGGTTAGCCAAGATTTGAATTGTTGATATCTTATATCTAATTTAACAGATAATGCTTTTGTTATCTGTGAGCTATACGTAGTGATTGTTCCTATAAGTCGGAAGTCCTCATTCCCATCAAAACAAACAATATATATATATATTTCGTGGACTTTCACTTTTAACTTGTATACTAAAAATATTATAACAATTTCTTCATGGGGATGAAATATTTACACATAACAAGCCTATTTACAATTGGTTCAGTTTCAACACCCACTAAACACAATCACAGCTAACACAATATAACACAGCCGCAGCTAGCATGAGACACCCGATAATAACTTTTGCACTTGCCGTAGTAATTTTTAACTCAAAATTCCGATTAACCTTTTTTCACTCTCTATATATAAAAACATCTGATATTTTTTTGCTTCGAGGTTACCTTCTTTTACAGCGAACGACTCACTTACGAGTATGTGAGTCACTGCTACATCTATATATTCTTGTTGTATCTGCAGCCTAAGCCTGGACAGTTGTTTCCCACGATTTTCACAAAAACAAACATGGAAAAAGAGAGTTACTGGGATAGAGATTGGCTATTTAAACATGATACTATTCAACAATAAAGGCAATAGGAGGGCCTTCACAGTGGAGCAAAATTGAGAAATAAGTTCAGGTTAAAGGTTCAACAAAATCCACATAATTTTTGTAACCCCCTTTCTCTGATCCAGAACATAATTCACAGGACCTTGAGAGAAGCACTTCTAGAACCATACACTCTTTTGTACAATAAATAGTATAGATGGTGGTTTAATAAAAATGGAACAATATCTTTGATCTGACATGCCCCGGAGTTTTATTAGTTGGTATTCAACTATTTTCAACAACTTTTAAGAAATGTTGATATAAGTCAATGTCTGAATAAATATAAACCAATAGTTTAGAATAGAATTCTAGCCTTAGCCTAACGATATTTTAAAATAGTGAAATTTAGTAGAATAGAACATTTTAAAGAAGCTAATGAGAAAAGATAACAAATTATACAAAAAGATATAAAACAAAACAATTAAAGGCCAAGCTCTGTTTTATTAAAAAATACCATACAATTACTAGAATATATATATAAAAAAAATAATTCATTCCAACTGTAAGTTTATACACTTCAAAAGCGGTTGCTTGGAAGACCAAGAATGGAAAATCTCGAACATTCCAGAATACTCCCGCTTCCATCTGGCATTATTATTTACTCTCATAAGTAACAATATTTTGCCAAGGTTCTTCTGAAAATAAATGAAACATAAATTAAAAAAAAAAACATTAACAAGACATAGGCTAACTAATTAATTGACAATAAAATAAGATTTTTTAAAAAAAATATTTGAGTTATGGAAAAATGTATAGAACAACAGTTATAGCACATTAAATGTTTAACAATATTTGTTTTATAACATTTTTTTGATTTGACCAATAATAACAGAAATATTTAGAACTTATTATTTTAATTCAAAAACTAGATATTTAGTTTTACTTAAAACATTTCGTAACAAAATATGTGAATGCTAGAGAATTGAGAGACCACATTTTTGTCATCTCCTAGGTAGGAATAATGGACTTCAAAATTTTTCCCCCGAAAATGCCTTTTATTAGTACAAAAACAATAGTGATTTCCATTAACCCTAGTAAAAGGACAAACACCAACTAGGAACTAATGGATAGCTAAGGTTACAGAAAAATTCTTGGATCTACATGAATCTTAAGGACTCAAGAATTTAAAAAATAATAGAAACCGGATTAAACAATGGAGGTGATACTAAAAAAGTTGTCACACAGGTGTTGCGTAAACTAAGCAGATTTCCCACGAGTTTGTATATGATGTGCTTATGATCTCAAGTCACCAACTATTCCCTACTTCTCACATAATAAGAAGTCTATGTAGGAATAGAAAACAGCTTGTTATGAGATATTCAGTAACTAAGTTACTCAAAGAGCTCAAATCGCTTAAGTAGGAGTTGGGGTTTACTGAAACTGAATACTAGAAAATCCAAATATTTCTGTTGACATATGAGATACAGGACAACATTTAAAGAAAAATTTCATCACGCAGGGGCTGCGTAAACTAAGCAGATTTCCCACCTGAAGTTTTACAATATAGAAATTTTATGAGCTAAAAAGTTACGGAAACAGTCGAACTAGCTTTTTCCGGAAACCCATGACTAGGACCAAAGTTAGCCGATCTCATCTAGACTGTTAGAGCACACACATAATATAAATGCAAATATCTCGGTTAATATTCAAAATAGAGAATAAATGTATATAACAATATTAATATTAAATTTAATTTGCAATAACATTGGTTCTATACAATGTTTCGATCCAACGTATAGAAAAGGAGATATTTCGAATTTTCAAAAATCCCTCCCTCTCACTGGTCCGATTTCAGCCATTAAAGAACTTGATCTTTATTTTTACATAAAACGTTTAAATATCAAGTTTGGTAATGATCAAGCAAAAACTGCGACTGCTAGAGCGTTAACAGACAAATATATATATATATATATATATATATATATATATATATAATTTTGAACAGACCTCATTTTCGTCATCTCCTGAGTAGGATCGAAAGACATTTGAAGAAAATTTTTGAAAATTGTGTCATGAGTACGACCTCAAGAGCTGATTTCCCTTAAGGTAAATATGCTAAAATTTGCAAGAAGATTGGATATATACAATTTTCTGATCTAATTCATAATAACTGAGCTGTTATGAATTTTTGGTTTTGATACATTGTATCACATGTTTCCTTTTGCATATAAAATATATTGATAAAACAATTCATTCTTTGTGTTAATGATAAGTAGAATAGTCATTTATAGTAGTAGGTATCTTATATACCCCTAGGTCCCAATGGTCTGATTTCAGCAATTAGCAGAAATAATCTTTACTTTTGTATGAAACATTTATATATTGAGTATGTCATCGCAAAAAAATAAATAAATAAAACCATGTAATATAGAATGCAAAATCTTAATTGAAGATGTCACACTGAACAAAAGATATATGAGTAAATCACACAGTAAAAGAACATTAAAAACAACAGTTTATATTTAAACCTGGAATAGAATATTTCATGATATATCTTTTTGTCGGTAATATCAGATGCGTAGAAGAGGGGGGGTTTACTAAAGAAAGAATAATAAATAATGCTAATATCTCCGTTAATATTGAATATGTAAAAATGTATAGAATAACTTTATAGGAAATTCAATGTGCAATAAGATAGTTTGTTTAAAATTTTCCGACTTACAGCATAATGACAGAGATAATTAGAATTTTTGAAATTCCCTCCTCCCTCTGGTCCGATTTCAGCCATTACCAAACTTCATTTTGCATGAAATGTTGAAATGTCAAGTTTGGTAATTGATTAAACAAAAATTGTGACCACTAGAGCACACAGACTGTTATATAGTTTTTATTGGACCTTATTTTCATCATCTCATGGACAGGAGGAATACAAGCTCTTGCACTCAATAGCTGATTTCTCTTAAGAAAAATCTCAACCATGATTTTGACTTCTCTTAATTTCAATATGAGGTGTGCTTTGAATAAAATATTTACCGCTCTAGTGAGCCTGAATAATCATTACAAGAAGTTTCCAGGGAGTGAAGAACAGCTGGGAGGATTTAAGAAAAGTCAATGTTCATATAGAAAAATAATAATTTGAAAGATGAGTCTATTTTGTTTTATTTTATTTACATCCGCTTTATGCTACTTTGCTAATTGGGACAGGTTATCTACAGGGAACCACCCTTTTCTAGCCAGGGTGGGACAAGGAATTTATTTAATGAGTCTGTCACTAAATAAATTTTTACTGCCCAGGGTGGGAATCGAACCCGCCACTCTAGGATTACCATATGAGATTAAGACCTATGCCTTAACTCACACGGTCAACCTGAACCCCAGAGTCTATTTTGTACGGCACAAGTAATGAATTTCAAGTCTGTGATATTATGCTGCTTAAGTACACCAAAAGATTCTTTAGTATTCTCCTAGTCTAGATTGTCTCAAGAAAAACTCATAATGCCTTTAAAATGAAGGAATTATTACTAATTTCAGAAAAAAAAAAATTAAGTGTAGACATAATTGATCCTAAAGTATTTAAAGAGTCAACATAGTAAGTCAGTATAAAACAATAAATATTTGTGAAATGTAAATATTTGAGATTAAAAGTATCTCCATGCATTTGGGCAATAACATTCAAATGAACCCTCCTTTTTGTTTCTTTAATCTAATTTTAATTTAATAGGTTATATTCATAAAATTATTGAAAAATTCCTGACCTCATGGTATTAAATGGGGAAAAACTTACTTTTGAAAACAACTCCTTTATCCCGTTTCCTGATGTCGCTAAGAAAAATGATGGCCTGGTATAGTTTTACCATGAGAGGTTTATGCTCTTCAGATTTTAGCTGTTCTAATTGAATGCTGGCAAGATCTTTATTAAGAGCTATTCTGATTTTAGCAAGATCTTCTTCGAAAAGTCTCTGAGCTTCTTCTGTTTGTTGCTTACATGTTTTCACAGCTAAACAAAAATCAAGTTTTAGTTGTGACATTAGAAAGTATAACAATTATTAGGGTGATCAAGTACAAATACAATAAATGGAGCAATTCTTTTCACAGAGACAGCACTATTGAAATTGACAATTAGCCCGATTTAATAACAGGAAATGTTTCACTGGTTACCTGCCATTCGCCAATTAAGTTTCTGTTGTTTTGGAGCTTTAACCTGAATAACAGATATATACTTCTGTAAACTTGTTGCAAGGCCAGGTTCAAACAGTTCAAAAGTTTTTATTTCTTGCTCCCACTGGAAAACAAAGAGGAACTGAGTATTTGTAAATGTAAAAGGTGCAAAAATATTAGGAAGTCCTAAAAATATTCTTCTTTCACAAAGGTTATCAAATCGGTAAATATTTTTTGATAATTTCTCTTTTAATGAAATGTTTATTACAGCCTACTTATATTACAACCAAATTGAAAAAAATAAATATTGATATAAACTTTTGGTACTAAATATGCTACCAAATCTATATTTAGGTATGATATATCAAGGGAAGCTTCACAAAGGTTAAAAGATGATAAAATCAACTAATGTTTTGAAGGACCTACTAATGTATATTAAAATGATAGTAAGACGCAGCCCTTTATCTTTGTGTGCTAAAGAGCATTAAAGAAAA
Source organism: Riptortus pedestris (assembly GCA_019009955.1). Classification (NCBI taxonomy): domain Eukaryota; kingdom Metazoa; phylum Arthropoda; class Insecta; order Hemiptera; family Alydidae; genus Riptortus; species Riptortus pedestris. The sequence continues at coordinate 127,844,434 of CM032232.1, read as the reverse complement.
ACCAGCAATCTCAATGATTCCACTTATAGAGAAATATAACAAAGGGCTTTCTCTATTTGTGCAATCATTTTAGTAGATTTCCTTTAAGGGGCAGGCGGTGGGGGTTAGAGGAGGAGAATTTCGTAAATGCAAAATTTCTCCATTACTACCGGATTGAAAAAGTGTATAGAACAAACTTATTGTAAATTTATTTGTCTATAACTGCTGTTTATATATATATATATATATATATATATATATATATATATATTTCTCTCTGAGGTTAAAATTAACCGAGATATTTGGAATTTTTAGTTTTCAACCTTTAGTGAACCCCCACTCCTACTCATGTCCTAATAACAATAAGCTGTTGTAACATGAACCTCTTCATTCTAAGCTAAAATTCTAAATATTGTTTCCATAGGACCTTTATTGTGTGAGATACATGCAAATACGATATGCTATGTTTCATCGATTAAAGTTTAAAATTCTTGTCTTGAAATGCTCATTTAACATAACATAATTGATATTGAACTGTTTTATTCAAACTAAATAGCATATTTGTGATTTGGCAGAAATCGGACCAGGAATAGTGGGGCTTTAGAGAGGGAGGGGAATTCGAAAATTCAAAATATCTCTGTTATTATTAGTCAGATCGTAAAGTATTATAGAATCAATCTTGTTAAACTATTGAAGCTCTAAAATAGTTCTATGCATTTTTTTTAACTCAAGTACTAAGCGGAAGTATTCATACTTTCTTGTTTTCAGCCTTCAGTAACCCCTCTCCCCCATCCTATTCTACTCATTGGTTTTTTTATGTGAAAGTAGAGAATAAGTGATGAGGCGAGATCAAAAGTATGCTATAGCAGCACATGGGATATCTGCTTAGTTTATGCAGCATCTACTTGGCGGAATTTTTTATAATGTCTGTAAAACTATATAGTAGACTAGTATTAAAATTGTTAGTTACTATATGAATAATTGAAATACAAAAGACAAGGTGCCAAACTAAACTTTGTGTCAAATGACTTGCAATATATTTAATGAATCAAAAAGATGAAATGACAATTTAAATAAACAAAAATACAATATTATTTACAACATTTCCATTATTAATAGATCTCTTTTTCAGTCAGCTTTGGAAGAGTGTTTACATGAAAGGATATTAATGAAGGGATTAAAACAACCAGACAGTCTGGATTGGAAAGTAAGTTAAATGTGCTCAAGGTCTATGATAATGTGAATTTAGTTAATTTTTTTAAATTAATTAAAAATAAATTTACTACTTTTCTAATGAATGCAAAAAATTTCATTAGTAATGGTAACGAGTTTGAATAATATGTCTTTTTAATATCTGAAAAAACTTTTTGTTATTCCTTTAGTAAGTTTATTATGTTTTCCTCTCCTCTATATAAAATAAAGAACCAGATTTTATTTTATACATCCAGGATAAAAAAAAAAATATTGTACAAGCTACATCAGATGAATGTTCTGGTAGGCATGACGTTCTCATTAATAGGGAAACAAAAAAAGGAACAAAAGTTTGTCTCAAGTTACACTCAGTGGTTTCTTATTACCTTCTGCATGAAATTATCAAACAATAAAGGCTTCAGGAGTGTAGAAACTTTCACTTGAGGGCAGAATGAGTTCTTTTTCTCTGCATCAGCTGAAGAATAGTGATATACATTCACCAGTATAAGTATGTAAACTAATCTTCATAATGTAACATTCAGGGTTACCTCACAGACATTACCTCAGTGGGTATTTAGACAAGAAGGGACTGAATTGTGTTGAGTTAAAGTTTAAATGGAGCACTCAGAAAGCTCCTTGTTATATTTCTCTGTGGATACAGCCATTAACCACAGCATCTTTAATGCTTTTGTGCATTAATAAAGACGAACGGCTGTCTCTAATTATTATTTCCATATCGATTTTTTTTCTCTCTCTCCTGAATCTATAAAATTAAGTGGTTATAGAGCCTATTCACATAGTAAATCCTTCTGAGGTAAAAGATTTCTTTTTCTAAATATTTCATTAACAACATGAAAATTGGAACAATCATCAATTCTTTATTTATACATAGATATTACTACACTAGCAATCCATTTTCAATGAGTTCAGTCGATGAGTTTTTAAGGTACAAAAGGCCATGTACCCATACATTATGAGATTGGTAGTTAAGAATTATCTATGTTGATCCAAAAATAAATAAACTTATTATTTAGTAGAATTATTTATTACAAAACAATAAAATATATCAAATAAAGGGTTAGAACCGCCAATGTAAATGATACTATTGTCATACCTCTCGGTGGAGACCGTCGTCACTGGCTGATGGTTGAGTACCGCTGGCAAGCGCTTTCGATGCGATGGCATCATGTGGTAAGTAAACAGATCTGGACTAAACGTAAACAACTAATACGGTGAACAGAGCATAAAACCCACTGACTGACGGACAACCAACTCAGTACAACTATTAACAGGCTTGAAGATGATGCCATCTCATCGAAAGCGCTTGCCAGCGGTACTCAACCATCAGCCAGTGACGACGGTCTCCACCGAGAGGTATGACAATAATAAAATATATATTTTTCTTTGTCAGTAGCTTTACATTAAGTGGAGTAAATAAGATCCCTTTGTTCTTAAAAAGCGCTTTTCAGCCTACAACAGACACTTTAGGTTAATTTTTATTAGTTATGAAAGGTTGGATGAATATAGATCACAAATAGATTGCACATAAAGAACAGGAGTTTGAGTAGCTTAGTAAAATTTTTTTATTGCCAGAGGCCATTTTAGTTAATAAGATGCCAAGGCTAATGAGAAACAAAATGAGCATAGTGGAATACATAATGAACTTAGAAGGTGACCAAAGACAGGCATAGAAAATAATGCAAGGTTCAAAGTCTTTCCATTCAAGTACTGAGTATGCTAAAAAAAAAAAAAAACTTCTGCTGAGAAATTGATAAAGTTAAATGAAAATAAAAAACTGTACCATACGCTCAGTCTGAAGAAGAAACTTTTGCTTTTCTAGTTCTATTAACTTATTAGGCTTTTCTCTCATTTTAAAGTAATCATTAGTCAGATCAATGAACTCCTTAACTTCTTTGTTGAGCCCTTTTTGCAACAAGAGATCAAGCTTACAAGTCGCTGTGGCGGTAGGGCTATGATTTTCATCATTATATACACATTTATAGAGTAAAGATTTTGGCTGCTGCAGAGTAGGAGTTGAATTTCGGGGAGAAAATGGTTTAGTCTTAGTTTTCGGAGATTTCAATGAAGATATTTTGGAGGTTGAAAATCTCTCTTTGCAATGTGAAGGAGAATAAATATCTATTTTACTACTGTTTGGAATACTTTTAAGTAGCATTTTGTAGAACTTAATATCTTTGAGAATATCATCTGTTCTTTTTGAGTAAATTTGGTTAAATTCATCAACAGCAAGAGTTACTGTGGGAATTAAATTACATTGATTAGACATTTTTTTAAAAAAGAAAAATTATAAAAACAGTTAACTACAGATGTCTCCTTCAAGAATAACAAAGAATGAATCAATGTTCACATCAAGAAACGTCCACATTAAAATTACAACTCATGCAATAACATGACAACCTACTGAACAATCAAATAAGGCTGATAAGTTTTAGGAGGGAAATCTCCAGCAAAACGTCACCGAACAATTGCATAGAGGTAAGAAAGCCATTTCCATTATCCTCCGTGACGTCATATTTTCTGGGATTATTAAAAAACAACAATCTAATGAATAAAGGATGCACTTTTCTGTATGCATCTGTTTTTTTGTCACCAAAATAAGTTTAAAAAAATACATTATATAATTAAATGGAAATATACCAACAGAATGTTAAATACTGGTATTTCAGTTCAAGTTTGTATATTTCACCATTCATTGTATACTCATAACATATCTACTGTAATCTACCTTCTCATATATAATTACTTTTGATTTAATTAACGTCCAGATTTTTAAAAGAAGGATATATTCATCTAGGGATAATATATTTGTAATCCGCCACCTTCTTCCAGGCTGGGATTGATTAGGGATTCTAATTTGTAAGTCCCGAACTTAATAAATTCCCATTGAGCCATTGTGAATGACTACTCGAAGTTTTCTAATAGGATTAAGTCCTTGAAAAATGGAAGAGTACATTTCCATTCATCTTCTAGACCTATGACTCTTGAACATATCAACGGCACTCCAGATATTCCAATGTTATACTCTAAACCCGGGGTTCCCAAAGTAGTCGATATTATAGGGGAGTGTTCCCTATAAATAAATGAAGTCTTGATTCCAAATAATAGGTTACTGTATTTTCATAAAAGCGTCCCAAAAATAATAATAGAATAATACAAACAGAGGTCTCCTCATGGTGGTACACAAGCAAACTGACTGTCTAAACTTTTATCAGTGTTAGGTTAAGTGGTAACCAGGGGCAACGCGGCCCAGCTGTTACACCACTCCCCCCTCAGTGACGGAGTCACAGAATTTAACATTTTTTTTTAACAAGTCTTCCTGTTCTGGTCCTGTAACCTGGAATTTCCGTTGGTTCCGTCTGAGAGGTTTGCGTTGGCTTTGCTTGTGCAAAATCTTCTTGTGATGGCTGTAGGTCAGTCTTTCCGCTTGTCGTGGATTCCTCAGCAAGTAGGTAGGCTGGTTTCACGCGATCTATGGAAACTACAACTTCCTTGTCCCTGAGCAGAATCACGAAGTTCTTTTCACTGCGCTTGACAACTCTATGAGGCCCAGAGTAGGGTGGCACTAGTGGTTTTCGGATCGCATCCTCTCTTAAAAACACGTGAGTGCAACTCTGGAGGTCTTTGTGTTGAAATGTTTTCCTCAGATGATTCGCTCTGGCGTTAGCTGGCTTGATGCGCCTTAGGTCGTCTTTAAGTTGTTGCAACGCTAGTATGGGTTCCTGTTGAGAAGTACTGTCTTCCAGCATTTCGCCCGGTAATCTTAAGGGTTGTCCATACAGTGCTTCCGCAACGCTGGCTCCCAAGTCTTCTTTAAATACTGCTCTAAGACCAAGTAGGACAGAGGGCAAAACCTTGGTCCATCTTTCGGATGCCAGATGGGCCATTATAGCTGCTTTGAGGCTTCTGTGCCAGCGTTCTACGCAACCATTCGCTTGAGGGTGATATGCCGTCGTGCGTTTCTTGTCTGTGCCAAGAATTATGTTAAGGCGTTGAAATATTTCAGCTTCAAATTGACGACCTTGATCTGTGGTCAGCCGTACTGGAGTTCCGAAGCGAGCAACCCAATGTGTATAAAATGCCTCTGCCACCGTTGCTGCAGTGATTTCTTCGAGAGGTATAGCTTCAGGCCAGCGAGTCGCCCGGTCTATCATGGTAAGGCAGTATCTTTTTCCATCCGAAGGAAGTAGTGGGCCGATAATGTCTAAATGTACATGTTGGAATCTAGCGGAAGGTTGGTAGGTTCCTAAGGGAGATTGAGTATGCCTTACTACTTTGGCTCTTTGACAAGGTAAGCAAGTCTTGGTCCATTTACCAACATCTTGATTCATATCCGGCCAGAAAAATCTCTGTGCCACCAGTTTCCTAGAAGCTCGGATACCTGGATGACTCAGTTCATGGAGTTTGTCGAAAAGAGGTTTCCGAAACTGTGGAGGGACGTAAGGCCTAGCTTTGCTGGTACTCATCTCACAGAGTATCTGAGACGATAATCCTGGTAGTGAAGTAAGTTTGAGCTGCAAGCTCTTATTCTTCTTCAAATCACCAAGTGTTGGGTCGGACTTCTGTGTTTGGGCCAGCTGTTCCATATCATCCGGGATGATGATCTCCTCTACTCGTGATAGAGCATCTGCCACAATGTTATCTTTGCCTGGCATATATTCAATATTAGTTGAGAATTGACTAATATAATTTAACTGTCGAATTCTTCGGGGTGGAGAGTTTTCGGCTTTTTGATGGAAGGCACTAGCAAGGGGTTTGTGGTCAGTGATTATCACAAAATTGAGCCCTTCTAATAATGGTCTGAAATGACGGATGCCTTCATAGACAGCCAAAAGTTCTTTATCATAAGCTGAATAGTTTTTCTGCGTTTGACTGAGAGCTTTTGAGAAAAATCCTAAAGGTTGCCATACTCCTTCTTTTTTCTGTTGCAATGCGGCTCCTATTCCTGTGTCCGAAGGATCACACATTAGGGCGAGTTCTCCAGTGGTTGTAGGGTGTGCAAGTTTCGCTGCCTCTGCTATGCTGCGCCTGCTCTGCTCAAAGGCTTGTATAGTCTCTTCTGTCCACTGCACAGGGGTCTTGTCATGTTTCTTGGAATTGTGAAGAAGCTTGTTAAGTGGCATTTGTATTTTAGCTGCGTTTGGAATGCATCTTCTATAAAAATTTAGCATCCCTAGAAACCTGCGTAGTTTGCAAATAGTGTCTGGACGAGGAAAGTCTAAAATGTTCTGAACTTTAGAAGGTAGAGGTTTTATTCCAGAGGCGTCTACTCTGTACCCTAAAAAATCTACCTCTGTTTTGCCTAGTACGCACTTAGCAAGATTTAAGGACATACCGTACTCGTTTAATCGCTGAAAAACTTCTCGGAGGTGGTCTTCATGCGTTTGCTCGTCTTTGGATGCCACCAAGAAATCATCCAAATAGGGGAAGACGAAATCTAAACCGCGCAGCATTGTGTCTACAAATCGTTGAAAAGTTTGAGCTGCATTTCTGAGTCCGAAGGTCATACGTAAGTACTCCATAAGACCAAATGGTGTAGCAATGGCGGTTTTTTCTATATCTTCTTCCGCTATGGGTATATGATGGTAAGCTCTGACTAAGTCTAATGTCGAGAAAATTTTCGCTCCATCCAACCTGGTATTAAAATCCATCAAATTTGGGACTCCGTATTGGTCCGGGACAGTTTGGGCGTTAAGTCTACGGTAGTCACCACACAAACGTAATCCTCCGTCTTTCTTGGTAACTACATGGAGAGGGCTCGACCACGGGCTCTTGGACGGTCGACATATTCCTTCTGCCAGCATGCGTTCAATTTCCTCCTTTACTAACCGATATTTTTCCGCAGGGAGTCTTCGGACCTTGCTAGTGGTCGGGTTGCCTGTGGTTTTAATATAGTGCTCCACTACAGTCCTAGTTGGTCCTTTAATTGGAGATGGTCTCGTCAGGTCTGGGAATTCCTTTAAAATGTGTGCATAGGGACAGTCTCGTGGAATAGTAGAGATGGAAATGGGTGGTGTTTTTGAGAGTTGGCCTAGTGTGGAGAGTCCTGTCTTCTTATCGATAAGCCTTTTCTGTCGAAGATCGACTACAAGCTGATGGTGGAATAAAAAGTCGGCACCTATTATGGGCTTTTCTACATCCGCGATGACGAACTGCCATGGGTAGGGTCTTCGAAGTTCGAAATCTACAATAAGGTTTACTTCACCGTATGTCTTGATCGGGGAGTTATTGGCGGCTACGAGGGTATAATCTGTGGCTTTTCGTTTAGGATAATTAGAAACAGGTATTAGAGAAATAGCTGCGCCAGTATCAACTAGGAAGTGAAGTCTTGACCGCTTATCATACACGAACAGGCGGCTGAGTGACTGGGTATTGACGGTTGCCGCTTCTTCCGTCACCCTTTCTAGTTTAAAGGCTTCTGATTCCAGCTGCAGGGTGTTGTGCATTTCCTAGCTTTATCCTGGAAGCGATTGTGGTAATAACAGATACCTTTCCGTGGTGATGATGGACTGCGTGGACGGGAACGCCATCTTCCGCCTTCATTTTCTCTTTCACGGCTCTTGGAACGAGTTCGGATTCGAAGCTCAGTGACTTCTGCTCGCAGCTTTTGTATTTCGTCTATAAGACGTTCTGTGAGAGCGGTGGATGGGTTGACATTGGAAACTACTGTTGAAGCTACTGCACTGGATGAGGGAGGTGCTGCTGCATAGCACTCAGGTGGAGCATCAATCTCTGCGATTTTATCGGCTGTGGCAGCTAATTTTTCTAAGTCATCTTGACCGGTAGCTATAAGAACTGCCTGCATCCTTGATGGCAAATTCCTAAGCCACAATGTCCTTACAACGTCTCTGCTGACGATTTGACCTGCTTGTTGGAGCATACGACGAAGTAATTGGGATGGCTGTTGGTTTCCTAATTGTGTGTCTTCCAGAAGTTTCTTTATTCTGCGGGTTTCCGAGTCCCCATAGATTTGGATTAGTCTCTCTTTTAATTTATCATAGGGTGCATCTCTATCAGGTTCCGTCAGCATGTCAGCTATTTGTGTCAGTACCTCAAAGTCTAAATTGGTTATCACCGCTTGGTATTTCATGTTTTGTGAGACGACACGTGACGTATAAAAAACTGCCTCGACCTGAAAGACCCATAATATTGGATTTGCTTTTATAAAGGTCGGAAGTCGAGCATGGGCACCACTGAAAGTAGTTGCTATTTCGGGCTGCCCGCTTGTGCCATCTGCCCTAAATGCTGATTCAGCTAATGGGTTAACCTCACCTCTGTGGTCTTCCTCCTTATTCTGCATCTCGATTAGCAGTCAAAATCGCGTCGGGGTCACCAGTTTTATAGGGGAGTGTTCCCTATAAATAAATGAAGTCTTGATTCCAAATAATAGGTTACTGTATTTTCATAAAAGCGTCCCAAAAATAATAATAGAATAATACAAACAGAGGTCTCCTCATGGTGGTACACAAGCAAACTGACTGTCTAAACTTTTGTTATCAGTGTTAGGTTAAGTGGTAACCAGGGGCAACGCGGCCCAGCTGTTACAATATCAACCCCTTGGAATCGCAATCGGTTTCCCAGTGGTCGACGTAAACCAGAACTGACTTTGGGAGTCGACGAGGTCTAAAAATCGACCCCATTAATTAACACAAGTTTCATCTGATATTTTTATAAGAATAACTAATATTTTATTTGTTTGTTGGGTGTCACGTAATTTGGAGCGACTTACATCCTTCACCAAATAACCAAATGGTAAAAAATACTCCAAATTGTTGAATGTATTTCATATGTAACAAATATAAATTTATAGTTGCTGCTGGGCGAATTACTAGTGGAAAATAAAATAAAATTATTAAAAGAGAGAAATATTTGAACGGGAAAAGAAAAGTCATCAAAAAGAAACCAAAAAACAGAACACGAAAAATTAACAAAAGGGAAAAAACAAAAGCCTAATGCTAAATTTGAAATCAAAAAATATTTTATAAAAGTAAATAAGTATAATTAGTTACTATTTATTATAAATAGATAAGAATTCATTTAAATGTTTGTAAAATCTTGCACAACCATTCAGAATCACACACATATACACGTACACGTCTGTGTTTAGTCTCAGTCAGTATTAGGGATGAGCATTGAAAGCCAATCATCACTGTTTTAGAAACATCATCCATAACCATCGATGTTTTAGAAACATCATCCATATCCATCGATGTTTTAGAAAAATTATCCATAACCATCGATGATTTAGAAACATCATCCATAACCATCGATGTTTTAGAAACATCATCCATAACCAGCGATGTTTTAGAAACATCATCCATAACCAGTGATGATTTAGAAACATCATCCATAACCATCGATGTTTTAGAAACATCATCCATAACCAGTGATGATTTAGAAACATCATCCATAACCATCGATGTTTTAGAAACATCATCCATAACCAGCGATGTTTTAGAAACATCGAACCTTGCCCATCAATGTTCAAATTGGAAAAATGGTGAATTACCATTTGTTCCATTGTCAGTTTATGTACATAAATATGATAATCATTAGTTTTTCTTTAGGTAATAGGTGCTAAAAACATGTAAATGTTTCCATATTTTTAAGTATTTATTGGATGACGAATAATGGTTTACTTATTCAATGAAACATAAAAAATATTCTTTCTGCAATACCTCCTAAAATCATTGTACAGATTAAAAAATTTCTATATTGTGTTTAATAAACACAATGTAATTAACAAAGTCCTCGGGATAGAAATTAAGAATGGAATTTTTGCAGCAAATTTTCCCTCCAACCTATTTCTACACTTTGTAATTAACTGCCCCCTGGCGTTACAGGAATGTCAGCCAGGATAGGATATGAGATTTCTTTCTGCTTCCAAAATATACCGCATATACAATCTGCGTTTCGCATGATACTTATCAAATGAACTGTCATGTTTGACTTTCCACCATATTTTTTTTGTATGGGTTTATTATGTTCTTTAAACAACCCTTCGCCACCACAATCAGAATCAGAAAGAGAACTTAAGCAATCCTTTTTGTCATTATTCTTGACAAGATGATCAACCAAGCGCAAATACTTGGAATGAGTAGGTTCTTTGACATTGATATTGGTTTTTGAATCTTGGATCAAAGAGAGAAATAAAAATTTAATTGATGACTTCATCATACAACGTATATAGCAAGTATCTCATGTAGTTGAATACAATATTTGTTATTCAAGTTTGGAATAACTCGTTTCATGAAAAGTTTGCTTATTGTTAAAGTGAGAGTTTACTGAAGGTTAAAAATTAGATAATCTCTATTAATATTCAAGAGAAACATTGCTTAGTACAACATTGATAGGAAATTACATTTGCATTTAGATTGATTCTATACACACACAATTTGTTGAGGATTTAATCAACAACATCTCCAACAAAATGAAGTGGCACATGATATAATAGATTATTGACATTGTAAGACAGGAGTAGGAGTGGGGGTTTAGTAAAGTCTGAAAACTAAATAATGCAAATATCTCGGTCAATATTTGTGACAAAGAAAATAAGTATAGTATAATAGCATCCAAGTTTACGTATGTATTTATAAATCCGGATAAAATAAAATAAAAATAAATAAATAAATTTAAAAAATATATAAATAAAAATGTAGTAAACAAAAGGAAAATTTATATTTAAATTTTTTTAAATTTAAAAAAAAAAATCCGTCACGCAGGGGCTGCGTAAACTAAGCAGATTTCCCACGTGAAGTTTTACAATAGAGAAATTTCAGAATAGAGAGTCAAACAGTTACGGGAACGGCCCGAACTAGCTCTTGACGGAAATATCGAGTTTGGTAACGATCAAACGAAAATTGCGACCTCTAGAGCGCTAACAGACAAATATATATATATCTATATATAGGTGTGTATATATATATATATATATATATAATTTTGAACGGACCTCATTTTCGTCATCTCCTGGGTAGGATCGATGGACATTTGAAGAAATTTTTCGAAACTCGCGTCATGAGTACGACCTCAATAGCTGATTTCCCTTAAGGGAAATCTGCTAAAAACGAGGAAAATATGTATGCAATATTTTTTTTTTTTTACAACTTTTATAAAAAAAAATTAATTATAAATTTTTCTATTTTTTTCCTCTACTTTTTTATTTATGCATTTTTAAAATTTATTTATTTTATTTAATTATTATTTTTTATTTTATCCAGATACACAGGTGAGCTTATATGCCTATTTACATTTCTTATAACCATCATTTTTTATAACGTATGTAGAATTAAATTTCTTTGTACAAGTTTGTAATTTTCATTAAATTAAGTAATTTATCTAGTTCTCTGGGGTCATCCTCAAGGGCAACTGGTATATTATTGGAAATTTTGTATTCTTTTCGAATATTTGTTTATGTATGGCATTGCAATAATATATGGTAGGTAGTTAAATTTTTGTTAGAGTTCCCACATATTGGGGTTTTATATTTTGCCATATGATAACTATGCGTAAATCTTGCGTGGCCTATTCGGAGTCTCCCTTGTACGACTTCGCAATAAGGTAGGCTCTATAGAATGTTTGGATCTGACGTACGGAAATATTTCGTATTTTCGAAGTTTCCTCTCTAACTCCCTCTCCCCGTGTCCGATTTCAGCTGTTAACGAACTTGTTCCTTAGTTTTACGTAAAACGCTCTTATATCGAGTTTGTACGGACACCATTTTCGTCATCTCCTAAGTAGACTCGATGGACATTTGAGAAAATGTTTGCGAAAATTGCACTATGAGTACAACCCCGATATCTGATTTCCCTTAACCCGGCAGTGGTGACGTGAAAAATCCTCACATTCGTGAGAAAGTTGGGTCAAATTGACCCCCTAGTCATTAAGGGCGATTTAAAGTACACATAATTCACATTATTTTATTTTTATTAATTAAATATCTCATTCAATTAATATTGAAATATAAATTATATAATAAACATCAATCTTATTTTGTTTTAATGTTCAAAAGCTGACAAAAATTAATAAATATAATATACAAAATGAAAAAATTTAAATTCCTTCTACTTTTTTTTTTATCGGAGATCCAGGGAATTAGATGAAGGTTGGGAGACAGAGTGACCTGCCATGGTTGTTCCGACAGTTCCCCTTCTACTGAACACTCTGATGTTCTATTATAAGGGGGTGTTGTGAGTTGGTATGGGGGTAAATAGAACTAGGGCATCTGGCGGTACTGGGTGGGTTGTGAGGATAGGAGAAAACGAAAGAAGAGAGGATAGGGATAGTAGGAGAGGAGGTAAGAAAGAAAAGGAGAAAGACTTAAAGATAAAAGAGTAAACCTAACTTAAGAGTAAGAACACCGCAAGCCAGTCACAGGCCCAAAGCGGTCGCTGTGAGCGAGGGAAGGAAGGAGACGCCGAATTTTAATTAAAAACTAAACTAAACTAACTAACCTAGCTTAATAATAAAATATAAAAAACTAAATAACCGGTAACGTCGACTAGTCTACTACCTTCTACTCAGTACAGTATTTACAATATATGTCGGCATGATTCAGACAAATGTAGTTGAAGCATTTCTCACAAAAATGCTTAGACATATTGTCATTACAGTGAATGCAGCGCCCTCTTTTTTTGGGGTCCGGTCTGCCTCTTTGTGGAGGCTCGTACTAGACCCATTTTTCTGCTAGTAGTCGTGTAATTCTATAGAAGCATCTCCAACTTCATCGCCAATTGATAAACAATAATTTTCTTCTAAAATCGCGTGTATTAATTCAATATCTTTCGGATCGTAACACTGTTTACATGTGCTGGTCATGTTTAAAAGATTTCATGTTAGTAGGAACGTTGGGTCAGAAAGACCCACGAACAATTTCGGGAGAAAATAACACACCACGTTCATGTAATAAAAAACTACTGAATATTGCCATCTGACCAGCAGAACTTAGTTTGAAGGAAGACTGGTGGACAAGTTCAGAAGTAAAGGAATAATTTCTAGAGCGCTCCAAAAATGTTGCTGGGTCGGATAAACCCAACGTTCCCACTCCCGGGTTAATGGAAATCCGCTATTATGCGCGACTCCCAAATGAAACATATTTCGGAGGGAGTAGGTACGAGTGGGAGGTAGCCGGGGCATGCGCACTGCCAGAGCAGCCATACTCTTCCAGGCCAGTCTTATCAAGCCTCCCGCCAGCTGTATCTGTTCTCGCCGCCTTGTTACTATCAACTCGCTCGGCCAGCAAGCCAACTACACATCGATCGCTGCATCTCCTCACAACCGGCAACCTACCTCAAAACTCTAATCCACAGCTGATTTCAAAAAAGGTCTGTATGTGTGTGTATGCTTTATGTGCTACAGACGTTACATGTCTCATATATATACGCCACATAACTGCCGTCATAAGTTTCCCCTAGCTTAATACAATACCTTATAATAACTGTTTGACCTAGTTCAGTTTCTACGAGTTTGTTCGTTTCAATTATATTTCATAATATGAACTCCCACTCCAAGCAATTGAAACTAATCAAGACGCGCCTATTGTCAGCTTTCCACCCAATTCTCCTCCAAAGAGCGTCTAGCTATCTCATCCAATAAGAAATTCTCTTTTCCACGAATCCAAATAAATCACATCAAGAGGAACGCCTTGTCTCACGAACCTAAACTCATCCGACATTTGTGCTCATTTCACATGTCCTCCTTAAGTTATGTACTTACAAAGATAGCATTTCTCTTGGATTGCTTCCTCTCTTCCGAAAAACGATTTGAGCTTTGTAGGTTACTCGAAGAAAGGTTTTATTGATGGACATCCCGGCATCGAATCGACGTTCATATCGATATTTAGTGATGTTACATCGACTGACAGATGCCCGTCAGGAGTACTTGACGCAGACCTTTGCGTCCTGTCTTCGCGACAAACAATGAACCAAGAGTTATACTGCTCGACTTTGGCTTCTTGCAATATTAATTCAAGGCGCTTGGAAGTAAGTTTATCTAGATTACAGATAGTGCCAACATGGATCTCTGATAACAATAAAACAGGCAAACAGACCTGGAAAACGTGTAATAAAAAACTTAAAATATCATTAAACAGCTCGTGGCAGACTTCAGAAAACTAGCCATCTCGCTTTTCGCGTGAGTTATTATCAGATGTCGGCCTTTGCAACTCGAAATCAATGGGAAACCTCAATGACTTATGGAAAATAATTATCGAATTTTTGAAGTTTTAGTGCATAGCAGTGCATTAAATTATAGCAGTGATATATGCATTGATCTAAGAATGATGCAAGGCAGTCTAATGTTCTAGCTCGTATTATTTTTGAACATCACATTTCTCTAATTTTTCGTTATTGGTCGGCATAGAAGTGAAGTAGCCACTTTGCATTTGTACATGCTAAGCTTACCACTAGCCACAATTCTAGTATTTATATCTTTCTAACTTGTTTACATTCATATCGTACAAAATCTAAGTAATATTACGTCTGTAAAATTCGTCACAGAAATTGGGATGGGGGGGGGGTCTTCTCCCTATGACAATACATCATTTCAAAGCTCTCATTAGAAATATCTGTTTTTGAAATAGTGTTTTATTAAAATTGAAATGACGAAAATGCAAGGTAATTCACCATTCAGAGGATTGTATGAAGCCAAGGTTGGTTCGAATCGCCTACTCCCCTCATTCTCAACGTGATCGATTCATTGTTATGTGAAATTTTTATTTTTTACTCTGTCGCTTTGATAATACAACACCATTGGTTAGGCCGTTGTTCTTGTTGTTGTTGATAGCTTTGGTCATTGATAAAAACATATCATTTCCACGCAGGGACATAAGAATAATTCAAGAGCACTTCAGTTCAATTAGAGATTCGTAGACCCAACCATCTGGGTAACGATAACCCAAGCCAGCAAATGAATTAATGGAATTCTAAATTTCATATGACAAAGAGGAGAAGGAATTAATTTCTTGAGAAGGTTGGTAAGCTGTTTTTTCTTCAAATATTGGCAGAGTTTTGTTAAATATCGGCTAATTAATCACATCAAAGATGCTTGTAGAGAGTACCTTCATTCGAGTATTTACACAACTGTTTGCTGGTATTCATTAACACCCAATGCATTGAAATTGTTTCTATAATTTATTTAGAAATATATTGGCCATTCCTTTGCCACCCAAGTATTTTTGAGTGCAATAAAAGGTTTTTTATTGATTTATTGAATTAATGAGACTATTGGCTTTTTGGTGTTCACTGCAATTGCATCTAAAACACTTAGGAGCTTCCTTTTTCTGAAAATGGTGCTCAACATTGATGGTTATTTTTCTCAATCTCTGCCGTTTATGAAATTAAAGAACTCCAGATTCGAATTTCCTAAGGTACTTTCCTAAGTTTATGTATATCCATATAAATTCCCTCTTTTAACAGGAATTAAGGAAAAAAAAAAAATTAGACAAAGACATAACACCAAAAATCAAAATTTTAACCTATAAGTGATAATTATAAAATACATTAATTATTAATACCTAAAATGTATTTTGAGTACGTGCGATGCCAACAAAAGTTTGGAACCTGATATTGCTTCAATTGCGATCTTCCGAACTTAGCAAGTGCCATGTTCTTCAAAAAATAAACCAAGCACAAATGTGCGATAAACATTGAAAAGATTGCTACAGCCACCTTCTAAATTTATTTATTTATTTAGATGTGTGCCGTCTAAATAAATACCACTCAAATCAACTTGAATTGTGGCCTAGGTTCCTCCACTCTCCTTTGCCCAATTTTGCAGATCGAGTACATTAGACAATGCTTCTGTAACCTCTAAACCTAAGAAAACCACTCAGTGAATTTAATCTCTACCAAACTCTAAGGCATTCATAGTTTCGTTTCACTCCTGCAACAGCGTCTACATCTGATAAAGTCCTTTACATCTGGTAGACGTTGAATATTTGTTCCCGAAAAGATGTGCAGTTTGTAAATTCCCTTTAAATAGAGTATTTAAGAACTTTATGTAGGGATTAAACTGTTCGTTGTCCTTGTTCTGGCCTGATATGAATTATCACGAAAATCTTCCACGTCCATACTTTAGCCGTTAAATACATAAGTACTGGTAACAGATTCCGACGAACAAAAATCTTGCGTGATACTGAAATTAATCACCAGTAAGTCGAAAGAGAGTGCACTTAAGCACAAAAAAAGGTTTAGAATGTTTAATCAAAATGTGTCTCTTTATTCTTCATCTCATGACTCCGAAAAACAAAAGCCTCTCTTGCGAATCTACAAAACATATGTTTTTACACATAACCTATATCTTCCAATTACAAAGAGGTATAAATATAACAATCTTTCATTATAATATTCACTCTCTAACACCTCCCTCTTCGTGAAATGAGGTGCGGCAGGAAAGACCTCTTATTCACGACCTCGTCACCTCGACGACACAGCTGCCCTCTCCTTCCTTTTGGATTACAATGCCTTCCATCCAAGATTCGCCTGAACCTGAGGGTGTTTCCACAGCCAGACCTTCTGCCCGACCTGAAGCAGAGCCATGGGTCCAGCTCCACGGTCTTTGTAGGCTCTCTTCCGTTTCTCCCATCTCTCCACTAGTTTAGGCTGAGCTGGCGCATTTTTTTTACAGACCTTATACCTCTCCACAAACTTCTTGATGTCACTGGCCATTCCAAACCAAAAGAAAACATCTTTCGCTCTTCTTATGCATGATTCTACTCCCTGATGGAAAGCAGCATTTTGGAAGTCCACGCGAGATATTCAGTATCTCCACATTTTCACAAATTAAGCGACCCTCCACAACCCGACAGAAGAGGACTTAAACTATTCTAGCCGCGATAATATCTTCCTGTCAATAAGCTTCCTCTTAAGTCAACTGGCCTCTTAAAGTGGCACTTTTACAACTTGAAATGGTGTTTGTTGAGCGAACACTTTCATTTAGTATCTTTTGATATTCGAGGAACTCATGTGTAGGAGTGAACATGGTTCTGGAAATATGGACAGGACTTATCTACGCCCCCTTTTGGAGTTTCGAACGTGGCTGAGTTCGCTTTCCGAAACTCTCCAGGAAAGTTTTCTTTCCCCCATTCTCTACATTTCAGGATTGCTATTTCGCCTTCCCGCGATTGAACTTTAATACATTAAGTGAAATAATAACGATGTCTTAGTAGCAATGGCTCAGACGTATAGGGGATCCTAATTTTCGAAGCCTCTGAAAGCTGCTAAAAAAAAAAGCAGGGGCTGCGTAAACTAAGCAGATTTCCCACGTGAAGTTTTACAATAGAGAAATCCGCATAGTAGTAAGAGTAGCAGTAACGAGTCTCTAAACCAATTTTACGAGAGTCGAACAGTTACGGAAACGGCCGAACTAGCTTTTGCGGAAACCCAAGAATAGAACCGGCATCAGCCGATCTCATCTCGCCCGTTATCTGCACACACTTGATAAAAATGTAAATATCTTGGTTAATATTTAAGATAGAGAATAAATGTATATGACAATATTTATAGTAAATTTAATTTGCAATAAGACAGATTTTATATAGGTTTTCGATCCGCCGTATAATAACGGAGATAATTCGAATTTTCGAAATACTCCCCCTCTCCCACCCCCCCCTTTCACTGGTCCGATTTCAGCCATTAACGAACTTGATCTTTCTTTTTCCAAAAACCGAGTAAATATCGAGTTGGGTAACACTAGAGCGTTAACAGATAAACATATATAATTTTGAACGGACATTTTCGTAATTGCTGGGTTGGATTGATGGACATTTGAAGAAATGCTTCGAAAATCGCGTCATAAGAACGACCTCAATAGCAGATTTCTCTTAAGGGAGATCAGCTATTGGTCTGGATAAGTCCAAACGTCTATGTCATTCGAAATTTTTATATTCTCTCAAGTGTTTGGTGTTATTAACACCTGAAAATATCTCCGTAATTCCCGTTACTATTCGTCTAATAGCTCTGTAGAGATGAATTGGCAAGTTACGGTTTTGCCTATTCATTATGCGGAGCATGTTTCAAGGCTGCAAGTTTTTAACTTCCATCTTCACGAATTTGGTTCCTCGGTGTTTAATATTCACTACGTGCATAGACAAACACATTTCGTTTCCTATAATTTTTGTTTTAAATATAGCAGAAATACGGTGGATATGGCACTGTTTAATTTAATTTGCGGGTTAATTATTTAAAATTTACTAATTATGTAAGGTGTAAAGGGTTCTGATCAGTGATTACATTGTTTTAATTATGTAATAGCTGATAACAACTGATTTTGCCACCTGTTGAAATATGATCCTGCTAAAAGCAGTTCGTCTTTATTCTATTATTCAATTAATTTTAGTTCCCTATGTTTTTCTCGTTTCAAGGTGCACTTAAAAAAAAAAAACAACACCGATTGTAAACAACTCTCTTTCCTAATGGGCGAAGTTTATTTCTAGTCCCATTATGAGAACAATTAATGCCAGTCAAGTCAGATTTATGGCAGTATGTTCGCAATAAAGATTGTTGGTTGAAAGTCATTCATAAACATTTTATGAATGCTGTATAAATCTATTCCAGCTGAAAAAAAAAAAAAAAAATTAGTTGATTTCCCTTAAGAGGGTTGTCCTGATGACGAATTTTCGAAAAATGTCTTCAAATGTCCTTCGATCCTACCGACGAAAATGAGGCCCGTTCAAAACTGTATTTGTAAATATATATATGGGGGGTGTGTGTGTGTGTGTGAAAGACATATATTATATTATGAATACATAAATTTAATATATGTTCATTGGGCCTTTTTATGCAAAATTGAAGATCAAGTTCGTTAATGGCTGTTATTATTCGTAATGTGGCTCAGGTTAGTCATGTGAGTTAAAGCGTTGATCTTTATCTCACATGGTAAACCTTGAGTGGCGAGTTCGATTCTCGCCTGGGCAAAGGAAATTATTTAGTGACGAAATTCATTAAATAACATCCCAAAATCCCACCTTGGCTAGAAAAGGGTGGTAACCTGTAGATAACCCGTCCCAATTAGCCTAAGTTGCAAAAAGTGGACGTTAATAAATAATAATATTATACGTAAGGATTGAAAAATTCTATAGGACCAATCTTATTGCAAATGTAATTAACTATAAATGCTATTACTTTTAATTGCTTCTCTATTTCGGATATTAACCGTGATGCTTACTTTCACTTTTTTCAGTCTTCAGTAAACCACTAATCCTACTCATGCCAAACTCACAATAAGCCCATCGAATGCCTTCGATCCTACTTAGTAGGTGACGAAAATGAGGTCCGTTCAAACTTCATATAAAAGCGTTTTATATGTAAAACTAAAGATGAAGTTCGTTAACGGCTGAAATCGGATTGGGAGAAGCGAGGGGTTAGAGGGGGGCGGGTGGTATTTCAAAAATCTCAGTTATAATACGTCGGATCAAATAAAAAAAAAAATTTATACAATCGATCTTATTGCAAATTTAATTATTTATTATTATTATTTATTAACGTCCACTTTTTGCAACTTAGGCTAATCGGGACGGGTTATCTTCAGGTTACCACCCTTTTCTAGCCAGGGTGGGATTTTAGGGTGTTATTTAATGAATTTCGTCACTAAATAATCTCCTTTGCCCAGGCAAGAATCGAACTCGCCACTCTAGGTTTACCATGTGAGATAAAGGTCAACGCTTTAACTCGCATGGCTAACCTGAGCCCCAAAAATTTATTAATTATCATGAACCAGCTGTTATAGCTGTAACATATCTTTTATATCGTGAACCAGTTAATACGAAACTTAAATAACAGATATTGCTTTTATTAAAGTTAGTGTGTGAGATACATTCAAATGAGTTGTTCTATGACGACATCAATTAATATTTTACTTGGATATGTTTATTTGCTCTATGTCATAATCGATATTGAACCGTTTAATTGAACACTAGAGACCACAGTCGTTAAAAGCTGAAACTATACCAGGATCAGGGTTGGTGGGTTTAGTAGCATTATATCCTAGAATTATTATCCTATACATGTTTTCGTTGCTTAAATATTAAGCGAGTTATTCGTACTTCCTTCTTTACTGCGTTCAGTAAACCCTCACTTCTGCACTTCAGGTTTTTCTACCAGCACGTGGGAAATCTATTGGCTCGTGCTTATATTGAGCAATCTACACATTAAGTTCTCTCTTTCATTTTAGCAGATTTCCCTTAAGGGAATTCTGCTATTGAGGTTGTACATATTAACCGAGATATTTACATTTTTCAGTTTTCAGCCTTCAAGCTTGCCTGTTTGAATTCAGCCTTGTATTGTTCACGGTAGTGTTACCTGTATGTATACTTTTCTTAATTTTCTCTTCAATGAACATTTTGAATAAATAACTGTCTGAGGGCACCCTTGTGTAAATAATACATTTCTTAATTCTAGCTGTCTTTAAAATTCGTTTAAAACAACACAATCTATGAGAAAAATCGTGATTTATTACTCACGTAACGCATTTTAATTTGTCGAATGTCCATTTCACTTCCAACAGAATAGAAAAGTTTGACAAGTGCTTCCTCCTTCCCCAAAAATATTATGTAATATAATAGTTGAAGATAAATACAAATCATTTTGAACTCTTAGTGCATACGCAGAACATTATGTCAGTGACTTTTCAAAAATTTAGGAGAGCAAATTCCACTCTAGAACTGCATGACGTAATTTTTGTGGCAATATAGTTGCCTCATCTGTTGAAACGTGGAATTTAAAAACATTCTTGAAATCAGCAAGTCAATAGCTTTAATTAGAGCTAAATATGTTAAGATAGGATGCAATTATATTATATTATTATTATGGGGGAGGTTTATTCTCAGTGAAAACTGGAGTAAAATCCATATCGGTGGAAATCCAACCGATATGGAGTTTGTGATTGTGACATGTTATGGGGAATTTAAAAATTATTATCATTATTATTTATTAACATCCACTTTAAGCTACTATGGCTAATTGAGACGTGTTATCTATAGGTTAGAACCCATTTTCTATCCAGGGTGGGACTATGGATTTTATTTAGTGATTTCTTCACAAAATAAATTCTTGCTTGCCAACGCGGGAATCGAACTCGTCACTGAAGATTTGGCATGTGAGTTTAAACGTACTCTTCATTTGACAGATGTAAGAAGTAAACAGGCCTGGACTAAATACTCAAACAACTGAATACGGGAACAGACCTATAAAACCTACTGACTAACGGACAACTCTTGACGTTCTACCAGCTGTACTCGACCATCAGCCAGTGACGATGGTCTCCACCGACAGTTATCATTTATACGGTTCTAACCCTTTATTTATTATTAATTCTTTATTATTATTAATTCATTAGGCTAAGCTGAGGCCCAATTGGATGATATTCATCAGCTAATGAGGTGATTTGGTGATGAAATATTGCAACATCCTACATTGGAGATGACACAAAATGTCGGTCATCCTCATCATGCTGAACTAATTGTAAGCATATTTCCCTCATACTGGAATATGTCACGCTGATGAACTCGTCTCGCCTCATATTCTCTTTTTCTCTCTTAGCAAGAAGCCTATGTAAACAATGATTACAATTTTAGCTGGACATGAGATCTTTAGTAACTGAGATAATTAAAGTGAAAATCGAATGAGTAAAAGTGTGAGTTTAAAAGTGGCTGAAACCAAAAAAAAAAAAAACAATTAAAAAAAAATGCAGTAGTTGTAGAACGTTAAAATTTCAATCAGAGTTAATAATAATAAAAGTTTTTGATTTGACCCGTGGTAACTGAGATATTTTGAGTTTTCGATTCCCTTAGGAGAAATTTGGTAAAATTGATTTCCTTCTACACACGCACACCCACGAGCACCTCCCCAATTACTCATGAGATTTTCCAATAAAGCATTAAAAATGTCATTTCTAGTCCGTTTCGGTTAGCATTGTTATTATATAACAATATATTATACACAATATATTTTGTAAAAATAGAAACAGAGTGTGATGTGACGTTATCAGTGCTTTGTTTCAGCATGCGAAGGACTTTTAGCGGGTTTCTTTTGAAAGAGGAGCTACTGAGTTGGGCCACATGTTGAAATTGCGCAAACATTCCTTAAAATCTCCTCTAATTATTGTATGTGATTGCAAAAAACAAGATTAGGTTGAGTTAAACAATTTGATATCTCTATATCTAGATATTCATATTTGTGTATATAAATTAATAGAGGCCTCCTCCAATTTGGAATTGGAGGGTAGGAGTTAAGGTTGGGTAAAATATAAAATTCGAAATATTACATTTTACTGATTAAGATAACAGAATTGTATATAAACTAATACATATATATTATTAATTTTCTACTGTTTTTGTTCGATGCTTTTTTCTCTAAATCCAATATTAACCCAGATATTTGTTTGTCTTCGGTGGCACCCCCTCCCCTCTAATACCATATTTTCTTAGATTCCCTTAGGCACTACATATGTCATGCCCACCTTAAATTTCAAGTCCTGTTTACATAAGTTTCTTATTACTATAGAAGTCGACAAAAGATTATTTCAGGACTCTAGGGTTTCTATCACGGGGGAAATCTGCTCAGTTCACGCCCCTCCTGGGATGGACTTTTTTTTTTATTACTTTAATATTGGGTTGTTTCCAGTAGTTTGGACATCTCCTGTTAGTACATCTTGCATTTCAATGTTCGGTGGGTAAACAGCTCTGAACTACAAGCAATCGGGTAAATAGAGGCGTGAACGGAAGTATATAGTTATCAGATCATGGAATATTCATGAGAGCCGTGGAGATGCAAAATTTGAGCTAAGCGACCGCTGGATGTTATTTCAGTCGGTCAGGCAGGTAGTGCGTGAACTATGCAGGACCCCCACGTGACACAATACAGCTGACAGGCTGCAGAACTTTACTTGTTGTTATGAATCATGACTGCAGGACATCATTTTTGAAATAGACCTAGCGAGGCAGTTTCATTATTCAATGACACACAGATCTTTCATAACACCTTCATCTTTCTGTTTCTCGCTCAGTTAAGTTTAGATGTAAAACTCAAGCCTGCCAATGACTGAGTTAAGATAAATAGATAGATTTAGCAGATTTCCCACGGGCATGAATACAACACGATGACGTCACACTATGCCATACCAGCAGAGATGACGCCACCTGCATATTGTGGCCTCTATTTCTGGCTTTCTGTGTGCCCTTTGCAATCAATACTTAAAACATTATTTAATCTGACACTAAGTATACACAATTAGTTATATATTAGCTTAAAATCAAATTGGCAGGAGTGGGGGTTTACACTAAAATACATGTAACTTCGTTAATATGCAAATTACAACAAATGTTTAGAACGCCAATTGTAGTGCATTGCAAAATCACACAATTGGTTAAATAACTTTACGGATATATTTGGGGTCACATGTATTTGACTTTCTCTAAACCCTCCTGGTCCTATTTCGGCCATTATATTGATACTAATTTTTATATAAAATTTAAACGCCAACTATGATTATTACAAATATAATGAAATATTTGGTTACGATCTAACAAAAAGTACGGCTATTAGAAGGTTAAAACCAGTACACACACACTCACAAGCGAGCTCGTGTGTATGTGTACTATCTGCGAACTAATCACGTTGGTACGAAACAGGTAAACCTGATTTTCACGGGAACTTACGAGAGAATAAAAGGGTCACAATGGCATGCAGTGGTTACCCGTTGTCTTCTGCATCAGACCGTCCAGCAATAAAGGCATAAATGAAAAAAATCCATTCCATGCCAGAGTTGTTAGACAGCCTTCCCTCCGTAGCCTTTTGCTATCATAAGCTGACTAAAAGTATGCTTTAGTGTTCAGACTACATTATCTACCCTTCAGTCTTGGACCACTGACATGTTGTCAGTGAGAATTTAGAAACACACACATACACAAAAACGAACACACTTTCGTGTCGTCTCCTAGGCAGGATTAATGGAGATTTAAATGCACTTCTTGAAAACTACATCATTTGGGGAGGAAATCTGAAAAAAAAAAAATAATCTTAAATTAGTTCTATCTTCAGTTTCGATTGATGGAAGCCAAGAATTAATAATTAGGTCATGCTTCTCAATTGAGTGCTTGAGTTACCTGCTTTAGTCAAGGATGTGGATTAGTTTTTGACAGGGGATAATTTTCTAGTGATCTTAATCTTTTATTGTGTCAGATATCAATTATAATTTTGTTAACTTATTCATAACTCTGCCTGCATTTTCTGAGAGCTTGGAGTGACCACTCACTAAGCACATGATAGTTAATTGTTCCGTGCAATAAGCTGTCGCTTCCTGCATGCATCTTAAGTACCTACAGTTAGATTATCATTTTTCAACTCATGTTACTTATCGACTTTGATCTTTGTCTTAGTGGTAATAATAGGGAAATGCATGATAACTTCCTTTAAGACAAGGTTAGTCGAATGCATAATTCTGTTATGCTGGGAAAATAAAGTTGCCTCGTTGTGAAGGATTTAAGTATTTTGATGGGATGGCATGATAAGAAATAATGTAGTGGATAAAGAAACCTGGTTAGTAGATGGCATTTAATGGTGCTTGAATCTTCCCACAAATTTAAAAACCCTTCTGAGGAATTAATTAATTAGAGATTTATAATGCAATCATTGGATTTTTTACTCTTTATATATGGACCCAAACGGACTTCCTAAAATGATTTTTTACGGTATATGAGGTGGTTAAAGGAAAAGAGGCGATCCCAAGCAACTATGGTTTGCCGAACATAAGTCGCAGTTTCAGTTGATCCATAGTTCAAAATCCATGGCATCTGATATGGTGTAATTTGATAGCAGATGCCTAGGACTGTAGCGCCTAATGCTCAAAGATTGTGAATATTCGTGCAAAAACGTTGACTATGTTATAGATATATATTGGCATGATTTTCATAATTATTTTTTGTTAAAAAGAATTATTTGTCTCTTTATCTGTAGTAGAGGTCCGTCACGCAGGCGCTGCGTAAAATAAGCAGATTTTCCATCCAATGTAATGTGATACACCGATCTCGTAATATATTTCATAAGATGGTGTCGAGAAAACGTTATTTTGAATAAAATAAAAAAAAAACTGATGTGGGCAACCCATGATTTCTTTGTACTTCTATTACATTAAGAAACAACTTTTAGCAGATTTCCCTTAAGGGAAATCAGCTATTGAGGTCGTACTCATGACGCGATTTTCGAAAAATTTCTTCAAATGTCCATCGATCCTACCCAGGAGATGACGAAAATGAGGTCCGTTCAAAATTATATATATATATATATATATATACTAGCAAAGGTACCCGGCTTCGCCCGGGAATTCATTTGAGGCTGAATGAAGATGGTATATTTTTGGCAAGGCTTTACTTTCCACAATATTTATTTTATTTCCCTGTCCCAGTGTTTAGAATTTATACCCGTCGTTACTGTGGATTTGTTAATAATAAAATTATTTGTTATTTAAGACTTCATTGTCCTCAATATTTTTATATTTCCCGTCCTCTGTGTATGTAGTTTTTTTTTTATAAAGTGATGGACCATATAATTCATAATCCTAGAATGTATTCTATCTTCCAAACCATGTATGAATAAGTTTCTTTCCCTTCATGCGGTACAATGTCCAACGGTGACAGCTGTTTTAGGTACGTCATAGCCTCTATTAAAACACTCTTTCATAAGTCTCGATTGTAAACTGTGTATTCATATTGGTTTTCAGTAAAGTATATCATAATACATTAACGGAGCAGAGTTAATAAATACCAGAAATACCTGAGTGCACCTCTCTAGCGTTTATTCTAGTAAATTATTTATTTATGATAATTAAAGAAATTCACATTCCTGAGAATAATAATACATTGCTATAAGCATCAATTAACATGTAAACATAGACCAATATGAGGTCGGAAGGGAAGCGGCAGAACTGATAGGACAAAGGAAGTAGCTCGACACTTAAATAGCCTCAGTGCTGCCAACCTGCAATGCATTTTGGATAGCTATCCTCTAATACATTCAAATATATTAAAAAATCATATTACATTATCTTCACAATTCTAAAACTGTTTCAAATATTTTTCACGTTTTAATTAAATAATGTATTAAATACACTTAGAGAAGGGTGGGGGCAGTATACCTTATTTGGTGCAAACTGTTACTGGCGTTAAAAAATAACATAGTTTTGAATTATTAAGGATAACATTCTAACATGGATTTGAATTAACTTATCCAAGTGAGATACCTGGGTAGTTCATATTGGAATGTATTGTTGAGCATATCAATATTTCTAAGCAAATTACTTGCTTCATACCTTATTTTACAAAAAAAATAATTATAAAACAAAATTTACACTAATTAAAAAAGTAAACAACTTATGTTATGTGCACAATTGCCAAAAACCAAATAGACGATGAAATATCGCGAATTTTTATTTCAGGCCTCCCGCATAACCCCCATTCCCCTTGGAACCTAAAATTTTTAGTATAGCTTATAATCATGGAAGAATTAATGCTAATTTACATACCGAGTGTTGTTACGTTCGGTTCTACCGCTAGTGTCCAATAAAATAGTTGCCCCCGCTTTAGTTTTTAGTGTATATCTCGTTTATACTTTGTTATAAAAGAAAAGTGTATATAACAAAAGTTACTATAAATAACAAAATAAACAACTTTTGTTATGTTCATATTTGCCAAGAAACCAATACGAAACGAAATATCGCTATTTTTAATTTCTGGCATCCCTCATAACCCCCACTCTTGCCCGCCCCTAGAAATGTTGGTATGGCTTGTTATAATGAAAGCGTTAGTGCTATTACATATGCCGAGTTTTATTTATTTAGGTTGGATCTTTTGTCCCAAATAAAATTGTTCACTTCCGCTATAGGTTTTAGCGTATATCTCGTTAATAATTCGGTATACGAAAAAAGTGTATATAACAAAAGTTACTCTAAATAACAAAATAAACAACTTTTGTTATGTTCATATTTGCCGAAAAACTAATAGGAAACGAAATATCGCTATTTTTAATTTCTGGCTTCCCTTATAACCCCCACTCCTGTTCGTCTCAGAGAATTTTAATATAGCCTAAAGTCTAAGTTGGGTTAGTAGTAATATACATACCAAGTTTCATAAAATTCGGTTCAGCCGTTTATGCGTGAAAAGGTAACAAACAAACAAACAAATAAACAAACAAACAAACAAACAAACAAACAAACAGACACGAAAGAAACAAAATGCAGTTATGGTGTGTATGACATGTGAAACGAAAAGTTATCGTGAAATTTCGCGAAAAAAATCAATGTACAGACAGAGGTTACAATTTTATATATATATAGATATCTATCTATATATATATAAAATTGTAACCTCTGTCTGTACATTGATTTTTTTCACGAAATTTCACGATAACTTTTCGTTTCACATGTCATAGACACCATAACTGCATTTTGTTTCTTTGGTGTCTGTTTGTTTGTTTGTTTGTTTATTTGTTTGTTTGTTTGTTTGTTTGTTACCTTTTCACGCATAAACGGCTGAACCGAATTTTATGAAACTTGGTATGTATATTACTACTAACCCAACTTAGACTTTAGGCTATATTAATATCCTCTGAGACGAACAGGAGTGGGGGTTATAAGGGAAGCCAGAAATTAAAAATAGCGATATTTCGATTCCTATTGGTTTTTCAGCAAATATGCACATAACAAAAGTTGTTTATTTTGTTATTTAGAGTAACTTTTGTTATATACACATTTGCCGTATACGGAAGTATAAATGAGTTATACGCTAAAAACTATAGCGGGAGTCAACAATTTATTAGGCACAAAAGACTCAACCGAACTAAGTAAATCTCGGTATGTGAATTAGTACTAACGCCTTCCTTATAATAAGCTATACTAACATTTCTAGGGACGGGCAGGAGTGGGGGTTGTAAGGGAGGCCTGAAATTAAAAATAGCGATATTTCGTTTCCTATTGCTTATTCAGCAAATTTGCCCATAACAAAAGTTGTTTATTTTGTTATTTACAGTAACTTTTGTTATATACACTTTTGTCATATACGGAAGTATAAATGAGTTATACGCTAAAAACTATAGCGGGAGTCCACAATTTTATTTGGCACAAAAGACTCAACCGAACTAAACCAAACTCGGTATGTGAATTAGTACTAACGCCTTCCTTATAATAAGCCATACTAACATTTCTAGGGACGGGCAGGAGTGGGGGTTATATGAGAGGCCTGAAATTAAAAATAGCGATATTTCGTTTCCTATTGCTTATTCAGCAAATTTGCCCATAACAAAAGTTGTTTATTTCGTTATTTAAAGTAACTTTTGTTATATACACTTTTGCCATATACGGAAGTATAAATGAGTTATACGCTAAAAACTATAGCGGGAGTCCACAATTTTATTTGGCACAAAAGACTCAACCGAACTAAACCAAACTCAGTATGTGAATTAGCACTAACGCCTTCCTTATAATAAGCCATACTAACATTTCTAGGAACGGGCAGGAGTGGGGGTTATAAGGAAGGCCTGAAATTAATAATAGTGGTATTTCGTTTCCTATTGCATTTTCGGCAAATATGCACATAACAAAAGTTGTTTATTTTGTTATTTAGAGAAACTTTTTTATATACACTATTGTCGTATACCGAAGTATAAAGGCGTTATACGCTAAAAATTATAGCGGGAATCAACAATTTGGAGGACAGTGAAGACTTACATAAAAAATTAATTTTATTATTAACAAATGCCAACAACGGGTATTAACCCTAAACACTAGGACGGGTAAATGTCAAAATATTGTGCAAAGTAAAGCCTTGCCAAAAAAATTCCATCACCATTCAGCCTCAAATCAATTCCCGGGCGAAGCCGGGTATCTGAGCTAGTATATATATAAAATTGTAACCTCTGTCTGTACATTGATTTTTTTCACGAAATTTCACGATAACTTTTCGTTTCACATGTCATAGACACCATATCTGCATTTTGTTTCTTTCGTGTATGTTTGTTTGTTTGTTTGTTTGTTTGTTTGTTTGTTTGTTTGTTTGTTTGTTTGTTTGTTTGTTACCTTTTCACGCATAAACGGCTGAACCGAATTTTATGAAACTTGGTATGTATATTACTACTAGCCCAACTTAGACTTTAGGCTATATTATTATTCTCTAAAACAAATAGGAGTGGGGGTTATAAGGGAGGCCTGAAATTAAAAATAGCGATATTTCGTTTTCTATTGGTTTTTCAGCAAATATGCCTATAACAAAAGTGGTTTATTTTGTAATTTAGAGTAACTTTTGTTATATGCACATTTGCCGTATACGGAAGTATAAATGAGTTATACGCTAAAATCTATAGCGGGAGTCAACAATTTATTAGGCACAAAAGATTCAACCGAACTAAACCAAACTCGGTATGTGAATTAGTACTAACGCCTTCCTTATAATAAGCCATACTAACATTTCTAGGGACGGGCAGGAGTGGGGGTTATAAGGGAGGCCTGAAATTAAAAATAGCGATATTTCGTATCCTATTGGATTTTCGGCAAATATGAACATAACAAAAGTTGTTTATTCTATTATTTAGAGTAACTTTTATAATACACACTTTTTTCGTATACCGAATTATGAACGAGATATACGCTAAAACCTATAGCGGAAGTGAACAATTTTATTTGGGACAAAAGACCCAACCGAACTAAACCATACTCGGTATGTGAACTAGCACTAACGCTTTCCTTATAATAAGCCATACTAACATTTCTAGGGATTGGCAGGAGTGGGGGTTATAAGGGAGGCCTGAAATTTAATATAGTGATATTTCGTTTCCTATTGGTTTTTCCGCAAATATAAACATAACAAAAGTTGTCTATTTTGTTATGTGGAGTAACTTTTGTTATATACACTTTTGTCGTATACCTAAGTATAAATGAGTTATACGTTAAAACTTTAGCGGGCACTAACCGCTGAACCGAACTTAACAAAACTCGGTATGTCAATTAGCATTAATTCTTCCATGATTATAAGTTATATTAAAATTTGTAGGTTCAAACGGGAGGGGGGTTATAAGGGAGGGCTGAAATAAAAATTCACCATATTTACATGTATAAGAGACGGGAAATATAAAAATATCAAAGACTGTGAAGCCTTATCGAACAAATAATTCTATTATTAGCAAATCCACGGGAAAGACGGGTATCAATCCTAAACACTGGGACGGGTAAATGTCAAAATATTGTGCAATGTAAAGCCTGCTAAAAAATACTATCACCATTCAGCCTCAAATGAATTCCCGGGCGAAGCCGGGTATCTGAGCTAGTATATATATATATATATATATATATATATATATATATATATATATAAATATATTTGTCTGTTAACGCTCGAGCGGTCGCAATTTTTGTTTGATCGTTACCAAACTCGAAATTTAATCGTTTTATGTAAAAGAAAGAACAAGTTCGTTATCGGCTGAAATCGGACCAGTGGGAGGGGGGGTTTAGAGGGGGATTTTTGAAAATTCGAAATATCTTCGTTATTATGCGTCGGATCGAAAAATTGTAAAGAATTAGTCTTGTTGCAAATTAAATTTACTATAAATATTGTTCTATACATTTATTGTGTATCTTGAATATTAACCGAGATATTTGCATTTGTATTGTATGTGTGGTCGACAGGAGTCGGCTATGTTTGGAATTTTCCGCCGAGAGCTAGGGTGGACTCCCGCTTTTCTAAACCCCCTCCCCAAGGCTGATTTCACCATTCCCTAGAATAATCTTTAGTTTTAAGTGACACGGTTAAATTTCGAGTGGGGTTTTGTTGAAAAAAAACCGCAAAATCATAAATCATACTGTCACGCTAAAAACAAATTTGGAAGTGGTTAACTCGGTTTAAAAGTGGTGATTTTAATCTGGAAGACAAAAGGAAAGACCTGGGTAGTAACCAAACTCGAAGATGAAGAATATATATTTAAAATTTCAAAAGAAAAAAAGGAAAAAAAATATTTAAAATCATTTTTGTAAAATAAAACCTGAATTTACGGAAATATTATAAATAATTCAGACATCCAATAATTTATAAATATTGAGCTATTAATGCTATAAGTACATTCTCGTTCACTGCAGTTTCTCTTCCGATTGTGAGTTTATTTTTGAGAAAAATGAGTCATAATTGATGGATTAATGCCACGTTGTCAATGGAACATGCTCAGCAGAAGATGTGGTATAGCACTTAAGTGTCTAGAACACTTAACTGTGTTGTTTCCTGTTTCATACAATTAATAACTGCACCGGTTGGATCGTAACGTGTTGTCAAAAACCCTCAAGATATTAC
The DNA here is from genome assembly GCA_019009955.1 of Riptortus pedestris. Lineage (NCBI taxonomy): Eukaryota > Metazoa > Arthropoda > Insecta > Hemiptera > Alydidae > Riptortus > Riptortus pedestris. The sequence goes on along the minus strand of CM032232.1, from coordinate 127,812,930 downwards.
ATCAGAGGACAAGGTTACCGAAGTTCGGAGTACCCACTCAGCTCTAATACAAAAATTTAGAAATATACAAGTACCACCATATTCTGAACTTTATACCCTGAAGTCACATGATCCTTTTTTTGTTGTTGTATGTAGTTATGAAACACGATTTGTTGTATTCTAATCAGAGTGTCCAAACGTTATTGGCCCCTTTTATCAAAGTGATAAAGTATTCGATTTGATTCTTTGCTTATTCTATTTTCGGTATATCACTGAACAAACATGCGCTGATATGATTACTTCTTGAAGTATCACGAATTTGTATATATTGACGACCTAATTATAACGTGTCAGTCACTTTTGCTCAAGGTTTTAGCAGATTTTACTTTAGAAAATCAACCGTTGATGTTGTTCTTAAGGTGCTACATTTAAAGAAGGGCCACAACGGTTCGCTGAACCTTCTCTTAATGGTTTAGAGAATAAGCTGATACCGTATGATACATAAAACTACTTAGGACCAGAAGTACGACATTTCAGTTCCATGCCCATCATACCTAAATACTGATTGTTCAAATTCGTATTACATATCGATTTTGGCGCGTGAGTTGGATAGATCTATCATTACCTTGAGAAAACTGCAGCTAGAAATAGGTGCAGGTTCGATCCCCGCCAAAGGAGAAGCTACCAGAGCATGTTAGTATCGCAGTGCTTGTGGCCAGCGAGTGTCTAACGAGTATGAACGTATGACAAGCGATTATGACTCCCTTACATCCCGCCCACGAGTAGGCTGCGAATTGAGGACTGGCCGCAACCCCCCCCCCCCCATATAATGAGACCCGTCAGTCTACTGGAGACAACTCATTCCAAGTCCTCCTTGGTTAACGGGGGATGAACTTCGAGCTGATCACCCACTACGTAAAACGTTTAACACTAATCCCTCGAGTCTCTCTCGGGAGTGGCTAAAGATTTTACTGGCCTATAATATGACTACAAAAAAAAAAAAAAAAAAAATACATATATCTGTGGACGATTTAGCAGCCGCAGGTTTTGGTCTCATCGAATCATTCTCAAATATTGTAACTAAGTATCAAGCACAATGGGTGAATCGGATAGGGGGTTTTGAAAACGAGTTAAACGAAAAATTGTCAACAAATTTGTTTCTGCTTTCTCTGTTATTAACTGTTTAATTTGTATTTTTTAGCAGATTTCCCTTAAGGGAAATCAGCTATTGAGGTTGTACTCATGACGGAATTTTCGACATTTTTCTTCAAATGTCCATCGATCCTACCTAGTAGATGACGAAAATGAGGTCCGTTCAAAACTGTATATATATATCTATATATATATATATATATATATATATATATATATATATATATATATATATATATATATATATATTTGTCTGTTACCGCTCTAGCGGTCGCAATTTTTGTTTGATCGTTACCAAACTCGATATTTAGTCGTTTTATGTAAAAAGAAAGATCAAGTTCTTTAACGGCTGAAATCGGACTAGTGGGAGGGGGGGTTTAGAGCGGAGGATTTTCGAAAATTTGAAATATCTCCGTTACTATATGTCGGATCGAAAAATTGTATATAACCAATCTTATTGCAAATTAAATTTACTATAAATATTGTTATATACGTTTATTCTCTATCTTGAGTATTTACCGAGATATTTGCATTTTCAGTTTTCAGCAAACCGTCACTTCTACTCATGTTACGTAAACAATACTCTGCTACATAATAAATCACATTATTGGAAGTTTAAATACCAAAAATTGTATTCAAGAAACCTTTATTAAACGAAATATGCCCTGGTGACTCCCCCCCCCCAACATCTTAAAGTTTTGGACTACTAAAATTTTATTGATTGAGATAACAATTATTCTGACTCATTATTAATTACAGTACTAGATATAGTAAATAGTTCTCAATAAAATTAATGTGTTATATTCTGATATATTTCAGTAATTGTTTTTCTTTCCGGTGTAAGGTGGGCCGACCCGTTTGTTTACATTTCTAACCTAACGCTTCCTGTCGGCAGGTTATTGAAATTATATGAAACATTTCTTATTTCCGTTTGTATTTATTCACGGTGGTGTGTTAGCAGTATGTATATTTATCCATTATTAAACTTCACGAGGGAAATCTGCTTAGTTTACGCAGCCCCTGCGTGACGGATTTTTTGGTTTCATCCTTTTGTGAACCCTCACTTCTACTCATCCAATTTTGACTTTATCTAACCATCTCAGGTCCAGCTAACATTTAATTCAACATTTGGGGATATTGGCTTCTTACTACAGAGGAAATGGTGATATAGCACCAGAATATCCCAGAAGTGTGAAATTTGTGTAGCAGGGCTCAGGTTCATCATGTGGGTTAAGGCGTTGATTAACCTAAAGTAGTGTGTTCGATTCTGTCCAAGCCATTAGGAATTTATCTAGTGCCAAACTCATTAAATACAATGTGCACATCTAAGACTTTAAAAAAGACATCAAAGTAGTTCCAAAATGACGCAAAAAAAGTTAGGATGAAGTTTGTATTTCTAAACTGTACAAGAATATTCAGTTTTTCTTCTTGAAATGAGCTTTCTGGTCCCGCTTTCTTCTCGTCACGTTTCACTATGCAAGTTTTCGGAGTTCTAAAGCTATATCCCTCAGGTTGTATACATCGACACTGCTGTTCTGGAAGGGTTGCAGCCCGGGGTATAAATCTCTTAATTTAGACCACAGCGTGCGATCCGTCCTGAACAACAGTGGCGATGTACAGCCTGAGGAAGGTTGCTGTAGAGCTGCCTAAAATTTGCTCAATTGACCGCTGAAACAGAAAGCCGGTTTGAAGAAGAACATTCCGCCCAGCGAGGAAGTCTACGAAACCACAATATTTAGTTTACTGCAGATAATTTGTTTTCAAAGAAAAAAATATCGTCTGGTGCTTCGGAAGGAGTACATAAATCTCCCTAGAAAGAGGAATTTATTGCAGGAGCGGGGCACGTGTAAACATAAAACACATACATGATTACTTAACATGACACGTTGTTTCACAACTTAGAACAAATAAAGAGTATATTCTGGGAAAGGACGTAATAAAATCATTTTTAATGGCTTCTCTGACTTGATTTCTTCAATTCATCGAATAAGCAGTTCCCACTTGCAGAAATAGCAACAATGACGTCACCGTGAGACTTATCAGGATCACATCATCTGCAAATTGTAATCTCTATTACTACAGTTCTAAGCATCGCAGACTAAGAAGAGTTGACAATTACTCTTGAAAAGAGATGTCCTCTGATTTAATACCTTAATGTGAAGTTCTCATTGGTAGGAACCTTTGTGGTAAGGGTGGTTGAGTTGGTTAGGGGAGGGGGGTTAGGTATTTACCACCCCTTACCACTAAAATAGTAAACACTCAACCACCCCTTACCACTAATGAAGTAAACATTCAACCAATCCTAACCAAGCACCTCTAACCAACTAAACCCCCATTACCACTAAAGTAGTAAACACTCAACCACCCCTAACCAAGCACCTCTAACCAACTCAACCCCCATTACCACTAAAGTAGTAAACACTCAACCACCTCTTACCAGAATCCCTGTAGGAAAAGTTAACTATACGGGTTGTTCGTATAGTTAACTTCTCTGCACTATGTTTCAGTTGTTTTGCTACAAATAATATTGTTCTTTTAAATCTTTCAGATGACTATTAGCCGAGCGTGGCTGGAGGAGGCGTTGCAAGAAGATGAGCTGAAAAGGAAAATCCTTCGAGTTGACGAGGTGAGCAGCGAGGCGGCAGGTGGTTCTGGTGACAACTACACCAGCATAGTCCGGAGGCTACAGGTCGATGTCATGCTCGAATCTGGCAAAGCTCACAACATGACGCTCATACTCAAGGAAGCTCCTACCGATGGCGAGGATGTGGCATTCTTCAAGGACGAAGGATTCATGGAGACGGAACTGAAGGTCATTAATTATTATATGAATATCCGCTTTGTGCTACTGAAAATTCGAATTGTTCAACGTTTTGAATTAACAATTTTAAGTAAAGCAATATCAATAACCCTCATACAGGAGCGGAAGTTGTTGGGAGCTTTACGCAGTTTCTCGTGTTAACTTTTTTCCTGAGAAATTTTGGGATTATTGGACTTTTTTTTACTCACGTTTACTATTATGTATATAATAGGGTGGGCCGATTTTTTTTTCTTAATGCTATACCGAAAAAAACTTGTCTCTATTATGTGTTATTAAAATGCAACAAAGAAAAAAGTCCGTCACGCAGGGGCTGCGTAAACTAAGCAGATTTCCCACGTGAAGTTTTACAATAGAGAAATCTGCCTAATAACAACTGTAGTAGTAAGAAACCTCTAAACCTAAAAAACATTATTTAGGGCGTAATAACCTAGTAGTTTCTAGCCCAAAAAACAGTTAACCTAACCTCTAAACCTATTCACGAGGGACGATAGTTATGGAAACGGCCGCCAGAGCTCTCGTCGGAAACTCCGAACATAGCCTATTGGTGACCACACGCAGAATACAAATGCAAATATCTCGGTTAATATTCAAGATAGAGAATTAATGTATAGAACAATATTTATAGTAAATTTAATTTGCAATAAGATTGGTTCTATACAATCTTTTGATCCGACGTATAGTAACGGAGATATTTCGAATTTTCGAAAATCCTCCCCGCATGCAGCCGTTAACGAACTTGATCTTTCTTTTTACATAAAACGCTTAAATATGAAGTTTGGTAAGGATCGAACAAAAATTGCGACCGCTAGAGCGGTAACAGACAAATATATAGATATATATATATATATATATATATATATATATATATAGATATATATGTACAGTTTTGAACGGACCTCATTTTCGTCATCTACTAGGTAGGATCGATGGACATTTGAAGAAAAATGTCGAAAATTCCGTCATGAGTACAACCTCAATAGCTGATTTCCCTTAAGGGAAATCTGCTAAAAAATATATACCTATAGCTAGCGCAACACACTTGAAATTTAAAAATGTCACTAAAATCATAAGTTTTTGTAATTATTTTTAAAGCATCTTAATAGTTTCATATTGGGCTTCTACAGTGATAGCCCTTTACAGTAGAGTTTTAGAAATACAATAAATAATTGGTAAAGTGTAATTTTATTAATCTGAGGTAGCGCAACGGACATGAAAATGACGCATTATACAGTCAAGTGCAGATGTCGGCCGCCGGGCCGAGCTTCCCCTACTTATACTACCTCTACCCATAACACACTACCATTTCATGTTCTTTGTTACTCGGCAGTTTACCTCAGCAGGCGCGTTGTCGCTGTGAGTTGACAGTGCAAATTAAGTTGATAATTTATTGAGTGAAGTTTAAGTTCGCGTGCGTGATGGCTGCTGCTAAGAAAATAACTCGCAGTGATTTTGATTGTCCATTGTTTGGCTGCCAGAGGGAATTGCCTGTGAGTAAGCTTCCAACTTACCAAGATGTCCTTAGGAGCTGTTTCCACGAACAGTACCTTCTAGCATTAGAAAGTAACAAGCCTGTTTGTTTCTCTCAAATATCTAATATTGTCGCTCCAAAAGTAAAAGCCCTCTTTGACAAAGCATCAATACAAACAGTGACGCCCTACAGAATTGTGCAATTAATAAATTCATATCACAATAGCTACCATAATCTAATGAAGCCATTTAAGCGTGACAAGAAAAAAGAAAAATACAAACAAAAAATTGAGGAATCCAAGCAACAGGCTTTATCACTGTTTGATGTATCTGCATGTAAATGTAAAATAGAATACTCCTGTAACTGCAAAAAGGTCCCGGAGATCTGAGTGCCAGATCAATTTCATGTCAATGTGAAAAAAGATTAAAAAATGGCGGTGCTTGAACTTAAGTTTATGTATTTCCAAAGAAATCTTGGACAAGGAAAAATTGGAAATTTAGACAAGAAGGAGTCGAAAAAAATTACCAAAAGACTGCAACGTAAAGGAACAAAAAATCAGGCTATGTTGTCTAACATTTCATTAGTTTCACATTCGCAGCCTTCATGCTCTAAGGATGCAACATAACCAAGAATAGGTTCAAACGAAAGCTCAATGGAAGAGGGAGAGCCTGATGGTTCGAACTTTTAAACCCCCAAAACTTAGGCAAAAGAATATTACGAAATTATTGATTGGACTACTACTGCTATTTATCCACCACCATTGTTGCGAAGAGTATCTGACGAAGAAATGTGAGCCAAAATTTCAGCTGCCAACACACCAAAAGAATGGAACTTCCCTAAATTCCCGTGTCACACGCAAGCGGTGGAGCGCTGTGTGAAATTGGTAACTGAAGCCTCTTCAAAACTCGTTGGTGCCAAGAACAGAGATGGTTTCATACGACCATCGCTGCTATCAAGAGCTTCAATGCCAAGTTTTTCCAGCAAACAAGATTTCAAACTTACAAATATTTAAAGGACCATTCTAAGAGAAGCACAATAAAATGTTGAAGTCTGGGAATTGAAAATTTGTATTTCACGATAAATTTTGTAATTAATAAACTCATTTGGAAAATGTAAATTGCCTATTTATTTTTTTTCCTACAGGTAATTGTTCCTTCAACATTATATTTCTAAAAAAACATATGGGTAGTGGGTTTAAAAAATATTGAACTATATTGAAGGGATGTACACTACTTAAAATTAAAAGAAATATATATTTTTAATAACCCATTGTGTTTTTATAACTAATATAAATGATTTTCACTATAGCAGTTCAATATCTAGCTGTTTGGGTACTTTAAAAAAAATTGTAAAATCCTGTGATTTTAGTGAAATTTTGCAATTTCAAGTGTGTTACGCTAGCTGGGGGTTAGGTATATATTTTTTTTCTTTGTTGCATTTTGATAACACATAATAGAGACAAGTATTTTTGGTATAGCATTAAGAAAAAAAATATAAAACTTTTTTCGGCCCACCCTAGTATATAACAATGTGTGCTCGGATTGGTTTTTGATAGGAAATATATCCATGAATATGATACTAATTATTCACGGTGTGTTAAAAAGTGGAGAGGGATTGATTAGGAAATCATTTTCATTTATTTTTCAAAACTAAAATTTCTATCCTATAAGTCCTCTCTACAGTTACCAGGCCCTTAAGGTCAAACAATAAGCCCAGACGGGAAGTGTAATTGTACACATTGACGCCTTGCTATATAAAAGTGCCACCATTATCAACATCCCAATTAGCCTTAGTAGCGCAAAGTGGACGTTAATAAATAACAATCATTATAAACAATAACTTCCCGGGCATCGACGGGAACCTTTCGAAAATTCTTAATATCTCCGTCTGATCGAAAAATTTTATAGAATCAATTTTATTGTACATATAATGTTCTATAAATGTTAGGCATGTTTTGTTTTCACTGTCTTGATTATTCACCGAGATATTTGCATTTGTTAGTTTTCGGCTTTCAGTAACTTACCAGTAACTTACCCACTCTTACTCATGTCTTATCAAGCTATTATTTTATAAAGCATTATATTTGAAGCATAAATACCAAATATTGTTCTCACTGAATGTTTACGTTTTGAGGTAAATGGAAATTTTGAGGTGACGGACGTGGAAAATCTGTTAGGTATCGTAGCCTCTGCGTGGACGTTATATAATATTCAACCTTTAGCAAACCCAACATTTGCGCCTTCGCAATTAAACAATAATACCAGGTATTGCAAAGGCTCTTACGCCCATCCGAAATGCCAAATATTGTTTCCAAAAGACTTTTATTACGTGAGATACATGCAAATACGTTGTTTGATTATGACATGAATTACGGTTTTTACTTGAAAATATTTATTTGATCTATGCCATGCTCAATATCTAATGCTTTCAATCAACACTGCAGATCCTGAAGTTTGATTAAACGTGTCAAAATTTTGAGTTTGAAAAATGTTATATTTAATGATACATAATAATTGATATTTTTATAGTTAAATTTACTTTTTTTTATTACCTTTTCAGATGTATAAAGAGATATTGCCTAAGCTGAAAGAGGTGCTGAGTGAAGCCGGAGAACCCGCTCTTTGGCCAATGTTCCTAGGGATGAAAGAGAACTATATTATACTAACTGACCTGAAGGTAGGTACATAATTAGCCTTGATGTAAATATAGTATCAGTGCCAAATGTATCAGTAAGGCAAGACTGACGGTACATTGAATTTTATAACCTGTATACTCCAGCTGACTAATATTTTTGAAGAAACACGCGGATCAGCTGAGGAGAAGGAAGGTACTGGCAGAAGAAGAGGATCTTCTAAGGGAGGTGATGTTTAGTAGTTTAGATGCTTGGACAGATCATATGTTCAGATGTTGTAGGTTGAGGGATGTATGAGAAAACATGATGATAATATACGATTTGTTGTTAGAAATAGAAAGTGTCTATTCTAATATAAATAAGTTATTAGCAAACATGACAATTTTATAATGAGAGTGCTTATGCGGGCTGTGCGTCACCGAGGGATACATAGTTTATGGTCTGGTAAATTTCAAGCAAAAAGGTCCATCACGCAGGGGTTGCGTAAAATTAACAGATTTCCCACGTGAAGTTTTACAATAGATAAATCGTCATACTTGTAATACTTAACACCGTGAATATTAAGTAGTGAACAAATACAAATGTTAACGAGAAATCTTTCAGTCAATTTACATTTTAATAACCTCTGTGTCTGAAAGAATATACAAACAGGTCAACCAACCTCTCAGAATAGATAGAAATATTTTTGAACGGAAAGAAAAACAATTATTGAAATATATCTGAATATATTAATTTTATTGAAGACTATTTACTATATTTGTGCTGTAATTTATAGTGAAACAAAATAATTTTCATCTCAAACACTAATTTTAATGATCTAAGAATAAGAGTGGTGGTAGGGGGGGGGGGTCATCATAATGTATTCGCATCTATCTCATCAAGAAAAGATTTGTTGAACTAGGTTTATTTGGTGAAATAAGACCCTTCACGATATATTAGCTTATTCTTAACTTCCCACAAGAAAGGGAGGTTTACTGTAGGCTGAAAATTGAACAGTCCAAATATCTCGTTTAATATTCAAGATAGAGAAAATATGTATATAACAATAGTTATGGGCAATTAAATTGACAAGAAGATTAGTTCTATAAAACATTTCGATCCGACTTATAATAAGGGAGATATTTCAAATTTCAATGTTACCTCCTCTAAACCCCCTCCCACTGGTCTGATTTCAGCCATTAACAAACTTGATCTTTAGTTTTATATGAAACGCTTATATATCGAATTTAGTAACGATAAGACAAAAATTGCTACCGTTAGAGCGATGTCATATATACAAAATTCTGTCATTACTAAGTAGGATCGAGGATCATGTAAAGAAATGTTTCAGAAATGGCGTCGTGAGTACGACCTCAATAGCTTATTTCCCTTAAGAGAAATCTGCTAAAAAAAAGTAATATTACCTGAATGCTGATCATGATAGGACAGTATATGAAAGGTTAGGTGATTATAGGACATTATAGGAAAGGTTTTGAAGGAAATTTGTGCTATATAGTAGATGAACTATATACATAGGGAAAACTCGCAGTTTTCATGAGATGAGGGAAACTCATGAAAGGAGCTTCGAAAGAGAATACGTGGAAAATGTATCAGGGGAATGGAAACACATATATGATGTAGATCTAAGTGGGAAACTATCTCCAGCTCTAGAAAGCAACAGTGAAAGTAATTGCAAGTATCTTCTTCGAGACTTGCAAACTGCGCTTACTTGCTGCAGTACTGCCGAACTAACTTTGGCCTGAATGCACTAATTCCAAAATATTGAATACACACTATTTTGAATTGGTCAATTTTGAAATGTAGTAAACAAATTCTGTTAGTTTGCGGATTTTTAGAAACCCATCTAAATATTTTAGAAATGGAGAGAGTGAGAAAAGCTGTTTTCCTCCTCAATGTTACCTTATCTAGCTGAAATTTCGGAAAATATTCCTACTTCTTAATTATATAACTTATGCAAAGATTAGGTAATGTTGAAGACTATTAAGTAACTTTCAAGGTTATGTCTGTGCTTTCTGTGTATTTTCACTATAGCATAAGAAGTGACTCTTCAAACTATTGGAAACTTTTTGAAAATGATATACATATATGCAAAGATTACTCTTTTATTTTCACCCAAATTCACATGTTGTGAATGTGCTCTTGAATGCTTTAACTCTTTTATTGGTAGTTTTATATTATTATTTGTATATTTTAAGGTATGGTTAATACTAATCTTTTAAAGACCACATGCTCTGAATGAGCTGCAAAACTTCTTTTTAAATTGTATTATTGTAAAATATACTTTTTGAAGCAGAAGGCCGATAAATTATAAAAACAAATTTGTATTGATATATTGTATTTGCTCTATACGTTTAACATCACTGACAACTGCATCATATTTCCTTTTTTATCTGTCAGAAGTTGGAAAATATTGTTTGTAGTGTACAATAATAGTTTATGCAGCACTGGCAAACTTTCCTCGAGGTTACTGTCGGGCAAAAATTGGTAAAACTCTAGTTATTTCAGAAAAAAATAAATTTGTAGAAATCACGCCACTGGTTCAGTCGTTTAATCCATCAGCTGATTTCTACTGGAATCGTCTTGTAATGATGATCGGTATGAATACATCAAATCGAGCTAGGAATTATATTTGTTGACCTTGTCAGACTATAAATGAGTTTATTGAATAAATGAGTCAATATTATTTTGATTAACCCCATTCTTTTCTAAAACTATTGTTTTTAATTGTGGGCGGGGCTGCCAAGCCTACTCCATCAGTGCCATTGAGAGGAAATTAGTTTTTGAGCCTCCTTGAACTGTGCATTATTTGGTTGCCTGGTGACCGGTTAAGAACTTTTAGCATATTTCCCTTAATGGAAATCGGCTATTGAGGTTGTACTCATGAGGCGATTTTCGAAAAATTTCTTCAAGTATTCCTCGAATATCGACGTGAGTTCGCTAATGGCAGAAAACGGACCAGTGGGAGAGGGGGGGGGGTTCAGAGGGGATTTTCGAAAACTCGAATTATCTCCGTTATAATGCGTCGGATCGAAAAAGTATATAGGACCAATGTTATTGCAAATTTAATGCTCTATAAATATTGTTATATATGTTTTTTTCAGTACCTTCATTATTAACCGAGATGTTTGCAGTTTTTAGTTTCCTGCCTTCAATAAACCTCCACTGCTACACTTGTAATATTAACAATAAGCTGTTATAACATGAGCCCCTCCATTCTAAGGTTAAATACCAAATATGGTTTTTAGCAGATTTCCCTTAAGGGAAATCAGCTATTGAGGTTGTACTCATGACAGAATTTTCGAAATATTTCTTCAAATGTCCATCGATCCTACCAAGTAGATGACGAAAATGAGGTCCGTTCAAAACTGTGTATATATATATATATATATATATATATATATATATATATATATATATATATTTGTCTGTTACCGCTCTAGTGGTCGCAATTTTTGTTTGATTTTTACCAAACTCGATATTTAGTCGTTTTATGTAAAAAGAAAGATCAAGTTCGTTAACGGCTAAAATCGGACCAGTGGAAGGGAGGGGGGGGGGTTTAGAGGGGAGGATTTTCGAAATATCTCCGTTACTATACGTCGGATCGAAAAATTGTACAGAATCAATCCTATTGCAAATTAAATTTACTATAAATATTGTTATATACATTTATTCTCTATCTTGAATATTAACCGAGATATTTGCATTTTTATTAAATTTGGGCGGCTAATGGACGAGAATGACTTTCCCGCCAAAAGCTAGTTCGTTCATTTCCTTGACTGCTCGGCTCTCGTAAAATTTCTCTATTGTAAAACTTCACGTGGGAAATCTGCTTAGTTTGCGCAGCCCCTGCGTGACGGACTTTTATTGAACTTTTACTCTGTGAGATACATGTAAATACGTTATGTGACGGTGACGTTATTAATTAAGATTTTTCGTTCTTTACTCGAAAAGTTAATTTGATCTCAACCATACTCTTACTGTTTAACCGTTCCACTCAAGGCTAAAGATCATAATTGTTATACTGAAATCAGACTTGGAATGGTGGGGGTTTAGAGGAAGGATGATTCGAAAATTCAAAATATCTTCCTTGTTCTGATTCAGATTTGTAAAATGTTATAGAACCTATATTGTTAAACTATTGATGTTCGACCATTATTATCCTAAGCATTTTTTTGTACCTCAAGTATTAGGTGAGTTATTCGTACATTCTTGTTTTCTGCCTTTAGTAACTGTAATATTAATAATTAACAGTTCATTGAGTAACGCCATTATTCAACTAGTTTATTAACAAGGTAACAGTAAGTGTAGGTTTCATTGCCTAGCAACCATATAGCATATGCTCCATTGCCTAGCAACCATATACCATATGCTCCATTGCCTAGCAACCGTATAGTATATGCTACAGTAACCCACTCCCCTTTTAGCAGATTTCCCTTAAGGGAAATCAGCTATTGAGGTCGTACTCATGACGCGAGTTTCGAAAAATTTCTTCAAATGTCCATCGATCCTACCCAGGAGATGACGAAAATGAGGTCCGTTCAAAATTTTATCTATATATATATATATATATATATATATATATATATATATATTTGTCTGTTAACGCTCTAGCGGTCGCAATTTTTGTTTGATCGTTACCAAATTCGGAATTTAATCGTTTTATGTAAAAAGGAAGATCAAGTTCGTTAATGGCTGAAATCGGTCCAGTGGGAGGGGGGGTTTAGAGGGGGGATTTTCGGAAAATTCAAAATATCTCCGTTATTATGCGTTGGATCGAAAAATTGTATAGAATCAATCTTATTGAAAATTAAATTTACTATAAATATTGTTCTATACATTTATTCCCTATCTTGAATATTAACCGAGATATTTGAATTTTTATTAAATTTTGGCCGATACCGGATTTTTGAATTTCCCGCCAAAACCTAGTTCGGCCCTTTGCCGTAACTGTTGGGCTCTTGTATGGAGATCTCTCTATTGTATTACTTTACGTGGGAAATCTGCTTAGTTTACGCAGCCCCTGCGTGACGGACTTTTCTACTCACCGGTTGTTTTAATATATATAGAGAATATGTGGTGAGATCAGTATTGTGGTATACCAGCAACTGGGAAATCTGCTTAGTTCACGCAGCCACAGCGAGACGGACTTTTGTATTTGGGTTTTACAACAGTTGTTGGATATTATCTGTCAGTATAACAGTCTACGAGCTTGAATATGGTGTTCTTGCATAATAAAAGATTGCCAAGTTTGCTGGATGATCAGCCTGTAGAAGGACAGCGCTCACCGACATTATTTATATCAGCTGGAGTATTATTAGGAGTATAAGTTGAAAGGTTGGCTCTTAGCAGATTTCCCCCCATGGAAATCAACTATTGAGGTCCTACTCATGACGCGATTATCAGAAAAGGTTCTTCAAATGTCCATCGATCCTACCTAGATGATGAAAATGAGGTCTTCAAAACTATATATATGTCTGTTAAAACTCTAGCGGTCGTTTGTTTAATAGTTACCAAACTATGTATTTAATCGTTGTATTTAAAAAAAAAAGAAGATCATTTTCGTCAATGCCTGAAATCGTACCAGTTGGAGGGTGGTTGAGAGGGGGGAAATTTCGAAATTTCTCCGTTACCATACGTCGGATCGAAAACTTGTAAAGAACCAATCTTATTGCAAATTAAATTCACTATATATACTGTTATGTACATTTATTCTCTATCTTGAATATTAACCGAGTTTTCAGCCATCAGCAAACCCCACTTCTACTCATGTTGCATAAATGTTAGTCGAACAATTTGCATTTTTATTAAGTGTGTGCGGATATCGGACTATATGATACCGGTAGATGTTGGTTCTTTTCGTGACTTTCCTCCGAAAGCTGGTTCGGCCGTTTCCGTAACTGTTCGGCTCTCGTGAAATTGGTTTAGAGACTCGTTACTACTATTGTTACTAGTATGCAGATTTCTCTATTGTTAAACTTCACTTTGGAAATCTGCTTAATTTACGCAGCCCCTGCGTGATGGACTTTTCTACGGAGCCATGCGCACTCTGCACCCTCCAATTCCTTTTTCTGGCTACTATAATAAGATCCCTGAAGTATGTTGTATTTTGCAGAGTAAAGGATACAGAACCAGGAACCGGAAGGAACGACTAGACCTGGAGCATGCTCTCCTGACAGTCAAAGGCCTGGCCAAGATACACGCAGCATCAGTAGTCCTGAAGGAGCGTGGCAAGCTAGACGTGAGCAGCCTGAGACCTCCACTCCTAGTCAGAAATACGCCAGTCATACGCAAATACAGGGCCGGAGCACTCAAGGCCGCCTCCGCTGCTATACTGGACAGCTGGGGTCCTGAATGGTGAGCCAATATTTCATTAATAATACAAATTTTGAATGAATTCTTTTCTGTCTGAAAAGTTTTCAAACAAAAAATTGTTTCGGTGTAAAAGTGTTCTTTCTGGTTGGTGTCCTCTTTTCTATTGGTCTACGTTCAAACTTTTATGCCCCGAATGATACAACGGAGATTAACAGCAACAGGGGTTCATCTGTAAAAGATGAATGGCCTTCAGTTAATGCAAAATATATATTCTTCTGACTTGCATTGGCTTTCTGCCCCAACGTTCTTCTTGTCCATAATAATGCTTATTTTCGGCAACTCTTCAGTGTTGCCTTCTTCAGTCTAGCCATCCTTACTACTGTTGCTTGGCGAAAGCTAGCTTTTCCATGGACGAGAAGACGGTTGGAGCAGAGAGCCGGTGCAAGCCAGAACAATTTCCCCGAATGCGAGGAAGACTATGAAATTAAATACTTGTTGCTACTAGCTTTCGAAATTCCCCCTCACTAGCTCGATTTTAGCCATTAACGAACTTGATCCTCATTTTTACAATTAAAATCAACCAATCAAACAAAAAATGCGACCGAATCTCATTTTTGTCACATCCTAGGTAGGATCCACGGAGGTTTTCCACAACCTAAGCAGATATCTTACTGTCGCAATTACATGCCGAAGTCATTAACCCCCGTTTTACTTTCTTTTTCTTCCGTTATAAGCCGTTCATGTTAACAGGGCTTAAGCAATCAAGCGGGACTTAGCATGTTTACTGAAAGTACGCCACGCAGGCGCTGTGTAACAAAAGCTGATGATGCTAGTGATCTCATCGCATCCTATATTTTCTATTTCTGAGTAAAAGTCTGATGAGTAGAAGTGGAAGTTTACGGAAACCTGAAAGCAAGAAACTACGGACAACTCCTTTAATTTTGACAAAATGTATAGAACAACAATTGTAGATCATCAATATTTAACAAGATTTGTTCCATAACATTATTGATCCAACTCATAACAACAGAGGTGTTTTTTGAATTGACCAATTCCCTATTCCGGGTTGGATTTCAGACATTAAGGAACATGTTCTTTAGTGTTGAATGAAACTGATAATGTCGAGTATGGTATATTGTAGATCTTTTTCAAGTCGAGAACGTCAAATATTAATTTATGACATAAGCCAACTTATTTGCAAGTATTGAATGAAGTATACAACAAGATTGGTTATATACAATTATTTCTATCCGAATCATAATAACGAACATATTTTGAACTGTCGACAACACGAGACCACCAGGTATATTAAATTAATGGAATAGATTTTATAGATAGAAGCTTTAGGAAGTGCGAGTGTTTAACCATATTTTATTTGCTGTTGATATATTTTGCTTTAAAAATGTTGGAAACTTTTTTTATGTTCGACCATTTTTTTCAGGCGTGACATCGGAGAGCGTCTTCAAAATAAATGCTTATTTAATGATGAAGTAGAGAAGCTGGCAGAAGTAGATGAAACCAGACTGAATGTTCTCTGTCATGGCGATCCTTGGACAGCAAACATATTCTTCAGATATTCTTTAGGCTCCAGTCCTAAACCGCTCGCTGTCAGGTATTAAAACATATTGCATTTATATTAAATGTCCGTCACGCAGGGGCTGCGTAAACTAAGCAGATTTCCCACGTGAAGGTTTACAATAGAGAAATTTCAGGAGAGTCGAGCAGTTAAGGAAACGGCCGAACTAGCTTTTGGCGGGAAAGTCACCCGTTCGTTAGCCGCCCAGATTTAATAAAAATGCAAATATCTCGGTTAATATTCAAGATAGAGAATAAATGTATATAACAATATTTATAGTAAATTTAATTTGCAATAAGATTGATTCTGTACAATTTTTCGATCCGACGTATAGTAACGGAGATAATTTGAATTTTCGAAAATCCTCCCCTCTAAACCCCCCCTCCCACTGGTCCAATTTCAGCCGTTAACGAACTTGATCTTTCTTTTTTACATAAAACGACTAAATATCGAGTTTGGTAACGATTAAACAAAAATTGCGACCGCTAGAGCGGTAACAGACAAATATATATATATATATATATATATATATATATATATATATATATATATATATATACAGTTTTGAACGGACCTCATTTTCGTCATCTACTAGGTAGGATCGATGGACATTTGAAGAAAAATTTCGAAAATTCCGTCATGAGTACAACCTCAATAGCTGATTTCCCTTAAGGGAAATCTGCTAAAATGTATAATATGAATTATTTTTTTTTTTTGGTTATCCGTTTTCCTTATTATTTTTAATTTTTCTACCCGCCCCTCCCCCTTCTAAAGTTACATTTTCATTTATATTATTTTCATCACCCTAATGTTTCCATATACAATATAGTTTGCTTCATATAAGGTCCTGGCATGCCAATAACTCGTTTCAAAAATCACCGTTTGCCACAGTACTCTTTCTCCACTTCTTGATTTTTTTTTTTTTTTTTTTTTTTGCATTTCGCTTTTTTTAAAGTCACAGGACTAATGAGTAAATTGCCGGCGGTTCGGAACTCATTTAAATAAATAAATCATTGCACATAATAGAAGTTGTACCTGAAAAACAATGTTTTGAAATGTATTACTACATTCAGGATATTGAGCCCACACACTAGTCTTCTTTGAAATCGCTGTTTTTCCGAGCAGTGTTTACCTTCATCCAGTTCTGTGATAGCTTATCTGACGGGAAGAAGATTGTGTGTTTGTCCTGTAACTGATGATATTTAGTCATTAGTTGAACAGTTTTTTTAATGAAAACATTTAAACAGAATTACAATACTTGAACGGGTATGAAGTTGTATGTTGTTGAATGAGTTTGTGACTAACTCACTAAATAAAATCCTTGGTACTAGGGAGATAACCAGTAGATAACCTGTCTGATTAGTGGTACCTAATAACATGAAATGTCACTAATAAAAGGTTCGTCACGCGGGGGCTGCGTAAAGTAAGCAGATTTCCCACGCGAAAGATTACATTAGATAAATCTACATACTGGTAACACTACCGTGAATGTCAAGTGAATGAATACAAACAAGCAATCCTTCAGTCAATTTACAAGTTATTAATCGGTACAACGGAAAGCGGTTGAATTGTAAACAAACAGGCCAGCCAACCTCACAACGCTGAATAGTTAGATAAACCGGAAAGAAAAACAATTAATGAAATATATCTGAATAAAACATATTAATTTTATTGAAAACAATTTACTGAAACTAGTGCTGTAATTTGTAATGAATCAGCATCGATTCATCTCAATCAGTCAAATTTTAGTAATCCAAGAACAAAAAAAAAAAAAATAAAAAAATTCAATGAAAACAATATTTAGTATTTAATTTTGTGATCAAGTGGTTTATGATATAACAGCTTATTGTTAATATGACATGAGTAGAAGTGGGGGTTTGCTGAAACATGCAAATATCTCGGTTAATATTCAAGATATGGATCCGATGTATAGTAACGGAGATATTTCGAATTTTCGAAAATCCTCCCCTCTAACCCCCCCACTGGTCCGATTTCAGCCATTAACAAACTAAATCTTTTTTAATAGAAAAAAAAATGAATCTAATCAGCTGTTAAATCTTTCAAGCCTTTATCCTGATATTTCTGATGGAGCACTGAATTTTATTTGTTGATAAAAAATATTATGTTAGATACCTGTTAGTACGTACCTGGGATTATATTTATGTGTTTAACTTTACCTTGGGACTCAGGTTAGCCATGTGAGCTAAGACGTTGGTCTTAATCTCAAGTGGTAAACCTGGAGGGACGAGTTTGATTCCCGCAAGGGCAGTAGAAATTTGCTTAGTGGCTAATTCATTAAATAAAATCCTTAGTCCCGTCCTCTTTAGGGAAAGGGGGTAGCAAGTAGACCCTCCCCCGCCCCATTGCTGTAGTAGCACAAAGTGGACTCTAAATTATTATTTGCTACTAGGGCTAATTGAGACGGGTTATATACAGATTTCCTTTTCTAGCCAAGGTGGGGATAAGGATTTTATTTCATGAGTTCGTCACTACATAAATTCCAATTGCCCGGTCGGGAATCGACCTCACCGCTCCAGGTTTGCCACCAGTGCTTGGACGTTAATTCATAACAATACAACAATAATTGTACCTAGCACCTAGGAATCATTTAATCCTTTTTGGAGGCTCAAGTTAGCCATGCAAGTTAAAGCGTTGACCTTTATCTCACATGGTAAGCCTAGAGTGGCGAGTTCGATTCTCGCCTGGGCAAAGGAAATTATTTAGTGACGAAATTCATTAAATAACATCCTAAAATCCCACCTTGGCTAGAAAAGGGTGGTAACCTGTAGATAACCCGTCCCGATTAGCCTAAGTTACAAAAAGTGGACGTTAATAAATAATAATAATAATAATCCTTTTTGTGTTTCTCTGGTAAATGAATGGAATTGTAGTACGCCCCGATCTCTAGACTAGCTGACAGCTGTTTCTGTGAACAGCGACTCATCATTACATAGATACGCAAAAGGAGGGGGAGAAGAGTGGGGGGACCATTCAGCGGATTCCTTCTGTCATCTGAATGACTACAATGAAGGAAGGCATATTTCATATCAAAAGTCGGGTCCCGCAGGGGCTGTGAGCTAAGCAGATTTCCCACGTATTTCCATTTATCTCAAAAAGTAAAAGTTCAATGAGAATAATATTTGGCATTTATGCTTCAAATAAAATGCTTCATAATATATAAGCCTATTGGTTATATGACATAAATAGGAGTGGGGGTTTACTGAAGGCCAAAACTAAAACAAAGCAAATATCTCGGTTAATAATCAAGATAATGAAAAAATGTACATAACAACATTTATAGAACACTAGCTGCACCTTGCGCGCGTTGCTACGCCACTAACTAAAATACTAAATTATGATAAAGATGTAAATAATAAAAGTTACTCTAAATATCAAATTAAACGTCTTCGCCAGAAAAAAACAATAGGAATATCAACGAAATATGACAATATTTCTTTTCTTGCCTCCCTAACAACCCCCACTCCGTTCCTAAAAATGTTAATATAGATTATATTCTTTCGTGTCCTATAACATTGTTGACCCCCTCTATAGTTTTTCGGGTATACCTCATTTGCACTTCATTATATGGAAAAAATTATCAAAAGTTACTTTAAAGAACAAAATAAACAACTTTAGTTATGTGCATAATTGCCGAAAAACCAATAGGAAACAAAATATAGCTATTTTTAATTTCAGACCTCCCTTGCAACCCCCACTCCTGTTCGTACCTCAAAATTTTAATATAGCATATAATCAGGAAAGTTTTAATACCTAATCACATATGGAGTTTCGTTTAGTTCGGTTGAGTCTTTTGTGCCATATAAAATTCTTGACTCCCACTATTCTTTTTAGCATATAACTCATTTATACTTCGGTATACGACAAAAAGGTATATTAAAAAAGTTACTCTAAATAACAAAATAAACAATTTTGTTATGTGCATATTTGACGAAAAACCAATAAGAGACGAAATATCGCTATTTTTAATTTCAGGCCTCCTCATAACCCCCACTCCTGTTCGTCTCAGAGAATACTAATGTAGCCAGAAACCTAGCCTGAGTTAGTAGTAATATACATTCCAAGTTTCCTAAAATTCGGTTCAGCCGTTTACGAGTCTATAAAGAACATACACACAAACATTCATTTTTGTATATAAGATTACAATTGCAATAAAAATGATTCTATGCGAATTTTCGAGCCGACGCATAATAACGAAGATATTTCGATTTTTCGAAATCCCCTTTAAACCCCACCCCTCCCACAAGTCCGATTTTAACCGTTAACTTACTTGATCTTTATTTTTACATAAACCTTTAAATATCGAGTTTGGTACCGACGAGAGAAACATTACGACCGCTAGAGCGATAACAGACTACATACAGGTGTGCGCGTGTGTGTGTGTATATGTTCGCACCTCTCGCCAGTCAATACTCGAGTGAGTAATTTGTCGTAATAACGCCTATTTTTAGAGAAACACTGAACCTGTTAGAGAGGTAGATAGGCTCGAGGCGAGGGTGAAAGAAATACAAAAGATATTATTATACAATTGGAAGGAGATTCCCTTGTAGTTTATACTCGGCAAGTAGCCATCTTTTATAGGCTAGTCGCCGCATTCGGCCGACTCTTGGCTAACGAATACACTCATCGGTAATTACTTACACAGCAGAATTCCGTCATGTCACTCTAGAAGCGTCTAGTTGTATTATTAGATCAGCCAATGGCCTAGACCTTAGGTTAATAGTCAACTAGTCCCTTAAGGGAAATCAGCTATTGAGGTTGTACGAGATTTTCGAAATATTTGTTCAAATGTCCATGAGAAATCCTACCCAGGAGATGACGAAAATGAGGTCCGTTCAAAAGTATATCTATCAATATATTTGTCTGTTACCCTCTAGTGGTCCCAGTTTTTGTTTGATTGTTACCAAACTTGATATTTAAACGTTTTATGTAAAAAAAACAGATCCAGTTCGTCGCTGAAATCGGACGAGTGTGAAGGGGGGAGGTTTACAGGGGGGATTTTGATAATTCGAAATATCTACGTTACTATACGTCGGATCGAAAAAAATGTACAGAACCAATCTTATTGCAAATTAAATTTTCTATAAATATTGTTATGTACATTTATTCCCTATCTTGAATATTAACCGAGATATTTACATTTTTATGAAGTGTGTGCGGATGACGGACGCTCGGCTGATGTCGGTTCTATTCGTGGCTTTCTTCTCTCTTTCTCTCTCTCTCTCTCTCTCTCTCTATATATATATATATATATATATATATATATATATATATATATATTTCTCTGTTACCGCTCTAGCGATCGCAATTATTGTTTAATCGTTACCAAACTAGACATTTAGTCGTTTTATGTAAAAAGAAAGATCAAGTTCGTTAACGGTTGAAATCGGACCAGAGGGAGGGGGGTTTAGAGGGGAAGAATTTTGAAAACTCAAAATATCTCCGTTACTATACGTCGGATCGAAAAAATTTATAGAGTCAATCTTATAGCATATTAAATGCAATATAAATATTGTTATATACATTTATTCCCTATCCTGAATATTTACCGAGTTATTTGCATTTTTCAGTTTTCAGCCTTCAGCAAACCCCCACTTCTACTCATGTTACATAAACAATATTCGGTTATCTAATAAACCACATCATTCGAAGCTTAAATACCAAATATTGTTTTCAACAGACATTTATTAAACGAGATACATGCAAATATGTTCTGGTGACCCCCCCCCTTCTTAAGTTTTTGGACTACTTAAATTTGATTGATTGAGATAAAAATTATTCTGATTCATTATAAATTACAGTACTAGATATAGTAAATAGTTTTCAATCAAATTAATACGTTATATTCATATATATTACAGTAATTGTTTTTCTTTCCAGTAAGAAGTTGGCAGAACTGTTTGTTTACATTTCAGATGCTTCCCGTCGGAAGGTTTCTTATTACCGTTTGTATTTATTCACTTGATATTGACGATGTTGTTGTTTTATCGATATGTAGTTTTATCTATTGTTAAACTACACGCCGGAAATCTGCTTAGTTTATGCAGCCCCTGCGTGACGGACTTTTTATAGAGGTACTATTTGAGTCGATTGAATTTCCCACGCTTTTCTTTAGCTCCAAGGTCAGGTTTCCTCCTTTTTCCTTCAGCGATACCGCGAAGGTCGCTACCATTCGGATCTGTTACATCCATGATAGACGCATTTTCTTTTTTCCCCCAGCGAGGGTATTGCCTGTCCAATTATCCTGCCGGGCCGTGTGATCTGCGAGAATTCCCTCCTCCCAGAACAGAATGTTATTATCATCCTTAAGCACTGCTGGTATTCAAAGTGAGGTTTGTTATCACTCTTATCAATAGAGCCATATTTTAGAGCTAGTTCCTTGTAACGTTATCACTTCTGTTTTTATCAATGATAGGGAGCAACCACCTGTAATATGGCCGATTAATTATTGCTTGTTTACGTCTACCGCACGAAAGATTGATGACTCTTCTATCTTGATTGACATATTTTCTTCAGTGATTAGGAATACTAATGGCTCTATCCACCCTACCACTCTCAACACTATTCCTGCAAAAAAAAAAGGCCGCCACGCAGGGGCTGCGTAAACTAAGCAAATTTCCCACTGGAAGGTTTACAATTGATAAATCTACATATTGTTAAAAACACCGCGAATAAATGCAATCGGTAATGAGAAATCTTTCAGCCGATTCACAAGTTAATAATCTCTACAACGGAAAGCGTCTGAATTGTAAACAAACTGGTCTGCCAATCTCGCAAAGCTGAATGGATAGATAGAAATATTTTAGACTGGAAAGGAAAACAATCAATGAAACATATCTGAATACAACACATTAATTCAACAGAATATATTTGCATGTATTTCGTATAATAAAGGTCTCTTGGAAACAGTATTTGCTATTTAAGCTTCGAATAAATTGATTTATTATATAACAGAGTATTGTTTTTGTGAAATAAGTTGGAGTGGGGATTTGCTGAAGTCTTAAAGCTAAAAGATACAAATATCTCTATAAATATAACAATATTTATAGTACATTTAATTTGCTATAAGATTGGCTCTATACAATTTTTCGATACAAGGTATACGTATATCTCAAAACTCGACTCTCTAACCCCCTCCCCACTGTTCCGATTCCTGCCATTAACGAACTTGGTCATTCTTTTTACATAAAATGAATAAATATTGAGGTTGATAACGTTCAAACAAAAATTGCTACTTCTATTTCGTTCAATCATATATATATATTATTATTATGTCATGAGTACTACCTCATTAGCAGATTTCCCTTGTTATCTGCTAAATGCAACTTGAAACATTTGTTGTCGTACAATTGCCTACATAGTTCTTTTTTCTGGAATTAGTGATTGCTGTGTATTTGTTTTTGCTGAGTGAAATCCTCATTTATGTGTAATCTCGCTTTCTCTGGTGCTGTTTTACCTCTATTAATTAACCCTGCGTGTCACAGTATACGCCTCAGAGGCGTACCAACGCCGTACAATGCTCTCCACCACTTCATTGTTGTACCCTTCCTCTTGCCCTTCTAGCAGTGCTCTCTTCACTCAGTCAGTCATAGACACCCGAGGTATTCACATCGGCCAGAAGCATTACAGGGAAGATAATTTTGTTTTTCCAAAACACACTACACCTCTCAAACGTATAGTGTAACTTCTACGTAAATTCTTGTACGCCTCTCAGGCGTGTTGTGTTCCAGGACTTATGGATAGGTGTACGCCTCCCAGACGTATAGTGTTCTTGTATAGATTATTCTCCATATGCCTGCTCCACAAGATCTAATTTTTGAGCAGACACAGATCTCAAATCGCTTGAGTCGGAAGAGTATGAAGGAGAAGATACTGTTGACCAAGAGGTTTTTTCCGAAGACAGCTGTGACAATACTGATGAAGAAGAATTGCAAGAGCATGTCATTTCCAATATAAAAGAAATGGCATGTTTTTCTAAGGGAAAATTATATTCTTGGTACCGAAATTCTAAAATAATAAAAACAGAAAACGTGAATGAAGGTAGTTCAGAAGGAATAGACCAGGTTACATATTCTAAGATAATAATACAATCTGAAGAACTACTTGGAAAAGACAAAGAAACTATCTGGACAACTAAACCTCCAGGGAAGGCACCGACTAAAAACATTGTATACAAAGGAATTAGGACTTATAATAATGCGACACGGACTATTGAACCAATAGAACTTTTCAAATCTTTTATAGATGAAGATATTTTTGATAAAAATCTGGTCACCACAGTATTAGAATGCATAGAAAATCCGCCATTTTTTCAGGCAAAAGCAAATCCAACTTACAACGACACGCAGAAAGAAGAGTTAGATGCATTTCTGTGACTGTTATTATTTTCCGGAGCTATGAAAAGCAATCGAGTAGCCAATCACCGCTTATTCGACCCCAAAATTTCAGGAGATATTTTTAGAGCCACAATGATTCTGGACCGCTTTAAATGGATTGGAGCCTGCCTCCAATTTGATAACAGGAAAACCCGGGAAGAAAGGCGAAGAACGGACAGAGCCGCACCTATTTCAGAAATATGGGGTAAATTTATTGAGAACTGCAAATCTAACTACGAGCCAAGCCCATATCTTACAATCGACGAACAACTTGTTAGCTTTCGAGGAAATTGCATATTTAAAATGTTTATCCCCAATAAGCCTAATAAATATGGCATTAAAATTTTGATGCTGTGACCAAGCAACTAGAAATATGGTAAAACAATTCCCTTTATTGGACTTTATTGTTGCCAGAATTATCTGTCTCTACGTGTCCCAACAAATGTTTTTTGAATTTTTTTTTTCTTCTAAGTAAATTGTATGCTCTCTGTGGTTTTATCTGATTGTTTTAATGGAATAGAAAGTAATATTTTGTAATTCACAGTCTTGGAAAGTGAGGGCTCGACGAGCCCCGCCCCTTTGGTGCTCCACGAGACAAAATATAGCTTGGTGCTTCTAGGGTTTATGTGTTTTTGAAAGAAAAGTAAATAAATCAATGAAAAAAATATAAAAATGCTGCAAAATAGCATGCTAATAGGTAATAAACCAGCATTTTTGTGTCTATACGCCTCCGAGGCATATAGTTTACCAAATATGTCTAAAAAACTATGTGTACCACGCAGGGTTAAATTTAAAGGTGGCAGAGAAAGGTAGATGTCATGTTTAAAATATGTCTGTACCATGGTGGGACCTTCAAACCACAAGACATTCTACTTCTATAAATTAAATGTACCAAATACTGCACTTCATTTAAAATTGTTTCTTTTGAATGTGAAATGCTAAAAAACATTTGTTTATGATATAAAACATTGACATAATTCATTGTAATAATAAAAAAATGTATGGATATTTGTTATGGTAAACAAAGAATTTTCTACAAAAATGAGAAATTTTTTAATATTACCCAGTTACATTCAATATTACTGAATATTAATTAACCATTGAAAAAAGTGATTATTTTCTTATTTGTATGTCCCAGTTTATGCATAAATATAATAAGATGTTTCTTCCTTCAAAAATTTATGGAGAAAAGTGAATTAATGATTGCAGTTATTTATCAACATCCTCATTTTTCTACTAAGGCTAATTGGGATGGATTATCTATAGTTCACCACCCTTCTATAGTCAGAGCGTGACTAAGGATTTTATTTAATTAGTTTTTCACTAAATAAATTCTTATTGGCCATGTGAAAGTCAAACTCGAGACTCTAGGTTTACCAAGACAGATTAAGACTAATGCCTTAACTCACGTTTTTTTTTTTTTTAAATGACATTACTGTTTGCAGGTTTGTTGACTTCCAGCTGTGCCTGTACAACTCATATGCTTTTGACATAGCATACATGCTGGGTACGAGTGTTTCAGCAGAGCTGCGGAGAAATTGCCTGACTCAGATACTCGAGTGCTACACAGATGCCTTGAGGCAGTCTTTAGAAGCCTACCAGCTGCAGCATTTGGCACCGACACTGGAAATGGTCCAGGCTGAGTTGAAGAGGATCACTCCTTACTTTTTCTTTGTGCTTTTCATCGAGCTGCCTGTAGGATCGTCTATCATAGAGGTAACTAACTTTCAATACTTGTTATGAGTATCATTGATGAGTCCTTTTAATGGCTGAGGCAAACTCTAAGATTGCCAGTCTTTAATACTTTATTGTGCCTCTAGAAAAACATAATTATGTGGTTAATCCCTTGTATAAGGGAGGCCCAAAGCTTCAAAAAAATTCTCGTAGAAAGGGCTTATAATTATTATTATTAATAGAATGAATATACCTATAGAAAATGTTCAAATTCATCAAGACCAGTTATTATTTTCTTCTTTTATTAATTATATTTCAAAACTTTTAGTACCTCAAATAAACTTTTAACATAAGCTGAATAAATAATCTTTTATAATAAGCTTTTATTTGTTTTCCAAAAATTAAAATCCAGAATGTGTTTAACTAATAAAGCAAGCCTAATCTGTCACAACTCATTTTTAACTTAATTCCTCTTGTCCAAGTATGAATTTAACTGAAAGTTACAATTAAATTTATTCTCAAGTAATTAAGACCAAGGCTTTTTTTTTTTTTTTTTTTTTTTTTTTTTTTTTACAAATTATTGATAATTCAGAATATTGAAAAAAAAATTGAATACTAAGCAAAATATTACCGTTTAAGTATAGCTAAGATAAATCTTGGACTAAAATGAACTTTAGATTTTTTTATTATTAATCAAACCAAATTTCGCAATCCTTTATTTGAGTGAATAATGGATTCTAAACAGAATTCAATCTTTATTTTTTTGCAATAAAATCAATATTAATAAAGATATTGACAAATATATGTTTTGGCATCAAAGTGAACCCCCACTTCCTGAGGGTGATAGATATGTATAGAATAGTGCTTGTTAACAATATTCATCCCTCTAATACATGATGCATTCAGAAATTTTCATAGACCACGGATAAAGTCTTTAGCACCTTTGAAGTCGGTTGTCAAAACTTTAAAATAGATAAATGTAATTAGTTTCAGGGCTGTAATTGTAATTCTAAACAAAAGTAGTTCTTTCCACTTTTTCGATAAAATCAATATTAACAAAGACTAATATGTGTTTTGTTGTCGAAGTGACCCCCTCCCCTCCTAGGGTACCTTGGGATAGTTGGCCTACTAATATAAAATTTCACAAAAATATTTTGAGCCAGTTTTGAATGATTGAGTAGCAAACGGACTGTCCAGACCAGATTTTTGATGTCATTCGTCTTAGAATGGCCTGAAATGAAAAAAATAGAAAATCAGACAAACATTGGAGTTTTATTTATATTGATAGATTACTTTCTTAAAAATAATTGTAATGAAATTGAAACTGTATTAGTGATCACAATTATGAAAATGACAGATTAATGGAAAAATTAATTAAAACATCAAGTTGTTCAGCTTAATATTGAAAACTAAATCACATCTAAAAATATATCTTCATATTTATTTTTTGACTCAAGGAATGGAGTAAATATATTGACATTTTATCCTTGAGCAAAACCTATTTTCCTCATTTTCATTCAAGTAAATTAAATTCACTTCTCAAAGAGTTCTGATAAGTTGTATTTACAAGAAGGTGATATTAATTTTAATAAAAAAATGTATTTTTTTTCATTTTTATCTGGAAGAAAATGCAGTTTATTTTTTATATATATATGGGGCTTATGTATGAAATTGTGTAATCTCAAATTGAAATTTCAAATAGAGCTTGTCATTGGAAGAAGGAAAAAATTTCACCTTATGCCAAAATGATTTTTTTATTACCAGAATGTACTCATTCAAAGGGGTCATATAATTATTTTGAAGCCAAAAATTTCACTATAGCTTGACATGTCATATCAAATGTAATTTTTAGTTGAAGAAGAGAAAAATCGTGGGCCTCAACAATCTCCATACATAATAGTGGTGTACTTATGGGTTACGTTGATGCACCATTATGATTGATTGTTGAATGTGCTTATAATTACAGATTCTTTATAGTTTGATGACAAGGGCAACCAATAAAAAACATTTTTTTGCGCAAACTTTATTGATACTGCCCCATATGTTTTGTGGCTTGCTTACCACCTCTTCAGGGGCTATCCATTTCAGAAGTGATCTTTCGTTGTGACTGTCCCTTCCTCACTGGGGAGGTTGTTGATACTTACATGGATAGCCCCTGAAGAGGTGGTATGTAAGCCATGAAACATATAGGGCAGTATCAATCAACTTTGCACGAAAAAATGTTTTTCGAATAAAAAGAATTACAGATTCGGAAAGTAGAACTTTCATAAATTTATAAAAAAAATTATAAGAAAGATGAGACATTCATATTCAGGAAAAGTTTAGAAAATTACTTGTGCAAGAGCAGAAAAGTTTTATATAAACATTAAGTATGGTATCGATAAATTAAACTTTCTTGAGTGAAGTAAAATCTTAATTGGTGTCATTACACAATGTAATTGCACATATTCAATCTATTAAAGATCTGTTGAAACTGACATTTGATATTTAAGCTTTAAATAAGACATTTAATGTTAGATGATCGCTTATTGTTAGTGTGATGACTGAACGTGGATGCTTACTGAAGGCTGAAAATTAAAAACTGTAATAATATTGGTTGTTATTGAAGATAGAGAGAAGTATGTAGAACAAAATTTATAGAATTTACAACAAGATTGATTATATGCTATTTTGTATTCTGACTCATAGTAACATAGATATTTTGAATTTCCAAATTTCTTCTCTTTTAATATAAATATCGATGGTCATTTGATGAAATGTTTTGAAAATTGTGCCAAGAAAACAACCTCAATTGCTGTTTTTTCTTAAGGGAACTCTGTTTAAAGTATACAATTAGAAAAAAATAAGTAATATTTATGAAGCCAAAAAGTTAGCAAGATACTGATAAAGATAATAATCTGAATGACTAGTGGCTAGTATTTGTGTCAAATTCATCTAATTGTAAGTGTTACACCAAGGAATGCGCAGACAAACTAAAGAGAGCAACATCAAACTACCATTGGAGGAAAACATATAGCATACATTATATATATATATATATATATATATATATATATATATATATATATATATATATATATATATATTGTTGCGAAAAATTAATACGCCTTCCAGGAAGTTCTGGAACTTCTAGTCTAGACCTTCCTGCCTAGTCCCTTCTCCAGGCATTTATAAGAGACCCTGCCAGTACCTCAGTTCAGTTGACGCTCGACGGTCTTCGAGGCCGTGTTTAAGACAGTGCAGTGCCGCGAAGTAAAGGACAGTGCAGTGCCGTCTTTTTGTGAATTTCAGTGACCGTGAGTGAATTATTGGACTGTGTAATCTGAAGAACAATGACACTAGCAGTGTAATACTGTGAGTAGTAATAATTAACCAAGAGTATTGAGCATTGTGAAATAAATCGTCCAGTGAAAAACTCTGAAACTTGTGTGTGTTTAATTTTGCAATCCAAAAGAACTCTTATTAACAACGTTTATTACTGGTTTTGTAATAAAACGTAACAATATATATATAATAAAATTTCTGAAAGTTAAATTAATATATTTGATGTAACTAAAGTAGTTCATTACATATCAATACAGCTAAAGCATTCTGCAATGATAATCTGAGATAACCATTTTCTTCAAAGTGAATAATAATGATGAATTAAATAGTAGCATGTTGTTTATTGGATCAAAAGAAGGGCTATACATGCCATGACGGTTTGTGGCAATTTTATTTGTGTTGGATGGTCTTTGTATAGTGTTTCTCATAATCAACATTTTCTACAATTTACATCTTTTTTGATTGTTATTAATTAAATTTTCCTTATTTTTAAGAAACCTTTTTGAATAAATAAATTTGTAATACCTTCATGTAGATTCAATTGAGTGAGAAAATAATATCACCATAGAAAACATTTATTCCAGGAAAACTACTTGTTCAATTTGTTATCTAAGCTCAGCTATCAAGCTAAAGTAAATTAGCTTTGCTAATGAAAGCAAAATTACCCCACCAGCAGCCTTGAGGATTCAGTGAATTTCACATAGACTTTTGAACATTCATATTTTAATAAGAATTTATTAATATCAATGTAACATTTAACATTTAGAGAATAAATTTAGGGGCCAAATTTCAGGTATCAGGTAAATGTTTTGGATTAAACTTAAAGTAATGGGGACGCTTTGAGAGAAAATAGAGATTGTGGTCAACTCACAGTTTTGATGAAAAATTCAAGAAAAATGCTCCAAAATAGACTAAATATTTTTGCTACTTTAAAAATCTTAATTTAATTTAGATAGAAAGATACCAATTATGTCCTTAACTCAGATTAATCTTAATTTAATTTTTCAATCTCTGTATAATTTTAGAAACATTATGGTAGTAATAGTATATTAAATTTTGATACACTTATTTCAGGATGTCTTAGATATTCCATTTAAAATTTCAGGATCCTTTGGATTTGGGGAAGATGATGGTTGGAGATGATGTTCCGGCTCATAACCCTGAGATATATAAAGGTAGCTTCAAGAATGAAGTTGATCAGGAGCTTCTCCAGTGGGCACAAGAAAAGTGGTTTTAGATTCAACTAATGCACAAAATAATGATTTGTGTGAATAATTTCAGTATTTAGTATATATATTTTAAGTCCCAAAAATATTAAATGTTTTTATGTTGATGATTCTTAAATATAAAATCTACATCTCTAAAATTATCAGGGATTGAAAGTGCTCATAATTCCTTTTTAAAATGGAAGCTAGAAAAACGAAGTGAGCAGTTTGCATCAATAAATGTCAAAATTGGTGTAAAACCCAAGTTTGTTGAATTTTTATGTCTGCTGAAATTAAAGAGAGTACTGTATTTATTTAACTTTCTATTCAAATAATTTGAGGTGTTTCTTGGAACTTTTCAATAGAAAAGTAGAATGGACAATTACATTTTTAATGTTTTTTGACTTGTGTGAGTCAAAGATAGTTCCTTTTATTCCTCCAATACCATTTTTCCATTTTTTGTCATTCATTATGGGTTAAAAAGTGTAACACATAATTAATTTATTTATTTATTGTAAAATTGTTGATGATTAGCCACAGATTCTAAATATGAACAAAAAGGATGCTCATAGAATTAAAACTGCCTTTGTTTCTATGATATGCCAACCAAGCCAATGATAGTTTGGATGGTAGATCTTCACTCTTTAACCTTATTTCCATGAATAGGCGGATAGGTTTTATATTTAGTCCATTCCATTCAATATTTTACGTAATTACCAGCTCATTTAAAGTTTGAGAGCAATTTTAAATAAAGGGTTACGGAAATGGCTCTGAAAGGGGCTGGTAATAATTAAGATCAGTAGGGATTACTTTCTTCAAGTAAGACTAAAGAAAAAAATTCTCTTTGTAATTCCTATTTTGATATGTAATATAGAATTAATAATTATCCTTAATATAAATCAGAAAATTGTTAAACACAACAATGATTTAAAAGTGATTCACACTGAATATCAAATTTCTTGTGACTTCCACATTCTCTATTTTTGATATTCAATTATTATTGGTATTTGTATAAGATATTATTGTACAATATTGTATTTTTTATTTTTAAATGATATGTTATTATTAATATATATTTGAGAAATATATATTATTTTTCTATTTCTCTTAATAGAGTTTTATTTCATCCTTTACACTAGATAAGGTGGGAATGTGCAACCATGTTATTTATTTGCCTTTTAGAGCTGAAGATGTCATTATATTAAATGATAGTGAATGAATTATTAATCCACGAATTATATTAAATTATAGAATTCAAAGAATGGAAGAAATTTGAACAAGTATACGGAAATATAGACTATACTGGACTAATTGAAAATATATTATTTGATGATACATCATTCTATTGTAAACAAAACTACATTCTTTATTAGGTAAATAGAGAATCAACTTTCATTTGTTGAATGCATTACTTAATTCACCATAAAATTAATTATTTCTGTATTTAGTACTGAATTTTATTAAAAACTCATTTTCTTACTAGTACAATGGTACACGAGTATTTCCTGTGTGGAATTGTCATATACATTTCTTTATATAACTAATATCAATAGGAAACATTTATTGTGTTTATTTTAATCAAAACTAAAGGTCCATATTTCTAAGAGGCGGCACAGCGATGTTCAATATTTACTTGTGATATCAGAATATCCTATTCTACATAATCATCCACATGTATTTTAGTGTATTTTGATTCACTGTGGAATCAGGCATGAATATACAAACTCCCTGGGTAAGTTTTCTTAATTTACATGGCAAGAATATATTAATATATATTAGAGAACATCAAGAGTTATTTGTTCATATAAGATTTATATAAAAAAATGACAATTAGCTGAGACATCATACTGGGTAGAGTATTATCATGCAAATGTTAAAGGAAATGGTTTTTCATTAACATTACTCCAGTAGTTTCAAAGTACTAAACTTGATATTTAATCGTTTTATGTAAAAAGAAAGATGAAGGTTTAGAGTGGGAATTTCGTAAATTCAAAATATCTTCATTACTATGTCAGATCAAAAAATTATATAGAACCAATCTTATTGCATATTGAATGTTCTATAAAAGATGTTCTATACATATTTTCTGTATCATGAATATTAACCGAGATATTTGGACTTTATAGTTTTTCGCTTTCATAAACCCCCACTTGTACTCATGTCATATGTATTAATGATAAGATGTTATATCATGAATCACTTCATTACAAGGCTAAATACCGAATATTGTTTTCATTGAACTTTTACTTTGTGAGATATATGTAAATACTTTCTGTTGCACCCCCCTCCTCCTTCTTTTGTTCTTGGATTATTAAAATTTGAGTGATTGAGATAAAATTTATTCTGATTCATTATAAATTACATCACTAGCTATAGTAAACAGTATCAATAAAATTAATGTGTTGTATTCAGATATATTTCATTAATGGTTTTTCTTTTCAGTCTAAAATATTTCTATCTATCCATTCAGCTCTGCAAGGTTAGCAGACCTGATTATTTATAATTCAGATGCTTTCCATTAATAACTTGTAAATTGACTGAAAGATTTCTCATTAAAGTTTGTAATTATTCACTTAATATTCACGGTGTTGTTACCAGTATGCTGATTTATCTATTGTAAATGTTCTCATGGGAAATCTGCTTAGTTTATGCAGCCTCTGCGTGACAGAATTATTTCTTCACTGAGGGCAAAGGGGGCGGTGGGAGCTGTCTGTCCTGGTTTAACCTACTGTTTTGGCTATTAGGATTTTTGAAGTTCTCCCATTATTCGTAACAATTCTGAATTCATTTGACGAAACGAATGACATTTAAAGATTTCAGAAGTATTTTTCAAATTTCCATCTATTTTCCGTTTTTTGAAGCGTCAAATGTGTTATACACTTCTGCAGCTTTTACCAATCATTACGCCCATGTTGGACAAATCTAACTAAAACCTCTGTGAGAATATCAGGAATTTGTACTTTTAGTTCTGAAGAATGTTTTTCTGTGTGAATCCTTTTCTACCAATGATTTCAGCAACCCTGAATTGAAAGTTTTAAAGTGTGGCCACTGTGATATTTCCTTTGGAAGATAAAAATTTTAGTTAAATTTTCGAATCGGTCTCTGTGGACAGATTTCATGGGATACAAGTCACTTAGTACCTATAATTTTTACTGCCTTGTATGAAGTGAAGGAACTGTTTTAATTTTCAAGACTTTTGGTTTTCAAATTTCAATGGAATTATCCGTTTTGACCTTCCCTGAACCCATTTTGACTAGATTTGACATGATGTTTGTGTGTATGTATCTCGTGTAACTCATGAAAATTTCTGTAAATTATGGTCTACGACCTTTTTCGATTTGACAGATTGGAAAGGAAATATATCGTTTCCTAGTGAAATCATTTTAAATAAAGTGGAACAGAATATTTTGTTAATTTAAGTGGAGTACAAAGAAGTTACGCCCACATCAGATTATTTTATTGTAAGTAGTTCTTCAGAATAGCATGAATTTCCAGGGTTAAGACACTCGTGTTAAAAATGTCATAAAATAAACAAGTTCAAAGTTTAATTTGAGGCCAAAGTTTGATTTTAACCTTTTAGGAATAATATGAAAAAGATAATACAAGAGGTATTTGTTTACATATCTTTTTCTATCAATTAGGGAAGAAAGATTTTTTACATTTGAATCATTCTGGTATAAGCCACCATCAGCCATTCGTTTAAGGAAGAGAAACATAAACTCTCATCTAAGAAAACAAAATGTCCCCTACTGGTCTGGGGGAGAAGTGCCTTTAGAAAGATAGTTGTGAAAATCCAGAAGCAACATTGAACTGTTGGATTTGTATGGCCAGCTTGATATTGTCTGCTCTAATAAGAAAGCCAGAATGCGATGGCTGAGACACACCAAGGAGATATATGCTGCAACAGAACAATTTTGGTACACCTGGTGGGGTTCGGAACACAGAGGTGGACTTGCGGATGCTGGGATAGAAAGATGTTGCTAGATGTTCATGATACTAGAGCGACAGTCCTGAATGACTATTTTATTATTATTATTTGTTAACGTCCGCTTTTTGCAACTAAGGCTAATCGGAATGGGTTATCTACAGGTTACCACCATTTTCTAGCCAGGGTGGGGTTAAGAATGTTATTTAATGAATTCCGTCAATAAATAATTTCCTTTGCTCAGGCCAGAATCAAACTCACCACTCTAGGATTAAAAGATGACTATTTTAGCAATGATAATTTCAGATAAATGAAAAACAAACATTTGGAATTAGCTACTAGTAGAGATTTGTAGAGGATTTATTGGTAAATTTGTAGTTATGAAATATAATATTGTTGAGTCTTATTCAATTGCTTAGTATATTGTCAGAATTCATAAAATTCGGTTCAGCCGTTATGCGTGAAAAGGTAACAAACAAACACACACGAAAGAAACAAAATGCAGTTATGGTGTCTATGACTTGTGAAACGAAAAGTTATCGTGAAAATCTGGAAAAAAATCAATGTACAGACAGAGGTTACAATTTTATATATATATATATATATATATATATATATATATATATATATATATATATATATATTACTACATTACTTTAATTTGTGAAATTTAATTACTATGTAAGGTCTATTTCATTCTCACTAATACTTTTGTGAGATTATGATAATATTTAGTTAATTAAGGTATATTTTTTCGGCTTAAATTTACAAAACGAAATCCCTAAGCTAAAAGTTTGTGAATTATTATTTATTACTCATTCACTAATACAGAAAATTATTTCTCATCTTAATTTATTATTAGTTGGGGTTGTTTTTATTTTCGTTCCTTTATTGTCCTCTGTACTCATTACAACTTCCTTCTCATGCCCTCTCATGAGAGCTGGATTCTGTACTTCAGTTGACGAAGGCTACAAAACAAAACATACATTTCTAAATATCAATGAGGCTATTTTCATCATCCCTTACTATTTTTAAAATCAAGTGTAAATATGCTCCCAGAGTTTAGTTTCAAGTCTGAAGTTCGTCATACTAAGTCTAGTTTACTCTTTACCTAAATCTCTGCTGGATTTCACTAGTTATCAGAATAAGAAAAATACATTATCAAATGAGATTAAACAATGAACATTCCATGAAGATACAACAAACCTTTAAGCACTAGAAAATTAGTGTCGGTTTTACAAATCCAAATAATTTGAAATACTATTTAAGTAAACTAAAGGACCCAATAAAGCTGCCCGTCCAATCAGGGACATCCAAAATTGTCTGTGGAGAATATGGGGCTTTTTAAGTCAGTAGAACAACCATCAAATTAAGGAAAAGGGACCAGGAGCATTTATCTAGAATGAATTCAACTTTTCTCCAGTATTTGAAAAAAGAAAAACATGAAAATACCCCACACAAGGTAGCTCTAATGGTTATTGACCATGATTATAAAAGAATACTAAAACTGGAACCCCTTTACATTTAGCTGGAGGGGCATCTGCTTAAACGTGCAACTGGGAATGCTGACTTCCTGTTGAATAGGCCTCCTCCCTCTCAGCTAGTCGCCAGTAGTCGCCCCTAAGCCATTGCCTTAGCATCTATATTACAACTGAGGTAGGATCATTGTTAAATTATAGAAAATTTATGTACACCATATAGTTGTCTTTCATGTTCAAAATATGTACATCTTCATTTATGCTTTAAACTATATTTTTAATTAATTAAATTAGAATATATTGGCGTTGTATGATTGATGTCGTTTTTAATACTTTAAGATAGTGAAATTTGTAAGACTGGTGTTAGTATGTAATTGTATTTAGGTTAAAACATTTAAAATGTAATTATTGTATACATTGCATGGCCTTAAACATGTTTCTTTTTAGTATTGTTTGTTAGCACCTGATGATGGCGCGTTAGTGTTGAAAGGCCTTGGGCTTTTATAACGAAATTGGTGGGAAGACTTCCAGCTATTAAGATCAGTTTCTAGTTATTATTAATTCCAGAGTTGCATTTAAAAAAAATAGAACATATTTCTACTTACTATTTATACAAGAAGAGTTTATCGATGCTCGTGTCCTAAACTTTTTTTTCTTTTAAAAAGAAATTAATTAATATAAAGGTCTTGTAATTAAAGCATTTTTTCTACAGCATTGATAGTAAAAGTTATTGAATTCAAGAAATCTTTGATATATCTTGATACTCTTTAGTTTCGGAAATTCTTATGTAATATTGCTTTGATATTTTTTGATTCCAAGGGACGATATAAGGATACTAAGGGATAGAATATTACTTCTGAACAATTTTTATTTTTGTTGATTTGTGGTTCTAATAATTGTTAATTTAGGATTCAAATAATAAATAATTTTATAAAAATGTTTAAATTTATTTGGATCAAAATATCATCAACATACATTCTGATTCTGTTCTTGAGATGTACTAGAAGGACTTTAATAATTACAACTAATAAATCATCAATAAAAGCAATAAGGCTAAACAATAACCCAAAAATGATATGTTTCATTAAAAATTTGAAAACCAACAAATTTTTTATCTCCCAATGTCAATTAGGAAGGAAAGGCTTAATAAATATAACACATTTTTGTAATTCAGAGTCTTCTTTGTATTTCCTGCGAATGCACAAAATAGCTACTCTTTTGAGATGTGGAGGAAGAAGAATCGTCACTGAGGAAGACGGGAGCTTATGTATAATTTCATGTCAAATTCTTCATTTCAAAACTTGACTTTCTACTGGTGACTTTGTAGTCATATAAATAGGCAGAAGTTGAATATAAACACCTCTTAAAAAAACTAAGAATATTAAAGGCGTTTAAGAAGTTTAAAAAATCAATAATTAATAATTCATAACTTCTGAGGCTCAAACAAAATGATAAAAACAATTTTCAAAAAATTCATAAACAATTAGCCTAGCATTGAAAATATGAAAAATCATACTTACATATCCACTGAGATAAAATCATAAGAGTCTAAACCAAAAAGAACATAAGTACAGAAACCAATCACTAAAACATAAAGTAGCTGTAACAATTAGCTATTAATTATAATAACAAGAGAGGTCATACTCATTAGAAAAGTCAAAATATGCTCTTAAAATCTCAGTTCAGAGACCAAATTGCATTTGTGTAATTGCATATGTTGGAACTTTTTATTCACAATCTTCAAACCTGATCAAGATTCTTCAAGACCATGATCCACAAAGTCATTCATTAGGACATTTTTAAATTTTGATAATTATGGATCATGTTTGTTAACAAAAAAATAATGAATTGTTAATTTATTTTTATTCTAGAAAACAATGAACAATATTCTTTTGTATAGTAGAATGGAAATATTAATTTTAGTTATTTACAAGTAAATATTGATGATAACATGCAACCCCAAAATTTTACTTTTTCCGTTCATCTTGAGCTGATGACCTTGTAGAGCAGCCACTGCTCTTTTCGTGTTACTGAACCGACTGAAATCCATGAGAACTTTGATGATCCAATATTCTTTGGAACTTGCATGCTATAAAGAGAAAAAATTCTGGCAGTGGTTTTCCTTTGCACTCTATCCCGGTCAGTGTTGCTAATTTCAGCCTAGTGCCACTGATACAGCCACCACTACCCCTGTTATCCGAAGGCAGCCTAAATCATTCCTATCAACCAAGGTCTCTAATCCAAGGACCAGTAACGGCTCGTAGCTAAAATTAGTGGGGGTGCTGCTCCAGAAATATTTTAGCCTTTGTTGTAAAATTGCGTAAAAGGAAACAAACATGTATAAAACGAAAATTTATTCAGAAACTTGAAAAATCCTAAAAGAACAAAATCAAACATTTTTTACTTATTTTAACCTAAATTGTTACAGTTCAAGCTGAAACTATTCACTTAAATCCATTCTTCTTGTTTTAATTTGCGCAAAAAGATCAATAATTTTCTCCTTGATCTCTGGATGTCAACTGAGGAAATCAGCACGCCAGGGTCGACACTGCGGGAACAACAGTGCTCTCTCTCCCTTGCAGCCTCGCCTGGAGCTTCCTCTGTGCGCATGCGCACAACAGTCAAACACCTCGCCGCTGGAACTGTGAAGCTCACAGTTCCATACAAAGATTTTTGTATCTTTTTTCATAAACTGGGGGAGTGTTACTGCATTAAGCTTAAGGATTATATATTATACAAGTATAAAGAAAGAATTAAAGAAAAAAGGCTTATTATATTAAATGTTATAGATAATATCAAGTGGAAATTGGGGGTGATACAGTTCCACAGTGCCTATACACGAGCCGCCACTGCCAAGGACTGTACTGTAGGTACAATGTTTTGGCCAAAATTTCAAGTCTCCTCACTAGGAGATAAATCACTTTTTGTTTCCTAAATCAATTTTAATTAGTCATCATATCACCCTTTTATCCCAATTCAAAATGTATGTAAAGCACATTTGCCACTTTGTCTTTTACATTAAAAATGACAAATACATTTTCACTGGAGACAAATACATATGGCCAGATCATAGTTCAATGATAAATGTAGTAACTGGTAGAATATAACTTTTAGTCCATTTCTTCGTCATAATGTACTCCAATTTAATTTTAGTTCCCAGGGCAACAACAAAAATCGACTGATGTATATGTGTGTCCTGCATCTATGCTATGAAGAGTCAATTCTTGCGACTCATCATAAACAGTGTAATTTTCTTTGGAGTCACATGTGAAATGTGAAAAGAAATGTGTTTATTTCCATTAAATGTTATCATAACATAATAGGATATGTCAAATCGATTTTTTTTGTTTAGTTTTTCTATAAATTATTTATTAATGTCCACTTTCAGCAACCAAGGCTAATTGGGGCGGGCTATGTACAGGTTACCGCCCTTTTCTAGCTAGGGTGGGACTAAGGATTTTATTTAATGAATTCCCTCACTAAATAAATTCTTTTGCCCAGGCGAGAATCGAACTCGCCACTCTAGGTTTACCATGTGAGATTAAGGTCAACGCTTTATCTCGCATGGCTAACCTGAGCCCCAAGTTTTTCTATAAACAATTTTCTAAAATCATGTCCAATTTTTTATAAATTATTGAATTACATTTATACTTATATAATACATTTGTTAAAAAACTTGGTAAAATTCTAAGAATACGTGTCGGATCAAAAAATGTTATAAAAATTTATGAATATTTCATAAAATTTTATAAAACATTAAACTTATGTTATAACAATGTTGCAGGTTCAACACTCGACATTTACTTTTTTAATACATGCTTTCTCTGACTGGAATAACATTAAGTGAGTTATTTGTGCTTTCTGCCTTTCTACTCATCCGATTCAATTTGAGTAACTGAGACATAAAATATTTCAAGTCCAGCTTAAATTTCAATTCTTGTTTAAGTAATCTTCTTTCTACATGACAAATAGAGAATAGCTGGGAAATCTGCTTAGTTTAAGGGCTTTCTTTCTATGTGTGTGTGTGTATTAACCTTAGCCAAGAGTTAAATGTCTTGATTCGAGTTTTAGCAGATTTCCCTCAAGGGAAATAAGCTATTGAAGTCGTACTCATGAAGTAATTTTAGCAGATTTCCCTTGAGGGAAATCAGCTATTGAGGTCGTACTCATGGCGCGATTTTCGAAAAATTTCTTCAAATGTCCATCGTTACCCAGGAGATGACGAAAATGAGGTACGTTCAAATATATATATGTGTGTTAACACTCTAGCGGTCGCAATGTTTGTTTAATCGTTACCAAACTCGGTATTTAATAGTTTTATGAAAAAAGAAAGGTTAAGTTCGTTAATGGCTGAAATCGGACCAGTGGTAGGGGGGTTTTAGAAGGGGAGAATTTCGATAATTCGTAATATCTCCGTTACAACCAATATAACCAATCTTATAGAAAATTAAATTTACTGTAAACATTGTTATGCACAGTTATTCTCTATCTTGAATATTAACCAAGAAATTTGCACTTTTATTGTGTGAGCGGCTAACGGACGAGATGAAATCGGCTGATGTCGGTTCTATTCGTGACTCCGCCGATAGCTATTTCGGACGTTTCCGTAACTGTTCGGCTCTCGTGAAATTGGTTCAGAGACTCGTTACTACTACTTTTACTAGTATGCAGATTTCTCTATTGTAAAACTTCCCGTGGGATATCTGCTTAGTTTATTCAGCCCCTGCGTGACAGACTTTTTGAAAAATGTCTTCAAATGTCCATCCATTCTACCCAGGAGATGGTGAAAATGAGTTCATTTTTCAAGTCCATTCAAAACTGTATATATATATATATATATATATATATATATATATATATATATATATATATATATATATATATCTGTTGCCGCTTTAGTGGCCGCAATTATTGTTTTATCGTTACCAAACTCGACATACGAGCGTTTTGTACAACTAGAGATCAAGTTCGTTAATGGCTGAAATCTGACC
Organism: Riptortus pedestris; assembly: GCA_019009955.1. Classification (NCBI taxonomy): domain Eukaryota; kingdom Metazoa; phylum Arthropoda; class Insecta; order Hemiptera; family Alydidae; genus Riptortus; species Riptortus pedestris. Next base: position 127,772,000 of record CM032232.1, on the reverse strand, counting down.
AGTGGGAGGAGGGGGGGTTTAGAGGGGGATTTCGAAAATTCTTAATATCTCTGTTATTATGCGTCGGACCGAGATACTGTGTAGAACCAATCTTATTGCACATGTAATGTTCTATAAATGTTGTCATATTGATTGACATATTTGCATTTTATAGTTTTCCCACTCCTATAGAGTTTTATAGTAAACTCCCACTCCTACTAGTGTCGTATTAACAATAAGCTGTTTTAGTATGAAGCATATTATTTGAAACATAAATTGTCGTTCTCATAGAACTTTTACATTTTGAGATAAATGCAAATACGTGACGCACGTGTAAAATCTGCTTAGTTAACGCAGCCCCTGCGTGACGGACTTTGTTAGTGTACCTCCTAGCCTGAATGCAAATTGAGCTATGGCTCGGTTACCCAAGAGATCAGTTTCTCCTTGAGCCGTTGGCGAAGAGCGCTGCTCCGCCTCACCTACTGTCATCTCACCTTTTCTACAGTGAGTTTACTTTCGCCATGTAGCATTTAATGTTATCAAACAGTTGGTACTGTTATCATATTGGACTGATTGAGGGGTGGAGGTCATTTTTAGATCGAATTTCCTTTAATTAGTTGTATTTGTGTGGTGGATTTATTAATAGGACTGGTGGGGGTGCCCTCTCCTCCCATTGGCTTGGGGACGGTGCCCCTACCATTCACCGTATGGTCACGCCCTTGTGTCATTCTGAATTTGACAGCAACATATTGTAACACCAGCTAAGGTACCCGGCTTCGCTCGGGATGTCGTTAGAGGCAGGATGATGACGGTATTTCTTTCGGCAAGGGTTTTACGTGCACAATATATATTTTATATATATATATATATATATATATATATATATATATATATATATATATATATATATATATATATATATATAATTGTAACCTCTGTCTGTACATTGATTTTTTTCGCGAAATTTCACGATAACTTTTCGTTTCACACGTCATAGACACCATATCTGCCTTTTGTTTCTTTCGTGTATGTTTGTTTGTTTGTTACCTTTTCACGCATAAACGGCTGAACCGAATTTTATGAAACTTGGTATGTATATTACTACTAACCCAACTTAGACTTTAGGCTATATTAATTTTCTCTGAGACGAACAGGAGTGGGGGTTATAAAGGAAGCCTGAAATTAAAAATAGCGATATTTCGTTTTCTATTGGTTTTTCGGTAAATATGCACATAACAAAAGTTGTTTATTTTGTTATTTAGAGTAACATTTGTTATATACACTTTTGTCGTATACCGAAGTTTAAATGCGTTATACGCTAAAAATTATAGCGGGATCAACAATATTATTTGCCAAAAAAGACTCAACCGAACTAAATAAAACTCGGTATGTGTATTAGCAGTGAGGCCTTCCTTATAATAAGCCATACCAACATTTCTACGGACGGGCAGGAGTGGGGGTTATAAGGAAGGCCTGAAATTAAAAATAGCGATATTTCGATTCCTATTGGTTTTTCCGCCAATATAAACATAACAAGAGTTGTTTATTTTGTTATTTGGAGTAACTGTTGTTATATACACTTTTGTCGTATACCTAAGTATAAATGAGTTATACGTTAAAACTTTAGCGGGCACTAACGGCTGAACCGAACTTAACAAAGCTCGGTATGTCGTTAGCATTAATTCTTCCATGATTATAAGTTATATTAAAAGTTTTAGGTTCAAGCGGGAGGGGGGTTAAAAGGGAGGCCTGAAATAAAAATTCACCATAATTACATGTACAAAAGACGGGAAATATAAAATATCGAAGACTGTGAAGCCTTATCGAACAAATAATTCTATTATTAGCAAATCACCGGCAACGACGGGTATTAATCCTAAACACTGGGACGGGTAAATGTCAAAATATTGTGGAATGTAAAGCCTGCTAAAAAATACCATCACCATTCAGCCTCAAATGAATTCCCGGGCGAAGCCGGGTATCTGAGCTAGTATATATATATATATATATATATATATATATATATATTTATATATATATATATATATATATACACTCTTTTAACGCTCTAGAGGTCACATCGTTACCAAACTCGATATATAAACGTTTTATGTAAAAATAAAGGTCAAGTTCGTTAATGGCTGAAATCGGACAAGTGGGAGGGGGTGTTTAGAAGGGAGGATTTTCGAAAAATTCGAAATATCTCCGTTAGTATACGTCGGATCGAAAGATTATATAGAATTAATCTTATTGTAAATTACATTTACTATAAATAGTGTTATATACATGTATTCTGTATCTTGAATATTAACCGAAATATTTGCATTTTTATGTTTTCAGCTTCAGAGATGAGATCGGTTAACTTCGGGTCTAGTCGTGAGTTTCCGTCATGTGCTTGTTCGGGCCGTTCCTGCAACTGTTCGGCTCTCTATTCTGAAATGTCTCTATTGTAAAACTTCTCGTGGGAAATCTGCTTAGTTTACGCAACCCCTGCGTGACGAACTTTTTTTACATTGCCTCGTCTCTTTGTTTAGACCATAAATCTGAATATTGGATAACTAAAGTGAACTTATTGAATTTTTTAACCCTGAAGATTAAAAAGAAAAAATATTTCCTGATCAACCCGTCTGCATTATTGAAAATATCGTGGAAAATATTTATCAATATCATGGTTTGCATTCATTCATAGTTACTAAGAAACATTACTGAGGTAGCTATGGAAGAAAAATATTTAGGCAGAATAATGAGTGTGTTATTCAATGTAAGGCTGCCTGAGTTTATACTTTTAGCAGATTTTCCTTAAGGGAAATCAGCTATTGAGGTCGTCCTCATGACGCGATTTTCGAAAATTTTCTTCAAATGTCCATCGATCCTACCCAGGAGATGACGAAAATGAGGTCCGTTCAAAACTATCTATATATATATATATATATATATATATATATATATATATATATATATATATATATATATATATGTCTGTTAACACTCTAGCGGTCGCAATTTTTGTTTAATCGTCACCAAACTCGGTATTTAATCGTTTTATGTAAAAAGGAAGATCAAGTTTGTTAACGGCTAAAATCGGACCAGTGGGAGGGGGGATTTTCGAAATATCTCCGTTACTATACGTCGGATCAAAAAATTGTATAGAACCTATCTTATTGGAAATTAACTTTACTATAAATATTGTTATATACATTTATTCTATATCTTGAATATTAACCGAGATATTTGCATTTTTATTGTGTAACGGACGTGCTATGGTTCCCGCCGAAAGCTAGTTCGGCCGTTTTTGTAACTGATCGTCACTCGTATGGAGATTTCTCTATTGTATAACTTCACGTGGGGAATCTGCTTAGTTTACGCAGACCCTGCGTGACGGACTTTTATTACATTTTACAGCTTTCTGGACAATTGATGACTATTGCTGAGTTTGTTAGACTCAGGCTATCGTTATAACGCCCAGTCCTGTTCTTGTCTGAAAATGTTCATATAGCTTATAATTAAGGAAGTTCTAAGATTAACCCATATACAGTGATTCGTTGCGTTCCGTTTAGTCGTTTCTGCCCAATAAAATGGTTGACTCCTGCTATAGTTTTTAGCGTGTATCTTATTTATACTTCTTTACACGACAAAGTGTATGTAACACATGTTTCTTTAAATATCAAAATAAATAACTTTTGTTATATGGACGTTTAAAAAAACCAATAGAAAACGAAATAGCGCTATTTTATTGTAATATACGTCCCAAGTTTCATAAAATTCGGTTTAGCCGTTTATGTGCGAAACAGTATCAAACAAAAAAGTCCGTCACACAGGGGCTGTGTAAACTAAGCAGATTTCCCACGTGAAGTTTTACAATAATGAAATTTCAGAATAGAGAGTCAAACAGTTACGGGAACGGCCCGAACTAGCTCTTGACGGAAACTCACGACTAGAACCGAAGTTAGCCGATCTCATCTCAGAAGCTGAAAACAGAAAAATGCAAATATCTTGGTTATTGAATATTATATTTGAGATACAGAATAAATGTATAGAACAATATTTATAGTAAATTTAATTTGCAATAAGATTGGTTTTATACAATTGTTCGATCCGATGCATAATAACGGAGATATTTCGAATTTTTGAAAACCCCTCCTCCCATTGGTCCGATTTCAGCCATTAACGAACTTGATCTTCCTTTTTACAAAAAACAATTAAATACCGAGTTTGGTGACGATTAAACAAAAATTGCGACCACTAGAGTGTTAAAAGACAAATATATATACATACGAGTATATATATATATATATATATATATATATATATATATATTGTTTTGAACGGACCTCATTTTCGCCATCTTCTGGGTAGGATCGATGGACATTTGAGGAAATTTTTCGAAAATCGCGTCATGAGTACGACCTCAATAGCTGATTTCCCTTAAGGGAAATCTGCTAAAAGCAGACACCGAAGCCACAAATTGCAGATATCGTGTCTATGGCTTGTGAAACGAAAAGGTATCGTGAAATTTCGAGAAAAAAATCAATGTGCAGACAGACGTTACAATTTTATATATATATATATATATATATATATATATATATATATATATAGATCTATAGAAGTGTATCATACCAGTTTGTATATTACTGTTGCAAATAAGCTGTCTCAAATTGAAATACGTGGGGGTTTCTGTTTTCACATTTCAACGGTACGTATTTGGTATCGCACCTATCATTGGTTCTGTATATACTTACGACTTTTAACAAATTTCATTCAAGGGAAATAATGAGGTCGTACGTATGACTTATTTACAAAACATTTCTACAAATATCCATGGAATCTATTTGAAGAAGACAAAGATGAGGCCTGATCAGATATTTTTATATTGTTACGTTCATTTCAACTATATATAATAACGTCGATTATTAGGGCTATATGGATTGCAAAATTAAATACACAAACTTCAACGATTTTAGCCTTAAGCTCAGCTATTGAGGTCGTACTCGCAATTTCTAATTGATCGTTACCAAACTCGACATTTAAGCGTTCAAGCTCGTTAACGGCCGAAATCCAACCAGTGGGAGAGGAGGTTAGAGGGGAATTTCGAAAAATCTTAATATCTCTGTTTCTATGCGTCGGACTGGAATATTATATAGAACCAATCTGATTGTTAATGTAATATTCTATGAATGTTGTTATGTACATTTTTTCACTCCAACTCATGTCAAATTAACAATGAGTCGTTGCATTATGAAACACTTTAATCGAACCCTAATTACCAAACATTGTTCTCATTGAACATTTACTTTTTGGGATAAGTAAATCCACTCCCTTCCCAGGTATATATGAGGCCCTTCAATATAATGGACTCAACTCGTTTTAGGTCCTCCTGGGTTAACAGGGGCTGGAGAGGGATTTGACCACTCTCTACGTAAAACGTTTATCGTGAATCTCTTGAGTTTCACTTAGGCCAAAGATCTCCATGGTTTACAATGACCGTAATATAATATGTATATATATATATATATATATATATATATATATATATATATATATATATATAAGTATAAAATACGCGGCGTTCCCCGGATTATTTAGTATGTATGGATTCACTATCCACTATAGTTTTATATTACCCTTCTCCTCTGAATGTATCTTTTTTCAAAACACCCTAGGTTATATAATTCATAACCATGTCCCTAAATTATAATTCTGTATTACGAAACCGGTCCATAGCCCGGTTTTAATTAAATAAAGTATTAAATACATTTCAGGAGAAACAGACATTTCTGATTAATTAATACTTGGGAGAGAAGGGGGCAGTAAACTTTACTCTTGTTGCAATCTGTTACTTGTGTTAAAAAAATAACTTAGATTTGAATAAATATATCAGGGAAAGGTACCAGATAGTTCATTCATTGGAAAGAATTGTTGAATATATCAATATTTCTTTGCAAATTACTTGCTTTATACATTGTTATACTAAAAAAAGGATACATTTTTTACATTAAACTACTTAACGTCCAATTTTTCCAACTAGGGATAATTTAGACGGGGACAAAAAAGGATAAAACAAAAGTTACTCTAAATAACAAAATAAACACCTGGTTACGTGCCTGTTTCCTGAAAAACCAATAGAAAATGAAATAGCACGACTTTTCATTTCAGGCCTCCCTTTAACACTCACTCCTGTTTGTTGCTAAAAATGTTATTAATATAGATTATACCGAGTATTGTTAAGTTCGGCTCCATTATTTAGTGACGAAATTCATTAAATAACGTCCTAAAATCCCACCCTGGCTAGAAAAGGGTGGTAACATGTAGATAACCCGTCCCGATTAGCCTAAGTTGCAAAAAGTGGACGATAATAAATAATAATAATAATAAGTTCGGCTCCGTCGATATGTACCCCATAAAATTGTTGGCTCCCACTATAGTTTTAGCGTATATCTCATTTAACAAACTCTAAATAACAAAATAAACAACATTTGTCAGGTAATTCAAATAAAGGGTTAGAACTGCCAGTATAAATGATACTGTTATTATACCTGTCGGTGGAGACCGTCGTTACTGGCTGATGGTCGAGTACAGCTGGCATTGTGCTTTCGAATCGAAAGCGCTTGCAGATAACCCCCAATCCTGTTTGTCTCTTTTAGCAGATTTCTCTTCAAGGAAATCAGCTATGAGGTCGTACTCATGACGCGATTTTCGAAAATTTTCTTCAAATGTCCATCGATCCTACCCAGGAGATGACGAAAATGAGGTCCGTTCAAAATTATATATGTATGTATATATATATATATATATATATATATATATGTACATATATTTGTCTGTTAACGCTCTAGCGGTTGCAATTTTTGTTTGATCGTTACCAAACTCGATATTATGCAAAAAGCAAGATCAAGTTCGTTAACGGCTGAAATCGGACCAGGGGGGGGTTTAGAGGGAGGGGGTTTTCCAAATATCTCCGTTATTATGCGTCGGATCGAAAAATTGTATAGAATAAATCTTATTGCAAATTCAATTTTCTATCAATTTTGTTCTATATATTTATTCTGTATCTTGAATATTAACCGAGATATTTGCATTTGTATTCTGCGTGTGGTCGCCAGTAGGCTATGTTCGGACTTTCGGCCGAAACCTCTGGCGGGCGTTTCCATAACTATTCGTCCCTCGTGAATAGGTTTAGAGGTTAGGATAACTGTTTTTTGGGGCTAGAAACTACTGGGTTATTACGGCCTAAATAATGTTTTAGGTTTAGAGGTTTCTAATTACTACAGTTGTTATTAGTCAGATTTCTCTATTGTAAAAATTCACGTGTGAAATCTGCTTAGTTTACGCAGCCCTGCGTAACGACTTTTTAATATTAGTATTGGCAGTAGTGTAAGTTGGGTTTTCGGGGCTCAGGTTAGCCATGTGAGTTAAAGCGTTGACCTTAATCTCAAATGGTAAACCTAGAGTGGCGAGTTCGATTCTCGCCTGGGCAAGGGAAATTATTTAGTGGCGGAATTCATTAAATAACATCCTTAGTCTCACCCTGGCTGGGTGGTAATCTGTAGATAGCCCATCCTGATTAACCTTAGTTGCAAAAAGTGGATCTTAATAAATAATAATAATAATAATGTAATATACATACCAAGTTTCATAAAATTCAGATTAGTAGTTTAGGCGTGAAAAGGTATGAAACAAACAGGGACCAAAGCCAAAAAGTCCGTCACGGAGGGGCTGCGTAAACTAAGCAGATTTCCCACGTGAAGTTATACAATAAAGAAATCTCCATACGAGTGCCGATGAGTTACGGAAATAGCCGAACTAGCTTTCGGCGGGAACCATAGCTCGTCCATTACACTTAATAAAAATGCAAATACCTCGGTTAATATTCAAGAGAATAAATGTATATAGCAATATTTATAGTAAATTTAATTTGCAATAAGATTGATTCTATACAACTTTTCGATCCGACGTATAGTAATGGAAATATTTCGAATTTTCAAAATTCACCACCTCTAAACTCCCCCTCCCATCTGTCCGATTTCAGCCGTTAACAAACATGATCTTCCTTTTTACATTAAACGATTAAATACCGAGTTTGGTGACGATTAAACAAAAATTGCGACTGCTAGAGTGTTAACAAACATATATATATATATATATATATATATATACTAGCTCAGATACCCGGCTTCGCCCTGGAATTGATTTGAGGCTGAATGGTTATGGTATTTTTTTTGCAAGGCTTTACTTTGCACAATATTTCGACATTTACCCGTCGCAGTGTTTAGGGTTAATATCCGTTGTTGGCATTTGTTAATAATAAAATTAATTTTTTATGTAAGTCTTCACTGTCCTCCAAATTGTCATATTTCCCGTCTCCTGTGCAATATGCATAGATTTCAGCTATTAAGGACAAAATATTAATATTGATTTGAATTAATTTTTCCAGCTGAGGTACCTGATAGTTCAAAAAGGAATGAATTGTTTAGCATTTTAATATTTCTACGCAAATTACTTGCTCCACACATTGTTCCTGGAGAAATGTATAAAACAAAAGTTTATCTAAATAACAAAGTAAACAACTTTTGTTATGTCGAAAAACAAATAGACAATGAAGTATCGCGAATTGTTATTTCAGGCCTCCCTTATAACCCCCACTCCCGTTTAACCTAACATTTTAATATAGCTTATAATCATGGAAGAATTAATGCTAATTGACATACCGAGTTTTGTTAAGTTCGGTTCAATCGTTAGCGCCCAATAAAATAGTTGACTCTCGCTTTAGTTTATAGTGTATATCTCATTTATACTTTGTTAAAAGACAAAAATTTATATAACTAAAGTTACTCAAAATAACAAAATAAACAACTTTTGTTGTGTGTATATTTGTAGAAAAACCAATAGAAAACGAAATACCGCTATTTTTAAATACAGGTCTCCCTTACAACCCCCACTCCTGCCCGTCCCTAGAAATGTTGGTACGGCTTATTAAAATGGAGGCATTAGTGCTAATACACATAACGAGTTTTATTTAGTTTGGTTGAGTCTTTTGTGCCAAATTTAACTGTTCACTTCCGCTATAGGTTTTAGTGTATATCTCGTTTATAAAATGGTATACTAAAAAAGAATCATTTAACAAAAGTTACTTTAAATAACAAAAGTAACAACTTTTGTTATGTTCATATTTGCCGAAAAACGAATAGAAAACGAAATACCGCTATTTTTAAATTCAGGCCTCCCTTACAACCCCCACTCCTGCCCGTCCTTAGAAATGTTGGTACGCCTTTTTATAATGATGGCATTAGTGCTAATACACATAACGAGTTTTATTTAGTTTGGTTGAGTCTTTTGTGCCAAATTTAACTGTTCACTTCCGCTATAGGTTTTAGTGTATATCTCGTTTATAAAATGGTATACTAAAAGAAATGTATATAACAAAAGTTACTCTAAATAACAAAATAAACAACTTATATTATATGCATATTTGCCGAAACTCCAATGGGAAACGAAATATCGCTATTTTTAATTTCAGGCTTCCCTTATAACCCCCACTCCTGTTCATATCAGAGAAGTTTAACAAAGCCTAAAGTCTAAGTTGGGTTAGTAGTAATATACATACCAAGTTTCAAAAAATTCGGTTCAGCCGTTTATGCGTGAAAATGTAACAAACAAACAAACATACACGAAAGAAACAACATGCAGTTATGGTGTCTATGACATGTGAAACGAAAAGTTATCATGAAATTTCGCGAAAAAAATCAATGTACAGACAGAGGTTACAATTTTATATATAGATATATATAATTTTGAACGGACCTCATTTTCGTCATCTCCTAGGTAGGATCGATGGACATTTGAAGAAATATTTCGAAAATCGCGTCATGAATACTACCTCAATAGCTGATTTCCCTTAAGGGAAATCTGCTAAAATGGCTGATATCGTATCAGTTCCATGTGAAACGAAAAAAAAATTATGAAATTTTGAAAGAAGAAATCAATGTACAGACAGACTCTACAATTTTATATATTGATAGATAAATATCTTAGGATGTCTTTTTCTACACAGAAACCTCCAGTGACCGTTGTAAACAAAAATAAACTGAAGAAATAAAAATAATACGCTCGTGCTATTTAAGTTGTTTAATCATTATAAAAAAAAAACTAATTAAGGAGGGAAGGGCTCATTAACGGTTCCTCGAAGTATTCCTTAAGCAGGAAAAGATGTCACCGTCTCTTGTTCACCTTATTTCTCAGAATGTAACCTCGCAGGACCAGACATTGTTAAAAATAATTCTCTTTTATAAAATTGTACAGAGTGAACAAGATTCCTTTGATATTTAATTAACGCCCAAATTAGTTTGGGGGTCGCAACAAAGTAAATAGTTATTTACTGTTATTTATTCGGTAAGACTGAAAAATTCTGTAAGTGAATATGTAGTCCGAGCTAATGGTGGGAGGCCAAGAATGGGAATTTCACACAAACTATTACTTAACTTTTGTTAATAATAAGTATATGGCACGGATACCAAAAAAATGTTTGCTTAGTCTTTCTTATGGAGTGCATTGGTTTATGGGAGCGAAAGTTGGATGCTTCACAAAAGGGAATGTAATATGTTGGAAGCAATGGAAATGTGGATCTGGCGTAGAATCACTAAAACAACTTGGACTCAAAAAAATCCAACATGAAGGTTCTACATGAGAGAAAATGTCTCATCAAGAACATGGAAAACAGGAGAGTGAAACGTCTTGGGCATATCATAAAGCACGTTACTAATATATTTCAAAGTAAGATTCTTGGCACAGGGAAGAGGAAGGACTAGAAAATCCTATTTTTAAGACATGGAGTATCTTATGGATTTCGGTGAGTACAGTAATATGAAAAGAGGTAGCTTCCGATGGAACACAATGGTCGCTAGTACAAGGCTTACCCCAAAGATCATGATGATGATATTATTATTTACGTTCAATTTATGCTACTAGTCTAATCGGGACGGGTTATCTATAGGTTACCACACTTTTCTAGCCAGGGTGGGCCCAAGGAATTTATGTAATAAGATTGTCACTAAATAAACTTCTACTGCCCAGGGCGGGAATCGAACCCGCCACTCTAGGTCTACCATGCGAGATTAAGACGCCTTAACTCGCACGGCCAACCTGAGCCCCGATGATGATATTTAACTGGGGGTTCCCTGAGCTTCGAAGATGATATGGATCATCATTTATAAGATCATATGGTTTATCTATGACTAGCTATTGAGGTCGTGCTCATGACGCGATTTTCGAAAATTTTCTTCAAATGTCCATCGATCCTACCCAGGAGATGACGAAAATGAGGTCCGTTCAAAATAATATATATATATATATATATATATATATATATATATATATATATATATATATATTTGTCTGTTAACGCTCTTGCGGTCGCAATTTTTGTTTGATCGTTACGAAACACGATATTTAATCATTTTATGTAAAAAGACAGATCAAGTTCGTTAATGGCTGAAATCGGACTAGAGGAAGGGGGGGGGTTTAGAGGGGGGATTTTCGAAAATTCGAAATATCTCCGCAAATATGCATCGGATCGAAACATTGTATAGAACCAATCTTATTGCAAATTAAAGTTACTATAAATACTGTTATATAAATTTATTCTCTATCTTGAATATTAACCGAGATATTTGCATTTTTATGAAGTCTGTGGTCGGGTATAGTCCGGATTATGTCGCCCATTTCCGTCGGCTCAGGTGAGAGGCTTCTTCTAACCTTACCTGTTGTTTCTAACCTTACCTTACCTTCCTTACTTTGTGAGATTTATACAAATACGTTTTGTTCATCCGCCCCCCCCCCATTCTTTAGTTCTTGGACTACTAAAATTTGAGTTATTAAAATATAAATTATTCTTACAATTCAGAAGCCGTTTCGGTTGGGAATTTATTTTAATTAACTGAAAGATTTCTCATTACCGTTTGTATTTAATCACGGTGGTATTGTGTTACCAGTATGCAGATTTCTCTATTGTAAAACTTCACATGGGAAATCTGCGTTGTTTACGCAGCCCCTGCGTGACGGAATTTTTTATAAATAAGTAATTAGTATTGGTCTACAGTGGGAATCTTATATGGGAAGGAGTGGTTCATTCCAACTACTCGACTACCCACTGAAGCTGTTGGCCGGAATCTCGCCTTTATGGACCTCTTGAGGAAAATATTGTATGTGATTGCTTTGCCGGTATTGAAGAGAATACTGACATATTGCTAGTAGAGGAAAAATGTCCACAATTCCACAGTAACAATTTATTGAAGCGGTCAACAGCTGAGTAAGGTCCTAAGGGCCGTTGGGTCAACATACGGAACGTCCGGGCACTAACGATGACGCACTGCATCGAAAGCGCTCTGTCGCTTGTATAAATTGTTACCGTGGGAGTGTGGACATTTTTCCCTCTACTTGCAATATAATTCATTTCCACCTGATAATACCAAAATAGAGTACTGATACAGTCGTGATTCTTATTTCCAGATGTCTGTTATTAACCAAGCTTGGCTTGAGGAGGTGCTGCATGAGGACGAGCTGGGAAGGAAGATCATACGGTTTGAGAGTGTGAGCATAGAGGCAACAGGTGGCTCCGGTGACAACTTCGCCAGCACGGTCCACAGGCTGCGGCTGGAGCTGACGCTGGAGTCCGACAAGGCTCATTCGATGGCTGTCGTCCTCAAAGCGGCACCTACTGCAGAGGGACAGCTGGCTTTCCTTGAGGACGAAGGGTTCATGGAAACAGAACTATTGGTAAAGGCCCTTTTTGTTTGGCAGGGATGCATTTAATTGGCCCTCCGACACGACCGAATGGTTTGATCAGTTGAAAGACCTTGAATCAAGTCGGCTTCGAAATCGGAACATCAGTGCTACAAACGTTTCACTGTTATAGGAGAGTTGGTTGGGGAGTTGGAGTAATGGCAATTCCGGAAAGTATTAGAATTCAAAATCATAAATATTTTGGATGATTACCAGACTAGTATTTTCATGTTACATATCGGACTCCATTTTCATAAATGTTTGAAATTTGTGTCTTTTCCCCATCATACTCGAGTTATTTGTAAGTTTTGAATTTCTTTCTCTGATCCTCCAGTCGTGGTGTTCCAAATATCACTCCAAGAGCCTTTTGGGTTTCCCTGGTAAGAGCCCACGTTTCACTGCCGCTTATAACTAACTGTTGGTCTGATAAAAGTTTTGTGTATTTACACTTTCTTCTTAAAGTGGAGATCCTTTTGCAGAGAATAGAAGTATTTGGCGCCTTCTACAGTTCTGGCTTTAATATGTGTTTCCACACTATTACTCGCTCTCTCTCTTTCTCTCTCTCTCTCTCTAGTGTGTGAGGCTATTTTGATGTAGCCAAGTCCTTTATTTTCTGATTCAAACAGTAAAAGTTGCTAAAAATCTCTTTGTCTTACACCTGTGGTAACCTCAAAACCTTCAGATGTAAACTTCTACTTTCTTGAATTTATGAAAGTTCTTTTCAGAGTCATTCTACTTAATCTGATAATCTTGCTAGGTGTTCCAACTTGAGTCATTTAAGCCAAAGCAGGGATTGGCCAGTTGGAAAGCAAGGTCGCAAGCATCATACAGATGGGATGTTTTCTGCATTCGAACACCTCAATGTGACAATAAATTTGGGTATTGTTTAATTATATTTCTTACTAAGGAAGAATTAGGAAATAGAAAGTGAGACGTAGCATTCATATGTCATTCAAGCACTTGGGCAATGCAGCCCTTTGTGAAATTTTGATTAATCAAGAATTCATTTAGCATAATTTTTGTTGCCATACTTCTCTTAATGAGATTTGCTTAAATATAAATTTGTTTATTAGCTCCATTTATGCTTTTGTAGTTATGAATTAATTAAAATTGGTCTATCATTGTCTAAAAGATTTCCTTAGCAATATTTTTTGTTCTCCATTTCTTGGCCTTTTGGCGTTTGTGAAATAAACCCTTTAGTTGGAAGGTTACTACAAATAATGATAAAATAAAAAAAAAAAAAGTTAAGGTCTTCTAGGAGTTCTAAATGGTATTTAAGCTCTAAATGAGTATAAACTTTAAGACTGGAATATATAGCCCGCGCCTCCACTTCAATGGCTTATTTTTCAGCCTTTTTACTGAAATTCTCCACTTGAATAGCTTTTACAGCATCACTTTCCCGCAAAATGCTTATACCCTCTCTTTGACAGAAAGGCCGGCGAATTAAATGGGCAGAGAGGATCTATATGCCCCGGGCTTTCCAAAAAATGAGCTGTGAAGAATCTCTTGGTGTAAAACTGAAATTGAATGTCTGGCTCATCAAGCTTTAATAAGTATTTCTAGGGCTTTAAAAAGAAGTCAGTCATGCACGGCAGCAGATTTCCCTCACATTGGTATAAGATTCAGTTGACGTCATCTCACATTAAATGCCACATTTCCCTTCCAACGCTTCCAATAAGGAAAACTTGAAATTTTGGCTGGGCTTGAGATGTTTAGTGATATAAATGCTTTCTGCTATTGGCTGGAATCGAGAAAATACAAAATAATAACTTCATTGTTATGCGAGTTACAGAACAATGTAGACAACAACAATTGTAGGAAAGAACTATATTATGAAGAGTGGTTATGAAACTGATTTCAATCAGAGGCACAATAATGGAGATATATATCTTTCTAAACGCCCACCTTTCTTAGCCCGATATGAGCCTTAACTTTATTATGAATCAACGTTCGCATATATAACAAAAGTTGGGGCAGCTAAATTGTTAACCCCCCCCCCCCTGCTACTTATGTACACAATCAAGAACAGAACAACCTACTCTCCTTTGAGACGGACAAAATAATATCTTACACTCAAATTGTGAAAGAAGAGAAGGAATGTCTTGACTTTACTTATAAATTAATCATTGTTGCTAAATATAGTAAATGTATGTATTTATATGTGCTGCCTATATAAAAAAAACATGTTAAAATTATATTATATTTTCTCAAAAATGAATATATGAACGGACTTCATATTAGCAGATTTGAATTGATTTATTTTATAGGAATAGAGAATATGTAGTGGGGTGAGATCAAAAGTGTGTTATACCAGAACGAAGGAAATCTGCTTAGTTTAGGCAGCCCTTGCGTGACTGCCTTTTAGCAGATTTCACTTAAGGGAAGCTATTGAGGTCGTACTCATGAGGCGATTTTATAAACATTACCTCAAATGTCCATCGATCCTACCCAGGAGATCACAAAATGTGTGTATATATATATATATATATATATATATATATATATATATATATATATATATTCTGTTAACGCTCTAGCGGTGGCAATTTTGGTTTGATCGTTACCTAAAGATCAAGTTCGTTAATGGCTGAAGTTGGAACCAATCTTATTGAAAATAAAGTTTACTGTAAATATTGATATATTCATTTATTCTCTATCTTTAGTATTCAGGGAGATATATGCATTTTTTATTTTTCAGCCTGCAGTAAACCCCCACTGCAACTCATGTCATAATACTATAGGCTGTTATATCATAAACCACTTTATTCCAAGCTTAAATTCTGAATATTGATTTCATTAAACGTTTACTGTAAGAGATATTAGCAAATACTTGCTGCGATGTCGTCATCAGTTATGATTTTGAGGTCGTCGAAAACATTTATTTCTTCTATATCCATACTAGATATTTAACTGTTTCAATACGTACTAAAGATCGTATTGATTAATGGCTAAAATCGGGGGTGGAACAGGAGGAATTTTGAACATTCGAAATATCGCCCGTATTGAAAAATGTTAAAGGGCCAATTTTGTTATGCAATGGATACTCGACAATTGTTGCTTTACACATTTACTCGTAACTCAAGTATTAAGTGAGTTATTTATACTTTCTTGTATTCAGCCTTCCATCCCCACCTCCCACAACCCTTTTATCGTCTTTTTTTTTTTTACATAGAATTAGAGAATACGTGATGAGATCGCTTGTGTAATACAATCATGCGGGAAATCTGCTTAGTTTACGCAGCCCCTGCGTGACGAAGGTTTTTTTTATATTTTCTTCTTTTGCTGAAAGCCTAAGATATTCAACAGATCAGCGTAGAGTATTTTTTCATAAATTCAATTAACCATTTAAGTAACGGTCTTGATTTTTTTTCAGGTATATAAGGAAATCCTACCGAAGTTGAAGAAAGTTCTTAGTGAAGTTGCAGAACCAGCATTATGGCCTATGTTCTTAGGGTCGAAAGAGAATTTCATGATACTGTCGGATCTCAAAGTAAGTTATGAAATAAACTGTGAGCCAGGTTAGCAATGCGATTTAATGTATTGGTCTTGGATGTATTCACTTGGATAACTTTCAACAGTGGATTTGATTCCTGCTTTGATATCGGTATACATTTGGTACGAGAGACTCTTAATAAAATCTCCCTTTTACAAAGGAGGCTTATATATAATCTTTCCCGAATAGCATTTGATCAAGATTATACTTTAACACTTCCTTCACATGGAAATCAGCTATTGAGGCTGTACTCATGGCCCGATTTTCTAAAATCTCCTCAAATATCCATCGATTCTACCCAGTAGATGACATAAATGAGGTCACCTCAAAACTTTATATATTCTACTTTTCTGTTATAGCTCTAAATGTCGCAATGCTCGTTTGATCGTTACCAAACTCGCTATAAAAGCGTTTCATGTAAAATTAGGGATCGAGATTGCGAACGGCTAAAATCACAATGGACGGAGGGGGAGGGGTTAGAGTGGAGATATTTAAAACTCAAAATACCCGTTATTATACATCGAAACGAAAAATTATACACAACTAATCTTATTGTTAATTCGATTGTCTATAAATGTTGTAATATACATATTTTCTCTAATATTAAATATTAACCAAGATTTTATTTATTTTTTTTTTTTGGGGGGCTCATGTTAGCCATGCGAGTTAAAGCGTTGACCTTTATCTCACATGGTAAACCTAGAGTGGCGAGTTCGATTCTTGCCTGAACAAAGGAAATTATTTAGTGACGAAATTCATTAAATAACGTCCTAAAATCCCACCCTGGCTAGAAAAGGGTGGTAACCTGTAGATAACCCGTCCCGATTAGCCTAAGTTGCAAAAAGTGGACGTTAATAAATAATAATATTTTTTTTTGTTTTCAGCCTTCAGTAAGCCCCCACTCCTACTAATCTCATATTAACGAGAAGCTGTTATCATGAAACTTTTTACCCCTTTATTATGCAAGATACATAAACATTCGTTGAGCAATGACATCATCAATTAAGATTTTGTGTTATTGTCTCAAAAATGTTTATTTGATCTATAACATACTTGGTATTTAACCGTTTCAGTCAACACTAAAGATTATTTTTGGTATTGGCTGAAATCGGATCAGGTAGAGGAAGGGGGAGGGGTGGAGGATTTGAAAATTCTTATTATGAGTCGAGTTGTAAAATGTTATAGAACCAATCTTGTAAACTATTGATGCTCTATAATTGTTGTCCTATGCACTTTTTCGTAACTGAAATATCAATCGAGTAATTCGCAATTTCTGGTTTTTAGTCGGATTGAATTAGATGAGATCACAAGAGTGTCATCCCAGGACGTAGGAAAGATGCTTAGTTTACGCATCCCCTGCGTGACGGACGTTTGAGGAAACTTTCATCAAATGTCCATCGATTCTATCCAGGAAATGATGAAAATGACCTCCGTTCAAAATTTTGCCTATATATATATATATATATATATATATATATATATATATATATATATATATATATATGGTGTTGTGAATGTTTTTTGGAGTTTTGGTCAATGTTGGTGAAAAAATCTTAGTTCATGCCGATATTTCGAGAATATTTATACTCTCTTCTTCAGGGCTGTAAAATTACAGCTACTACTTTATATATTGCACATTGCTATTAAACTAGATTGCAACATATATAAAGTAGTACCTGTAATTTTATTGCCCTGAAGAAGAGAAAATAAATATTCTTTTGTACTATATCATATTATACTATACATCGGGTCGATAAATTGAATAGAACCAACAGAACCCAGATCGATGAATTGTATATTGCAAATTAAATATACTATAAATATTGTTATTAAATGCCTATAGTTTTGTTTAATTTGCAATTCTCTATCTTGAATATTAACTGAGATATTGCATTTTTTAGTTTTCAGCACTGAGCAAATCCCCACTTCTACTCATGTAACAAAAACAATTCTTGGTTACATAATAAACCACTTTATGTGAAGCTTATATACCAAATACTGTTTTGAAAAGACCCCTTTTTTTTTTAACTTAACACCCATTCTCCTCATGTTCCAGAGCACGGGCTACTCCATGAGATCCCGGAAGGACCAACTTGACTTGGAGCACGCGATCCTGAGTGTCCGAGGACTGGCCAAGATGCACGCAGCGTCTGTAGTCCTGAAAAGACGCGGCAAGCTGGACGTGTCTGGGCTTAACCCATTTATGCACGTCAGGAATACTGCAGCAATTAGGAAGTACAGGACTGGCGCAGTGCAAGCTCTAGCCTCTGCAATCATAGACACCTGGGGACCAGAATGGTGAGATTTAAACGCTGCTGCTGTGTTTTAGCATATTTTTCTCAAGGGAAATCAGTTGTTGAGATTGTGATCATTATATATATATATATATATATATATATATATATATATATATATATATATATATATATGTTTGTCTGCTAATGCTCTCGAGTCCGCTTCTTTAGTTACAAAAATAGTTTTAAAATGAGTAGACTTAACTTAATCAATGATTATTAATGGTTATCATTCAACCATATATATTTTATTAATATATTATAATTATATATAATGTACTTATAAATATATAATTTTTTCATTTTTATTCGGGACACAGAAAGACTGAGGTTTTATTCTTATCTTACATATAGCTACAAATTATATCTTTAAACAAATTTAGATTCTATGCACAGAATCCGAACATTTTTACGATTTTGATATTTTTATCATATTTACAAGCGCCTTCGAACGGTTCTACTATATTTGGTTGGAAAATTGCAAATGTTTCAATAGATATCTCGGTTAATAATCATGATAATAACATGATAATAAAAACATATATAACAACATTCAAAGAACATTAAATAAGATTGACATTATTCACTTTTTTGATCCGACATATAATATTGGAGTTATTTAGAATTTTTGAAATTCCCACTCTTCACCCCCTCATCACTGGTTCGATTTCAGCCATTAACGAGCTCGATCATTAGTTTTATATGAAAACTTATATATCGAGTTTGGTTACGATCATATATGAATTGCGACCGCTAGATCGGTAACAGACAAGTATATGTGTTTGTATGAATATATATATATATATATATATATATATATATACTAGCAGACCCGGCCACGCGTTTCTGCGGCTAAAGTTATTGTTATATTACATTGTAGTATACAATTTAAGAGGAACGGTAGGAGAATATCAGTCACGGGGTCCACCATGCTTTTTACATAGATGGTATTTGTAAAAAAATATGGTGACCTCCATGACAGATTTTCTATGACTACAACCCTTTAGTACAATGAAATAATTTACGAACCAAGACGGAAATGTTGAAGTTGGTACACAAATTCAAGGGATTAGGATTTGAAGGGGAAGGACGTTGAACACGATTGATTAAAATTTCCTTACAGTTTATATTAAGCAGAAATCACTACAAAAGAATTAGTTTTTAAATTTATTACTTCCATTTAATTTTGTAACGAATGAGCATATTACAAAGTTGTTAGTGAATAACATATGACATGCACATCTGTTAGAATCTTTTGGAGTTAACAGAAAATTGTGACTGTCAATTAATTATAGACAAATAATTTGCAATAAAATAAAATTGCGACTATAATTAAAGATCTAAGCTATCCTATCTCTCAAGTTGGACCAGACTGCTCACGGTGTGTCAATTTAATTTAAAATCGGTTAAGTAGTTTAGGAGTCCATCGTGGACAAACATCGTGACAGGAGATTTATATATATTAAGATATATAATTTTGAACGGACCTCATTTTCGTCGTCTCCTAGAGTAAATCGCGTCATGAGTACGACCTCAATAGCAGATTTCCTTTAAGGGGAATCTGCTAAAAGAGCAGATGGCGTAAGTAGCCAATGGTTGCTATAACTACAATATGTAGCCTATAGATCATATTGATGACATCGCCTAACTATATCACATTAATTGAATACATTAAACGATTTAACAGTACTCCCACGCATTGACTGCTTAATTAAGTTGATTTAACACGACCTATAATGACATACTGATAACTTCATCTGTCCACTCTATTGTCAGTGGCTTAAGTGAACCAAATTTGCAATTTTATTATGTTTTGTATAAAATTCACATGAGCAGGAGTTCTAGACCAAAAAAGTCCGTCACCCAGGGGCTGCGTAAACTAAGCAGATTTCCCACGTGAAGTTTTAGAATAGAGAAATTTCAGAATAGAGAGTCAAACAATTACGGGAAAGGCCCGAACTAGCTCTTGACGGAAATTCACGACTAGACCCGAAGTTAGCCGATCTCATCTCAGAAGCTGAAAACAGAAAAATGCAAATATCTTGGTTAATATTCAAGATGCAGAATAAATGTATACATTATTTATAGTAAATTAAATTTGTAATAAGATTGGTTCTATATAATTTTTCGATCCGACATATAGTAATGGAGATATTTCGAATTTTCGAAAATCCTCCCCTCTAAACCCCCCCCCTCTCACTGATCCGATTTCAGCCATTAACGAACTTGATCTTTATTTTTGCATAAAACGTTTAAATATCGA
Organism: Riptortus pedestris; assembly: GCA_019009955.1. NCBI lineage: Eukaryota > Metazoa > Arthropoda > Insecta > Hemiptera > Alydidae > Riptortus > Riptortus pedestris. The sequence continues at coordinate 127,751,194 of CM032232.1, read as the reverse complement.
GTTTGGTATCGATCAAACGAAAATTGCGACCGCTAGAGCGTTAACAGACAAATATATATATATATATATATATATATATATATATATATATAATTTTGAACGGACCTCATTTTCGTCATCTCCTGGGTAGGATCGATGGATATTTGAAGAAATTTTTCGAAACTCGCGTCATGAGTACGACCTCAATAGCAGATTTCCCTTAAGGGAAATCTGCTAAAAATACAGAACAGTAATTTTAGGAAGTTACGTTATTAACGAGAATGGTAATATACTATTTTGTGATCCGACAGATAATACAGAGATATTTGAGATTTTACATTTCACCCCATTTTCAAACTCCCCAATAACTTCGAAAGAGTATAAAGGTCGAAGGAAAAGGAAATACGGAAGCCAGCTGGAAGTTAACCATTTCTGAGATTTAGAGAGGTCGAAGAATGAATAAGTAATGCAAACATGGATATTAAGGGGGTAATATCTTGCTTCTATGTGTACCTACTATACCTCTCATTGAGATAGGGTGTAGGTGCCCTAAAACCCATTCGGAATGACCTCGGCCTAGAATAGGTAAGTTATCCCACCTAGAAATAAAGAATGCACAATAAAAAATTCATTCATTGAATAGAAAGAACAATACAAACATCTACTAAAATAGTAAACAACTCTATACTACTAAAATACACTTTTCCCTCAGATAAAATATTATTTCCCGACATCAATAAAAATGAACATTGTTAGTACTTCAATTTATTAGTGATGGGGATGTTGTAGCAGTCAACAGAGTCATGCAAAATTTAAAACTTCTTCCCTATTGGAGTTACAGAATGTTTATACAATCATAAATAAGTTTAAATGTTATGTACTGCAGCATGAGGGTGTAGGTATTTAAGATTAGTTTTGCTGATTCTCTTTCAAATAAATTTTAAATTTTAGGTAGCTAATTAATTTTATTATATTGAAACATTTAAAGAGGAAAATGAAATATCATGTTGTGTAGTGGATGTTGTAGGATCTAGCAAATAGGGAAAAGAAAGATTTAGTCTTCCTGCATTAAATATTTATATTTGACAGCCGGATTCACAACATCAGTAGCGTTCGGGTATTTAGTAGAAAAGTAACCAGAACTTCAAGAATAACACTAGAGAAGGAGTAATAAGGTAGCCAACAAAGCCCTGTTACTCTAGTGAAAATGCAATAGGGAGTTTAGCAGATTTCCTTTAGGGAAAATAAGCTATTGAGGTTGTTTTCATGTTGAGATTTTCGAAAAATGTCTTTTAATATCCATCGATCCTACTCAGAAGATAACGAAAATGATGTCCGATCAAAATTGTACATATATATATATATATATATATATATATATATATATATATATAATTTTGATGGGACCTCATTTTCGTCATCTCCGGGGTAGGATCGATGGATATTTGAAGAAATGTTTCGAAACTCGCGTCATGAGTTCGACCTCTATAGCAGATTTCCCTTAAGGGAAATCTGCTAAAAATACAGAACAGTAATTTTAGGAAGTTACGTTATTAACGAGAATGGTAATATACTATTTTGTGATCCGACAGATAATACAGAGATATTTGAGATTTTACATTTCACCCCATCTTCAAACCCCCCAATAACTTCGAAAGAGTATAAAGGTCGAAGGAAAAGGAAATACTGAAGCCAGCTGGAAGTTAACCATTTCTGTGATTTAGAGAGGTCGAAGAATGAATAAGTAATGCAAACATGGATATTAAGGGGGTAATATCTTGCTTCTATGTGTACCTACTATACCTCTCATTGAGATAGGGTGTATGTGCCCTAAAACCCATTCGGAATGACCTCGGCCTAGAATAGGTAAGTTATCCCACCTAGAAATAAAGAATGCACAATAAAAAATTCATTCATTGAATAGAAAGAACAATACAAACATCTACTAAAATAGTAAACAACTCTATACTACTAAAATACACTTTTCCCTCAGATAAAATATTATTTCCCGACATCAATAAAAATGAACATTGTTAGTACTTCAATTTATTAGTGATGGGGATGTTGTAGCAGTCAACAGAGTCATGCAAAATTTAAAACTTCTTCCCTATTGGAGTTACAGAATGTTTATACAATCATAAATAAGTTTAAATGTTATGTACTGCAGCATGAGGGTGTAGGTATTTAAGATTAGTTTTGCTGATTCTCTTTCAAATAAATTTTAAATTTTAGGTAGCTAATTAATTTTATTATATTGAAACATTTAAAGAGGAAAATGAAATATCATGTTGTGTGGTGGATGTTGTAGGATCTAGCAAATAGGGAAAAGAAAGATTTAGTCTTCCTGCATTAAATATTTATATTTGACAGCCGGATTCACAACATCAGTAGCGTTCGGGTATTTAGTAGAAAAGTAACCAGAACTTCAAGAATAACACTAGAGAAGGAGTAATAAGGTAGCCAACAAAGCCCTGTTACTCTAGTGAAAATGCAATAGGGAGTTTAGCAGATTTCCTTTAGGAAAAATAAGCTATTGAGGTTGTTTTCATGTTGAGATTTTCGAAAAATGTCTTTTAATATCCATCGATTCTACTCAGAAGATAACGAAAATGATGTCCGATCAAAATTGTACATATAAATATATATATATATATATATATATATATATATATATATATATATATATATACACTAAATAACCTGGCAAACGTTGTTTTGCCATATAAATTATTTCTAGTTTCTAGATAAATTCTTGTGTAGACAAAAAGTAACTTACTTATTATAAGTGTGTATGTGGTATATGCATGAGATAGGCATGGCGAGCGCTATGAACGATAAGGGAATATAAATAAGTTATTATAGTTTATTTCTTAAAATTACATATCACATATTAATTACGACAGTAACACTAACAAACAACATCAATCTTTTAATGCTATAGCGTGAAGACACAAATAGACATCGTTTGGCCTTGGGATTTGTTGATTGTCATTGCAAATTGAAATTTTAATCGAAGTACAGTTAAAAACACTATAATTGATCAGTTGTCGAGCGGGATGATAATGATTAAATTACTATAATGGCTATAATAAAATAGAGGTTGGTGATAAAAAAAGTAAAAATTTAGGGTTGTATGTATTTTTTAATGCCACATTATAAAAAAATAAGAACAAAAAATTTCGACCAAAAATTAAAAAAAAAATGTTAAGGGTGAACAACCCTTATCAATTAGGGGTATGAAAAATAGATAGTAGCCGATGCTCACCTACTGAATGCGCATATAAAATTTAGTAAAAATCGGTAAAGCCGTTTCGGAGGAGTACGCTAACTAACATTGTGACATGGAAATTTTATATATTATATGTCTGATTGTAACCAAACTTGATATTTAAATGTTTTATGTAAAAATTAAAAATCGAGTTCGTTAATGGTTAAAATCGGACCAGTGGGTAGAGAGGTTTAGAGGGGAGGTTTTTTGGAAAATTCGAGATATCTGGGTTATTATATGTCAGATCGAAAAATTGTATAGTACAAATCTTATTGTAAATTAAATATACTATAAATATTGTTATATAAATTTATTCTGTATCTCTAATATTAATCGAGATATTTGCATTTTTCAGTTTTCTGTCTTCAGGAAACCCCTACTCCTACGCATGTCACATAAACATTGCTCATATAATAGACCACTTTATTCGAAGCTTAAATACCAAATATTGTTTTCAAGAGACCTTTATTATTCGAGAAACATGCGAAGATGTTCTGTTAATCCCTCCCCCCGTCTTAAAATTTTGGATTACTAAAAGTTGTGTGTTTGAGACAAAAATTATTCAGATTCATTATAAATTATGGTATTAGATATAGTAAATAGTTTTCAATTAAATTAATATGTTACATTCAGATGTATTTCAGTAATTGTTTTTCTTTTCGGTGAAGAATATTTCTATCTATCTTCTCTGAAATGTTGGCTAACCTGTTTGAGAGGAGTAATTAAAATTGACTGAGAGGTTTCTTATTACCGTTACATTTATTCCGTTAATAATTATTATTATTATTACGTGAAGAAGAACAACAACACTGTAGAACTTTGCGTGGGAAATATGCTTAGTTTATGCAGCCCCTGCGTGACGGACTTTTTGGTATTACACCAGTATTGCCAAAACAGAATTGTATCAACTTTTGTCAACGAATTCCGACGTTATCTAATCATTTTGACGGGAGACATGATTTATTTCACTCCACAGACGATAATAACCTACATTAACATTGGTCCAATATGGATTTCGTGCTTCACGGATAGAACAATGATGAAACTGTAATTGGATGAAAATTCATTTACATTTTACATTTACATGTACACTTCAATTCATTTACCAATAAAAACAATTTAAACACAAATTTTGTACAATTGACACTGATATTGCAACTGAGTGTCTGTACAAGTTAAAGGATAAGTATGTAATAAGCTTTATGTCGTGCATGTTCTTTACACAATTGTAAGGACAAAAAAAAATAAAAATTAGAAAAAAAATAATAAAAATAAATAAATAAAAAAATATATATAATAAAAAAAATACAAAGGAAAAAATATAGACAAAGAAAAGGATATATATAATAAAATATGAATATATACTGAATTATAAACAATATATAGATATCAAGAAATAAATAAGAATATGTATACATGTAATATAAGCTGTATGTCGTTAAGTAAATATTATCATTAATTAACTAGCATATAATAGAACCTGCAATAATGAAGAAGTAATTTCCTAAAGTACATAATATATTTGAGCACTAGGTTTTCACGTAAAACCAAACACACATACACACACACACACACACACACACACACACACACACACACACACACACACACACACACACACACACACACATACACACACACACACACACACACACACACACAAACATTATTTAGGGCGTAATAACCCAGTAGTTTCTCGCCCCCCCCCCAAAAAAAAAAACAGTTAACATAAACTAACCTAACCAAGTTAAAGGACATTTATGTACTGTGAAGTTAATTGCGGGATGGTTTTGTGCATAAGTTAATCCAATCTTAATATTTCCACAGAAAAACATTTCTAATTCAACCCTTGAGCTATCTGGTCCCACAGGTAGTTTGTAAAAAGGAGAAATATTAACATAGGTTACATTTTCAGATTACGATGACGCTACTTGTATTTTAGCAGATTTCCCTTAAGGGAAATCAGCTATTGAGGTCGTAATCATGGCGCGATTTTTGAAAAATTTCTTAAAATGTCCATCGATCCTACCCGAAGATGACGAAAATGAGGTTCGTCGTCGATATATATATATATATATATATATATATATATATATATATATATATATATATATATATATATGTCTGTTAACACTCTAGCGGTCGCAATTTTTGTTTAATCGTCACCAAACTCGGTATTTAATCGTTTTAGGTAAAAAGGAAGATCGAGTTCGTTAACGGCTGAAATCGGACCAGTGGAAGGGGGGCTTTAGAGGGGGGATTTTCGAAAATTCGAAATATCTCCGTTACTATACGTCGGATCGAAAAATTGTATAGAATCACTATTATTGCAAATTACATTTACTATAAATATTGTTATATACATTTATTCTCTATCTTGAATATTAATCGAGATATTTGCATTTTTCAGTTTTCAGGCATCAGCAAACCGCCACTTCTACTCATGTTACATAAATAATACTCAGCTACATAATAAATCACATTATTCGAAGTTTAAATACCAAAAATTGTATTCAAGAGACTTTTATTATACCAGATACATGCAAATATGTCCCGGTGTCCCCCCCCCCCCCGTCTTAAGGTTTTGGACTACTAAAATTTGATTGATAACAATTATTGACTCATTATTAATTACAGTACTAGGTATAGTAAATAGTTCTAAATAAAATTAATATATTATATTCTGATATATTTTAGAAATTGTTATTCTTTCCGGTGTGAAACGGGTAGACTCGTTTGTTTACATTTCTAACCTAACGCTTCCTTTCGGCAGGTTATTGAAATTGGATGAAACATTTATTATTTCCGTTAGTATTTATTCACGATGCTATTGTCGTACCAGTATGTAGATTTATCTATTACTAAACTTCACGAGGGAAATCTGCTTAGTTTACGCAGCCCCTGCGTGACGGACTTTTTGTTGTTCCCGCTAACTTTACTTTATTTTGGAACTTCATATTTAACGCTGTTTCCACTGACAGACTTCATCTAGGATATGACTATCACGTTGTTCAGTGTGCATTCGAGTAGATGGCATCACAGTAGGGCATGTGAGTTTGATTGAGCAATTTCGTTGGTGTCTGTGTGAAAAAGAGAGACACAAAGGCTGGAATGATAATGCAATCAGGGCTGAAGGTATTTCCCATATTTGAGGCAGCCAATTGTCACAGGAATGCAGCTGATTTAGCAGTTTCAGTAATCAGCTGATGTTTGGGGAGACATCTTGCTTTCTTGTCAATTTTACGTCGCTGTACATTGGTTAAGAGCCTAATGGAAACTAATTTATATAGAAGATGGGCATTTGAATATTGTTTTGAAAAATCGTGAACAAAGGAAAATTTGTGAACAGTAAGATTCTCAGTAGAGTAGACTCACGCGAAGGCGCTATTACTAATGTGCGTGTATGTAGACGCAATAACTCAAATGCAAATGTGTAACAAATATTTTATTGTCTAATGATTATCAGGAGTAAGAGAATTTGCAGAACTAATATAAATCAATTCGATTCCCGTCTGGGCAGTGAGAATTTCTTTAGTGACGAACTCATTAAATAAAATCCTTAGTCCCACCATGGCTAGAAACGGCCGGTAACCTGTAGATAACCCGTCCCAACTAGCCATAGTACCAAAAAGTGGACGTTAATAAATAATAATAATAACTAAAAAACGAATTAGAGAAGACTGTATAAAACTCCAATTGTTGGATATTAGTTTACAACAAGAATGCATATGTGCATGATAACATTCTATCCCACAAGTAGTTATGGAAAACAAATATATTTATATTTGAACGAAAGTCAATTTATCTAATTACTAGTTACATTTTTCAAAAACCGCGTCATTATAGGTGCGAATCTACATATAGATGATATCTCGCGAACTTATAGGTTATATCGTAAGGGAAATCTGCTATAACATAAATGAGATTTGTTAAATGAATAATAAGCATCATCTTAAAACAATAAACAATTATAAATGAAATATAATATCATTACATGTTTACAAAATATTTTCTTTACTTATAATTCCTGACTATCTTTCTGGTCAAATAATAAATGCGCAATATTATTGTGTACGTGACTAGAATTTATGGTATTTGTTCCTTCCTTCCCACTATGGAGGTTTACAATCCAGCTGTTTGTAGTTGCGTTTTTAGAAACTGCACCTTTTTGAAATTATTATAATGATTAATTTCTGTGTTTTGTATAGCAACATCTTAGGATGTGGTTAATAGTTGATTTCTTTCCTATGGCATCCTCATGTGATCTATTTATTTATTAGAGTTTTGCAGCTGTGACAATGTTGCTCAAAACAAAAGCTTTATAAATTAAAGTAAAAACATAGGAAAAAAAAACTAAAAAATTAAACAAAAACAGAAATAGAACACAAAAACTGAAATTAAAAACGAAAACGGAAATGGAATTCAAAAAACAAAAATGGAGTACAACAAAGAACAAAATATATAACAAGGGAACAAACATAAAGACAAAATTCATAACTAGGTGCAAAACTGAAAATCGAAACATTAAGTCATATTGGACAATAGGGAAATCATTCACAAAATATTTAAATACTGATTAAATAAACAAAAGATAAATATATAATTAAAATAAAATAGTTGTCTAAATAAATTTAAAATATATAAGGTTTAGATAAAATATAGGCTGTTACAGGTGACTATTTACATAAAACTCTGTACATCTCTTATACACACTCGAGTGAGTGAACACACAAACACACACACACTTGGTGATCTTATGCTTTTCAAAAATACCTTCTTCAGTCCTCACGATTTTTCAAAATTATCTTCAAACGTCCACTCTCTGTGTCGATCTTGCCTCACAACAAAAAGTATGTGTTCTAAAATAAAACTCGGTTTTGGAAAGAATTCTTCCAATGTTTTTTCTCCTGGAGTGGCTGAGTATAGTTATAAATTGCATTTAATTTCAAATTCTATAAGTGTTATTTTAAATAATAAAGTAATTTTATTTTTATTATGATTTAACGATCGTCTTATTAAGATTTAATAATCGCCTCATATAAGCGAGTGGTCATCCAGCAGACGTGACCATAGATGAGACGAAGTTATATTAACGAGACTTAGGATAGGACACACTCATTTAACGCACTCATACCTCATGACGAGAACCGAAAGACCTCTCTGCAGAACATGTCATGAACCATTAACCATTAAACACATACTGACTAACTGCAGGAACATTGAATACTTAGAGACTCCACATGACATGTATGAAATTCTTACGGACAGAAGCCCACATATCGACAAAACACTAAACCACCTTAAAATATTGAATTTGTTTTAAAAAATTTAACTTCTCTTCTATTCTATTTTGACATCTCTTTTTGTTTGAATTTAATATAATTTTAGATAATATAAATGAATATATATACAGGAATAAAATAGGTGATATAAAATAGGAATAATGTTTTTGTTTTTTTAATAATAAAACCATTTTAAATTGTTACCTTTGATAATAGTTGAATATTTGTAGTATAGTATAATATTTGTTGTTTTTATTACATGTATTTAATGTTTGTTTATCGTGTTTAATTTTTTTTTTATTGTTGATTGAGTTTTTGTTATTTTTCTATTATTTTGATTTTATTACATTGTTAAATTTTGAGCCGAATCGCCTAGTTGCGGTTGCTCCTGTATAAAATAAATAAATAATCTTCTTTAAAGGAGAAGAAGGCCTCCCTTTAATCGGTAGATACCGGGTAGTTTTGGAGTCTGAGACTGTAAGGTCTTGGAAAAGCCGTGCAACAACGGGTTCTATTATTTGTTTGCCGTTCTACCATTTTATCAATTTGATTGTTGATATGGGAATCAGGCTGTTGAGTGTGCAGCCGACCGTTGGAGTGTGTGCCACCGCAGCACCCAGTTGATGGAGCAAACGTGTCGGTGTTTGTGTGTGTATATGTGTCTATGTCTGTGTTTGTGTGTATAAAGAGAGAGAGCCGACAGGGGTGGAATGACAATGGAGTTGGAGGTGTATCCAATATTTGGATGAGCCACTTGTCAGCGAGGCCGAATCCTCTCTCCAGACCAGAGCCCTAAATACTGTATTGCTTTGCATTTTTCATTCCATTTACGCCGCCAGTGTATCTTCTCGCACGGCCAACTGAATCAAATTATTTTCCCTCGCATTCCCTCTCGCCTCCCCCCTCACACTAACTCACTTAGCAATAGTCTAAAATTACAGAGCAAAGTTAAACAAAAGTTCTCTGTTTTTGGGCTACAGCTACAGACTTTTTCCCCCATCAAATCAACCATATTATTCTCGCAAGTACAGAACAATTACTTTCAAAATTACTAAAATGGGCCTTGCCATTTCTAGATCAGATTTGAGAGACTGTTTTTATCAACGTATACATGGAATATGTATTCATTTCCAATATTAATGTATTTTGCTTTTTTAGCCAGGTTCCATCAAGGGAAATCATTCAGTGGTTGAATTCATTAACAGAATATTTTCCGTCACGTAGTAACTGCGTAAAGTAAGCAGATTTCCCCAGGTACCAACTAAGCAGGTTTTACAATAGATAAATCTGCATACTTTTACCACTTTTTTTTTAATTTGGTTTGTGCCCCACAAAGTGATTGGCAAGATCTCTAATTGTTAAGGGGTAGTTAGAATAATATATTTATTCCTTCATGTACACCTTGGTTGTACTTTATTTATACTGTATGGAAAATATTCCTTAAATATCTGAGGGTTTCTCATATCTGTGCGTTGTCTAAATGAATATAATAAAAGTTAAATCTTTTTAAGTATGCTGTAGAACTACTCTATTTTATACTATATGTATTTGCAAATGTTTATATGTTTTAGATGTTAGTATTTGTGGAATATATTGGCTGATGTCAGTTAATGTATTCCACTTTTACACTTAATACCACCGTGAAAATTAAGTGAACAAATACAAATGGCAATGGGGAATCTTTCGGTCAATTACATTTTACTAACATCTACAACGGAAAGCGTCTGAATTGTAAACAAACAGGCCAGCAAACCTCTCAGAGCTGAAAGATAGAAAAAAAAAATTAATTTTATTGAAAACTATTTACTATATCTAGTCCTGTAACTTACAATGAACTAGATAATTTTTATCTCAGCCACTCTATTTTAGTAATCCAAGAACAAAAGACCGGGGGGGGGGCATGAGAACGTACTTGCATGTATTTCATCTAGAAACGATTTGTTGAATTGTGTTAAACACAATATTTGTTATTTCCGCTTGAAATAAGACGGTTCAAGATATGTTGGCTTATTCATGAAGAAGGGGGTTTATTGAAGGCTGAAAATTAAAAAATGCATTATCTCGCTTAATATTTGAGAATGTACAAATGTACATTTATAGGTAATTTAATATGCAATTAGAGTGGTTATTTACTAGTTTTCGAGTGGTCTTACAGTAACAGATATATTGCAATGTTTCGAAATTACCCCTCTAAACCATTTCCCACTGGTCCGATTTCTGCCATTAACGAACTTGGTCTTTCTTTTTACATAAATTTATTATTTTTTTTTAGTTTCGCATTAGGTTTGTGGTTATTTTTATTATTATTAATTCTTGGTTATGTGGATGTGGGACTTATATAAAACTTATAACAATTTTTGCTTGGTAGTTTGTGTATTAAAGAGTACTTTGATTCTAAGTAGAAGCTCACCGGCCGACCATCACACCAGCTTGAGTAAGAGACTACACATTGTAGTTGTAACCATTGTATTCTTTTGGAAGCTGCTCTTTTTTACATTTCTATACACACCGAAATCCATAAGATGTTTGATGATTTCAACAAAAGATATTTTAGTTCTCCTACATCTTCACCTAGTCCAAAAATATTGTTACGATTTTATTACCAAAACCAGTAATAAACGTTTTTAATAAGAGTTCTTTTGGATTGCAAAATTAAATACTCACAAGTTTCACAGTTTTTATCACTGCACAATTTATTTCACAATGCACAATACACTTGGTAATTCTTAATTACTACTCACAGTATACACTGATAGCGTCACTGTTCTTCAGATTACACAGTCCAACAATTCACTCACGGTCACTGACATTCACAGAAAGACGGCACTGCACTGTCCTTTACTTCGTGGCAATAAACTGTTACTTACAGTCACGGCACAACACTATTCTTCTTATAAAACATTTTACCGCACTGCACTAAGTCGCACTGTAGCACCGAACGCACATATGAGCACTTGAGAATAAAACTGACTCGCTCGCGGCTGGCCGGTTCTTTATATAGGTCGTCGGCATACATCAAAGGGGAATTGTCTGGACCCTTCGACGCTGGACTGCACGGGTCTAGTAGGACCTCGATCCTCTGTCGGCTTCTTTGATCTACGTCGCACTTCCCAAATACGCGACTCTCACTCTGAAGGATTATTCATGTATTTAATTTTCGCAACAATATATTTGTGATGAAATCGTTGTGCATTATGTCATGCCCAAGAAGTTTCACCCTCCTTTTAGTAGACCGGCCTTAAGGGAAATCAGCTATTGAGGTTATACTCATGACGCATGATTTTCAAATAAATTCTTCAAATGCCCACCTAGTAGATGATGGAAATGAGGCCCGTTCAAAATTATATTAGATTGATCTATACCATATGCCATACTTGATATTTAACTGTTTTATTCAACACTAAATATCATATTAGTTAATGGCTGGAATCGATCCCAGTGTAGTGGGGAGGGGGTTAAGAGAGGACCAATTTGAAAATCCAAATATCTCTCTTACTATGAGTCGGATCGAAAAATGGTATAGAACCAATCTTATTAAACTATTAATGCTCTACAATTGTCGAATCAGACATTTTCTCTTAACGTAAATATTGAGCGAGTTGTACTGATCTTCTTCTTTGAAATTCGTTGTGAGTACTTTCTTGTTTTCAAACTTCGGTAAATCCCCAATCCAACTCATCGAATTTTGACTAAGAAATAGAGAAAATATAGTGATATGAAATTTATATTGTGTGATTCCAGTAAGTGGGAAATCTGTTTGGTTAACGCACCTTCTGCGTAACTGACTTTTTTCTATAGCCTTTTTGGACTTTTCGTTTCGCTTACCTCATTTAGTAGTTCCACATTGCTTCCGATCTAGTATATTGTTCATAAGAACAATAAAACGTTTAGAATGTTTAACCATGTGTCTCATTATTCTTCAATTGATGACTGCAAAAACAAAAGCCTATCTTGTCAATCTACAAAACATATGTTTTAAACCTAACCTATATCTTAGAATTAAAAAGAGGTATAAATATAATAATCTTTCATTATAATATTCACTCCCTAACATATATAATCTTTTGAGTGCTCCAAATTTGGCTCCCGTAAAGCAGTACGCTTCATACGATAAACATATACCACCATAACATAATCATGTTACAACACAAAACGAAATTACATTTTATTAATACGCATGATGCAATAGTATAATGTTTTTTCCTTGTGTGAAAAACAACAGAATACCAGTATTTATCTTTTGTTACAAATAGATTTCTATTTATGTATTCTAACGGGATGACGCTATTTTCTCTAACGATAATGTTCTGTCTGTGAACTGTCTGCCTTTGTAGTTGTTTTTGCTTCCACGAACAAAAGAATAAGACGTTATCGCAGAGAATCTAAGTTCCCAGCGATCAATATGTCGAACCAATAGAACCCCCTCTTTCCTGGCGGAATTTTATATTGCTCTTCATCGTTCCCGTGGTTTGCGGTTCTGAACTGAATACAGATTATAGATCAAAGAACAATCTACAATATTATTGAAATAATTGTGTCATTTCCACCATTGGCTGTATTAAAAGAGACCGCATTATTTATATTACACGGCAATAAAAAATGTCCGTAACGCATGGCTGCGTAAACTTAGCAAATTTCCCTCCAGAGGTTTAACAATAGAAAATCTACAGACTTGTAACAAAACACTACCGTGAATATTAATTTAATAAATATAAACCATAATAAAAAACCTCCCAACGGGAAGCGTCTGAAATGTAAACAGGTCTGCCAACCTCACACCGGAAAGAAAAACAATTACTGAAATATATCAGAATATAACATATTAATTTTAATGAAAACTATATACTATATCTAGTACTGTAAGTTATAATGAATCAGAATAATTTTTATCTCAATCAATCAAGTTTTAGTAGTCCAGGAACTTAAAAAGGAGGGGGGGGGGGGTCGACAGAACATATTTCATCTATCTCGTATAATAAAGATCCCTTGAAAACAATATTTGGTATTTATGCTTCGAATAAAGTGGTATAATTATATAACAGAGTATGGTTTATGGAACATGAGTAGAAGTGGGGGTTTGCTGAAGTATAACAACTGAAAACTGCAAATATCTTGCTTAATATTCAAGATAGGGAATAAATGCACATAACAATATTTCTAGTACATTTAATGTGCAATAAGAATAATTCTATAGTACTTTTCATTTCAAAATTCTTCTCCTCTAACACCCCCCCTTCCCCTATTCCGATTTCAGCCATTAATGAACTTGATCTTTCGTTTTACATAAAACGACTAAATATCGAGTTTGGTAACGATCAAACAATAATTGCAACCACTAGAGCAGTAACAGACAAATATATATATATATATATATATATATATATATATATATATATATATATATATATTCAATTTTGAACGGACATCCTTTTGGTCATCTATGTAATGTATTGACTGTCAACTTCATACGAATCTATAACAGATTGTGGTCCTAGTCCATTTGGTGCCAGGTTCGATTTGAGTAGATATCACCTCGTTCTCCAATTCAAATAGTTCATAAGTTTCAATATATATATATATATATATATATATATATATATATATATATATATATATATATATTTCCTGTAACATCTCCAACTACCACTCGGTTTGGAAATAGCTGGAAATAGCCTAGGTTTGATTGTCTAGGCCTTTTCTAGCGACACTCGGACAGTGGACCTCTTTGTAGGGAGAATTTATTTTAAAATACTCATTAAATTGCTGCCGTATTGAGAATTAAATCGAAATGAACTATCTCATAGAACTAATGTGTTCCAGAGTTTCACTCCGATGAATACCTAATTAGTGTTTGTAAACTTCTTGTTTGTAAAAATTCTGAACTTTAGTCTCCCACAACACCCCCCGAGTTGCACTGGCAGTTTTACACTACTTAAATCCAGCACAACGATGAGGTATTTAATTCGTGATTCAGTGTCATCAGAACCTTAGACTGCTACTTTTAGCAGATTTTCCTTAAGGGAAATCAGCTATTGAGGTCGTACTCATGACGCGATTTTCCAAAATTCCGATATTTAACCGATTTGTGTAAAAAGACAGATCAAGTTCGTTAATGGCTGAAATCGGACCTGAGGGAGGGGGGGGGGGTTAGAGGGGGGATTTTCGAAAATTAGAAATATCTCCGTTATTATGCATCGGATCGAAACATTGTATAGAACAATTCTTATTGAAAATTAAATTTACTATAAATATTGTTATATACACTTATTCTCTATCTTGAATATTAACCGAGATATTTGCATTTTTATGAAGTATGTGGTCGGGTATTGTTCGGATTAGTTCGGCCGTTTCCGTAACTGTTTGGCTCTGGTGGAAGCTTCTTGTAACCTTACCTTACCTTCGTTACTTTGTGAGATTTATGAAAATACGTTCTGTTCATCCGCCCCCCCCCCCCCTACCCCTTCTTTAGTTCTTGGACTACAAAAATTTGAGTTATTAAAATATAAATTATTCTTACAATTCAGAAGCCATTTCAGTTGGGAATTTGTTAAAATTAACTGAACGATTTCTCATTACCCTTTGTATTTACTCACAGTGGTGTTGTGTTACCAGTATGCAGATTTCTCTATTGCTAAACTTCACATGGGAAATCTGCTTAATTTACGCAGCCCCTGCGTGACGGACTTTTTATTTCTGTGAAGATAGTGGTGCTGGGTATAGCCTTTGTGTTACCTCCTCAGCTTCCATGCAGTCGCCAAAGGGGTATCAGGCGCCAGCAGAGTGGTGCTTGAGAAGGTCGGTCTCCAAGTGACGTCATCGCTACCTATCCTACACCCCGCAAAACATGCGGCCATATTTCTTTGCGCCACACTAGAGTCCCTATCATGTGAATGATGTGCGGGTGCCAACTATTCATTTTATTATTGATTGTGCTAAATACTAGCTAAGTATTTTGCTTATTATTATTATTACTACTCAATATTTTGCCCAATTGACACTTCTTTTCTTGAAACCTTCGACCCTCTTTTCATCTCCTATTATAACAACAAAATAAATTCTCTGCACCATATTGAAACTCACGTATAAATAATGATCTGTTTATTAAATAAACTTCAATATTTATGTCAATTATAGTACCTAACTTTTTTCGTCCTTTTTTAGGCGTGACATTGGAGAGCGTCTTCAAAATAAATGCTTATTTAATGAAGAAGTGGAGAAGCTAGCAGAAGTAGACGAAACCAGACTGAATGTACTCTGTCATGGCGATCCTTGGACCACAAATATATTCTTCAGATATTTTCCTGAGTCAGACGGGAGACCAATTGCTGTCAGGTATTTTGAAGTTGCTTTCTCTCCATAGCACCCCTTTGCAAGTACCTGCAAAAGTGTAAAAACTATATCTGTTTTCTTGTTTTATATATATATATATATATATATATATATATATATATATAGAGAGAGAGAGAGAGAGAGAGGGAGAGAGAGAGAGAGTGAAACGTTGATTGATCAAATAAACAAAATGTGATCACTTAAGATTTTACAAAGCAGTGAGAGTTTCAACTTCCTAGTCCCTCCCCTTTGAAGGGGTTAAATGCTAAAGAAATTATAATTATATTCAAAATGTGTTCGTATATGATAAAATAATAAGGGGTTACTAAATTATATCTAAAATGAAATTATTTTTTCATTTTAAGGTTCAAGAATAAACGAAATTAACTCGACAGCTACTTGGTATAAAATCAAGTACTTAAAACCAATTTGTCCTTCATAATTCCTTTATTAAGTAAAAAAAAAGTATTATATTCTGGAAAATATAATGGTTTTGACCCATTCTGAATCTTTAAGTATGCACTTATCTTTCAATACTCAAATACAAGTCTTAGAATGTTGGATCTAGAATGTAAATTCCATTTTCATAAAAATTGACCAAGCCTACAAAGGATGGGAGTTATAAGACGGGTTTTAAACATAATGAAATCAATAAACTTTGTTTTGTGACATTTTGGAACCTATTTGCAGGAAGGGAAATATGATATATCACTTTCAATTGAAATAATTTTCAATGAAGTGCTGTAAAACATTCTGTAAATTTAATTTATCAGGAGAATAAAGTCATGGAGTGACAACATCATATTTTTAATTGTAACAAACACAATACATCAGATTTACAATTGTACAGAATGCAAATGATCGTTATCGTTCTCTTCCTTTGATCACACAGGAATGATGTCAATATCCCTGTCATACGAAAGTCCTCAGCTTTCATAAGCTCTCATGTACTTAAAACTAACTTATGATTCTGCGTTTGACTTGCTCTAAGGCAGAGAGCTCTCGAAAGTTGCTTCAAGTTTGACTTCTCGAGAGTGTTTACGTGGGGGATGGCTAACCTTCCCGACTGTTCTGCCAGAGGATCCGTCGCATAAAAAGATATATATATATATATATATATATATATATATATATATATATATATATATATATTCTTCAAATGTTATGGCAAGGGTCTCCAATAAAAAACATTTTTTTTCTCCGGTGCAAACTTTATTCAAACTTCCCTAAGTGTTTCGTGGCTAATTTGACACCTGTTCAGGGGCTATCCCTTTTAAAAGAAAATATATATAAAAAATTATTAATAACATTAATTTAACATATCCCTTAATAATTCTTTTGCTATATATTGTATTAGTAGATACCTACATCTATGAAATATTTATTAAATATAATTATAAATTGCTACTTACATTTCTGAAGTGCTCGTTTACCTTTTACATTCCGTTCGACTGTCCTCGCTGAGGAAGCATATGATGCTGAGAGGTTCCCGAAATAGATTAAGTCAGCTGACTAAAATAGATTATTTACAAGTCAATCTTCGAACTCGATTATTTCGCGTCATAATTTAAAGTCGATTAATTTAAGACAAAATGTTATTGTTACGTTTTTTATTACAAAACCAGTAATAAAACGTTGTTAATAAGAGTTCTTTTGGATTGCAAAATTAAACACACCCAAGTTTCACAGTTTAAAACTGCACAATTTATTTCACAATGCACAATACTCTTGATTATTACTACTCACAGTATTACACTGATAGTGTCACTGTTCTTCAGATTTCACAGTCCAATAATTCACTCACGGTCGCTGAAATTCGCAAAAGACGGCACTGCACTGTCTTAAACACGGCACTAAACTGCTACTTAAAGTCACGGCACAACACTGTTCTTCTTATAAAAACACTTTACCGCGCTGCACTAAGTCGTGCTGTAGCACCGATGTGACCATCAAGACGTCTGACCGTAAACTAACAGTGGGGTACTGTGAGACTTCCTTTTAAATGCTTGTAGAAGTGTCTAGGCATAGAAGGTTCCAGTTCGAGAAAGGTCTAGAAGTTCCAGGGAGACGGCTGTAATTAGATTTAGCTGTACAGGCTTAAATGGAGAGCAGGGTGAGACCGAGGCTTTTCCAAGAAGGGCTAGAAGGGACTAGTAATGGTGCGACCAATTAGCGGCACTTCTTTGAACTCCTCCGCCTCCCCAATCACGCGGTTCCTTCTCTGGTGTATTTAATTTTCGCAACATTATAGAATATATGATTGAGGTATTTGATTTCTGTTTTTTTTTGTTTACTGCACTTTTTATATTTTTTATTATGCAAATGTTCTATTTTATTTTCCGTTTAGTATTATTTCCTTCTTTATCAATTATTTGAACTTTTTCAAAATTGAAGGTGTGTTTCCTGGAGATATCATGATCCGTCAAACCAGTTTTATTTTCATTATTGTCTATAATTTTTACGTGTTGCTTTAACCTTTTATTCAGCAGCTGCGAGAATTAACTTATATATGTCCCATTGCAGGTGTTACAGCTAATTTCATATATATAATATTTAGATTTTGATTCGGTTACTTTATCTTTAATTCTACTAAATTTTTTTTTGCATTTTATTGTTATATTTCCAGGCTATATTACATACCCCTACACAAATTAGTTTCAGTTTTCTATATTTTTGTGGGTGATAGTTTATATATATATATATATATATATATATTTCCAAGGAAACGTGGACTTTTGTAAATATAATCATTGCTACCATTGATATTTATCATGCTTTTATTACAGGTTCATCGATTTCCAATTAGTGTGTTATAACTCCTATGCTTTCGACCTTTTGTTCCTCCTGGGAACCAGCTTACCTACAGACCTGCGGAGGAAATGCAAAATCCAAATACTTGAGAGCTACCTCCAGGAATTGAAACAGTTCTTTGAGTCGTACAAGCTCGAGCATCTTGTGCCAACTCTAGAAATGGTGCAAGACGAGCTTAAGAGACTTGATCCATTCTACTTTTATGTGCTAGTCACCGAATTGCCTGTGGTTACAGCCACCATTGAGGTATTATAATGAACCATTAACTTAACCATTGATACACTTCTTTTTACCATGAGTATCATGGAGATAATTGTCTTGATTAGGCGTAGTAGCAAAACGTCCGTCACGCAGGGGCTGCGTAAACTAAGCAGATTTCCCACGTGAAGTTTAGTAATAGATAAATATACATACTGGTAACACAACACCACCATGAATAAATACAAACGGAAATAATAAATGTTTCATCCAATTTCAATAAACTGCCGACAGGGAGCGTTAGGTTAGAAATGTAAACAAACGGGTCTGCCCGCCTCACACCGGAAAGAAAAACAATTACTGAAATATATCAGAATATAACATATTAATTTTATTGAGAACTATTTACTATATCTAGTACTGTACTAGAGACCTTAATAATGAGTCAGAATAATTGTTATCTCAATCAATCAAATTTTAGTAGTCCAAAACCTTAAGACGGGGGGGGGGGAAACCAGAACATATTTGCATGTATCTCGTATAATAAAGGTTTCTTCAATCCAATTTTTGGTATTTAAACTTCGAATAATGTATTTTATTATGTAGCAGAGTATTGTTTATGTAACATGAGTAGAAGTGGCGGATTGCTGATAACTGAAAACTAAAAAATGCAAATATCTCGGTTAATATTCAAGATATTGAATAAACGTATATAACAATATTTATAGTAAATGTAATTTGCAATAAGATTGATTCAATACAATTTTTCGATCCGACCTATAGTAACGGAGATATTTCGAATTTTCGAAAATCCTCCCCTCTAAACTCCCCCTTCCCCTGGCCCGATTTCAGCCGTTAACGAACTTGATCTTTCTTTTTACATAAAACGACTAAATATCGAGTTTGGTAACGATTAAACAATAATTGCAACCGCTAGAGCGGTAACAGACAAGTATATATATATATATATATATATATATATATATATATATATATATATATATATATATAGATACATATATACAGTTTTGAACGGACCTCATTTTCGTCATCTCCTGGGTAGGATCGATGGACATTTGAAGAAAAATTTCGAAAATCGCGTCTTGAGTACAACCTCAATAGCTGATTTCCCTTAAGGGAAATATGCTAAAAGAGTAATTTAATAAAGTAACAACAACATTATTATCAAAAATCATAACCAGTATCAGCTGTTTCACGCTTTTCTTATTGAGTCTGCCATTATGTGCGATAAAGAACAAAAAGTCCGACACGCAGGGGCTGCGTTAACTAAGCAGATGTCCCGTATTTGATTTATCTCACGACGAAAAAGTTCAATGAGAACAATTTTTGTTATTTAAGCTTCAAATAAAGTGCTTCGTAATAAAACAGCTTATTTTTGATATGACATGAGAATGAGTGGGGGTTTACTGTAGGCCCATAACTATAAAACGCAAATATCTCGGTTAATATTAAAGATAATGAAAACATGTACATAACAACATTTATAGATCTTTTAATTTGCAATAAGATTGGTTCTCTAAGTTTAATTTTCGATCCGACGTACGGTAACGGAGATATTTCAGATTTTTCGAAAATCCTCCCCTCTAAACCCCCCCCCCCCTCCACTTGGTCTGATTACAGCCGTTAACGAACGTGATCTGTATTTTTACATAAAACGTTTATATATATATATATATATATATATATATATATATATATATAGCATACCCGGCAAACGTTGTTTTGCCTTATAAATTATTTCTAGTTTCTAGATAAATTCTAGTCTAGACAAAAAGTAAGTATTTACATATTATAAGTGTGTAAGCATGTGGTATATGCATGAGATAGGCATGGAGCGCTATCAACGATAAGGGAATATAAAAATAACAAACGCCAAACAATATTATTTTTAAGTTATTTCTTAAAATTACATATCACATATTAATTACGACAGTAACACTAACAAACAACAATTATTAGTTAAATAATTTATAAGGCAAACCAACGTTAGCCGGGTCAACTAGTATATATATATATATATATATATATATATATATATATATATTAGTTCACAATCAGCAGAAGCGATGTGATGACGTAACAAACAATTACGTTTCACAAGGCATTTGCATATATATATCGCATTTGCATAAAGGAACATTGAAAACAATATTTGGTGCTTATACAAACTTGATATAAGTCGTTTTTTCTTAGGTGTTATTATTTTGTTTCATTGTTAATTCGTTTTAGCAGATTTCCCTTAAGGCAAATCACCTGTTGAGGTTGTACTCATGATGCGAATCTTGAAAACTCTCTTCAAATATCCGTCGATCCTATCTAGTTGATGATGAAAATAAGGTCCGTTCAAAATAGTATATATATTTGTCTGTTACCACTCTAGCGGCCACAATTTTGGTTAAATCGTTACCGAACTCCATATTTAGTAATTTTATGTAAAAAGAAAGGTCATGTTTGTTAATGGCTGAAATCCGACAAGTGGGAATGGGGGGGGGTTAGAGTGGAGGATTTTCGAAAATTGGTAATATCTCTGCTGTTGGATCGAAGAATTGTATAGAACCAATCTTATTGAAAATGTATTTTTTTTTTATAAATTTTGTTATGTATGTATTTTCACTATCTTTAGTATTTTCCGAGATATTTGCATTTTATAGTTTTCAGCCTTTTAGTAAATCCCTCCCCCCCCCCCTCCTACTCATGACATATTAACAATAAGCCGTTATATCTATCTATATATTTGTCTGCTACCGCTCTAGCGGTTGTAATTTTTTATTAGTCGTTACCAAACTCCATATTTAATCTTTTTTTGTAAAAAAGAAAGGTCAAGTTTGTTAATGGCTGAAATCGGATCAGTGGGGGGGAGGGTTAGTGGGGGAATTTCGAAAATTCTTAATATCTCCGTTACTATGCTTCGGATCGATAATGTTTATAGAACCCATCTTATTGCAAATGTAATGCTCTATAAATTTTGTCATGTACATTTTTCACTTCTTGATTACTAACCGAGAGACTTGCATTTTATAGTTTTCGGGCTACAGTACCCCCCAACCTCCTACTCATGTCATATTAACAATAAGCTGTTATATTATGAAGCATATTATTTTAAGCATAAATACCAAAGATTGTTCTCATTGAACTTTTACATTTTTGGGTTAAATGCAAATACGTGACACAAGTGGGAAAACTTAGTTAACGCAGCTCCAGTGTGACGGACTTTTAATGATTTGGGTTTTTCAAGAGTACTGAGCAGGGTATTTTTTTTTTAATTGTACTGGGTACTAAATGTACTATTGTACCTCCCTCGCATTATATTTGACAACATGTACATAACAGCTTAATCAGGTACAATTTAACTTTATGGTAATTTATTTTCGCACACACAATCTCCTCACAAATCATGTTTTGCCCGGCGCGGCGCCGGACCATGAACAACAGGGTAAGGGCTATAATTTGAAGTTAAAATATATTCCTTTTAATTATAGGCCCTAAAATATCCCTCTAATTACACTGAATCTGTGTGAAGGAGTTTCCTCTTTAAGAATTGCGACATTATTCTGAGTTTGGGAAATCAGTGTGATGGTGTTACAAATGTGTGCTGTTTTGTATATTATGCATAATATAATGTTTCGAACAACAACTGCGAAATAATATAATAATGAATAAAGGGTATATTTACGAATACGAAATATAAACATCACATATGTAATAATATTTGTTTAACCGCTTGCATTTGAGGGCATGGGAGAATGTTGGGTCAGCTTGTGCTGTTTTAGCCTCACGTTACAGTTGTTATCTCGTGTTTACATCCGCACACGTGGTCTTAATTGTGGACTAACATGACAAATGATTTAGTGTCAACCTCTGTGATAATGCTCTAAATAAACATATTTACTTAATTCCTCTGCAACGAAGTGTCCTACAGTCGATTTATAAAAAAGAGGAAATTATATTTAAATAAGCCATGAAAAGCGCAAAGATCGCTTAAAGTAAAGTTTTAACAAATAACTATTAAGTTAATGTGTAAATAATATAAAAGTACGCAGGGGCTGCGTAAACTAAGCAGATTTCCCACGTGAAGTTTTACAGAAGAGAAATCTGCCCAATAAGAACTATAGTAGTAAGGGATCTCTAAATCTATTCACGAGAGACGAACAGTTACAGAAACGGCCGCCAGAGCTCTCGACGGAAGGTCCCGAACATAGCCAACTCCTGCCGACCACACACACAATACAAATGCAAATATCTCGGTTAATATTCAAGATACAGAATAAATGTATAGAACAATATTTATAGTAAATTTAATTTGCAATAAGATTGATTCTATACATGTTTTCGATCCGACGCATAATAATGGAAATATTTTGAATTTTAAAAAATCCCCCCTCTCCCACTTGTCCGATTTCAGCCATTAACGAAGTTGATCTTCCTTTTTACAGAAAACGATTAAATTCCGAGTTTGGTAACGATCAAACAAACATTGCGACCACTAGAGCGTTAACAGACATATATATATGTGTGTATATATATATATATATATATATATATATATAATTTTGAACGGACCTCATTTTCGTGATCTCCTGGGTAGGATCGATGGACATTTGAAGAAATTTTTCGAAACTCGCGTCATGAGTACGACCTCAATAGCTGATTTCCCTTAAGGGAAATCTGCTAAAAATTAACTGTAAATGAAAGAAATATTGCATGTTTGAGCTTTAACTATCCCTGCCTCAGCAAACCTATGCACTCCGAAAATTTCCGCCCGAATATGATTCATATAATTCTTCTTTGATAAGAAGAGGATTGGCTAATAGCCAACAATTTTAGGCTTATGGATATTACATTCGGCTTTTAAACAGAATCGTAGGATATACAAAGTTTTCTACTAATGTGGACGTTATTAGTGAGTTTAAAAAGAAAATAGTTAATATTTCCGTTTCTGGTAATTCAAATAAAGGGTTAGAACCGCCAATATAAATGATGCTATTGTCATACCTCTCGGTGGAGACCGTCGTCACTGGCTGATGGTCGAGTACCGCTGGCATTGTGCTTTCGATGCGATGGCATCATCTCAAGCCTGTCGATAGTTGTAGTTTTATGCTCTGTTCACCGTATTAGTTGTTTACGTTTAGTCCAGACCTGTATCTACATATCAAATTATACTAGACCACCACACAAGCAATAACACTAGAAATGTAAACAACCCATACAGATGAGGACAAAGACCCACTACACGATAACAATTTACCTGAACACTAGTTAAAACGAACCTCGTTTGACAGATCTGAATGGTAAGTAAACAGATCTAATAAAACGTAAACAACCCACCACACATAACACTCTACCTGAACACCAACACAACCCTTTGACAGATCTGAGTGGTAAGTAAACAGATCTCGATTTAAAACGTTAACAACCCACCACACGAAAACAATTTACCTGAACATCGACACCCCTCGTTTGACAGATCTTTGTCATAAGTAAACAGATCTGGGCTAAACGTAAACAACTAATACGGGGAGCATAAAACCCACTGACTGACGGACAACCAACTCAGTACAACTATTGACAGGCTTGAAGATGATGCCATCGCATCGAAAGCCCTTGCCAGCGGTACTCGACCATCATCCAGTGACGACGGTCTCCACCGAGAGGTATGACAATAATTTCCGTTTCTATTCATCGGAGGAAGAAGTGACGGATATAAGACATATTTTATATATATATATATATATATATATATATATATATATATATACATACATACATACATACATATATGTTCATGAAAAAGAAAAAAAACACTTTTATACATATTTTAATATTAGCAGATATCTAGCATACGGGAAATCTCCTATTGTTTTATCTTTAACAAAGTCGATTTATAAGCGTCTAAAGATATTGTTGGTTAGCGGCTAAAATCGCAGGGGGAGAGGGAGGGGGATAATGGGAGAGAATATTGAAAATTCGAAATTTCTCCGTTATTATACGTTGTATCGAAAAAGTAAATAAAACTAATCTTATTGTAAATTTAATTGTCTAAAAATGTTGTTTTATACATATTTTCTCTAAGGTTAATTGTTAACCGAAATATTTGGAATTTTCAGTTTTTAGCCAGCAGTAAACCCCCACTCGTAGTCATTACCTTATAGCAATAAGCTCTTATAACATGAACATCTCTATTCTAAGCTTATATGCCACATACTATTGGACCTTTAGTACGCGAGATACATGCAAATTCGTTGTGCGATGACGTCATCAATTTAGGTTTTAGCAGATTTCCCTTAAGGGAAATCAGCTATTGAGGTCGTACTCATGACGCGATTTTCAAAAAATCTGCTAAAATTTCTTCAAATGTCCATCGATCCTACCCAGGAGATGACGAAAATGAGGTCCGTTCAAAACTATATATATATATATATATATATATATATATATATATATATATATATATATATATATATATTTGTCTGTTAACACTCTAGCGGTCGCAATTTTCGTTTAATCGTCACCAAACTCGGTATTTAATCGTTTTATGTAAAAAGGAAGATCAAGTTCGTTAACGGCTGAAATCGGACCAGTGGGAGGGGGGGGGTTTAGAGAGAGGGATTTTCGAAAATTCGAAATATCTCCGTTATTATGCATCGGATTGAAAAATTGTATAGAATCAATCTTATTGCAAATTACATTTACTATAAATAATGTTATATACATTTATTCTGTATCTTGAATATTAACCGAGATATTTGCATTTTTCTGTTTTCAGCTTCTGAGATGAGATCGGCTAACTTCGGGTTTAGTCTTGAGCTTCCGTCAAGAGCTAGTTAGGGCCGTTCCCGTAACTGTTTGACTCTCTATTCTGAAATTTCTCTATTGTAAAACTTCACGTGGGAAATCTGCTTAGTTTACGCAGCCCCTGCGTGACGGACTTTTAAATTCTTGTCTTGAAGATTTTTATTTGATCTATACCATGCTCGATATTTAACCGTTCTACTCAACACTGAAAATATTTGTTATTGACAGAAATTGGATCAGGATTAGGGGGGGGGGTCGAAAATTCAAAACATCTTCGAAGAATCAATTGTTTAAACTATTGAAGCTCTACAATTTTTTTGTAGCTCAAGTACTAGCCGAGTTATTCCTACTCCCTTTTTAGCAGATTTCCCTCAAGGGAAATCAGCTATGAGGTCGTACTCATGACGCGAGTTTCGAAAAATTTCTTCAATTGTCCATCGATCCTACCCAGGAGATGACGAAAATGAGGTCCGTTCAAAACTATATATATATATATATATATATATATATATATATATATATATATATATTTGTGTGTTAACACTCTCGCGGTGTGATCTTGACCAAACTCGGTATTTAATCGTTTTATGTAAAAAGAAAGATCAAGTTCGTTAACGGCTGAAATCGGGCCAGTGGGAGGGGAGGTTTAGAGGGGGGAATTTTCGGAAAATTCAAAATATCTTCGTTATTATGCGTCGGATCAAAACATTGTATAGAATCATTCTTTTTGCAAATTAAATTTACTATAAATATTGTTCTATATATTTATTCAGTATCTTGAATATTAACCGAGATATTTGCATTTATATTCTGCGTGTGGTCGGCAGGAGTCGGCTATTTTCCAGACTTTCCGCCGAGAGCTCTGGCGGCCGTTTCCGTAACTATTCGCCCCTCGTGAATAGGTTTAGAGATCCCCTACTACTACAGTTGTTATTGGGCAGATTTCTCTATTGTATAACTTCACGTGGGAATTCTGCTTAGTTTACGCAGCCCCTGCGTGATGGATTTTCTCTAAAAGGAAAGTGAAGATAGGAACTACGGGCCTTGTTGGCTGAGTTGGAATTTTGAAGAAAGTTTTCGAAAAATGTTCACTTGAATTGCTTCCTTCACTTTAATTCTGTTAAAATAGAACTTTTTAAAATTTTATAGCTGTGCCATAATTCTGAAGGGCTATATGAAAACCTTTCAGTTAAGGAAAATACCTTTTTAATTTTTGGTGTCGCAGAACTCGCTAGTGTTGCGTTAAGTCTTAGACTAGCCACGTGAGTTAAGACGTCGGTCTCAATCTTAAACCTAGAATCGCAAGTTCGATTCCCGCCTGGGCAACAGGAATTTATCCAGCGACAAACACGTAAAAACCTTAGTCCCACCCTGGCTGGAAATGGGCGGTAGATAACCCATCCCAATTAGCCCAGTAGTAGCTCAGAGTGCACATAAATAAATAGTGTTGCACTTATAGTAGATTAGCGGAAGACTAGAGAGCACATAAGTGTCACATCCTCCTTAAGACTTCGACTCACTTAGTTCCCCATGGAAACTGAGCGCAGTTTAACTGAATACCAGCCCGCCAGTCTGCTTAGCTAAAAATCTCAAAGGTATATAATGCCAGTCAAAAAAAAGTACTTAGTATTAGTAGCAGTCTACTAGGGAAAACTCATTCTAGTTCCTGCTTGTTCGACAAGGGTTGTACGTCCACTAGTTGATCACACCACAGAAAACACTGATCGTGAGTCCCCCCTCGGGGTTGGCTAATACTCTCAAAGGACTATAATGCTAGTCGAAAAAATAAAACTACTTATATTTCATTACATTTTTCTGTAATTAGTTAGAAAAACCTTTCTTTTGAGATCTATTTCATTGCCCTAGGACCCAGTGGACTTAAACAAACTAATGCCTGGAGAAGATGGGTCTGCCCAAAATCCTGATATATACAGAGGCAGCTTCAAGCATGACGTAGACGAAGAGCTACTTCATTGGGCCGAAGAAAACTGGTTTTGAATCAATTAATTGTTTTATATTTACTCCTAATTTTTAATTATAATTGTAAATACAAATATTGATTTTGGTTTTGTTATTGGCTTTTTGTTTTCTATAGAAACCACCTTTAGAAAGTATAAACCACTTTTTTTTCACTAATTTTCTTTTCATTGCGCGTGACCTCTAAAACAATATTTCTTCAGGGTCTTGGACCGAAGGTCGTTTGGAGTGGAAGATGGAAGAAACGGCAACTTTTTACATACATCTAAAACCAAATTACTACATTTTCCCATTCCTGCTATTATCAATTTTTTTCTTCATACTTTGAGGTATTCACTAATTTCTTAGATGGTATTACATATTTCTCAGCATTTTTAAATGTTTATATGAGTATACACTAATATATTCAACGACCATTTATTCTTAAGAAATATATTTTAAGACTTTTTAGATCTTAATGTATTTATTCTCTGGAATAAGTCTTCTAAACTGTTTAACCTTTACAAGCAGAGCCAATAGTGAATGCGAGAAATCTTCTGGAGAATGTGGGTACAATCAGGATTTTGATCACAAAATGATGCGATGATTCTTTTCTGTTTATGTGAGGAAGTATAGCCATCATAAATAGTATACGTTGGAGTTTCTTGAGAAAATCGAGTATTTGCAAATTGATTTAAATATGGTCTCTTATTATATGTGCCTTTGCTAAAAACTATGGGGCTTATTAGAAATCGTGTTTGATATTCAAAACTTACAAGTTTCATTATTACCGATTGTATTGGTATTAGCAGATTCCCGTTAAGGGAAATCAGCTATTGAGGTCGCACTCATGTCGCGATTTTCGAAATATTTCTTCAAATGTCCATCGATCCTACCCATTAGATGACGAAAATGAGGTCCAATGAAATCTATATATTTATATATATATTTAGGAAGCGAGGGTTTAGAGGGGGATATAACAAAATGTCGAAATTTCTCGGTTATTATGAGTCGAATCGAAATATTGTTTAGAACCAATCTTATTGCAAATGTAATGTTCTTTAAATATTATAATGTACGTTTCTTGAATATCTTGATTATTAACCGATATATTTGCATTTTTATGGTAGTCAGTTTTCAATAAACCCCCACTCCTCCTCATGTCATATTGACAGTAAGGTGTTAAAGCACATTATTTGAACCCTAAATACCAAATATTGTTCTCTTTAAACTTTTACGTTTTAAGGTAAATGCAAATACGTGATGCACGTGGGAAATCTGCTTAGTTAACGCAGCCCCTGCGTGACTTTTGTTTTTTATACACTTTGAGAATACGAAATTAGTATTTGTTGAAAATTTCTTAAAGATTAACTGAAATAAAATTTGTTTATTTATTGGAGCTTCGCAGCTTTGGCGATGTTGCTCTAAACAAAAGCTTCGTAACATAAAAACAAAACAAAACAAAACTCAAATGCAAACAAAACAATACAAAAAAAAATTAAATAAAACAGAAATGGTAAAAAAAAAAAAACTGAAATAAAAGAAGCGATTTCGAACTGTTAGGGCGTGCGGTTAACCTTTGTGTTAATAATAAGAAAACATTAGACTGAAATAAAATTAATAAAAGAGATAATTTCCTCACCTTGATTATACCAAAGTATTTACTATTTTCTTGTAAAGATGAGGGTGAAATAATACAAGCCACTATTTGAGTTCTCCAAAGAATCAAAATATATTCAGTAAGTTATAGCATATACACAAACTCTATAGTAATGAACCTTCAGATAGGTTAGAACAAAATGATAATAATTTGAAACAATTGAAACCTGAAAAGAATACTAATCTAGGAACTAGCCTTAAAACAAATGAAATAAACATTAACACTTATTGATAAATCTGTTATAAAAACAAAGCAACTTTAACTTTATTAAAGAGGGGTGTAAAACATAGAAAGAAAAATAATGGTTGCCCTTTATTAAGTTTGTAAACTTTAGCGGCAAGCCAATACTTTATATACACTAGATAATGATTGAAATGTCCTTTATCATGAGTACTCATTCGATTGTCAACGTCGATAATGCTAGCATTATAGTAACTTAAAGAGGTACCTTTGATGAAAATATACTTTCAATGAGGCGGACTTTCCTTCCAGTGTTATTTGTGTTCCACATCAGATTCCTTCTTCTTAGCTGGTGCAGAATGATAGCGGAGGCCTCTATCTTCGATGCGGAGATATTCTTTCTGAGAAAAATCGCTGTGAGAGCCGAAAAACGTGCACGTTTGCGGAGCATAAACAAAACCAAGTGCCGGACACACGACCAATATAGCTGCCCAGTCTAAAAACGAGCGCTGCATCCGGTACGCTAGCACTGCAGTTTCCGCTTTTGGCCACCGCCCACGGCGATCTCCTGATGTACGGCCGGTTAGTGAACTAAGTAAGCGGAAGTACGACTGAGCACGAACAATAATGGATTGAATAGTAAATTGGTGAAGTTATAGATAGCACCGAGCACTGATATAATTCACCTGTATGTCTCGAGAGCTCCCTTCACACCCATATGTTCAACGTCTGTCATTAATGAGGATAGCATTTAGATGCAAATATCAGTTTTGGAAACAATATAACAATGATTGCGCACTTTGGGACGTTTAGTAGCTAGAGGGAGAACTTGCTGAAGTTCTGCATCGGATGAAGCCGGTTGGTGACTTTGTCTAATGGTGGCATTGGTCAAGGTCCTCTTGGGTTCGTAGCGTTTAGAAATGCGCTGTTTAGACTTTAGTATCGACTTGCTATGCGCATGCAATGAAATTTCTGTAATTCTCGGACTTGTTAAATATCGCTGTTTAAAAAAAAGGTAATTTAAATTGCGAATGACGTTTAGCTGAAAGTACATCGCCTTTTGTGGTATCGCTTTCTTACCAGCCAGTAAATATTTGCATTCACCTAGCATTATCAGTTATAAAAACATAAATTATATTTAATTTTCTCTATCTCTTTTTTTCTTATTTAAAACAAATAGTGAAACGTGGCACTGAAAGGCTAACTTCTCATAACTGCTTGCGTCATTATTTGTTTACCCCCTGCAAACATATGAAACAAATAAAAAAAATGAAACATTAGAGATTTCGTGAGCCAAACGAATATACATACCTAAGTTGTATCTAAGTAACTAGTGTCTTTGTTACCTTGTGCTTTAATTTTTGTTCACGACTTCAAAAAAACACACTTGCACCAGAATAAAATAAATGGATTTTCAATGAGAAACTGTGATGAAGCAGACAACTTTCATTTTTGTTCTGATTAGTTTACAACACAAGAATGCGTTGCCAGCATACTATTCTTAAATTTTTAAATATATCTATTCAAACAATGTTTAATTATTCTCCCATTGCTACCTCTCCAAGGAAATTTTGTAGGGAACACAAGAGTGTAATTTAGGCGAGTGTCTCTAATTCTTTGGATTACGGCAAGCTTAAGAAGTCTTTCTTGGAAAAAAAGGTGCAAATTTGCAAAACGTTTACCAGAGTAATAGTAGATTTCCGGCAGTGAAACTGGGACTATCTCAAAGGAAATCTGGAAAGTTTTCTGGACAGATAGTGCAGTGAAGACATGAGCTCGGACGTCTGGTCAGAAGAATCGCCGTAGAGATGGAATAGGATATCGTGTCAGAAATCTATCAGAGCTATTATGAAGAGTACACTGCGCTGGCTTTCCTCATCATGAGGACGGAGCCAAACTGGCTACAGTGGTAAATGTTTGGTGCACTTCGAGACAAAGCGGAGCTATGATGCGTCACTTGAGTGAGGACTTGTGATCCAGAATTGAAGGGTTTTCTCTACAGAACGTTGGATGTTTTGGATTTTCTAGGTATACATACCTAGTGAGACACTTAAGGGAAATAGCGGTTTCTCTGTGGAAGAGGCCCAGATCAGCTTAAGATTACAGCATCCAGTAGCATTATAGGCTAAATACCTTGAATGTTTTGGAGTTCCTAGACATACCTAGTGAGGTAATAGAGAAAAATAATGGTTTGTCTGAGGAAGAGGTCAAGATAAGCCTAAGGTATAGCACCCTGTAGCATTATTGGCTACAGACCTTGAATGTTTGGAGTTCCTAGACTTACCAAGTGAGGTAATAGAGGAAAATAATGGTTTGTCTGAGGAAGAGGTCCAGATACCCCTAAGCTATAGAACCCTGTAGCATTATAGGCTACAGACTTTGAATGTTTTGGAGTTGCTAGACGTACCTAGTGAGGTAATAGAGGAAAATAATGGTTTGTCTGAGGAAGAGGTCCAGATACCCCTAAGCTATAGAACCCTGTAGCATTATAGGCTACAGACTTTGAATGTTTTGGAGTTGCTAGACGTACCTAGTGAGGTAATAGAGGAAAATAATGGTTTGTCTGAGGAAAAGGTCCAGATACGCCTAAGCTATAGCACCCTGTAGCATTATAGACTACAGACCTTGAATGTTTTGGAGTTGCTGGGTATACCAGCGAGTCATTTGGGGAGAATGATAGCAACTAATAGTAGTTATAAAGTGAATGCTAATGTAGGCAGCTAGGATAGTTTCCATGTATACAATTTTAGTGGAATGGAAGGCACAAGGAGCTATACTATTGTACCCTCCTATCCGCAATGCTAGTATACAATGTACATGATTGTAAAAGGAGACGTCTCCAAGTATGCTAAATGGCACACTAGAGACCTGGATGGACTGGAATAGGACTTGCGGGTTCTGAAAATTTTTTACTGGAAAAACCACTAATGCTGATCGGGATGTGAGATTAAAATAAGTAACAGATGTCCACATCATTGATAAACAGAGGAGAGGGAGTTTGGTACTAAATTAAAAAATGGGATTTGATCTAGACATTATTAATAGTCCGATCTGATAATGAGCCCCTATCTTCGAAATTTAAGTTTTCCCATTGAAAATGACCAATGTGATGTTATCCTTTTAAAAAATAGAACTATCAGGATATATTTTTTGTCCACTATAAGCAAAAACCAACAACGTGATGGACAGCAATCTAAATTTTAGCAGTACAAGAGAAATCTTAATTCCTTACTGGGTATACATTTTATAAATATAATTCTGAGGATAATCCTTTAGCATTAATTTGCATGCCTGCGTGCTGTTCTCTCATCTTCTATCAGCTGGTTCTTCACTCTCATTCTTTCTCGGCCTCTCTTTCTAATAATAGCCTCTTTTAGCTTCGTCGCATAAACGCAAGTTTTTTGTTGTTGTTTCAACAGACCATCTCTTCTCCCTTAATTGTGCTTGATATTTTCAGGACATTCTAAAAAAATCACGCTCTCTCCCTTGCCTGTATTTTTATACCCTTCCGCCGTACAAGAGAAGTTGGCCATCTGAGATAAAGAATTAATTTTATTTCCGCTTTTGTTTCAGCCCGATCTTTTAAAGTGGACTACGAGATCCATATTCCTATTTTTCAATGGCTTTTACTTCGATTTCCACATTCAGTCAGTCCCTTCTTACCTGGGAATATATATTATTGTCCACATTGGTTGCTTGGTTTCATCTATCTATTAAGTTTTTACAAGTGCTTGTGGTACTGTGATCTCTTAAGCATTAACATACGTCCAATAATAACGACAATAACATACGTGCCAAATAATAACGAACAATCACTCTATAATAAATGCGCCGTATTTGTTATAGAGTGATTGTTCGTTATTATTTGGCAATTAATATATTTGTAATTATTATTAATACGCACGATAATAAATTGGAAGAGGCAATCTAATACATTCCTTGTAACGTGAGTATAATTTGAATTTGGTGCCAGATTTGCGATCTAGAAACCACCTAGTCCACTCCACAGCTAAGCCCTTCATTTAATTATGAGAAGTACCCGTATAACCTGACTTATAGGCGTTGTTTCAGTATCTGTATCTCTCAATTCTGTGTTTTCAGTTGTATCGCAGGGACCTTCTCCCCTTTAGTGTGGGAATCCGTTTCTCTTGACAACATAAGCTGAATTTTTCCAAATGTTCTGAATGCCCGAATCGCTGTGAGCTTACTTTTGCACTCTACTCTGACGGAAGATTGGTGAGATACATTTATTTCCCTGGAATCTTGTCCTCTTTCCTTTCTCTCACCCTTCAGTTCCATTTCTTTCGGGCTAAATTCAGAGACAATACGGATTTATTAAAATATTTTTTATTTATATATGTGTATACTTTGTCCACTTTTCGCTTATCCGAGACCTCCAGAGCCTATTCTGTTTTAACAGATTTTCCTGAAGGAAAATAAGCTGTTTTATTATTTATTTACCTCCAGTACCCCCCCCCCCGGGCTGTTTTATATAACTAAAGCCCTCAGTGATGCTAATCTATATCATGCATGTATGATTCTCTGAACGACCAGATTTGTATCATTCACTACTGCTACCATATCCTCAATTTTGTTGAGTGCTCTCTTGAAATTAGAGGCCCTATCTAATTTTAATACTACTGAATGCTTCTATTCACACTTCGCTTTTATTCATGTATGCCATCGAAGGAGGAGGAAATTCATTTTTCCAACATCGAGAAGAATATTGTAACCCTCCCAATATACACGTGCTAGTATTCATGTATCCAGCATGTACTTTGCTGTGAACAAACATATAAAATTTTCTAAAATAATTGTACGGCTTACTTGATCATCATCCCTGTAGTTACAAAGGTTAGCCTATTTATGCTCAAGGATGTGATATGACGAGTAAGGGGGGGGGGGTCACAAGTTTGTAGCAGCAGTTAATTGTCACAAGTGCAATCATCCCTAACGGTTGTCACCTGATGTGGCGAGTCAGTGTTGCCAAAAAACAATAAGAGTATCATTAATAAAAATTAATTAGCATAAATCTATCTGGATACACTGCAGGTAACCAGGCAATAGACTCCATTTTTTAGTGTTTTCTGCAGGTTGTGTGTGCACGTGTTTCCACTGCTAGCGGACTGAGCTGCTAGCGGAATTTTCATTGTTTATTTTATTATTATTTACCAATATAGTGTAGTACCTTTTAATTTCGAAGTTATTATTATTCTTTTTACCCCGTCCATTGGTTTGAAATGGTTTCCCCATTGAGTTCTGCTTGAGGCTATTCTACAATAAAGGAATGCTTTTCGAGGCCAATTCATTAAGTCACCACAATGCAAGGCAAAATATTTAAATTTGCACCTTACCCTTGCACAGAACTATTAAAGTATTTAAGGTAGTAATAGGTATCTACAGATTTTACCACCATTCTTTAATATTTTAAAGAAACGTTCCTCCTGGTCATTTGCAATGCTAAGTTTAAAATTAATCTCCTAAGTCAATATCAATATAAATACCTAGCAGGAGAATAACAGTTATGATTATAATCCTTAACCAATGTTATAATTTGTCAACTATTACCACATTACCTATAACAGATTTTAGATAAATTACTACATGTATTAAGGCATATAATGATATGAGTAAGTTTTTTTTTTCTCCTGCTAGTTTTATGTTTGTATTGACTTAAGAGAATAAAGCGTTGTCCTTAATAGTTAAACTAGAGTGGCGAGTTGGATTCCCTAATTTAATAATTAAATTTCCTATGAGTCTCAGAAATGTAAGCCCGCATATATGCATACATATGGTTATGTTTTATTACCAAAACCAGTAATAAACGTTGTTGATAAGAGTTCTCTTGAATTGGAAAATTAAATACTCGCAAGTTTCACAGTTTTTATCACTGCATAATTTATTTCACAATGCACAATACACTTGGTAATTATTCTTAATTACTACTCACAGTATACACTGATAGCGTCACTGTTCTTCAGGTTACACAGTCCAATAATTCACTCACGGTCACTGAAGTACACCAAAAGACGGCACTGCACTGTCCTTTACTTCGCAGCACTGCACTGCCTTATACACGGCACTAAACTGTTACTTACAGTCACGGCACAACACTGTCTTCTTATAAAAACACTTTACCGCACTGCACTAAGTCGCACTGTAGCACCGAACGCACATATGAGCACTTGAGAAGAAAAACTGACTCGCTCGCGGCTGGCCGGTTCTTTATATAGGTCGTCGGCATACATCAAAGGGGAATTGGCTGGGCCCTTCGACGTCTGGACTGGACGTGTCTAGTAGGAGCTGGACCCTCTTTCGGCTTCTTTGATCTATCTCGCACTTCCCAAATACGCGACTCTCTCTCTGAAGGATTATTCATGTATTTAATTTTCGTAACACTATAAATATTAAAATGGACTTTTCTAGGTTGTCTAGCGGACATCATCGAGGGTATTTGAAAAATTTCATCATGACTGAACTCAGTACTCATTTACATAACGTTGATAAAACTAAACCCAAAATATATTTTTTTTACCCCTTTTTTTGAGGAATTAGTCATTAATATTAACATAAGTGTAATGAGGTATTTATTTTCAACTCATTAGTACAAAGATAGGATTTCATGTTCACCATTAGTACTAATGATGTTAATAATTATTTCTCCGAAATTTTGCTTTTAAAGATTAATTTAAGTAATCCGTTCCCTGTAACTTTGGAAATCAAAAATGTTTCAGGGGCTTGAAACCTTTGCCATTTATCAACGTTGATCACATCATGCCAACGGAAGTCGAATGACAGACAGACAACTTTTTATCACTCTCAACAATAGAACGTTCAGACGATTGTCTATTAATTTAAGCACCTTGTTCTAAACACTGCCTCATATAACAGAGATCTGCTAGCCAATAGAATCCTTTATATAAATTCCAAATAAAATAATAATGAAGAGGCAACAACATAATTAAAAGTCTATTTCGCAGGGGCTGCGTATACTAAGCAAACTTCCCACAAGTAGTAATGACACTCTACTGATCTCATATCACCTTATATTCTCTATTTGAAAAAAAAAAAAAATCCTATAAGTAGAAGTGGGTGCTCAATAAAATCTTAATTGGTGACGTTATCACAATTCTTATTTGCATATTTCTCATAATGTAAAAATGTATTGAAACCAACATTGTGTATTTATGGTTGGAATAATACGTTTCATGATATATTCTCTTATTTTTAAAGTGTGACGACTAAAAGTGGGGGCTTACTGAAGGCTGAAATCTAAAAAGTCCGTCACGCAGGGGCTGCGTAAACTTTGCAGATTTCCCACGTGAAGTTTAACAATAGATAAATCTACATACTAAAAGAAACAAAACACCACCGAGAATAATAAGTGAATAAATACAAACGATATTATGAAACCTCCCGACGGAAAGCGTCTGAAATGAAACATATTCACATACACATAAGCGTATGAATATAAGACTTTTTTTTTATTGTAAACTATATACTATATCAAGTACAGTAATTTATAATGAAGAATAATAATTTTTATCTCAATAAAAGTGGAGGTTTGCTGAAGGTTGAAAACTGAAAAAAGCTAATCTCTCGGTTAATATTTAAGATAGAGAATAAATGTATATAACAATATGTATAGTACCTATAATGTGCAATAAAATTGATTCTATACCTTTTTTGGATAATGGAGAATTTCAAATCTTCAAAATTCTACTCCTCTAACCCCCCCCCCCGTCCAATTTCAGCCAGATAAATATATGTATGTACATATATCAAATGTCCATCAATTCTACCTAGGAGATAATGGAAAATGAGGTCCATTCAGAATTGTGTGTGTGTGTGTGTGTGTGTGTGTGTGTGTGTGTGTGTGTGTGTGTGTGTGCATTTATATATATTTTTGACGAACATAATTTTGAACGAGCCTCATTATCATCATCTCCCAGGTAGGATCGATGAACCTTTGAAGAAAAATGTCGAAAATCGCGTCATGAGTACGACTTCAGTATCTGATTTCCCAGGGAAATCTGGTAAAATGTCAATTTCTCAATTAATATTACAGATAGATAATTAATGTATATATCAATATTTCTAGTAAATTTAATTTGCAATAAGATTGGTTTTTGTACAATTTCTTGATTAGACGTATAATAATGGAGATATTTCGAAATTCACTCCACTAAATCCCCCCTCCCACTGGTCCGATTTCAGCCATTAACGAACTTTTTGCATGGAACGCTTGTATATCGAGTCAAACAAAAATTGCAACCGTTAAAGCAATATATATATATATATATATATTCCTAAGTGCAATACATAATGTGCAGTAGTTTTTAAGTATCTTTAGTCTTGCCCTGAAGAAGAGAAAATACATATTCTCGAAAAATCGGGATAAGGCAATATTTCAAAAATCGCAAAAAAGTACAACGTTAATAGCCTTGAGAGAAATCTGCTAAAAAAATGAATGCACTTCTACAAATACTACAGTCATTATTAATTAGGTGTATGTAACTAGTGAAATAAAATAATCATATGAAAATAAAACCATAAGCATACATTTGTGGAAAATGCCACACGTAGTCTAACTTCAACCTCTGGTTTTGTGTAAACAGCCAAACAGTTGACATAGAGAGAATCTTCATTTGCTTTTACAGCGATATCTTTTATCAGGTAGATTTTATCAAAGTTAATCGTTCATGAAAGCATATAAAAATGGACACAATTATAGAAAATAGAACAGACTTTCATCGTATCTGTGTTCCGCCAAACGCTTTGCTCTCTGAATAAACGTAAGTGATTATTTTTTTTCTTCTAATTTGCAATGAGACTATTGACTGAACACTGTCACTATATTCTATATAAAATCACCTTTTACTGCTACATTGTAAAAGTAATTTTCCTCAATATTTTATTAAAAGCATAATAATATTTTTAGTTAGTTTTTAGCACCTGCTTTTAAACATCCAACCTTGGTTTGCATTAAATACAAAATAACCTGACAAACTTGTTAACAGCTCAACTTTAGTTGGAACTTATAAGAATTACATGGACACTAAGGATTAATGAAACTAGTTAAACTAGGGCCGCAGCCAATGGGGGTACTTTAAAACTTTAAATTAAATATTAATTCTAGTTTTATATGCCTAATAAAATACTTTAAATTAACAGGGTTTTAAAGGAACTACCGATATAAAAAGGTACTCTGAAAGCGCATAAACATCCATTGAAAAGTTTTATATTTCCTAAATTTTCCTTGAGTATTTTTGAGAAACCTCTTTTAAATCCCTTCCAACTATAG
The DNA here is from genome assembly GCA_019009955.1 of Riptortus pedestris. Lineage (NCBI taxonomy): Eukaryota > Metazoa > Arthropoda > Insecta > Hemiptera > Alydidae > Riptortus > Riptortus pedestris. The sequence goes on along the minus strand of CM032232.1, from coordinate 127,712,414 downwards.
TTTTTCCTAAATGTATTTTCAGATTAATTAAATCGTCGGAATAAAAATAAATTAAATCAATAGACACAGATAATAACATTTACATTTACACCAAACGTTTTTATAAACAGACCAGAACAAAATATTTCCTAAAACATTACGTGATACAAAACATACCTTGAAAAATTACTCGTATCTAAGAAAATACCTAGAGAAGATCAAGTTAATAGTATCAGAAAAAGAGAGGGGATTGATTGATAGAAAATTATCATACGTTAATCTAAAAAGTCATTTATCCCAGGACATAGAGATTCAATGAGAGTAATATTTAGTATTTAGGCTTCAAATAAAATACTTCATAATGTAAAAGCTAATTTTTAACATGTGATGAGTAGGAGTGGGGGTTTAGTGAAGACCGAAAACTAAAAAATGTAAATATCTCAGTTAAGAATCCAGATAGTAAAAAACGTATTTAACAGCATTTATAGAACATTACGTTTGCAATAAGATTGATTCTATACAATATTTTGATCCGGCACATAATAACGGAGATATTAAGAATTTTCTAAATTCCCTTCCTCCAACGAACTTGATCTGTAGTTTTACATAAAACGTTTAAATATCCAGCTTGGTAACGATCAAACAGTAAGTGTTAACGGACAAGTACATATACATTTAAATGCAATAATGTTTTTTACTTATATGCCCTGGTGGGCTGATTTGGAGGTTTATTCCAGACGAGTTCAAGAGGGGGGGGCAGCTTATTATATGTTTATTATATATATACAGATTTGATCGGACCTCATTTTTGTCATCTGGACATTTGAGAAAATATTTCGAAATGTAGCCTCATGAGTACGACCTCAACCTCAACGGGCGTAGTCCATGTCTGTTGGGCATCAGCTCCGCCGGAATACAAATCTATCAATCTCAATTAATTTTTAACAAAAACATTAAATAAGCTTTTCGTGATCTCAGTTTTGATGAATAAAAAAAAAAAAAAATTGCAGATACAATACTCGAGTCCGGAGAGAGATGGAAATTTTATCGACGCGTTTTTCTGGGATTTACGACTTCCGAAAAAGCATCGGATTAAAATTTTTATTGGAGTAAAGTAGTCTTCAGAGAATTAGAATATCTACGGAAATGCCTCATAAATAATATACCGATCCGTAGGAAATTCCTTAGTTCGGTGAGCAGGCGAAAAACCGGATAATTTTAAGAAAGTAATACCAGAAAAATATTAATCATAATTTATAACAATGGCTTTCCAATTTTCATCCTTTTCTTCCAAAAACTATGCAATTTACGGGTGGGGGGGGTGACATATTTCCGATGGACATTCGGTTTAAATATATATATATATATAAACAATTATGCATTTTATTTAACCATATTTATTTTTAGCTGGTGGTGAGGGTGATGAATGGTTAATCACAAAACTTTTTTATGGCTCCTCACAATTTTATTTCTTATAAACGCTGAGCGCTTTCGGGGACTAAATCCCCATCCTCAGAGCGTCAGAGCGTAGGGCGATCTTATAGACTTGCTACACGGGTAAACCCTGCCGATGCACACGGTATTGACGAGTATATATATATATTTAAACCGAATGTCCATCGGAAATATGTCACCCCCCCCACCCGTAAATTGCATAGTTTTTGGAAGAAAAGGATGAAAATTGGAAAGCCATTGTTATTCCATCTTTCTCCGGCCTCGAGTATTGTATCTGCAATTTTTTTTGTTTAAATTATTCTTCAAAACTCTATTAAATTATTCTTCAAAACTCTATTAAATTATTCTTCAAAACTGAGATCACTTAAAAGCTGTTTTAATGTTTTTGTTAAAAATTAATTGAGATTGTTAGATTTGTATTTCGGCGGAGCTGATGCCCAACAGACATGGACTACGCCTGTTGAGGTTGAGGTCGTACTCATGAGGCTACATTTCGAAATATTTTCTCAAATGTCCATCGATCCTACCCAGGAGATGACAAAAATGAGGTCCGATCAAATCTGTATATATATAATAAACATATAACGATTAACTATTTTGTTTAACATTGGTTCAACAGTCCTTGAAGAGCAAGGCTTTAGTGCGTGGTCAAGTGATCAGTTTGGAACATTTGATTCGGCATTGGATGAACATTTGAGACGACGACAGCATATTACTTTATTCTGTTAGCTACTTAATTGCGTGACGACGCTGAGTGGGCCCTGGGAAATTGGATAGAAGTCCTTTATGTTCTGCTTGGTAATTGCACAGGTAGCAAATACAACTTAGAGTGTGAGGTCAAGAACTTGAGTGCTTTATCACTTGGACATCAATCAATATAAAGATGAAACTAATAAAATTATATAACATTCATATACACTATATTACAGTAATTGCACGATGAGCCTTTATCATATATTGACAAGAATATTAATAAAATCAAAGTTGTCATTTCACATAATAACCAGTTAATTTTTGAATATATGAATGCCCAAATAAGATATATTTTTAATATAATGTTTTAAACTATTTGGCTGCCATAAAATAAATTTTGTAAAAACGTGATGAATCTCGCGTGCCGGAAAATTGTTCAAGGCGTGTCGCGTGATAGTCAGCCCCGCACTAGAGAACCTACATTAACGTCTGCCGATTCTGGGCAAATCCTCCCCCCCCCCCACCCCACACCCCCTCGACTTTTGACTGTTAACACTCAATATCTCGTCGCAATATTTGTTTGATCTTTACCAAACTCGATATATAAACGGTTTTTGTAAGACTAAAGATCAAGCTTGTTAACAGGTGAAACCTTAAAAGAGAGGTGTGGAGGTAGTGGGGGTAAATTTCTTAAATTACAAATATCTCCATTGAAAATTTCTATAGAACTAATCCTATTATAAATGTAATGCCCTATACATTTTTTTCACTATCTTGATTATAACCGAGATATATAATTTTTATTAATTTTCTGCCTTCAGTAATCCCCCTACTCTTACTCATGTCATATTAACAAGAAAATGTTATATCCTCAATTTTCTTGTTCTAAGCTTAAATATCAAATATTGTATTCATTGGACTTTTACTATGTGAGATACATGCAAATGCGTAGTGCGATTACAAGTTTCCTGTTTTGAGTCAAAAATATTTATTTAATCATTACATTTCTTTCAACTCAAATTGTAATATTTGTGTATGGCTGAAATGGAATCAGGAAAAAGAGGGTTTAGAGTGGAGAGAATTTCAAAATTAAAAATATCTCTGATAGTATGAGGATAAAAAAAAAAGTCAGTCACGCAGGGACTTCGTAAACTAAGCAGATTTGCCACATGTGCCACGTATTTGAAATTATCTCAAAAAGTAAAAGTAAAAGTTCAAGAAGTACAATATTTGTTATTTATGCTTCAAATGTGCTTCATAATATAACATGTATAGGGAGGGGGGTTGGGGGATTACTGAAGGCCAAAAACTATAAAAGTCCGTTTCGCAGGGGCTGCGTAAACTAAGCAGATTTCACATTTGAAGTTTTACAATAGAGAAATCTGCATACTGGTAACACAACACCACCGTGATTAAATACAAACGGTAATGAGGAATCTTTGAGTTAATTAAAATAAATTCCCAACTGAAACGGCTTCTGAATTGTAAGAATAATTTATATTTTAATAACTCAAATTTTAGTAGTCCAAGAACTAAAGAAGGGGGGGGGCGGCTGAACAGAACGTATTTGCATAAATCTCACAAAGTAACGAAGGTAAGGTAAGGTTAGAAACGACAGGTAAGGTTAGAAGAAGCTTCCACCTGAGCCGATCAGTTACGGAAACGGCCGACCTAATCCGAACTATACCCGACCACAGACTTCATAAAAATGCAAATATATCGGTTAATATTTAAGACAGAGAATAAATGTATATAACAATATTTACAGTAAATTTAATTTTTAATAAGATTGGGTCTATACAATTTTTCGATCCGATGGATAATAACGGAGATATTTTGAATTTTGAAATATTAATCGAGTGATTCATTTTCAGCGTTCAGTAACCCCCCCCCCCCACACTTCTACTCGGATTTTTATTCAGAAATATAGAATATTTGGGGAGTAGAGATAAGTATTATGTGATCCCAGCACGTGGGAAATCTGCTTAGTTTACGCAGCTCCTGCGTGAATGACGTATTTTAATTTCCTGCCCACTGAGTTCTTTTTCTGTGGAATCCCAAACACTCCTTTTACTCCTCCTCTTCAATTATGATAATTTCTCACTTAGCTGGATCCTATGAAATTCCCAAGGCTGAAAAGCATGTTTTGAGGAGCTTACATTAAATAATGTAAATGTTATGTTTTTAGATGCCAATTAAGCTGGAATTGCTGGAGTCTGCGTTGAAACAAGACATTCTCACCCGGAACGTGATGAGACTGGACGACGTGAGTTCATCAGAAAACGCTGTAGCCTCGGGTGAGAACTACACTAGCACCATCAAAAGAGTCGTTCTTGACGTGGTTCTGGGGAGCGGGAAGAAGATGAAGATGTCGCTCATCGTCAAGGAACTGCCGACCGAAGGCAATAGTCTGGAGTTCCTAGACTCCGAAGCGTTTTTCAAGACAGAAATCAAGGTAATGTTTGGAAAATACTGTTTTAGGGTTCGTGTACGAGTATAGTCTGCCAAGACTGAGTGACAAAGTTGTACAATGGGGAAGTTCAATTTTCACAGCACTAGGATATGGAAGACTTCCCTTTCAGCCTGGATCGGTCAAACCAGATAATGCTTTAGAACAGGCAACCTTTGACATGTCGTGGGCCAAACTTTAGTGTGCAAATAATGTAGTACATTTATAGTAGTGTTGATAATTTTTAACGATAGATATCAGACATGAAATTATACGACAATGTAATTATAATAAATTTATTTAAATAACAAAATAAAATGAAAAAAATATATAGTAGGTACAACATTATAATTAAATCGTAAAATTTGGAATTATTATAAACAACGAAAGTTAAATAGCGACCCCGAAATCAATGAGACACTTGAGCTTGAATTCGGGAAACTAATTTGTCGATGTTTGGATTAATTCCATTCATACACGACGTAAAGAATTTTCCAAATTATCGTCAGTCAGCCTTGTACGATGTTTTGATTTATTAACTTTCATCATTGAAAAGAACTGTTTGCATTTATAAGTACTGTCAAGCCCACAAATCTCTCACGGACTTCCTCATTTGGAGTAAGTAGTGTAAATTTTTGTTTAATCGGGTTTTCCAAAATGTCTCGCGTGCCGGATCAAACCTTGCAGAGGGCCGGTTGTTGCCCACATACGCTTTAGAACATATCTGTGTTCATTTATGTCAAATCCGTCGTATTTTTTGTGCAGTTGTACGAGGAAGTGCTGCCACATTTAGAAGACGTACTCAGAGAGCAAGATATTCCACCGCTGTGGCCGACTTTCCTCGGACAAAGAGAGAATTACCTAATATTTTCTGATCTCAAGGTACGTACCATGTAACATGTGTGTGAATGCTTGATTATGTACATTATGTGCCAATGCGTATCGATGCTGTAGCTTTCATAACCCTGAATGTCACACTGAAGTCAGCTTATGCAGGCTACTGAGGAATGGCTCTTCTGAGTTGACTTAACAGAAATATACAAGAGTATATCAGTGTTTTGGATGGAGGAATTTGATGGTGAAAGGATTATTTGTCTCTTACCTCCTAACCAACTTTATGGAGATAATTTAGCCTCAAGTCGAACTACTGGGAAACGTATTTATTCACGTTGATTAGGAAAAGCGATTCAAAAGGAAAAATATTACTTAAAGTGCATACTAATAAATAGAAGTGCTTTGGTCTATATTTTAATTTATACAGGGCTGAGCAGAGGAAACGCATGTTTTTCATTAATTAGTTCTATTTGTATTTCAGTATTCCTTTGTTCCACCCTATAAGGGAATTGGAAGGAAGGAAAAGTAGATCAGACACACTGAAGCAATCTAGATTTCAAAATGCAGAAAACTATAGTAAAATAACCAAAATAATACTGTTCAACAAAAAATAATTTTAAATACTATTTAATTCACACTTAGATGAAAATACTTGATAAAATGTTGGAATAAATCTAAAAGATAATATGAAAGTGATTGGTTGAATTTATAAAATGTTAGTCTAACAGGTTGGTTTCACCTTATCCATGTGTGTATCATTGGCCTTAATCTCACATGAGTTCGATTTCCGCCTGGGCAAAGGCATTTATTTAGTAACCTGGGCAATAAATTTCAAATTATTTATTAACGTCTACTTTTTGTTATTAAGCTCATTGGGACGGGTTATGTACAAGTTACCACCCGTTCCTAGCCAGGGTGGGACTCAGGATTTTATTTAATGAGTTCGTCACTTCATAAACTACTGTTTGCACAGGCAGGAATAGAACTCGCCACCATGTGAGACTAAGGTTGGTCTTAACTAGAGCAAGAGAAATGCATTTAGTGAAGAACTCATTAATTAAAATCCTTAGTCCCGCCCAGGCTAGAAAAGAGTGGTAACCTGAAGATAACCCATCCATATTAGCCATAATTGCAAAAAGTGGACGTTAATATATGATAATGTCTTTTGGATTTGTAGAGACCTTCACCGAAGCATGCACTAATTTTCGGTACCACTCGACAGTATCGATGGACATTTTTTTAAACTTTCGTTTAATCTCAGCGTTGGGTCATCAACGGACTAGTTTTGGAAGGAAATTGGCTCAAATTTTTAGTGATAGACTTTAACTTAATATTTTAAGTTTACTTTCCAAAATGGCTGTCGTCAATGTCGACCTATCTGGAATTTTGTTTCACCTTAAGCGAAATAAATTCTGAAATTTTCTTATATTTATTCTAGAATTTGAGGACAGACTCCTTAAATGTGGGTTTTAGATCATTGCGGATAGTATGATTTACTTGTCAAAGGCGATGCTTGCGCAGGTTAGCAACGAAATAATGTTATTGCATTATAGAAGTGTCTATTTCCAGGGGGGTGAGGACCTTTCTAAAATGTATGAGCCCCTCGTATATCCTAAGCACGTACAATATCACTTTTTTCTTCAACTCACTCTATCTTGGTGTCAGAAACAGCTGTTTTACCAATTACGTCTGCCAAAATACTCTCCGTTTGGTGCCAGGAACCACGAATAGCTTTTAGTAATGAAAGCCTTGATGGCTTTATTTAAGAATATTTTCTACTTAATCGAAAAAGCCCATGTTTTTATGGGATAACTCCATGACGATCAGTAAATTTATAAATTAATCTAATTCCATTCTGACCGTGTTTATCACTAAAAGAACATTTGCTTAAAATGATTTACTAAAAAGAGATAAATAGGTGGATAAAAGAGTAAGATTGAATTTCATAAAGTTAGATTTTCTTCATCGGCAGTTTGATCCCCGAAGCAGAAAGAAAGTTTTCCACTGAAGTCCTTTTTTTACTCAGGTTAAAAGGAAAACAATACTCTCCCCTCTGAGGGAATTAATAAAGAAAACTGGAATCCTATTATTCATTTTCTGCCAATCCGATTATGAATTTATATTTTTGTTCGCGGTTTAATAACTTTACTCTTGGTGTCGCTTTCTTCTTGGTATATTTAGACAATGGACTTACTGAAGAAAGTTAATTGGAAAAAAAAAATTATATTAACTTTAAAATACATTGACGATTTATATTGAACTCATCAGTGCTATTCAGGGAACAATATTTTTTGTTAAGTCTAGAGTTGTATAAATGAGTTATGTGGTTCAACACCTTTTTGTGTGTGTGTGTTTGTGTGTGTGTGTGTGTGTGTGTGTGTGTGTGTGTGGGTGTGTGTGTGTGTGTGTGTATTCACGAAATTCTCTGGGTGGTCCAGAGTAGTTGCTTGTCCTGACCATTTGGGGAAGTTCATTTTGCCTGGTTGAAACACATCTGAAGTACATGGAATAGATAAATCTGGAGAAAAGTCCACCACCCAGGGGCTGCGTTGACTAACCAGATTTACCACGTGCATCACGTATTTGCAATTTGTTACTGTAGACTTACTATTAAACATATATTAACTTACTGCTATCTAAGCACTCACATAGACCTGTCATACACTTAAACTGAATTACTACATGACCGTAGCCACTATATAGACCGCATATTGCACTATTTGAAACGTAGCAATATTTTAATAATAATTATAATTATAATTAAATAATTATAATGCAGGACAATAATTGGGATATTTGCAGAAATGAGCATACTTACTTAAATATAATAAAGTGATTATAGGACTTTAACTGATTCGTCCCTAAATCGCCCCACACGCAATTATTGTAAGAATAAAAAAATAATAATGACCGAATTTGCATTTTTCTCAAAACGTAAAAGTTCAATGAAACAATATTTCGTATTTAGGATTCAAATAAAGTGCTTCATAGTATAGCTGATTATTGCTAATATGGCATGTGAAGGAGTGGGGTTTACTGCAGGCCGAAAACCAAAAAAATAGTAATATCTCGGTTAGTAATCAAGATAGTGAAAAAACGCACGTAACAACATTTATAGAACATTTCAATCGCAATTAGAATGATTTTATACAATTTTAATGCGAGGCCGGTTCGATTTAAGGAATTTGATCATTATTTTTCCATGAAAGGTTTAAATGTCGAGTTTGTTAAGGATCAAACAAAAATTGCAACCGCTAAACGTTAGCAGACTTATATATATAAATTTGAACGGACCTAATTTTCGTCATTTCCTAGGTAGGAAATTTAAGATATTTTTCGAATATCGCGTCATGAATAAAATTTTTATGTTGATTTCCATTAAGAGAAATCTGCAAAAAAACTCTAATTGTACATATTTTTTGTTTCAGAGCAAGAATTACACAGTGAATTGCAGAAGGAGCCGGCTGGACTTGGAGCACGCCACGCTGACCGTGAGAACTCTAGCGTTGTTCCACGCTGCCTCCGTTGTTCTCAGGCTGCGAGGCAAGCTGGACATCTCGGACTTAGTTCCGACCTACCTCACCAGGGGCACTTCGGGAGTCAGAAAGTTCAGGAATGGCGCCACTGAAGTTTTGGCAAAGACCATCATCAACGAATGGGGTCCCGAGTGGTATGTAACGCCCTTTATAGAAATTCTATGAATTTCGTCTCGTTGTAAAGAGAAATATCCGTGAATCTTGAATTTTGGATGTATTCTTAATAGGATTCCGTAGAAGAAATCTTGTAAAGGTCACCTGTCAATGTCGACAATTTTCTACTAATGAGCTTTGCTTACTCAAAACCTTTCATAATCAAAATCTGTGTTCTTTCAAATCGGTATACACAATTACAAACAAATTTGCCATATAGTCCTCTAACACCCTCAGGGTTGAGCCAAGTTAGATGATAAACAAGATTGGAATATCTTATTTTCGAGGTCGCCCCCTCCCCACAAAGAAATTCTCACGACACTTGTAATATGGCTGTTATTATCTACATCAGCGAATAAATCTGGGGGTCATTAGACTAGACAATACATTTCTATTTACTATATATTTGTGGCCATTAGCTCGATTTTATATTTTTTATTCCAATGTCGACCTTTTTTTAGTTCTGCTTGTAAATTTTACTATAAGTAAATAGCTTATGACTTCAAATAATATTTCCAATGTAGTATCAACATGCTCATTTTAATTTTTTTTCATGCATTACAGTAATTCATGCCTGAAATTATGTTTTATCATTTTTTTTTAAGGTACACATTTTTTATTTTATTTTTTATGTTCAAAACATGCTATCTAGTTGTTATTCATAGGCACTATTTTCCTTTCACGATATTCATGTGCATGTGAGGTACAGATACCATTCAAAATATCACTTTAGACCTACAGATTGGAATCCGAATATATTTTTTCGTTGCAAATCATTCTTTGTCAGCAAGAAGATAAACATTGATTCCTTACTCTTATATCACTTTTACGCTGGATGTAATTTTCTTCTTATGCCCCGAAGAGTTCAATAACATTCAAATCTAAAATCGTAATATTAAGCTTTTTAATATTTTACGCAGGAGAGAAATAGGAGAGAGACTTTTGAAAAAAGCAACTTCCTGCCATAACGTCGAGAAGTTCGGACAAATCGACGAAAGCAGACTGAACGTTTTGAACCACGGAGATCTATGGACTACCAACATTATGTTTAAGTACTCGAAAGGTCTTCATCTTCCTATTGGAGTCAGGTATACATCTCACATGTCAAATACTTATACTTTTTAATATTGATGTTTATCCATTGGAAAAAATCAGCACTAGTTCTCAAAAGCTCTTTTAGACACTTAACAGTTTGCCTGATTCATTTTATTCTGAGCCTTGTTCCTGTAACTACAATTGTTTGTAGAATTTATTTTGATTTGACAGGCATCATCAAGAAAATTTCACTGTAAATTCAACACTACCAATGTCCATATCTCTGTCCCAATCTTGGGGTGTTTATTTCTGAGTTTGGGAATAAAGCATTTTCTATCCTAATGTTTTGGATAAGGTTGATAAGTCTATCCCATCTTCTTTAATATCTGCGTGGTGTAATATGTTGGTCAGTCAGGTAAGGAATTACCTGCCTGAGTAAAAGAGAATTTTTGACCATCAAAGAAATTTCACCAGCGCTTAAGGGAATGATTACGATGCGTCGACTACGTGATCATTGTGCTGTTCCATTCTCTAAATATGGGGAAATAGATAAATATAATTGAATGTTTGGTAAACAGGGTTTTCCTTGGTTATTTATTAGAACAGCACATATTATATAAGGTGAGTAGCGTCCTAGACTCTTTGTCGAGAGGTGGTTCAATGTGCTACTATTGGGGAGAGAGTGTTATCAAAATTCTCAGTCTATTCTTGATAAGGAAAAGGACACTCAAGGCCGAGCTCACAGCTCACAGTTATAATGTTTTTTTAGCAGATTTCCCTTACTATTTCTCTGTTACCGCTCTAGAGGTCGCATATTTGTCTTATCGTTACCAAACTCGATATATATCCGTTTTATGTTAAAAGAAGGAACAAGTTCGTTAACGGCTGTGGGAGGGTGAGGAAACCCCACCCGGGGGGGGGGTAACCCAGAGGGGTTACGAATATTCGAAACACATCCCTTATTATTCGTCGGGTCGAAAAAGTTTATGTAACTAATATTATTGCAAATTTAATGTTATATAAATGTTGTTCTATACATATTTTGAGTATCACGAATATTAACGGAGATAAATGGATTTTATAGATTTTCGCTTTGAGTAAGCCACTCCAATTCAGTTACTATTAATAATAAGCTGTTATATCATGAACCACTTCATTCCAAAGTTTAATACCAAATATGGTTTTCATTGAACTATTTTTTTCTTAGATTCACGCAAATTGGTTGTGTTGACATCATCAATTAAGGGAATTAAGTGAGTTATTCTTATTCTTGTTTTCAGAAGTAAGTCCCCCCCCCCTCGCCCAATCAAGTTTGTTAATATTTGAGATGGGATCTGTGGGGGGGGGGGGGTACATTCGAAATATCTCCGTTATTATACGTCGGATCGAAAAATTCTATAACACCAATCTTATTGCTAATGTAATGTTCCATAAATTATAGTTCTATATAAGCGTTTTCACTATCTTGATTATTAACCAAGATATTTGATTTTTTTTTTGCTTTCATCCTTCCGCAACCCAGCCCCCCTCCACCCCTCCCACTCTTACCATATTTAACAGTTATGTCATGAACTATTTAATTCGAGGCTTAAATATCAAATAATGCCTTCATTAAATTTTTACTGCGAACGAGCAAATACGTAGAGTTATAAGTCATCAATAAAGATTTTCTTTCTCTTTCTGTCTTAACGAGAAAACCTTTTATTTGATCAATCAAGATTTAAAAATAAATGGGATATTTCTTATTAGCTTATGTGTTTGTAATTAATTAATCATCAGTATAATTCTCAAATAAAAACGTCTAATATTAAATTTTACACTTTTATTTGACATTTATCCTCCATTCCCTATATCAAATTTGTTTGAAAACAAAGAATACTTTTTGATAGATTTATCACATTCGTGGAGAGGATTAAAGAGAATTACTCCTAAAAATGTTACTCTCTTTTCCAAATATTTGTGTGAGGGTTTGAAGCTTGTTATCATGTTTTGAATTATGTTCTACGCTATTTCTGTGAAACATGTTAAATATTATTTGACAAACAATATTGTTTGGTACATATATAATGAAGGAAAAGCATTATTTTGGACTTCTTAAAGAGTGGGCGACATGTGCCTCTCGATTCTTACGAATTCTTTTAATAAATTTACAAAACCACTCCGTTATTCTTTCAGATTCATTGACTTCCAGTTAGCTCACTATAACTCGTATGGGTTCGACTTGATATACTTCTTGGCTAGCAGCCTTCCTGCAGAAGTGAGAAGGAAGTGTCGCCTGACTCTTATCGAGAACTACACAAATATGCTACAGAAAGCTCTCGATTTGTACGGGCTGTCCGAAATAGCTCCCAGTCTGAACGACGTCCTCGCCGAACTTAGGAGGTTGGAGGAGTACAACATGTTCGTCATTATCGCTGTCATGCCAGTAGCAGTATCAGATGTCGAGGTAAGCACTATTATTAGCAGATTTCCCTTAGGCGAAATCAGCTATTTAGATTGTAACTCATGATGTGATTTTCGAAACATTTTTTCAAATGTCCATAGATATTCTATCTTTTGTCATAAGATAGCCATGCGTAAGTCGTGTGTGCCCAATTTGGAGTCTTCCTAGTATAACTTCTCTTCTGTTGTCTCTTGACGAATATTTCCATGGACGGATGGTGGTTTTAATAGTATTCAGTTTATTGTTCTGGGTTTCATTCCACATGTGTTGCCAGTTTTTATCAACCCCCGATCAGTTTTAGATCAACCCCCGATTTGTGAGAAATGTAACACAGAACTGACTATATATCACATATTAATGGAATGCCACAAGTATACAGATATTAGAAACAAATACAATATTTCCAATAGTATAGAAGTGGCCCTTGGAGATGACCCAAAAGAACTCCATAAATTGTTTAATTTTGTAAAAGACACGAGTTTATACAAAGAAATTTAAAGTGCAATTGTTTGTACCCTCGTTTATATTGTTAAAATGGCGATATGGATGAGGATACCAAAATGTGAATTATAAATATTACAGGGCGATGATAACCTGGTAGTTTTTCGCTCTTAAACCCTATACAACAACAACAAGATATTCTATCTAGGATATGTCGAAAATGAGATCCGTTTAAAATATTATATATATATATATATATATATATGTGTGTGTGTGTGTGTGTGTGTGTGTGTGTGTGTGTGTGTGTGTGTCTGATAACGCTCTAGCGCAATTTTTGTCTGAGCGATACCAAACACGGTATTTCAACATTTTATGTAAAAATGAAGATGCAGTTCGTTAACGGCTAAAATCGGACAAGTGGTTGGTGGGGAAGGTTTAGACGGAAGAATTTCTAAAATTGGAAATATTCCCGTTATTATGTGTCGAATCGAAAATTTGTATAGAATCATTCTTATTGCAAATGTAATGTTCTGTAAATATTGTTATTTACAATTTTTTCATTATCTTGATTATTAAACGAAATATTTTCATTTTTTAGTTTTTGGCTTTGAGTAAACCCGTAGTCCTATTGATGTCATATTAACAATAAGCTATTATATTATTACTTGAAGTTTAAATACGAAATATTGTTTTTATGAGACATTTATTATAGGAGATGCATTCAAATATGTTCTGTTGATCATATTTGAGTCTAAGTTCTTGGATTACTATAATTTGAGTAATGGAGATAATTTTTTCAAAATTATTATAATTCATTATAAATTACAGTACTATATATAGTAAATAGTTTTAAATAAAATTCATATGTTATATTCAGATATATTTCAGTAATTGTTTTTCTTTCCGGTGAAGAATATTTCTATCTATCTGTTCAGCTCTGAGCGGTTGGCAGACCTGTTTGTATACAATTCATTCGCTGTTCTTTGGGAGGTTATTAAAATTAACTGAAAGATTTCTCATTCCCATATTTATTTATTCACTTAATATTCACTGTGGTGTTATGTGTAACCAGTATGCAGTTTTATCTATTGTAAAACTTGACGTGGGAAATCTGAGTAGTTTAAGCAGTCCCTGCCTGACGGGCTTTATTTAATTAATTATTCTTCATTCATTTACATACCACTTGAATAATAATAAAACTAATAACAATGAAAATGTAATGTCTTATAACATATTAAAATATAATATAATAACAATAGTACTTAGAGTAAAATCTGAATTGTATAAATATATAAGATATCTAATTACTTTGATTGTGACAATTTCAGAAAGCGTTTGACATCGAGAAGTTAGTTAATGATACAGATCACGTTGTGCACAACCCAGAAATCTACAGAGGAAGCTTCAGACAAGAAGTGGAGCAAGAACTAATTCAGTGGGCGAAGGATGGACTGTTTTAAGAGTTTATTTGTTATATTAATATTAACCGACTGTGATTATTATTCTATTGTTATAAAATTTGTTTAATAATAAGATCTGAGGAGTTTGTGGTTTGAGAGTGATTTAAAATTTCATAATAAAGGACTAAAATCATAACCAAGTTTTGTTATTCATTTTTGCGGTTTTCCATGTAATAACACATACATGCTAATGTTGCTTTATATTTTGATCTAGTGTACTTCTTCACGATTAGTAAATTGAATGGGTTGATGTCTCGAAAATGTTAATTTGATCTATGCCACTCGATATTTACCTGTTTCAGTCAACAGTAAAGATCACATTTGTTATTGGCTGCAATTGAACTTGGAATAGTGAAGGTGCGGGGGGGGGGTGGGATTCCAAAATTCAAATTAATAATCTCCGTTATTATTAGTGGGATCGAAAAATGTTATAGAATCAATCTTGTTAAACTATTGATGACCTACAAATGTTTTTCTATTTGCGGTGAGTTTAGGTCACTAGAGTGTTGTACTGATACGTGGGAAATCTGCTTAGTTACGCAGCCCCTGCGTGACGGAGTTAAATATGTTTAACACTGTCAGAGGCATAGATTCATTATTGTTTTTTGGTATGTCAACAGTGCACTGACGATGATGCACTGCGTCGAGAGATATCTGTCGTTTTAATAAATCTTTATTGCGGATGTTTGGCATTTTAGCAGATTTCCCTTAAATCGTTGCCAAATTCGATATTTATTCGTTTTATGTAAAAAGAAAAAATCGAGTTCGTTAACGGCTGAAATCGGAACAGGGCTAGGGTGGGTTTAGAGGGGAGCAATTTCGAAAATTCGACATATCTCTGTTACTATACGTCGGATCGAAAAATTGTATAGAAAACATCTTATTGCAAATTAAATTACTATAAATATTGTTCTATACATATTTTCCGTTTAATGAGTATTAACCGAAATATTTGGATTTTATAGTTCTACGCTTTCAGTAAACCCCCTCCTGTTATAGTGTCATATTAATGATAAGCTGTTATATCATGAACCACTTCATTGGAAGGTTAAATGTAAAATATTGTTTTCAACGATGCTTTACTATACGAGATAGAAACAAATACGTTCTGTTGACCCCTCCTCCCTCCCTTCTTTTGTTCTTGGATTACTAAAATCTGAGTGACAGAGATATAAATTATCCTGATTCATTTCAAATTACTCCACTAGCTATAGTAAATAGTTTTCAATAAAATTAATATGTTATATTCAAATATATTTCATTAATCTTTCCGGTCTAGAATAACTATCTATTCAGCGCTGGGAACTTGGCTGCCCTGTTTGTTTACAATTCAGACGCTTTCCGTTGTAGATATTATTAATTTGTAAATTGACTGAATGACTTCTTAATACCGTTTGTATTTATTCCCTTAACATTCACGGTGGTGTTACCACTATGAAATCTGCTTAGTTTACATAGCCCCTGCGTGACGGACACTTTTTGCTCAGCCTGCAACATGATTTCCGCCTGCCAGACAACCCAATTTAGACCATTATTAATAACTTAACGGGCAATTTATTCGGCTAAGGCTAATTGGGCAGGGTTCTTCATAGATCTAGACAGAATGGGACTAGGTATTTTATATCGGAAGTCCTAAACTAAATTAATTCCATTGATCCCACGTATAAAAGTTATACAATTTTATTAAGGCCAAGGCTTCAACCATGCATTACTAAAGTGGATCCTATGTTTTATACTCATCATCTTTAATACAAATTTAGTTTTTAATACAGATAAACTTTAATACTGATGAGCTTAGATGTCTGGAACTGATTAAGTAAACGAGAAAGAGCAGGAGATATCTATATTCCACTAAATAGCAATATTATCTTTAGTATTGCCATCTGCTTATCGTAAGCAGGTATTTTCATCAATATAAACTTTCAGAAGTGATGCACTTCAATTTAAAATGATAATCCGTTCCTGAAAATCATTTGTGGGGCCAAAGTCAGACACACGATTGGCGGGAAGTGGGTTTTGTTATTTTAGCAGATTTCTGCTCGAGAAATGAGCTATTGAGGTTGCAAAAATATTTATTTTCCCTTAAAATATGTTTTCTGAGATAACAGCACCATCATTAGTTTATTTATAAAACATTCACAGACTCACTACTACTTAAATCAATCAAAAGTTTAAATATAAATAAATGCTATGATTTAAAGGCTACCCTTTGTAGTTGCAACCATTGTGTTCTTTCGAAGGGTCCTCTTTCCATATTACTATACCTCCGAAACTCCATAAGACGTTTGATGTGCTCAAGAAAGGATTTTCTAGGCCTCCCTCTTACTCCTGTGTCCATTGGTCTTACCTTCAAATATACTTGTGATGAAATTGTTGTGCCTCTCACGTTGGATTGGTTTTTGAACCCACCTTGTTCTGTTGATCCTGCACCAAATAAAAATTTATTTTGCTTCCAATCTATTACATTCCATAGTGGTTGATACTCGAGTAGTGCCAGCAATCACTTTCGAGAACGAAATACGCCAGTAGACAGTTATATTCAGACACGAATACCAGCAGACGAAGCGACAAAGAACGTACCCAGACCGAAACATAAACAACCTAATACGGATAACTGAGAAACTTGGAAAAACGAGATGTCACATGGAAAACAATTTACCTGCACAAACTCATAAGCCACCCTTCGTTTTACCACATCAAAGATTTAAACAATTAGACCCAGACTAAAACATAAATAACCTTATATGTATGACAGATGAATGAAACCTTAAGTCTCACGGATAATTAATTCAATAGAACTTTCGACGGGTTAGTGATATCGTATCCAAAGCACTTGACAGCTGTACTCATCAGCCAGTGACGAAGGCCTCCACCGACAGGTATGACAACAGAATAATATTCCAGGCCAAATTTCAACCATTAACGAATACGATCTTTATTGTTAGTGCAACGTTAAATGAGAATGATAAATAAATATCGTGTATGGTAAAGATTAAATAAACATTTTCTAGACGGGAACGTAATATAATACAATATTTGTTATTTATGCTTGAAATAAGATGTTTCACGTTTTATTAGCGTATTGTTAATGTACGATGACAAAAGGGGGAAGGTGGTACTGAAGGCTGAAAATTAAGAAATTCAAATATCTTTGTTAATATTTAAGATAGAAAAAAAAAACGTGTATAAGATCATTTATAGGATATTGTATTTGCAACAATATGCTGGGTCGGTGGCCGTGGGTTCATCTACGCTAACGGCAACATGTTGAAGATAAAAAAAGTCCGTCTCGCAGGGACTGCGTAAACTAAGCAGATTTCCCACGTGAAGTTATACAAGAGAGAAATCTCCATACGAGATCCGAGCAGTTGTGGAAACGGCCGACCTAGCTTTTGGCGGGAAACTCACTCGTGCGTTACCACCCACATTATAAAGATGCATATATCTCGATTAATATTCAAGATAGAGAATAAATGTGTAGAGCACTATTTATAGTAAATTTAATTTGCAATAAGATTGGTTCTATAACATTTTTTGATTCGACGTATGGTAACGCAGATATTTCTAATTTTCGAAAATCCCCCCTTTAAACCCCCCCCCCCTCGCCCTGGTCGAACTTAATCTGTCATTTTGCATGAAACGTTTAAATATCGAGTTTGGTAACGATCAAACAAAAATTGCGACCGCTAGAGCGTTAACAGACATATATATATAATTTTGAACGAACCTCATTTTCGTCATCTCCTGGGTAGGATCGATGGACATTTGAAGAAATTTTTCGAAAATCGCGTCATGAGTACGACCTCAATAGCTGATTTTCCTTAAGGGATCTCCTGATAGGTGCAGGTCCGATTCCCGCAAAGGGAGAACATGAGTTCACGAGCTCGCTAACAGAACGCGCTTGTGTCGAAGTGCTTAAGGATCAGCGGATGTCTAATGATTATACACGTCTGACAGCCCCTCTGGACGACTAACGGTTATCGATATTATGATCCTCTTGGATCCCGCTCACATGCACGCTGACTTGGTGATTGGGACACGGCCCCCGGGTCAATGGGACATGTCAGTCTACTGGATACAATTCATTCCAGGTCCTCCTTGGTTAACGGGGGTTGTACGTTGAGTTGATCACTCACGAGGTAATGCCGCTGATTAAGGAATCTTTGTTTCACGGCAGCTAAAATCTTTAAGGCCTAGAATGCCAGCCGAAAAAAAAAAAAAAATGCAATGGGATTTGTGATGTAGAAAGTTTCGTTTCGACTCATAATTATGAAGGTATTTTGAATTTTGTACTCCTGCTCTGAACCACCCCTTTTCTTTAATTTAAGATGTTTAGTGGCTTAGTTCCACTAAGAGAGAACCAGATGAGTAGAAGTGTGGTTTTAACTAAACTAAGAACAAAGAATAATTCAAATAACCCCCTAATTCGACTCAGAGAAAATTAAATTTTCAGCAAGATGAGTTATGTAACAGTTTTTCCAATTCGGCTCTTAATAATGGAGATACTTTGAATTTTCTACTCCTCCTCTGAACCACCCTTCTTCCTGGTAGGATTTCAGTAATTAAGGAATAAGTTCGTTATTGTTGAATGAAACGATTAAATATAGATTGTGGCATTTATCATATAAAAATTATCTAATATAGAATGTAAAACCTTAATTGATGGCGGTAGACATGACATGAAATTTTCTCCTACGAACTCCACCCCCCCCCCCCCCATCTCCCACCTACTAGCTGTTATGAAACTTCTAAAACTATTAAAATACCACTATAAGTTCCACTCACTTGTTAGAGTTGCATTCCTCCGTTGCTTGCAATAAGGTAACCAATGATATGCATTAGAGAGCACGAGAGGACAGCTTACAACTTACTAAGTGCTCTCCAGTTTAGCACTAAAAATATACTGTTAGAGAAAATTTAGAGAGTGAAGTAGTCCAGCTATTAGGGAAGTGTGAGTAGGGTGACTCTATCGGCAGTAGATCAGTTTACAGCTGTAAACAGCCCGGTGTTTGGGGTAACATTCAATAGGTCCACGGTTAACACGGCACCTGTCACTCTAAATAGGGTTGGTCCACACGGTCCCCACCTTTAATTACACTGCGTCATCACCCCTAGGCACACTGATAGAGATACCTCTATGTCCAATCTAATCTCATCATTTAATCTACCTCTAACTCAGTTCACAATTCCACCACCATCAGCGCCACATACTCTCCATATTATAAGGTAATAACCTAATTCAGGCTGCTTTCAACATAAAATGACTTTTTTATAATATTGTTGCGAAACTTAACCACATGAAAAATTAAACAGGGTTAATCACATATTTAAGAAGTACGAAGTAGATCAAAGGTGCCGACAGACAATTCTGCTTTGATGTTTCCCGACAAGCTATAACAGGACCCAGTACGCCCCGAGTTAGTTTAGTTTGTTCTCAGCTCTCTTCAAGTTAACAACAGTGCATTCAGTTCAGCCTTAGTGAACAGTGCGGTAAAGTATTTTGATGTGAAGGAATGTGTAGTGCCGTCTTTATGTAAAGAACAGTATAATGCCGTGTTTAAGTAAAGGACAGTGCAGTGCCGTTATCTTTGCGAAGATCAGTGCAGTACCGTGTTTTTGTGAACTTCAGTGATTGTGAGTGAGTTATTGGACTGAGTAATAAGAAGAACAGTGCATACAGTGAGTAGTAGTTAAGAATAATTAACCAAGCGTGTAGTGCATTGATAAATAAATTGTGCAGTGATAAAAACTGAAAAAGCTCGTGTTTGTTTAATTTTGCAATCCAAAAGAACTCTAATAAACAACTGATTTTGTTACTGATTTTACAATATACGTAACAATATATTATTGGATCTTCCGATATATGGATATTATATTTATGTATATATATATATATATAATTGTGCTGATGTTTTTGACCAGGTTGTATTTATATGAGGTGTGTTTTTCTTTTTGGAGCTTTGGTCAATGTTGGTGAAATGAATCTTAGTTTATGCCAATATTTCGAGAATTTTTATTTTCTCTTCCTCAGGGCTGTAAAAATTACATGTACTACATTATAATATTGCACATTGGTGTTATACATTGTTATAAAAGGGTGTGTTTTCCTTATTATTACTTACCAAGACTAAATATATTCATAGACTAGTATAAATTCTTATTAACCTTCCTTGTTTTGTTTACATAGCAGGGTCACAGCCTTTTGTATGTTTTATATATTTATAGTATGGTGTATTTGTTTGTTAAACTATATTATAGTACTGTGGTTCTTATATTATTTTACAATGGTTATTGCTGTACACTATTTTAATTATTGCTATGTTTTGTTAAATCTATGTTATTGCCACTTACCACTATGTTATTGCAACTTATATTATTTTACAGTAATTATTGCTATGCACTATTACAATCATTGTCATGTTATTTTAAATTATAATTATTGTTGTGTTATGTTAAAGTTATTCCTATGTTGTATTTATGTTGCTATTTTTATTCTTATATTTCGTTTTCTCTGTCTTGAATATTCTTCAGTAAACCCCCACTTTTAGTCGAGGGTTGTGGACTTTGAAAACAACCAATATATATATATATATATATATATATATATATATATATATATATATATATATATATATTACCTTACACAAGAATATTTCTTTTAAAAAACATTTTCATTATCCTGTTAATGCCTAACGCGTCTCGAGCCTTCCATAGTTTCCTGTCTAAATTCTAAAGAATCTGTCCCCCTGTGGCCGCGTAAACTAAGCAGATTTCTCTCGTACTTGATATCACATCTTACCTTATATTCTCAATTTTTCGCCTCAAAAGAAGCCAATGGAAACAGGAGTTGTAAGTAAAGATGGATATGAGATGTCTAGTGACTTAGTTCCACAAACAGTCAATCAGATGAATAGAAGTGCAGGTTTAATGGAACTGAGAACAAAGAAACGTTCTGATAACCCCCTAACTCGACTCAGAGAAAATTAATTTTTCAACATGATGAGTTATATAATATTTTTTTTCTGTAATCGTTGAATAATGGTAACATTACTAAACTGAAATGAGTGAAGAAAGTGAAACATTTTGCAATAGAGTGAAGAAAGTGAATTGTCTTCTTAATTAGTAATATGTATAAATTAAAAAATAATTTGAAGTTGGAAATTAAATGCTTTGTTTCTGTAATCGTTGAATAATGGTAACATTACTAAACTGAAATGAGTGAAGAAAGTGAAACATTTTGCAATAGAGTGAAATAAGTAATCACTTTCTTCACAAGTGAAGAAAGTGAATTGCCTTCCTAATTAGTAATAAGTATAAATTAAAAAATAATTTGAAGTTGGAAATTAAATGCTTTTAATGTTTCTTAACATTGTAAGAATTTATTTTAACAAAATAAATTGAAATGTGAATGAGTTATTGGTGGAAATAATCAATATATTTTAAAATTTAAATATAATAATAATTACCTTCCTTGTTTATAACCTGCACTTGTTTATAACTGCACTACTTCACAATCATCACTAGTTGTTTTATAACTATGCTTATAACCTTTCACAACCATGCTTATAACCTACCAACAACATACCATAATCTTCACAACATACTAATTTTGTTCAAATTCTGGTTAGATATGATCATGTATTACACGATTACAGAAAAAAATTAATATTACACTCGTGACGAAAGTAGAATTTATAACTCTCGTGAAATTACCACACTCGCTTCGCTCGTGTGGGTAAACGTTTCACTCGAGTTGTCTACTTTCGTCACTTGTATAATAAATAACTATTCCAATCCAGCTCATAATAAGGAAATTGAATTTTCTAGTTCTGCTCTCAACCACCCCTCTTCCCGGCCGGGTTTCAGTAATTAAGGAGTAGGTTCTTTAGAGTTGAATGAAACGGTTAAATATCGATTGTGGAATTTATCATATACAAATGCTCTAATATAGAATTTTAAATAGCTTAATTGATGGCGACACATATGACATATTTCCATAGTAAAGGTTTGTTCTAAAAAAATATTTGGTACTTAGATTAGATTAGATTAGATGGCTTTCTCCCCCTTAAATATATTCAGTATTTCTATTTGAAAATCCAATGAGCAGAATTGGGAGCTTACTGGAGACTGAAAACAAGGAAGGAGAATAACTCTATCAATATTTTGGTTTACGAGAAAATGCATAAAGAAGAAATGTAGAGAATCAATGGTTTAATAAGACTATATTATCACATTTTTCAATACACAGTAACAGATTGATTTTGAATTTTTGAAATTCCCCCTCTAAAATATCCCATATTCCAGGTCAGATTGCAACTATTAGGAAGTTGATCAAAATCCCTGCCAGTCAGGGAGGGCACTGAAGGCCGAGGTTCTATTTTGCAAGCCTAAAATCTCTATTTAGAATGGCTTTATATTCTTTTTCTGTAATCGTTGAATAATGGTAACATTACTAAACTGAAATGAGTGAAGATAGGAAACATTTTGCAATAGAGTGAATAAAGTGAATCGCCTTATTAATTAGTAATAAGTATAAATTAAATAATAATATGAAGTTGAAAATTAAATGCTTTTAAATGTTTCTTAACATTGTAAGAATTTATTTTAACAAAATAAATTGAAATGTGAATGAATTATTGGTGGAAATAATCAATATATTTTAAAATTTAAATATAATAATAATTACCTTCCTTGTTTATAACCTGCACTTGTTTATAACCACTACTTCACAATCATCACTAGTTGTTTTATAACTATGATTATAACCTTTCACAACCATGCTTATAACCTACCAACAACATACCATTATCTTTACAACATCCTAATTTTGTTCATATTCTGGTTAGATCTGATCATGTATTACACGATTACAGAAAAAAATTAATATTACACTCGTGACGAAAGTAGAATTTACAACTCTCGTGAAATTACCACACTCGCTTCGCTCGTGTGGGTAAACGTTTCACTCGAGTTGTAAAATGATCTACTTTCGTCACTTGTATAATAAATAACTATTATAAAGTCAAGGTATATCTTACCTGAGGGTTCCTTCTTACCTGACTCAGCATCTACAAGTCCAAAGTATCTGAGTCTTAGATTCTCCTACATTCCGTGTTCATGCACTATGTTCTTAGGAGTCTCCTCTTCTCGACAGCACCTACATATTGGTGTTCCACTGAGCTTGATGTTAAACATGTGTTTATTCATCTTCTAGTGTCCTTAGTAATTGGTACTTATTGGTAATGTTAATTAAAAATGATGTAATTAAGAAAGGAGCTACTGGTATAAAGTTCTTTGACTTTATAAGGAAAATAAAGCCGTAATAATAAATAGATATTTTAGGCCCCTTAAGGGAAATTTCATATTCTGAACGAATAGAGTGAAGTTACATATTACAAAAATTTTACCATTGCTGTACTTGAGGCTGCTTCTGAGTGGAACGATATATATATATATATATATATATATATATATATATATATATATATATTGTCACTAGGTATTTAATAATAATGAAGACTATGCAGGAATATAAATTAATATAAATCTACTCTCAATTATGAGACTTCACAGAATCATATTAACTCTCCATAGTTCCCGTATTTCAAAACCGGAAAACGTATATGTTAACTCCGAGAAGAAAAATAAAATCAGTTTGAGTACCTTCAAGCGGTTCAATGGATTACGCTCGCATTACTTACAATTAAAATGATTATATATGCATATATAGGTGTGTATTTAAATTTGATGGTACGTCGAGTACAAGATAGGAAGGGTGTTCATTGGAAGAATGTTTTTCGAAATCAATTTATGAGAACAATGTCAACAGCAGATATTAAGTCTTAAGAGAATTTCATGTGAATTATTTTCTATTTATAGTCTGGAATCTGAAATTTCTTTAATCTTATTCCAGAAAGGTTGACTCAAAATAAAACATTTCGGCAACCGAACTGAGCAGTTTGAACCCCCCCCCCACAAAAATAATTGGCTGAGCGGGAAAAGGAGACAACCCGCCGTATTTCCCTTTTAAATTGAGCTACCATAAAATATCTGAAACGAAGAGAGGTTTATATATGTATATACGAAGGGAAAATATCAACCTCTCAAAAGGAGCATAAAAGGATAGGGCACAATTTCAAGCTACGGAAAGATAAAAGCAACCGGGAATCTTCATAATATAATCCTGGTGGAACAAAATATATGGAGCTATTTACTCGTGTATTAGAGGAGTTGGGGCTTTGAAATCTGACGAAAACAATGCTGAGGCACCAGACAACACGAATGACAAACACAAAGCAATTCTGAGTATATAGCACGATTTTGTTCCTAATTATTATTCTGCCCTGTAGGTTAAAATTGCTCATGGAGTGAAAATAATACGTCCTTTCCGCAAGGGCTGTGTGGAGTAAGCAAGTTTCCAATTTTCTATGAGGAAACACATAAGGCATCTAGTGTTTACTGCTTCTACGAAGTAAAGGAAGTATTCAGATAGGGAAAACTTTCTGTTTTCATATTTCAAGCGGAATTCAGGGAGGCCTTCCCTGATTCCATTTCAGGAGATTTCCCTTTGGGGAAATTAGCTGTTGAGGATGTAGTCATGACGGGATTTTTATAAATTTGATTTATAATATTTATAAATTTGAGATATATTTATAAGTTTATCTGTTGACGCTCTAGAGGTAACAATTACTGTTTGATAGTTACCAAACGTGATATTTAAACGATTTATGTAAAAATGAAGATAGAGTTCGCTAATGCGTCGGATCGAAATCTTGTATAGAATCAATCTTATTGCTAATGTAATGTTAACCTTTATCTCATATGGTAAACCTAGAGTGACGAGTTCGATTCTTGCTTGGGCAAAGGAAATTATTTAGTGACGAAATTCATTAAATAACGTCCTAAAATCCCACCCTGGCTAGAAAAGGGTGGTAACCTGTAGATAACCCGTCCCGATTAGCCTAAGTTGCAAAAAGTGGGCGTTAATAAATAATAATAATAATGTAATGTTCTACACATGTTTTCCCAATATTCACCGAGATATTTCCATATTTTAAATTATCCCCACTCTTACTCATGTCATATTTACTATAAGCTGCTATATTATGAATCATCCCATTCCTAAATAGGAAAATATCTTCGTTATCATGAATAGGATAACAAAATGTTATAGAACCAATCTTGTTAAATATATGATTTTCTACAATTGCTGTTCTATGCAGTTTTTTGGTAACTCAGGTATTAAGCAAGTTATTCGTACTTTCTTGTTTTCGCCTTCAGTAATCCCCACCCCTTCTACTCATCGGAGTTTTACATATAAATAGAGAATATGTGATGGAATGAGATCACAAGTGTTATACCAGCACGTGGGAAATCTGCTTAGATTACACAGCCGGACTTTTAACTTGTTTGTATATCTTTCACACCTCTAGAACAACAATCCTTAGAATGTTGGAATTACATACTGGTGATTGTTATAACGCCTAATGTGTTACTTTTCTTCTAATCAAAATAGACTCAAGGGAGAGGAGATTTACACGGGGTGACAATAAAAAAAAAATCAAATTTATCTGTAGGTATTAGGGGTACATCAAATTTGTATATGACTTTCTTTATTTATAACGAAAGTAGGTATAATCTATGTCATACGACATTTTTCGATGTGGTTCATTGGAAAATTATTATTTGGTATTGCTTTCAAATGAAATTATTTTAAATGACTTTTATATGAAATGCAACCAAAATATTTGTATAATTAATTCAATAGGACTTAATTTAATGAAAATCACATTAACAGTAGTAGGTGAGATACTGAGAACTCAAAAACAACAACAAAACGAACAAAACTTTTCGGTCCCACAAATGAGAATGGAGAATTAATGACTCCTCATTTGTTTTCTAAACATTTAAGTTCGGTTCTTAGTTTTACATAAACGTTTAATTCAGGATATTGAGCTCAGAATATATCTCCTAAGAAGAATAAATATTACTCACCAATTTTAATACTTATACCCATTTAATATCAATATCTAAAAACTATTATCATATCAAAATTCGATTTAAAAAAAAATAATGTTTTTAAATATAAATTTAATTTTTAAAATTGGCATTTGTAACTTTCAATTGTTTGTGTAAAATTGTATTTATAAGTATGTTTTTTTTTTACATTTTATTCAAAAAAAATAATTTTACTCGTTTATAATTGTTTTTTTTTTTAAAAATTGAAATATGTATTGCTATATAACACAATATAATATCGCTAACATATCCCCATATAAAACACCATTTACCTGATTATACATTCATTATATCTTTCATTTATTATGTTGAGCGTCAGCAGATTTTCCGTTTAGGTTGTTTTTTGATTTATGTTCTTTGTTTCTGTCATAGTTTCTTTTTTTCCTAAGTTGTTGCTTTGTTTTATGCTATTTCTAGATTGTTTTCAACAATTTGTTTTCCAGAATTGCGAAGCTCCTCAGAAATAATGACTACGAGCAATGGAAATAATATTGAATATGAACTATTGTATTAATCGACATATTTTACCAAATACAGTTTCCCCCCTCCCCTTTCCTCGTTATGGGGTCGGAGAAATGAATAAAAATGTTTTTTATCAAGTGGAACACGAAATCAACGAATAATTACAAAGTGAATCGCAAGACAGAGTTAGGCATGACGTTGACATGGTATGTATCTTATTCAAGCTCTCTAATTTTCCACTTTTCCATGACTCCCTTTATTGTTGGTTAGCCTGCTGGAGAAGGCTACGGGAAGCCTTTACCCATGTGACCCGCTTACTTCCCATGTTCGAATCGGCGGAAGTCAGTACTTCCTGTTCACGGACACAACTCATCACGTAGAACACACAAAACACCAGCAAGACAAAGCTCCCTCTCTCTACTTAGCCAGTTATTATTAGTCGGTTATGATACAAGC